>JAOXNO010000024.1:54164151-54181339 GCA_028565335.1 Limnodromus scolopaceus | reverse complement strand
CAACATATACCTTACCATTCCTATCCATTTGCCTAGTACTTTAACAGCTTCTGCCTTGTTTTAACCTGTGTTCCTGGCTTTAAGTTCTGTCTTGACAGCTACAGCCAGAGCAGCCCTGTTCAAGGCTGACCTCTATGTACCTCCATGTTAGTCAAGACTTATGAAGACACTTGAGTACTTTTCTACATTGGACACAGACAGGGAGCTGTAATCGAGATTTTCAGCATAGGGATTCAAATGAAATGCTGAAGTTACAAAGCAGATTTTCTGTATTCCCTGAGAACAGTTCTGTACTCAACAGAAAAGCTGGGTACACAGTGAACACTGTTGGCGTTGCGATGACATGGATGCTACTATCTTTTCTGAAGTTAAGAATGCCCCTGATAAGTCACTGCAGCACACGTAAGACAGGAAATAAGCCTGAGAAATCTATGCCCAACCCGTATATTGGAATATTATCAAATTTTATCAGGATATTTACCAGGAGACCAAAAAAAAAAGTTTATTTTTATAATTGTTTCTATATACACACAAAAATACGGGAAAAAATCCCAGGTAGATGCTCAAAGAGTGACATAATATTTAATTGGAAAAACAGGCACAAAAGACTGTGGTAGCAGGTGCTATTTTAACTCTAATAACCTTTATACACCTATGAAGTGCTGACAGAAGCCTTAGCTGTAAAGTAAGTTCTCTATTGATGAAAGGATACACCCACATGGATTCAATTGCAGGATCAAGGGCATCAGTCATGTAATACTCTTTAGAAACCACAGCATCCCTGTTCATTAAAATGCAGAGTTTTGTGCCTGCTGTGCTCTGCCATTTTACACAGGTGTCATTGATTTTAAGAGTGCTAGAACATCACTCCAAATATTTATAAAAAGCATCTGTTAACTATGAAGTCCTGTTTTCTCTGGATCTCTGGCTAGGCTCTGAAATGAGTTTTCCTAACTGCTGCCTATTTCTCGAGTCACTAAGTCCATGTTGAAATGTGAATGGATATGCATTGGTCCAACACATCAAAATTGAATGCATCAAGGTCATTTTACCCGTAACAGTACAGAAGCAACATTTGACTGCCATATGTCAACTAGCACTCCACAGTAAAACAGCCCATATTTAACTCAGCAATATAATTACAGTGGTAAAATGCTGCACAATGAGGCTGGCAGAACTTGGCTAAAAGATAATAATCACATTGAGTCACTGAAACAAACCTAAATATAGGAAAACATCTCAAGTGTCGAGGGAACTTGTACCAAGTATAATATTTTGTAGTTCCAGCCCATTATCAAAGATAAGTATTAGCTAATACTAAGTTTTCTATAATTAAAGACAGAAAAGTCTCTACACAATGTGTTCAAAACCAAACCAAGCGAGCGTTTCTAGTGGAAGGTGCCCCTGCCCATGGCAGGAGGGGTTGGAGCTAGATGATCTTTAAGGTCCCTTCCAACCCAAACCATCCTATGATTCTATGATTTCTCTCTCAAGTTCTTTTCCATTTTGACTGGTTTTGGTCTCTTTATTTAGCCACAAAGCCTAGAAGAAGTCCAAATTGATAAAGAAAAATTAAAGACAGGGTTTCCAAAATGAATGAAACCATTATCTCTACCCCAGTAGCTATTTACTTCACCTCAAACTAGTCAGAACCTCATGAATTTTATGTTCCAGAGTGTTAGATTACAATATCTTCATCAAATCAGGAGCAATGATTGATCATCATCACAATGAGTTTGTTCCACCTGGCATTGCTCTTCCACAGTGCATTGTTTCAGGAATGGATTTACCCTCATGACACAAGGAACACTGGGAAAGTCCAGCTTTCAATTTATCTGTAAGTTCTTCAGTAAACTTCCAGAAGCACTTATACAGTAATGTAGGTTAGCTTTTTACACTGCTGAAAAGTACATACATGCTCATTTTCTAAACTATCCCTTCAAGCCCACATATAAAAATTAAGCATGTGCTCAAAGTCCTTACAGTTTAGATCCCAAAGCTGAGATGCACAACAGGGAAATGAAAACTCTGAATAAAAAGCTAATGGTCATTTTCAGTCCTCACCACTGGGACCAACAATACATGACCCATCCTTCCTCTAATTTTTTAACATTATGTTTAAATCACATTTAAATTACATAAATACTACATAAGCATTTTAATGGACTTATAAAAAAAAAGTAAGAAAAATTGTACAAATTACGCTTATAAGAGCATAGGGGTATCTTTTATACTCATAGGATGAGAATGTTGAATCCCAAATATATGCAATTTTTTGAAGTGCTTTCAACGCATTGTGCAATATGCACTGGCTTCTGTTTCTGAAACTTCAGACTCAGCTACTCATTGACACAATGAGTTTCACTGCAAGAATATACACTATACAACAGCAACAGATGTTAGCTTTGCAATTCAAAGACATATGCTGAAAGAACTGCAGAAGATTCTCTCAGCCACTAAAGCAAAGTCTGTCCAGAATGAGATATATTAACTGCCTTTACCTACCTGACGGACAAATCCTTTCTCTGTATTTGCCTGCCCAACTGTTATTTTGCGCAGGAATCTGTCATTCGTATCCACCACTGAAACAAGGGAATAGCGAAAGGAAAACATGTTAACAAGGACTCACGGATCTGGATGTTTTTCCAGGTGTCTCTGTTGTTATACATCTAAGATTCAGCCACTTGAACAGCGTAACCAGACAACCACGCTCCTGCATGTCAGCATTAGCACTGACTTGGTTTCTCCCTTCTAGTTGATACCATTAGAAAACAGGCTGAAATAACTTAAATACAATTTTTCTGAACAGTATTTGAAGCGAACAGACTCTTAACATTATAATATACAAATTAACATTTCACCCATATGAGAAAAATCTTAGTAGGTACAATGTACCTCAGACCTACCGCAAATCATTTGTTTTGCTATTGCCTTGTTAAGAACTGATTTTAAGACTGTATGATGTAGGTTAAACCTGGTCTGTTTCTCTTTTAAAAGGATGATTATGTTGTCAGATTGGTTCTTCCAGACACGTCACTTTCTTGGACATCACCGTAACTCACTCCACATTCAGCTGCATAGCATTCAAAGGAAGTTTTTTTCAACTGCCAAGACCAACCATCTGCTATTTAACACAACTTCAATTTCAGACAATTGCATTTCTAACCTGGAAACACTTTTGGTATTGCAAGGGCATGTCCAAACCATCCTGTGGAATTGCTAACTTCACTAACAATCATCGCGAGCCAAGTTCTCCAATTCTGCACTGACAACACTCAACTTCAAACATGCTTTTGTAGGAACCAAAAGGCAATACTGAGAATAACTGAAGAGCTCTCTCATCTGCTGAGAAGTGACAAAGATGTTTCTTAGGAAGAAACATTAGGATGATGTTTCTGTTTGTTAGAAAATGAGGCCAAACTCCAAAACCTCTGCTTCCCAGGAATGGCAATCCCTACAGAATGCAAAAATAGGCTCCCTCTTCCTTACAGGCTCTTTAGTCTTACAAATGTTTCAGTTTGCACCAACCCTAAGAGAAAGGGTGGAAGGTACTCTTGATCAATTCAGCCTGTAGCTTGGCAACCAAGTCAGTCTTCTGGCAGATGTAGATCTGAGTCGTGTTCATTTAGAGGAAGAGAACCAAGGAACTTCCGGAGAAGTTCTTTGTACTGGAGGTCAGTGAATTTACCTCCTCCCACTTTTCCTGCTGCTTTTGGAGACTAACAAACTTGTCTGTACAGAAAAGGACAACATAATTACCCAAGAACCAGAGGGACTTTGAATCTCGGTGCTACACAGCCCTAGTTCAGGGTTGTAAGTAAGCTGGGAGAAAAGCAAGACTTAAGCCACTTCTCTTTCTTGGGCATTTCTCATAGGGCAATTGTAAATACTGTATGTACCTTCTTCCCACTACGTGGTATTTAGGCCCCTAATTTCCTCAGGAATTCCATTTAAGGGATGGTGCAACACAGATTTGCATAACTCATTTTGTTTTCTGTTTATATACAGTCATACTCTAAAATACTACAGTACTGGCAGAAATTGCAGAACAGAGCCTGGTATGTGGAAGCAGTAGCCTCATACCAAGCTGTGGTACCATATGCCACCGTGAAGCCATATGCCAGGCTGGTCTCTCAAGCAGAAACTTACCCCTTCTCCTCTCAGCCTCACAAGCAGCCTTAAGCAGACCTAAATGTCTTTCCTGCCAACCTAGGCACTGCTGGGAGCAGCGTCTAGCCTTCCTACCTAGCCTTCCTGTCTAGCCTGGACAGCCAGTGGGCTGCTTTTTATCTAGCCCTTCCTAGAGAAATCATGTCACCTGAACACCTTTACCATGAAATTATAACTATCCATGCAACTCCTGGTCACTGTGACACACTGGCTTTCTCACCATTCGTTCCCCAGGAAGATTCCAATAGCTGCACTTAGAAGTAGTAAAATAAGAAAGAATTGGTTTTGCCACAAAAGCCATTTTTCCTTCTCCAAATTTTCCCTCTTCCTTTATCGAAAGTAAACGTTTCAGGAAAGTTTAGGTTCAAGTAAGTGTTAGGCTTAATGTATCTACTTCCTTATCCTCCAGAAATATAAACAGGATCTGAATACCAGGGAAAGGGTAAGTAGGGGGAAGCTTTCCTTCTTTTCAGTATGTTGTACCTGTTCCAGCTAGTGTAAGATGACAATGAACTTTAAGCTTGTGACACTTAAGGAAACAGGTTATGACTAAAATTAATTTTCAGACAATCTGATGCTTTCTCTTCTGCCCTACAAAGTCCCTGGAACGTAACAAGCTTCACAGACACATGGACTGCAGAAAGAGTTCCAAGTAAAACATTTTCCAAGTTAGCTGAAACAGTCCTAAAAACATTTTTTTTTTCTGAATCTGAAATGTTTAAGATATGTTAGATAGAGTTGTATGGAATAAAAATTTCACTAACATTGTTTGAGATGAATGAAATACCTCACTTGAGGTTACAGCACTTGAGCAGCGTTGCCTTCTCCCAAACCCGTGCTGATAAAAACAGATGAGTCATATTACACCAAATATTTATATTATTCCTTCATCCTAACACAGGTGTCTTCCAGGCAAACAACAGCATGGCCAAGTCTCCTCACTTCTCAATAGATTCACCTCATTTTTCTGAGCATCACAATTCATTCCATTTAACTATTTGAACTAATAACTTTGGTGTTTGAGAACTAAGTAAGAAAATAAAATCCAGCAAAATTTAGCTCAAAACTTCATGCAGAACTCACTTTCTTAAAAAAAGAGATACAGAAGTTGAGGTAAACACTGAAATTCAACCCGGGACTAGAACTGGAAAATGCAGAGGGGAGTTGTCGAAGGGTGTGAGAGTGGATATTGGTTTGCTTGGCATACGTAGTTGAAACCATACCACATCTTTCACTTCTTCCTAACAAAGCAAACAGCTCAAGATGCTTAAAAAAACCACCATAATCCCTGAGGCGTATTTAGTCTCCGAGCTGGAGAGGATGAGGGACAAAAATCAAGTAGAGTAAGTACAAATAATCTAAAACCATAATAGATACAGCTAAGAAAAGAATGAATAAGATTTGTAAGACGTACAAAAAAGCGACTTTCGTATGTTTTAAGATGTATTAGCTAATGTGAGAGAGACAAGGGTTGTACTTCAACTGCCAGAGCAACCCATCCTACAAATATTAGCAAAGTCTCTTGAGTTACTGCAGACATTTAACCAAGTTTAGAGCAACACACTGCACCCAAATTTGTTATGGACCCCCATTTCCCACTTGCAAATGGGTTGTTCTTGCAGTTATAGAGCAGAAACAGCTCTGATTCAGGTAAAATTAAGCAAATTAGGAAATAAGTTATGATTAAATCCAAGCTGAGGTGAGGCTTTCTGACTACATACCTCTTTGCCATGTTATAGTAGACGGGTCAATATCAAGGCGTACAAATTTGCTGATCTCCTCTTCTGTTAAAGTCCCAGGATCAGTCTTGTTTATTCCCAGCCTCTATGCAAAAACAAGTTAAAAAAATGCAATGAGGTGGCTTTTTTGCTTCAAAAGGTACAGCTGCTTTGGCTTATCACCCCCACTTTCAGCAAGCACCTGGAAAGAAGCGTGTCAGGACCAAAGCTATTTTTAAAAAAAAAAAAAAAAAGCACACAGGAAATCACCTGTAACTAAAATAGGGGCAAATGTAGATGGAGAAATTAAACAAAATAGGAGAAATATTCATAGGGCATTAAAATAACAATCTCTTTCTTACACAGAAGAAACTCTTAATGTAAACCAAAGAGAAGATTCAACATTAACAGTTGCTTATAAAAAGATAATTAATTGCTTGCTCTAGTTTGTGGAAATCTTTGAAAGACCCATGCATTGTCTTGTGTGAATCATCTTTGAATGAAATAAAAACTTCAGCTGTAAGAGCCCACCATCCATAAACTCAGTCACTTATAATGAATGAGCCAATACCTTCTGGCTTTTACAGATTGACTACTTCAGCAACACCGACCCTTTTTTTTAGGTTAATATACTCAAGGATGGATCAGAAAACTGTGTTTAAGAACTGTGGTCTTAAAAAAGAAATAAATTATTAAAAAAATATCTTAATTTTCTCTGGCATTAGAAAGCATTCCTCAGTGAATTAACCAACATGCTTACACGTCAGGACTGAAAATAAAGCAAATCAGAAAGTCTAAAAATACTCAGTTTCAAAGAGCTACCACAGTTACTTCTGTATTTAAACCAACAGTTATTTCTAGAAAGCCGGGGACATCCTTTTGAGAGTATTTTGAGAGTATTTCACAGCACACTTTTTTGAGGACCGGCGTCCCAGACTGTGACGAATGCTTTCAAATCCAGATGCAGGCACTGGGGCATTTCCCACTGCACTGAGAAGGTGTTCAGGTTTTGACACTTGGTACCCTAAGACTTTTCACTGCAGTTTTAATGAAGATTTCAAATGTCAGTCCTGTATTAATATTCTTCTAATCTGTTGGCCAATTTTAATCCAGTTTGACATAGTTAGGTGATGATTTCTTAGAAATTTTATAAAAGATTGAGAAAGGAGCAATATCCCCCTAGCAACTCTCTACTGGGGGATGGCAGTCAGAGTTCAGTGCTCACTCCTCGTGCTTGGTGTATCTGGCATTTCCCCAGATAGGTTTTTTCCAGAGCATTTTGCCCACAGCATTTTTCCACAGAAGGTCGACAGCAAAATTTTCAGTCATTTTGGTAACTTTCAACTGCTGCAAGGAGGGCTGGGCACCGGGACTGCAAAGGAAGCAGCCTGTCCCTCCCAAGGTCTCAACAACGTCTATCCTGGATCTAAGCAGCGAGAAAAAAGTTGACTGATCTGGATGCAGATGGGAGGAAGGAAGACACAGAGCTGACGTGGAAAAGGAGCCAAAGAAAAGACTGGGATAGAAGAAGTTAAAGAGAAAAGGTAAGGTAAGGAGGTCTTAGGCTGATAATTACTGGGAAAAAAAGAAAAGAGCCAAGGAGCAGGGAAACAATAAAGGTAGCTCCTGTTAGGCAAGGGGAAGAAAAATTGCATGGCACGTTCTGTAATTACAAGTCCAAACCACACATGTAGGGGAGGAGTTTCAATCTTAATAATCCTCTTTTGAAAAAAAACGTAACCCCATCCCATACAGATTTTTTTTTAAATTTGACTTTTTTAAGTATAAGGAATCATTATACTAAAAATAATTCAGAGTAAAATAATTCCACTATATTGGAAATTATGATGCATGCATTTGAACGTTATAAAGCCAAACTTTTTTTATTACCGAGTTGCAGCTCATGTGAAGAGAGAGAAATCCATTCCAAGGTCAGAGATAGTTGGTATGTAGTGAATAACCTAAACAGTCACTCTCCTGCCCTACCTGTTACCCTACACAACAAGGATAACATGAAAATACTCCCAAATTCTGATGGAAAATTCCGTGAAAGCTACTCTGCCACAGAGCCAAGGAGGCACCGGCCACATTTTAGTGTACTGGCCTATCAAGTGAGCGGCACATTATAAGAAACTATTTTTCCAAAACAGAAGCTGGCATTACCTCTATTCTCCTTTCTACCCCCGCCCAGTTCCAAGTGCACGCTCAGCAGCTCTCCCTTGGCATCCGGTGACTCTGAAACACCACCGGTCAGGGCAGAAGAGCCAATGAACATGGAACTGGATGCAGAAGGCTGAAGCTGTCCATAAGGGTCATATTCAAGGGGTTCATACTCTCCTTCCCCTCTGCCAACGGACTGTGCTGCTCTCTCATTATTGATCAGAATGGCAGCCTTATTCATACATTAATTGCATAGGAAGCTCTCCTGGAAGCATTCAGGAAGCAAGATAGGATGCACAAATATACTATGCACACAAATGTACTTCTGCCCCTCGAAGGAAGAACACTGTGAAATCGACATCAATAAAACCCCAGAACTATATGCTATAATAAACTTTCAAAACCAGAAAATATTGCAAAACCAAAGAATGCGAGCTTTCAAATGTGACTTTACCATAATAGGAAAAGTATTTTAAAAACTCTAACTTTAATATTACATTATGAAAGACACAGCATTTAAAAACATTATTGGTTTATTTCAGGAGAAGAGAATAGCAAAAATGTTAGTTATGAAAATAATATCAGACCCAGATCCTATTACTTCAAGGATGATGCTTTCAGAAAAAAGTCTGGACTTGATAAATTCATGAGGGAGGTTTATACAAACTCAGTCCCACACATTAAAGAATTTTAAACAAGTTGTGCAAGATAGCACATTTTATGAAGAGATACTATAATTGAGGTGACAGTTACGGTATCAAAAGTAACAACTTACTCTCAGACGGGCAAGCTGAATAGCAGAAAATCCTCTCACACCATTAATTACTGGAACCAGTCTATTATACAAAGCCTATAAAAAACATACAAGAGGTTAATGAAAGAAAAAATTACAAGCAGGAACTAGTTAAATAAAAAGATAATGTCTTTATTTTACTCTATTTTTAATTTATTTATAGATTAATTTCAGTAAGAATTTCCCAACCAAAAAAGTTGTGGACTTCTGGTTAGCAATTTAAAAAACAGTTCTGAGAAGGTGGTAGGCTTTTGAGCTATGCCTATGATGTAACAGTTTAAATCCAATTACCAAAATGACTGTGTTACCAAGTTTCACCAAAAAATATGTATTATTTGTGAAACTGGGAACCCTTTAAAACTTTAACCAAGGTCCAAATTATTCAAACTGCAACTACCATTTGCAGACTGGCCTCAATGCACATTTGTGTCATACAAGTAAATGGGATATGACAACCCTGCTCAGTTTTAATACTGTAGCCAAAAAAAGAAGATTCCTTCCGCTACTTTTTCCCTTCCCTTTAAAGACTCAAGTGAGCATTTGTGTTAAGGTCACAACAGATTTAGTGCAGAGAAGAGGATCTAGTTTATTTCCCCACAACCCCTTCTTCTTTAGGTATGTCATACCCAACTATACATCAGAAGTTCAATTTTTAACTTTAAATGTAGTATAGAAATTATTTAAAAGAATGAGATTATATATAGAGAAAAAAAATCTTTTATTATACTATTTAGTACAGTCTGAAATAGTTGACAATGTACTGGGCATAAGATCCTTATCTTAAAGACTACCTTATGACAGCTATTTGCCAGAAAAATATATTCTATACGGAAAATTTCCCAGCAGAACACAGAATGGCTTCAGCAATAGTTTCTGTTCACACAGTGAAAATATAAAAAGATAATCAACGTGTTTTGCTTTGAAATGCAGTTTACTGAAAAACTGAAAAGAAAAAATGTCATGTGGGTATCAGAAAATAACTCTCACCTTATCAGATTGAGTGTTCTCATGCAAGATCCTCGCATCAATAGCAGCAGCCAGCAAATTATTTGCTGCAGTTATAGCATGAATATCTCCAGTCAAATGAAGATTGAACTAGAAGGCGAAAACAACAAAATCTTTTTATAAGAGACCATTTAACTCGGTTTATTAATCTCAGACAGATTAGCAGCAACAATAGTTCCTATGTCCTTGAGGTTGCAGCTCTGATTAGCCACCTATCAGTGCAGATGAAATATTATCAGGCTGAAAATACGCTGAGCTGTATGAAGGACTTGTTTCCACCTCAGTACGTGGTAAACTGCCCTTAGTTTAGCCAAACAAAGCCAGGAACATCTTCATTCTTTGCTAAATGATCCAAGAATGAAAAGCCCTGGGCTACGGTTCCACATCATTAATACTACATCAGTTTACTGTCAGCATTTACTAATTGACCTGGACCAGAGGCGTGGATTTTTGTTGAATCCCTGGCAGCAGACCATGTGTGCTGGCTTTGAGGGTGTTTGCCAGCCTTCTGCTAGCCATGGGAGAACAGCCCATTGCTGACCAGGCATGAACTTTGCTGATACAAAGTTTGTCCAACAAAGTTTTGTTTTAAAAACCTGAAATCAGAAGTTTAGCTTAGATTAGTACCTGTATTATGTAGCTACTGTATTTTTTACGCATCTCTGACAGAAGGAGGCCAAAGGTCAGTTTTGACGGCACCACAGCACTGACAGCAACCAACACAAGACCTGTGCTCACACTCACGTGCAACAGGGGATCAAAACCGTAACAACGGTGCTACATCTGCATGGACCAGCTGTGCTCAAGGTGGTACTTCACTAGTTTGGGTCATGGAGTACTTTTGTTGAGCTCTAAATTAGACTCTTTCGGGGTGAAACCATCACACATGTCCAAACAAGCATGGTGAATATACAACTCCAATTCTCCAGCCAGACCATCACCACCACCAAGTGCTGCAGCGGTCACCTGGAACTGCCCACCCCTCCCAGAGAGACAAGGACTTGCTGCCTCCCTCGCTGTCTCACCTCCTCCATGGGAATCACTTGAGCGTATCCACCACCGGCTGCTCCACCTGCACAGGAAAGCATATGGTCACATCAGGCTCACACTGGTTTTGGGAAAAAACAACCACCCTTAGACACACAAAGTGAAACATACAGTGTTGATGACACAGTTCTCAGCGTTTTAATTTCTACTAGGGGATCAAAGGTGCACCCAAATAAACAGGATTTCCTTAAACCTTGCTGGCTTTTTTCAGCAGGCAGTGAAAAGGGAATTCTTGATCTGAAATGAAAGCCTACGCATGATGGCTGGCCCGCACTTTGGCTCTATGAGAGCCACCCTCTGCTCCTGCCCAGATTCAGGACACAGTCATGCACATGCAGCTGTTGGGTGGAAAGACACAGCAGTCACGAGCAAGCACTGCTTCTGAACGAAACCTTCACACCCCTGCCTGGGCGCTCCTTTCCCACTGCCTCTCAGGGCACAGGCAAAGGAGTTTGCTACAACCTACCCACAGACTGAGTGGAGGGATTAAAGCACTCACATGCACCAGTCTTGGCTGAGAAGCACCAAGCACCAGGAGCCTTCCAGCTGAAATCAAACTTGTTAACTTAAACTTCAGCAAAGCAAAGTAGAGCAGATGGGGAGTGCTTGCCCAGTTAGGCACCAATCTCAGCTGAGAAATGGCAAAAAAAAAAAAAAAAAGATTGCATTACTTCCTATCAGCATTGAAGACAGGCTTGAACTCTGGCTGGCTCTTCCCTGGCCCTCAGGCTCTTAAAGGGTTTCTAGGCAAAAAGGCAGCAGCCCACAACTAGGGCCGACAACTCAGAAGAACAGAAAGAGGAGGTTCAGACCCAGCCAAACCCATGACGCAGGCACAGCTGAATCATACGCATAACTGCCTTAGCTTGGGTATTTCCGATCAATATGAGTGGATTTAGGACTTCTTCTCAAGGAAGAATTAAACAGTAACATTTAGAGATATCTTCAGAGAGTCTCCAAGCAGAGGAGTGGCTGGAAGGGTGTGCACTCACACAAAACTCCCCCCTGGCTAACACATGCCTTTCGTTATGTTTGGGCTTTACCTGCCTTATCTATACACATTAAGTTCACAAACCTTGCATGGGAAGATGGGTGCAAGAAACCTTTCTCTATTAACCTTTATCAATTAAAAATCCAATACGCTACCATACAGACAACCCACTGGGTTAGTGAAATAAATAAGGAATTAAAGACAGAAGGGGGGGAAAAAAAAAAAAAAAAAAAGGAGTATTTCCTTTTAATCAGAAAGGGGTCATAAGAGTCTGCAAATATTACATACCTTTAACTCCAAAAGTAGGTCCTTGGGAAGGTTGTCTCAGACAAGCAAAGGAATTAATGTTAAGGTGTGCAGTAAGCGCCTGAACGAGACCAATTGTGACTGTGCTTTTCCCCTCTCCTAGGGGTGTAGGGGTTATTCTAGCAAAACAAGAAAAAAGATTAATCAAATTCTTTGCTGATGTCAGCCTCACGAAGGGTATCAGAACTTACAGCTTTTGATTTCAATGAAGAATATTTATACAGCAAATTTCCATAAGATTACTTTATCTGCACAAAAATACTGCCACAATGTTAGCCGCTAGCTCAAGCTGGAATGCTAATATACATGTGTCTTCTATTTAAGCAATTTACTATGATAGCAGAAAAAGAGAAGATTATTTTGGCAAAAGTTCTAAAAAGAATATATTGAATTTAGACATTTATATTACAGCACAAAAGTCTCACCAGTTTCATTAACAAACCATCCATCAAGATACTTTGAGCATGTATTAATACTTTTCCGTAGTAATGCATGAGATGTTTTATTCCCACTGCTCACACTTTGAATGAAATAATATAATATTTAAAATTAAATAACCAACACTTTTGTTTGTAGAGCTCGACTATCCTCCAGCTTCCATGTCATCATAACTCTCAACAATGACAGATCAGCTGCTTTTTAAATAAAATGGGACACAAAAGTCAATATATTCAACTGAACATGATTTATTTTACACTTAGGTTTCATGATATTTTTACAGATTTAAGGGTGATGAGGGACAATTACAATCACAGTCCAACCTCCCACACAAAAGCCTACCCTCATGGTACAACTCCCACATCCAGACCATGATTGAGCCAAGACTCTAACCTTTAATGAAGGGACAAGGACAGCTGATTTTGCAAGTCAAAAACTTCATCAGCCTTCCGTGAATGAGAGACACCTCAGTTAAAGTGACGTCCTCCCTGCTTCCAAAGTCAGCACATTTGTTTATGATCCATGTTAAAAGTAGGGGGAGGAATCTTGATTTTTTTTTCCTTCTTCTTTCTTAAAGTATGAACCCATCTTACATCTCCAAAATGCATTCAAATGATTCATTTGAGGCACAGCATTTCTCATTCTGACCCAGTCCTTTTTCCACTCACACTAGTATCACAAAAGTCCTGCTTTTTAGCAAAGTGTAACCCTTTGCATCTCCTCCTTCACTACCTGCAGAGAAGTATGTACCTTAGCGAAGCTGATGTTAAGAACATTCATTCCCAAGGAAATACAAGCATCCACACGCATCCTAGGCAGAGAGGAACCCTTATCCTATGACCTCTTCAATACTTGAGCTAAACCGTCTAGCTCTAATTAGAAACAATTCCTTTCCCAACTAGTAATTTTCCCAAGATATTGTTATCCTCAGATCACAATTCAAATGGCATGAAAACATTAGTGAAATTGTCAAATGCAAGGAGACATCCATGTTGCCTCCTTGCCTTTAAGATTCAGCTTAGTTCAGTTAGTTCACAGATTGACAAACGCCCTTCTTTGTCCCACAAAATGAAAACACATGAAAAACATTAACTTGTCACAAATCTATCTTTCACATCATTATCGGATCCTGGGTTTTTTGTTAAAAAAAGAAGCCTTTGTTAGATATGTCTTGAAAAATTTGGGCAATAGAAGGCAAGCCAAATGAACATATTCTACACTGTTCTAGGAAAGAATTTTCCTAGTTAGATAAGTAATGTTTTAACTCAAATTCCAGTGAAACCAATGGAGTTTAGTACATCTACAACAGATTCCCTGAACTGAAACTCTTCAGAAATAGTATTTTGCCTACCGATAGCTTTGAACTACTCTTGTATAACCATGTAGTACCTGGGTTTATAACATTTATAACATCATGTTTGCCAAGTGGTACCTGGGTTTATAACATTTATAACATCATGTTTGCCAACCATCAGATTTTAAAGCATCATCAATAATTTACTATCCAGACTATTTTGTCATCCCACCTTCCGAGAACATGCTCCCCTTGACTTAAAAGGGAATTCACAGATTTTTAGCAAAATACCTATGTAGAGCCAAAAAACGTGGGAGATTTTGAGCATATCCTGAGAAGAAGCCATTTTATCTACTCTCAAAAAGCGGTTTTGGTCCCTGCCATCTTTTTATCCATACTATGCCTTCTTATTTCCTTCTTGCCCACTGCAGGAGCACAGAATGCTACTTCATTTCTTTTACTTTCATGTTTGCAGCTCCTGCAAGAACGTATACTTTTTGATCTCTACATTGTCACGACAGCAAGTCCTCCCTATTTTACTCTAGCTACAATGATAGCTTCTATTTTTCCCACCATTTCTGCCCATCTCCATTTTGTCCCAGGATCCTACTATTGTACAAAGATGCTTCTTTGTTAACCGCAACCAGGTTAACTCACTTTCACTAACAGTTTCACCCTCCTGACTACTGTTCTAACACTGGTTGCCCAACAGCCCTTCAAATATTAGTATGGTTTCTCCTTGCCCCTTGTTGTCCTACTGTCTCATTCACTTCTGTCTATTGCCCTAATCTCATTTACTTGATCCTCTTATTCCTTTGCATTAAAGCCAGATTTAAAGAAAATATGAGTAATTTTGAGGCATTACTGCACTCATTCAGAGACTTAACAAGATAATAACTCTTTAAGCTGTTATTCAAAAAACAAAACAGACACACACACCAAAAAGCAAACTACAGACACCTATAACTGCTGGAATTTACCAGTAAAGGACTTTCCACAAACCCAGTGCACACACCAGTTGCACTGCTAACACAACAACAGCTTGTATTTGCAGTGCTTCCTGCTGGTGGTTACCTCTCTTCATGATCATCGGACACACAAAGTTCACATTCGAGAGAATTCAGAGACACCACCACTAGGTTATTTACTCAAGAGCAGCTCAAAACGTGGCAGAGGCTGACCCAGTGTGTACAGCAGCACAGGGACTTACAACTCTTGAGAACCAAGAAGAGCAAAGATGCAGCATGTCGGTAGTTGCATGAAGAATAGTGTCTACTTGTTGCAGAAGATACACACCACAAAGCACCACATTACTAAAATACTTTGGTATTTTAGCTGGCCTATTCTAAAATGACTACGTAAGATGAGCATCTTCTGCAGATGAAGATGAACATCTCTTTGCAGACAGGACCTTGACTTTGTCAAACCAGCTTGGCTTTAACAGCCTACACTTTCAACATGCTCCTCACATGGGTTTGTTCATTTTAAGCTGTTCTCTCCCTTCTGAGAAGCCCTGTGACCCTTAGCTTTCCTGGAAATAGAGTTACTCAGGTGAACATCTAAAGTCTTAAAATGTCTAAAGGCACCTGTGATGGAAGAAGAAAACCAGCACCCGGACTTCCATAAACAGTCTATAGCACTCAGGTGACAGTCTCCCAAGCGACCTTGTCCACTGCAGCCCGAATAGGTACAAACCCCTGAAAAGTCAAAACCAGGAACCTGACTTTTCAGTCTCTTTCCACCTAGCAGAATTAATAAGATGTGAGGACTCTGCAAATCACACTATTCAGTAAAGCCAGATTGGTCTGAACAATTCACTTACCTATCCTCAACTTCTAATACTACATGAGACAGCCTGGTAGGACACCTTTGATTCTCAGAGGTTCAGCAGCAGCCTGGAGACTAGAGGATAAACCTGAAGAGCTAAACAGTTATTTAATAGTTTCAATAGTTACCAGAACCTCAGCTTTAAATATTAGTTGTTTTGTTTTGTTTTTTTTTAAAAAAGCCTGAAATTAAAAGACATTTCTATTCCAATAATTTCCTCAGAAAGCTTACTTGAAATATCTTCCCTTTTGTACCTGGCCTACTTTGATCAGTTTTTATAAACAAAATAATCCACTTAAGCTGTTCTGTGGACATTGAGATGTTTTTGCTGGCTACACTACTGAGCCTACACTCTTGCAACTTAGGTCACCAGCTCGCATGAATATAAAATTACAACTGCCAAAGGCTAACTTTAGCTCAAATGTGCAATGCTGTGTTTTGACCCTACGCAAATCTAGAAAAAAAAAATCCCTTTAAAATACAGTAAATTTTAATGAACTTCAAGAGACTTTTACTCCCATTTGCATTATTCTTCAAATTTCTTTAATATGTTTTCAATCTAAACACAGAAATCCCACAATCATTTTCCTCCTTAAAACTTCTTACTTTGCCACCTACCAAGTAGTCACCAGCTCCTTGGCACAGTGAGTTTTCCATAACATTGGAAAGCCTTCTCTCTTTATGTATATCCAAACAAAGATAAGAACATGCAGACTTTTTGTTTGTTTGTTATACATCACATTAGCTTACAGTGGAGCTGTTTCTGTGGGAAAGCTACATGAGG
This sequence comes from Limnodromus scolopaceus, assembly GCA_028565335.1. Classification (NCBI taxonomy): domain Eukaryota; kingdom Metazoa; phylum Chordata; class Aves; order Charadriiformes; family Scolopacidae; genus Limnodromus; species Limnodromus scolopaceus. The sequence goes on along the minus strand of JAOXNO010000024.1, from coordinate 54,164,806 downwards.
TCTCCCAAAGAGAAAATAAACAAACAGTGAGATGATACACTACACCAGCTGTAACCTCCTCACAGCTACCCCAGCCGCTGTGACTCCAGCAAGAACTTTACTGGATATGTGACAATTCTCCTCTTTCAAATTTCCTATCTTCAAATCATCAGTGTCAGCAATTTCAAGGATTTTAATGAGTTCCCCATTCCCGTGATCCACATGGAAACCTGGGAAGCCGAGCTATGGAGGGCATGGGCAACAGAGTTCACAAAAGTGACAGCCTCACCTACACGCATCTCCCATCCAAGATTAGCACTGTCAGAAATTTATTTCTGAGCACAGAAGAACTGCAACTCCTGTCACTTCATCAAGGTGAGATTATGACAACATTGCAGTGGCATCCTCAGAATGGGACTGGAGCTCCCAGATATGAAAGTACAGTGCTGCTATGAAGCTGAAGTGACTGAACAAAGCCAGGAACAGACCGAGGAATTCACAACTACAAACTCTCAAAAGCTGACAAAGGCCCGTCCAAGACAATCCCAATCAGGAGCTGTGCACTGACATGACAAATACATAGAATCATAGAATCATTAGGGTTGGAAGGGACCTTAAAGATCATCAAGTTCCAACCCCCCCTGCCCTGGGCAGGGACACCTCCCACTAGAGCAGG
>JAOXNO010000024.1:54152318-54164051 GCA_028565335.1 Limnodromus scolopaceus | reverse complement strand
CTCAGCCTGTCTTCATAGGAGAGGTGCTCCATCCCTCTGATCATCCTTGTGGCCCTCCACTGGACCCGTTCCAACAGATCCATGTCCTTCCTGTGTTGAGGACTCCAAAGTTGGACACATACATGACAAACTGTCTCGGCCATGACTTTGCCTTGGACTGTCAGATGTTTCAGTGCATCAACACAGCGGCATTTTCCCCACTTACTCCTCCCTGTGCTTTTCCCTCGTTTTTATGTCTACCATTTTTCTTTTCTTTTAAGCATCTTATGGCTCAAGAAATACAGTGAACAGAAATACAATCCAATATGTACCCATTAGAAGTAAACTGCAATTCTAAATCTGAAAATTCAGTCCCTAAGACATTTACCATCATACCACTTGTACAATCATTAAGTTAGTATTTACTTCCCTCTATTTTTAGCTTTCCGAAAAGGTAGTTCATCACAAAACAATCTATTAATGTTAGGTGAGAAGTACTGATTTTAAATTTTCCAGCATCCAAAATTCAACACCCTTCTTACTAAAAGCAGCATTACATTTCATAATTTTTCCACATTCTATCATTCTTCGGCTCATATTTTTGAAGCCAACAAGTTTCCAGAATTAACTGGTACAAGCCACAGCACTGGAGCATTTAAAAACAAAATGCTGGAACACACACACACACACAGAGTCTAACAAATTTTAGATGTAGTTTCATATTGCGTTTACGAATATACTATCTACATGCTTGAGCGCATGACTTGAGTTACACCAGGCACTAAACTTAGCTACCGGGTCGTGCACAAGCTTCAGTGATTTGCATGCTCTCAGCTTGCAGTGAATGGGAGGTGGTTTGGCAGCTGATGCTCAAAAGCTAATTACTCCGTGATAACTTGTAGCTCTGACCCCAAGGCGTCTTAACATGAGCCCTACAACAAAGAAGCACACACACACACAAAAGTGAGAATGACAAAAAGTGAAGAGAATGCTTTCCATGCAGAAGAAAATGGAAGTTACAAAGAAATGAAGTCTTCATTCTATTTTTGGATGACATGATCTGTTCATCAAATTGCAATTTTTCATACATATTATGTATTGGATGAGGCATTTAGGCGTATTTGTGTGCATTCAGAAGGTGCGAAGAAGACCTTCCAGTTAGTAGCAACTTTTTAAAAAGTCAGAAATACAGCTAACCTTAGAGTTAAAAAAGTACATTTGGTTGCATTTTGCTATTCAGAACAAGTTTGGGCTCTAGCACATCAGGAATAAATTCCTAGACATCACGAAACATTTAAACCTGATTGGGGAATTACAGGCACAAACATCACTGGCTGCATCATGGATAGAGGTTGTAGATTTTGCAGCTCGTTGGATACACACACACACACTTTTCACTCCCTTCACATATGAAAAGTTCACATCATACATAATAAATACTTTCTTCAGACCAAATACCCTGAAGCATAAGCATATATCTTCAATGTTTCCTCTGAAGCACCGAAAACTTATTCTGAAGACCTATACTGCATCATTCTAAAGGAATTTTTAAATATCTTTGGTTATTATGAACAAACGTAGTAATTCAGATGGCAGGTTTTGGTTGACCTTGCCTTGGCAGGGAAAGGATGAAGAAGGCAACTGAGGATATTATTTCACTCCCCAATTTCCACACTTGAGTGGTATTCAGTTTTCATTGCAGTGAACGTTTCCCCACCAGATGCAGTTCCTCACTTTTCTTAAAATCATTGTCTGCTACGGTCATTTTGGCAAATGAGAACACATAAACACAAGTTATATATATTTTTTTATATGTACAATATTTCAAAGTCAAACTTTGAACTCTCTCAGAAGAGAACGTTCCCATTATTGTAGCCACCCTGCCCCAGCTCTCCTCCTGCAGCAGATGTGGCTTTGTACTCACCCCTCCAGGTGCAGTAACTTCAGAGAAGTTACAAATAGTGAGGTATTGCACGACCAAGTTGTGCAGGTACCAAACCCAGCCATTTCTCTGTGAAACACAGTTCAGTCTTATATAAAAGTGTTACATAAACTTTGAAATATACAATTTTCTATTGTTGCCAACTTTTGGTCTTGCTAGTCCAAACTTCCCCTTTTCTTCCACATGTATATACACTTCTGTCTGTGCCAACAAAACAGCATTCAGACAAATGCTGAATCTGCTTTTCCCTCTCCAAAGCAGCAAAATATCAAATAAAACTCTACCGAAGGAAACCAGCTATTACTTCCTTTTCTCAAACAACTGCTCCAACATCCTCCAGGAACATCTCTATACATTGCAGCTCTATCACGTAGCTTTGAAGACAGCTTTCATAACTTGCCTGCCTCAGCTTTGTAACGTCAGGTCTCTCAGCCTACAACGGCTCCATCCCAGAGAGCGCCAGAAATCCAGGCTGTCCCCACAGGAAGGCAGTAAAGCAAACAGTTTGCAAAACACTACCTCGACTGAGGAACTGGTAGATCAAGGCAGTTAAGAACAGCCTTTTCCTTCTGGATCAGCCTAGAGCTATATTTTTAAATCTGATTGGTTTTACTTACAAGGAAGCAACGATATAGATTTAAGTCGGAATATAAAGAACACATTGCAATTAAAATAATAATGAAAACCTCCACACGTTTGTTCACAATTACAAGTTTCCACTTAGCAAACTAGGTGAATGAAAAAAATGTTGTGTCACTGAATGGAGAAAAAACTCGTAGCTCTTCGGAAGAGAAGCGCGTAATTCCTGCTGAGCACAGCATTTGCTATAATCGTGGGAACACAGAGCAGAATAAGCCTGGCTGGAGACATGTCTACATTTCAGAGAAAAAACATGGCTTTTTAAACTGTGTAATCTGTTCTTCAATAAAAAAGTATTTATTGTTAATATCAACAGATTAGCATGTAGCTTCTGCTAAAGTTTTTTATAAACAGCCATAATACACACAGACTATTCAAGTTAAACATCTAAAATTCTGAAAAAACAGTAAGAAAAACTCCACACATCAACAGATAACATTTAAGAAACTTAGAACAAACTACCTTTTATAAAACATACTTTACTTCAGTAAAAACAATTTGGAAGAAAAGTTGTGTTGCTTCAAAATATTTCAAAACCTGCTTGCTCTCAGAAGAGAGCAATATACAGCTGAAAACATTCAGGATTCTTACTCGTGCAGTGTATGAAAGAAGATGTAAGCTGCATGTTTATATTAATATGAGTGGAAAGGGTGGACATTAATGACATTACTGTGCATTCTTACCCAGCAACTAGAACATATTTTCCATCTGGTTGATCCTTTAACCTTTCCAGCAGGGACAAACGTACTTTGGCTTTGGTTTGGCCATAGATCTCAATTTCATCTGTAAGCAATCCTATCTCCTTGGCAAGTACATCAACAGCTTTTGGACTCTGTGCTCGGGAAATCTCAATATCACTGGAAAAGAAAACAAATAGGAGCCAGGAGATTTCTCTCAGCTTAGGTGGTCGACAACAGTGCACAAAACAACAGCAAATACTCCAACAATGGGGTTATTGTGTTCAGTTTTTCAGTCCTCTCTCACATTTTATTAACCAAACCTAAATATTAGCTAACACCTAATACAATATTGAAAATCATGTGCAGCGTTTGTTAATTGTTACAGTTTCACAGAGTTTTCTCATTTAATCAGACTCCAAATATTATGTAATGCTTTCATATCAAGCTACAGACGTGTCTGCTGGATGCTCAAGCCTGTCCCACTGGAATGGATGTTTCTGGTTTTGTTTTTCTTCTCCTCCCTCCCAGTATATTTCAGCACATACACTTTACTAAAAAGCACATACATTCCTTGGCCAACAGTCACATAAACACGTTAGCTAAACCTGATGCTCGGGCATGTAGCGCCTTTCATCAGAGGGTACCACCAAGCACGCTAAGCCTTGCTACTCCCCCGTGAGGGCACCGAGGGAAACAAGGCATCTGAAGATCAACTCACGTGCTTCTAAAACACAGCTACATTGAAAATGGCCACACAGCAGGAGCTTACAAACTATTTCCAGCAAGGACTGCGAGTGGCAGCTGAGGCAGGAGAACAAGCATGGAGCAAGCACACATGGTAGAACTACCTGAGAGGGCTGTAGGCTGGGGGACACTACCATACCTGCAATTCCTGACAACCTAGAGCACCTGGGCCCTTTGGATTTAATACTTCATGGATTTTGTGTTTGTGAGCTTGACCTAGTTGCCCCTTATTATGTCCACTGAAGCACTTAGCAGCTGCAAGCTCCCATGGCAGTAAAGTCCGGGGCCCGGCACACAAGATGTGAGGAGCTGTGTCCTCTGGCTTTGAATTACTCACATCACCACAAAGCAAGCTAAAAAATTACCAAGAGATTAATTACTTTCAGTCTAACTAGGCTAAATTCCTTCCTGCAGTTTCAGTTGATTACAATATTTTTAAGATAGAATCTGGCAACGGCATCAAAGCAAATGTCCTGAACTTTCAAACAGTCTGCAAGACCTCAAATATTCACAGATGAGCACAGAACTACTGCCAGATCTCAACGCTACGTGTGGACTTTGGCTGTTCTACATCCACCAGCAAATGATCAGTTTATGCCAACTTAATTGCTTGCAATTTTTTGAGGGTATCCTAAACTATTCTCAAGCATCCCACTTTTGCACCCTGCAGCAGATAAATGAAGCCCAGAAATCATCCATCCAAGCACTGACGTAATCCAGTACCACAGGACAAGAAGCTACTCAATCACAGCACTCAGTGGTTGGGTTGCAGACCATTTCATTGCACATACTAACCTGGAATCTGCTTTCTTTCAAAGACATATGTCTTTGACGACAACGTACTAAGCACATCCTCTTGCGTAAAAGGAGATACCTTTGGCTTTCTTACGCGTTACTTCAAACACAACTATCCATAAAAATGTAATGAGAAGACAAGATGGAGTAGCTTACAAACAGCACATGAGAAAGAGTATTTAAAGTTCTCATTCAGAACTCTCTATATAAAAACAACTTGAGTCCCAGAAAAATATTGGTAAGTTGATGACAGAGTGGTTTCTTAAAGATTTAAGCAAGAAAAATTTGTAGGGTGACTATTCTCCTGTTAAAGCAATTGGTGTATTCGGCAAGCGGAGAAGGATGTAGACTACTAGTATGACAGAAAGTTGTATCTGCCCAATTTTTTTCCCTACTGAATTTATCAGCCTCTTTACTAAAAGACAGAAGCTACTATTTGAAATCTCAGGCCAGACTATCAAGACTCTCTGCAGCAATCTCAGCCCTTCCTATTTCCCTCAACTCTTGGGCCACAAATGCCGCCTCCTCAGAGTTCCGGGAGAAACAACGAGGCTTTTCCCACCCTGCAGGTACCACCACTGGCAAAAAGTGGAAGCAACAAAACTGACCACTTATAAATAAATTAAAAGGTAAAAAATTTCTAGATAAATAAATTACAAATATTTTTAGAAGCTGAGTAAAATTGACAGTGGTTGCTAATATTGCTGTTGCCATTTTCCCATCTGAAGTTCCCTCAAGAGCCTTCAAGGCAATTAGACTTTTAACAACTTAAAATCCTTTAATGACAGACTGCACACTGATACACGCAATGAAGTGATAAAAGGCATAATTTCACAATCAATTGACATTTATACCCTAATACTAGGGCTAAACAACATGTACGAAATGTTTATGTCTAGTCTGTTATTTCTGGTAAACGCATTTTCCAAACCACAGGAAATTAAAGATTTGATTATAACTAGCATTTAGAAGTCCACATTTGTAGCTAGCTCTTCTAGTTTGACAACATATTTTCTATGTTAAGAATTCCAGAATTATTCAATAAGTTACATTACTCAATATTGCTGGAAATGTGCAACAGTGGTTACTCTGCATGTATGAGAATTGTTAAGCAAGAAGTCCACCACTGACAGTGGGAAATTATAATTTACAAAATACAGGAAAATTTAAAAGATGGGGGAAAGCTTTACATCTACTCAGCCTGTGTGCTGGAGGGGTTTTTTTACTGTAAGAAAATCTTCTGTTCCGTTTTCAATATCTTTGGAAATACTTCAATTAACACCCAGATCTCACAGAAATCAAAAAGCAGATGTTCCTAGTTGTAGTGCTTAAGTGGCTTTGCCCCATTTTCAATGAAAACTCCATGTGTTTCCACACAACATAGGGTATTACTGTAAGATTACATTTAATTGCAGGATACTTTCCATCTGAGGAGCTATTTTATGTTTAAAAGAAAAAAAAGACATAAAGCTAGAGGGTTATCAAAGAAATGGAAGTCCTATTACTGGTTATATTATATGTCATTATATATTAATTACGTAAGTATCACACTCATGACATCACATGCTTTAATCTACCTTTTAATTCTATTATTTAAGGATAGATTTTTCAGGCTTTAATTCTAGAAATGTTACATGTTGGCCCAGGAAACTTTCAAGCATTTCTTCCCCCTTATGCCTCCAGGTACAATAGAAAACTTAATTCTTTTGGCATCTCTGTTTCAAATTACAATTGCGTCCATTCCCATTAAACTGTTTTAAGTGACAGTGAAAACTGTATCAAAGTGCTTAGAAAAGAAAACATTTTCTTACAGCTTTCCAAAAACACAGCAGTGGGATTCAGAATTACAGAATCGCAGGGTGGCTGAGGTTGAGAGAGGCCTCTGGAGATCTTCTGGTCCAACCTACCAGCTTGAGCAGGGCCTTGGGGTGCCCAGGACCGTGTCCAGACAGCTTTTAAATACCTCCGAGGAAGGAGACTCCACAGCCTCCCTGGGCAACCTGTGCAAGTCACCCTCACAGTAAACAAGTGTTTCCTGATGTTCAGATGAAGCCTCCTGTGTTCCAGTTTGTGCCCATTCCCTCAGGTCCTGTCACTGGGCACCACTGAAAAGAGCCAGGGCTCCATTTGTGCCCTTGTATTTATATACGCTGCATTTATACACATTGATAAGGTTCCCCTGAGACTTCTCCAGCCTGAGCAGTCGCAGCCCTCTCCACCTTTCCTCTTATGCGAGGTGCTCCAGTCCCTTCATCACCTGCCTGGCCCATATGCACGCACACAAAAATTTCAAAGTTTTCTTACATTGGCAGAACCCCACTTCAAGTTCTTGGATCCACCCAACACACAGCAAAGCCCGTCAGCACAGCAAAGGGCTCAGGCTGCTCTAAATGTCAGAGATGTCAGCAACCCTACCAAGGCAGACCTAAAATCCCTGCGGCCCAGACAGGGAACTGCTGGAGAGGGTACAGCAGAGGGCCGCAAAGATGATTAGAGGCCTGGAGTACCTCCCTTACGAGGAGAGGCTGAGGGACTTGGGTCTTTTTAGTCTAGAGAAGAGAAGGCTGAGGGGGGATCTGATCAACACCTATAAATACCTACAGGGTGGGTGTCAAGAGGACAGGGCCAGTCTTTTTTCAGTGGTGGCCAGGGACAGGACAAGAGGAAATGGGCACAAACTTGAACATAAGAAGTTCCACCTAAACGTGAGGAGGAACTTCTTTCCTGTGAGGGTGGCAAAGCACTGGAATAGGCTGTCCAGGGAGGTGGTGGAGTCTCCTTCTCTGGAGACATTCAAAACCTGCCTGGACAAGCTCTTGTGCAACCCGCTCTAGGTAGACGTGCTTTGGCAGGGGGGTTGGACAAGATGATCTCTGGAGGTCCCTTCCAACCCCATGAGATTCTGTGATTGAAAAAATTCTGGCTATGAGAATAAATATGCTTCCTGCTTTTCACATCTACACAAGAATTTAAAAGTCTAATGCAGAAGAACATACTTCTACTGAGGGAAGAAAATAAACACAAGACCAAATGCCATTGAAACCGCTGAGCCTTAACTAGATCCATAAACACCTCCCTACATTAGGATTTAGCTATTAGGAACTTCTTGTATTTTGTATTCCTGTTTACGCTACACAAGGCTTCACCTCCCTCCCTCGATGAAACCTTCCAGTTCTAAGTCTTCATTAAATAAAGCTTGGCTACAATGTACATCATAAAAGTAAAAATTGATGGGAAACAGAAGGACATGGTCACAATGAGGCATACAACAAAAAGGCACAACATGTAGTTCACTTAAGTAGATTAAAAATAATTAGGCATGGACCACTTTTGGGGTTCATTGTCACATTTAACATTTGTCTACCCCCTTTTTTGTTTTTTTTTTAAATTAAAAAAAAAAAAAACAACACTTATTACCTGGGCACTGGGGAGAGAGGCTGCAGTTTCAAGCAGCGGAGGTCCCACTTCCTGTACTGCTGGGACTGGATCCATCGCTCCGTGTTTTTTACCATGTTCTGTTTTTAAACAAGAAAACAGCACAGACCAGCTGTATCATAAATGCTGAACATTAATTTCAAACAAGTATGTTGAAATAACTTTTATGGCAAAGGCTAACAAAAAATAAACTTAAAAATCTTTCCCTTTCAGAGTTTTAGGATGAAAGAATAAAACAATCGCTGCACTATTACTGTCTTATTGTTTGTCCTCCTTTCAGAAAGAGACAAGACCATTAACATATAAGTAGCAGAGAAAAGTCTCTGAATAGGCACTTGGAAATTTTGTTCTGGTAAAATGAAAAATTAATTTTATTCTCTCACACCTTAAAAATAATGGAAGATCTTAATTGTTCACCGACTGACTCATGCTGCTTTGACATAAAACAAACTTTTGGACTCTCTATCATCACATCACAAAAATATGCACAGATATAATTAATCTTCACTGTCTTACCAGAATAAGTAACATTAGTCTATTGATACAAATGCTTCTGCCAAACTTTACTGTAATCATTGGAATTATGACACGTTTGATTTTTAATTTACCTTTCTCTAACTAAATGCAAGAGGCGTGACTCACCCTAACTAGCTGAGTAAAAACAGAAGGAAGGTAAGATGTTCAAAAGAGCAAAACAGAAATAAAAATCTAAACTGTAGAAGCAATTTCTACAATTCACAGAAATAACACAAGATTTACAGTGTTTGAAGTTACACTAACCTGCATTCGCATTGCTATTGCAAGAGAACCAACACTGTTTTCAGCAGCATGGTTGTTTTCCTGACCATAGTTGTGTTTCTCTGTAAAATAAAAGTATTGCACTAATAAATCACAAAGCTTTTGTGAGTGGGAGCATGTGTATTTGAAAGCTAGGTCCAAACAAAAAATTTTTGAATGTCGACTTGAAATTTAACAATGTCACTGACAAAATTATTGGTGGCTTCTTTAATACTTCAAATCACCCAGGAGGATGGATATAGTGTGAAAACCAGAGAGCAACTGGTTCAGAGCATATTACACAAACACACAGGTGCACATGACGAAGCATACACATTCTTGAAAAAGAAAATTAGGAAACACAGAAATTAATTCCAAGTTCCAAATAATTCCTTTTGGACAAAGGAAAACCCAAGCCAAAACAAAAAGCCAGACAGCTACGAGGATTTGAAAACCTACATATATTTTTAAACTGAACACCGACACGAGCATGGTAAAGATTGTTCTTTTCCACACACTGACTACAGCAAGAAAGAACAATGAAAGGATCACAGAATACCATACAGTATTACTGTCCAATGGGATTTATAACTTGGAATCAGAATATGCAAAATTTTTTTGAGCAGCAAAAGTTACCTTCATCAGTGTGACATTAAAAGTAGAAATTCTGAAGAGTCTACGCAATTTAGAGACAGTTATAATTGTTTCTAGTGGCAATATATCATACAATAATCATACTTCAGCTACCCTAAGTAAACATACTATTTTATCATTTTCCTGTAATCCTTCTTTTGGCTTGTGTTCCTGTTGCTTATTGACTTTTATCTAGGCACAGTTTCTCCAAAATTCACATCCTTGTCTCTGTGGGCGTATCAAGGCCCCAGTCACATTCGTAAGGGCGTAGACATAACTGTAATAAAAAATAACAACTGTACGCTGACAGCTTTAGCCTTTCGCCCACAGGGGAACCGAAGTGCAAACCCTGACCTGGTCAAGCTCTCGCTCTGCTCATCCCATCTGTGCCGACCATAAAGCACTCACGTTGCCTTGCACAATTACCCCTCCCAACAAGGGTCCCGGGGGGATAGCAGGGGACAGAAACTTCAGGCTGGAGCCAGAGTGGCAGGCAGTGGCGTGCAGAGGAGGCAGCATGGCTCCCCGTGGTTTTCTAACCCTTTCTTAAACTTTCTTGTCACTAGACATCTAGTATGTCAGTGCCAAAGCTAACCAAGCAGAGGGTGACAGTCCTGACGCTGAACTCTAATTAAGAAAGCATCTGAAAAGTCCTTCTGCTTGTATTAACACTTGCCATTTAAAAAAAAAAAACAAAAAGCTCCTGGAGATGCTCAGTTTCAGACTCAGACAGAAGAGTTTTACTGGAACAGTCTATCACAGTCATAAGGTGACTGTTGTTGCTTTGAGACCAGCCTGGGAGAGCTGCCAAAGAGACAAATGAAGTAGGAAGAATGAAGTTTAAAATCTCCTTTCAGACAGCTGTGCTTTGCAGAAACATTTTGACTTTTTATGTTATTTGGCTTAATATGACTTCTTTATCAGGGCGGAGCCAGCATGTGTGTAAATACATATCAGAATGAGACATTTCCCTTCAATAAACTACTTCTCTCCGGCTGCCTATGCTACACACACACCCCACAAATGACTAACTAGGCTTTTATAGGGGTGAAGGTGAAGCTAGAGGTGAAAGTCATGCACACACGAGCTAGCAAGACCATCGCAGGACTGCAACAGCTCTCTTAGGATAAATTTTCCAGATGGGAGCCGGAATAGCACTCTCTGCTTTGGATTTTGGCCAGAAGATCAGCTGAACATTGTGCTCCCTCCTCTGACTCGCCCCAGGGAAGGCCCATCCGCCCATCCATTCGTACCCCATCATGCGGATGGGCGAGAGTCGCTGTCATGCCCTACCTGTCTGCTCGGGCAGTTTAGAAAAGTGAAGAGGTGGCTAAATGGCTGAATTTCCCACTAACATACTCAAACCATATGGGCTTCAGCATTCAAGTGACCCCAAAGGAGCTGGACATCCAATCCCAAATAATTTTGGCGTCCTTAAGTTTTGTTCAGAAACTTGATTTTCCTTCCTGTACTTTTTACATACAAAGCATTTTCCCGCAAGTCACTACCAGCACTCACTTGATTCCAAAATCATTAATGGAGTAAAATGTTGCACTGCTAGAAATTGTAGAACATTTTAAAATTGTGATCATCTACAAGTCTTTGATCAGATTAAAAACATACTTGAAAAAGAATTCTATCACTTCAGAGCAAGCACTTTTAGCTCTACTCTCCTGACTTACATCATTACAGCTGCCCAACTCAACCATGTTCTTGCAAATTTTGAGTGCTCTTAGAATCATAGAATTGTCTAGGTTGGAAGGCACCTTTAAGATCATCTAGTCCAACCATCAACCTAACTCTGATAAAAACCATCACTAAACCAAGTCACTAAGCATTATGTCAACCCATCTTTTGAATACCTCCAGGGATGGTGCCTCAACCACTTCCCTGGGCAGCCCACTCCAATGTTTAATATCCCTTTCGGTGTGAAAATTTTTCCTAATATCCAATCTGAACCTCCCCCTGGTGCAACTTGAGGCCATTTCCTCTTGTCCTATCACCTGTGACTTGGGAGAAGAGACTGACCCCTGCGATAGAGCGATAAGGTCTCCCCTCAGCCTCCTCTTCTGCAGGCTGAACACCCACAGCTCCCTCAGCCTCTCCTCA
>JAOXNO010000024.1:54102200-54130198 GCA_028565335.1 Limnodromus scolopaceus | reverse complement strand
CCCAGCCGTTTAAACAAATCTAGACGTGGGCGGGTGAAGCACAAGATTTACCTTTCTATTCCATATTTACAATACTTTACAAGCTATATTAAATAAATACGGGCTCCGCTACGGCATCTTAAATATGTACAACAGCATTATTTCTCCGTCGGGTTTTACTTCCATAGGCGCGGGTCCCGCCGGAACCAGTGTCCCCGTGGCACGAGCCAGTGGGTCCCAGGACCAACCCGCCCTCCCAATAACCGCTCCGAGCCCAGGTAAGATAACGGTGCGGTAAATAATTTAAATCCCTTCTAACAACTTCAAGTCCTTAACTCTTAAGTCTACAAGCAATTAGCTGTACGCTGGTAACTGCAGGTGTCCCTCGCGGCAACCGGCGCAGTGAAATAAGAGGGCTGTGCTGGGAGTACGGTGCTCTGCAACTGAGGGGAGGGATGGGCGCGTAGTAAAGGCAGCGTTTCAATTAAACTCCTCTAATCAGTGATATGTTTAACTCGGTACTGGCTTTATCCACGTAATCTGAAGAATTTAAGCACCAAAAGAAAGGACGACGGTCACAGCAGGTGGTCGGTGCGGACACGCTCCGGTACAACGGTTTCAAGTAACAGAGTCCGAAGCCGTGCAACGAGGGATGACGAAGGGGAGCAAACGCGCAGCGTATCGGAGAGCCTGTCCCTGTTGTAAAGGGCAGCATCGACGCTATACGATATTTGCAAAAGAATGGAATGTTCTCTCATTTTTAAGCTACTTTCATCGTAGGTAAGTTGGATTCAGCTCAGCCCTGGCTGGTTTTAAAAAAAATGCGTATTTTGCCTCCCTCTGCCAGGAAAGATCCTTTCCCGCTACGGGAGACACACTCCCCGGGGAAGGCAGCTTGTCGCTGAAACAGCCTCCGGGCCAAACGCGCCACAGGACGGATGCTTCACCCAAGCACCTGGCCAAGCCCCATTCTCTCTTGTGGTTACTGACTTTGGGGCTCGGACAAGTACACAGCAGGCCACTGTGTGTAACACACAGCTACCTGACAAATTCACACCCCGTGGCTTTCCACTGCTGGGCTCTGAGCTGTAAGATACTCAGATTTTGCCTGCCTCTCACCAACACCACCATCCTTGGAGGTACCAAACTCAGCCGAGCCATCTTCAAAAGCAGCGGAGCTCCCCTTCTATTGCCCAAAACTTCCTCCAGGCAAGGACTGTGTCACATGCACAGATTCACATAAAAATCTGCCGCTGCCCATCCTCTGCCCACTGTGCAGCTACAGAAAGCAGAAGACACAGAGCTGTCAGCCTGGCATCCCTGCCAAGCACTAGGACTGGATTTGTTTAAAACATAAGAAGCCTGTTCTAAAATAACGGAGCGTATGCATTGGTCCCACACACTTGGAATCTGTCTGTCGAAAAGTAATGTGCAAAAAGTATGTGCAATTGCACACGTAGCGTGTTGGTGTAATTACCAGAACCCTGTTCAGAAATCTGCAGTCACAGGAGCAGATGCTCAGCTAAATGCTCCCGTATGTAACCAGAGTAATCATGTGGGTATTTCGGACGCAGAACACCGGTCACCAACTCGAAAGTCCAAATACTACGGTCTCCACATGATAAAATGGTTTAAGGATCAAATGGCATCACACCTGGTTCGATGGTAAGAATCAGAGGGTATCACACCTAACAAGGGAAGAGATGCAAAGGTTGAAGAGGAGATGAGAAGTCCACCTGCACTATGGAGTGAGACCCCAGACACAGTGCACGTGTGGCCTTTGTCACTTCCGGGATTCTAAACCATTTTAAAAGAAGATACATTTCACATCTATTTACAATATGACTGTGATACAATGGCTGACTGTGTAATATTACAGAAATACACGATGCCAGTACTGGTTGTCCTAGGATACACTCTGTCACGATAAGGCAGTACAGCTAGAAATTACGGAAAGCATCAAGCAAAGCTACTTGAACTGAGACACTGGAACTTTTCCCTTAGAGACTGGACAATATTCTGCTGATTGGGAGAGGGTACTCTCCACAGGTAGTCGTTCAGTCTATCGGAGTCGCTATAGGCAGTCAGGTAGGGGGTGAGCGCGTGTTTGCTGCTGGTGGACTTTGCAGGAGTACACGAGACAGTTTTGCCGCAGAGCGTTTCAGAAGGAGCGGCGTCTGCGTTACGCAGCTTGGGATCCGATTGCCTTGTTTGGTTCTGAGAGGCCTCCGAGTCGGACCCCTCATCTTCGGACTTTATTTCAACATAGTCATCGTCATCCCCTTCTCCTTCTTCAGTATCTTTGAAATTAGAAAAATAGTTCTGAGTGGCCATCTGTGCCGTCAGAGGGGAGGCCCTGTTCACTCTCAGGACCTTTTGAGAATCCTGCAGAATCATATCTGAACAGTTTTCAGGGATCTGCTTTCTGGTATCAGGCCCCGTACATCCCGAAGCAATGCCCGGCGCGTGAGGGCTGTTGAATCGGAAGTTCCTATTCGAATGGAGCTTCTTCTTGTCCATTTCGTTGGGATACACGATGGCTTCTCCAGACCTGTTGACCACAATTGAGGAAGATGACTGCGACCTGCTGTAGGCCTGTGGTTTTACATTGCTTACTCTTCTCCCGAGGGAGTTATAGACGTGATCTTGATGTAAATTTTCTTTGTTTGGTTGGCTGATAATGGTGCTCCACCTCTGCGCTGGGACGTGCAAGCGGTTAGAGATCTGAAGGGAAGGCACCGAGCCAGCTGATGGCAACTGCCTCGAACTGCTCTTTGTACCAGCCTCTGTATAGGAGCTCTTGGCCTTTGGGTCTTGGGATTCAGGCCACGGGGAGAAGTCGGCCAGCTCGCCGTTACTGTAGGTAGAATGCAAAAGCCAGTCCTCTGCTCTGGAGCCCTCACTGGCTGCCTGGGAACGGGGAGGAGATGCAGCCACAGGCGTGGAAAACCTCCCGGCTGACGGCTCCTGAGGGGTGGCCCAGGCTTCCTTTTGGACCTTGGGTGTACTTTCTCTAAAGACGATTTGGTCATAAAGCTGGGAATATTCAGCTATTCTGGCACCTAGAAAGAAGAGAGAATTAACTTAGTAGAGGCAAGCAATCCATTCAAATGGCCGCGTGAAAAATTTAAAATCCCCCAAAGCTTTTGTATTGGCCAAGAGAAAAAGTCTACCGCCGTGTCAGTACCTTCACCCTCAACAAAGTAACATGAAACAACGGAGGCTGGAAGAGCCGTGCATCGCACTGCATTTCAGTACACTGCGTTGAAAAAAAGCAGCATAAAATGTCCTGCAACAGTGAAGAGTCGTGCAGGACACATAGCACGCGCTTCAAATAATACATGGCTTGTTTCGTGTTAAAATGGAAAAGAACATTCTGAAAACGGTCTGGTAAATAAGATATTTAGGGACTAATTTATAAATAACACAAGGAGGCACGAACAGCACTGCAATGCTTGGAGTCCACTGGCTCCGTGTCTCCAACTTGTTTCAAGTGACTGCGGACAAAAATAGTTCCAAAGCTGCTGCATTTCCACGACTTTGCACGTTCATTAGAAAGAGCATGAAGACCAGCTCTTTCTTATCTGACCCCGTTCCTCATGCTTATAAACGCGATATAGATGGTACCTGAGCAAACCTACATGACCTGTTAGAAGGTCAACATACCTAAAAATGCACCTTTTTAAAGTCAAACTCTGAAGATCACACTATTAAAGGAAATAACTGTATTTCTGTAAAGAGGCAAACAGTGCTTCAGGCATAAGATCTATTTCCAGCCTCAGCTGAACTGATCTTTCCAGACACTACCCCACTATTTATTCCCAGTTTTATCAAGTAATAACACAAATTTATTGCGATATAAAGGACTATTCATGTTAGAAGCAGTAACAGAAAGCTCATTTCAGTGGTAACACAGAAAAAGCAATACTGATACTCAATTAGTAAGGTGGGAAAAATTCATAATCTTCCAGTTCAGTACACAAATTCAATTGAAAATTACTAAAGAAATGTATCTGTACAGAAACATTTCTGACATACCAATAGCAGGACCACCTTGTTTCTTCTCCTCCAGAATGGCAGCAAGATCTTTGTGCTTCAATTTCTGTTGTCTGCTAGTTGGCTGTTCCTGCTCTGGACTTTTAACTTTCAAAAGCTGGTTAGCCTTCTTAATTTTTTGGCTGTACTGCCTTGCCATCATAAAAACTCTGTTCTTTGTTTTATCCGCAGCAGCCAAGTCATTTTCCATGCCCTCTGTGTGGGCATTGGAGAGAACACTATTGGCAGACTCGTATGGGCTATCTACAAAAGGCATCTCACTGGAGAAGGAAGATCTGTTCAGGCTCATAAAAGAGTTCTCCTTGCACGGTGCAGTGTCTTCAAGCCTAAGATTAGCCTCGCTGAAGGTGGCAGCCCTGGGTTTCACGGTTTTAGGGAAAACAGGAGTTTCTGGCAGTGAGAGAGTGGACAGTGAGTACTCTACATCTTTACTCAGTTCAGGCGTGCTACCAGCATGCAACCTTTCCTGCATATCATCTTTACAAACAGGAAAGGCTGCAAGGAGACGGTCTCTTGTCTTTTCCTCGTTCTTCTTGATATAGTTCTCCAGGTCATTCCAAATCTCATCTACTTCCTCCGAAAGTTTATCTGCTGCAGATTTGTGGGAGAGTGAATCCGAGTTGGAGGAGCTATCTACCAAGCTCAAATAGTCATTATCGATAGGAACACGATGGTAAGGACTTTCATCTTCACTGAACTGGAGACTCTCTTCAGAAACAAACTGCTGTAGATTGTCACAGCACGCAAAGTCTTTTTCCAGGCTCAGAAAGCTCCGCCTTTTAGAGTATTTTAAAGGCTCACATTTAAAATTCAATAGTGGCGTTTCTGGAAGCGTTATTGTGTCATAGATGTTGTCTTCAACGATCCTGAGCTCATCCAAACTTGAAGCAGGTCCTTCTCTACTGAGTAGTATCTCATCCCTACTAGCACGAATGGAGGCCCTGTTTTGATTTGCTGTCCTCTTTTTGGAGGGCGAATCTAAACTGCTTTTGTTTTCAGCCTCATAGAGAGAGTCTCTAGCAGACCTCTGGGGACCACGGTCTGTCTCCTCCCTTCTCGTCAGACCCATCAGCTTTAAGTCTTCGTAGCTTATATTATCATAAACATGCTCAATGTCATCGATGGTCAGCTCCTCTGAAGATTCGGGATACGCGTTCATACTGCTCACCTCAGCTCTCTTCACTTCCCTTCGAGAGCCGCGCTCCCCAATTTTATACCTGGTGCTGGCTGGACACGTGTTACTCTCACCAGCACTACTGGCCCGCCTAACGATTTTGTGACGAGTGGGGCTGGAGTTCTCATCTTGATGCACCACCCCCAAGTGCCAGCTGCATGGACGCCCAGAAGAACCCCTCCTTTCTCCACTGACAGCTGAACCAGCATTGGATGCAGACATCGATGGCACAAACATCTGGTAATCGTCTTCGTCATCTTCATTCTCATAAGGCGGACGCCGGCTGGGAAACAATGCCTGCCTGATCTGATGGTCAGTCCAGATGTTCCTGACAGAGGTACTTCCCCCCAGGATATTCATGATCAGCGCGTTGCTCTGGGGTGTGCTGAATTGTCTAGGCAACTGTGGCTGTCTGGCTGCGCAGGAAAATGGAAGATCGGTATTCAACTGGGTTGACTCTTCATCTGATGGGTCCTTGGAGCTCTGTGGAGATTGGAAATACACAGGTAACGTTAGCCTATCCCCTGCAATAATACAGCGACTGCCTCCAATGACAGAACTGCTGTAGCATCAGGGTGTCCTGCAGCACAGAGTCAGGTGGAGATGGGCAGGGTGAGCAGGCTCCTCGCTAGAGAGCCAGGGAGCCAAGCTGGCAATGCCAGACTACTTTGCCTCCTAATCCTTACCACGGCTCAGAGTTCATTCTTGGCATTTAATAACACGGTACTTCAAATACAAGACACTGGCTCATGCAAACACCTGAGTAATTAAAGGCAAATTTGTTTGGCAGGGGTTCGATTAAACCTTTTATGCTAACTCTGCAGTTTCACAATTGGATTAAGCTAATCTGACTCTGGGCTTGTGCCAAAAGTTTTGTTCTCCTCCCTTTCCCCTTGCCTATAGCCCTAGCAGAAAGGTATGTTATGCTCTCTAGCACATGCCACTGCAAATTTAATTGTCTTTTCGGAGCAAGTTTCCATCCAGCTCAGTTAGCAGATCTAATTTACAGCAAGGCCACATGCCTGCTAATGCTAACATGAAGAACACTGCAGATGTCCCTGGCCACAGGTTAGGAAAGAGAGGGAAAGCTAATTCTTTTTGGCCTAAGTTAATGCTGATTGTTTTGGTTGGTTGTTTTTTGCCCCGGCCCCAAAAAGAATAGTTTTTCATCATACAGATGAATATTTCAATGATATGACGATTAATACATGACATAAACAGAAGATGACTTATCTGACTATCTAGGAAAAACACAAATTTCTTTGACAGATCTATGATGCATAGGAAAATAGAAGTAAAAATATATATACCTGCGTTTCACACTTGAGATTTACACTTCTCCGTTTTTCAACATTTTCAGCAGCCTGGCTGTTAAGTCTTTTTCTTCCCCCTTTTGATTTCTGCAGTGAGTTTTGCTTCACTCTCTGTAATTTAAACAAAAAGAGCAAAGGAGGAGTAATAAAATCTACAGTTCTTTGTACAGCCTTGTTCAGATGAATTACTAGCAGCTAGAACAGACCAGGTATCCACACCAGGAGGAGAAAATGCTCACAAGTAGTCAGAGCACTGCCACAAGAATGATTCAGAGTCTAGAAAACCTTCTTTACAATAACCGATTAAATTAAATCAATCCATACAGCTTGTGAAAAGAGGTTGAAAGCAGAATCTGTGTATAAAAATATAGATGTAAGAGAATACATAGAAACTGGATGAGGGAAAGGGTTTAATCTCGCAGTTAAAGTTATCACAGAATAAGGTGGTCATGCAAAAATTCAAATTTCAAAGTTGTTTTTATTTTAAAATCGGGAGGGGATAGTCTTGCTATCACTTGTAGTCTTGAAAACAAGAAAGAAGTCTAAACTAAAAAATAAGCTATTATCCAACTTCCTAGAAAAAACAATATAATAAAACAAAGAGAAGGCCAGAATGTTACATGTTAAGCAGTGTCCAAATTAACTCAGACTGAAGGTCAGGCATGGTGGGAACGGGGGGAATCTGAGAAGGTATTGTTGCCACACCTAAGATTAAACAGTAAGCTACTATTATACATTTTTATAGTGGTATTCTTTTGCACTTACTCATTCTTTTGTACTTATGTCAGGAAGAGGGAGAATTACAAGACACTGCACTACACTGATACGAGATACTGTTTTATCAAAGATTTACAAAGCAAATACTGTAATTTCAAAGAGGAAATGCGCAGTAAGCTTCAAAAAGAATTTCAATAATAGGTTTTGGATAAGTCATAAAATAAATGGACCACACAAGGATATGACCTCAGCATCAACTAAACCAAACAAACTGAAAATCTACAATCTTTAACACAGTCACATTTCAAAACTGGAGTTTTACTCTTTTAGCAGGACTACATGTGTGTGGAAACATCACACAGAGAGGGGAAAACTACCACCTGTTGAATGACTGTGCAATAGTAAGAGATAAATATTCTCATCCTCAGAAATCCTACTCACAAGATCTCATATTAAAGTTCACACATTCCTATCTACTGCCAGGAGCTCGCAGGTCAAGAAACGCCACTTCACATGCAGCAGTGCCTGAATCTTAATATTCAAGTCCATACATGGGACACCTGAAGGTCCTGTCTCTGCATGTGGCCTAAAAAGGCTTCTATCGTGACATCAGCCGGAGAAGCAAGGAAAGGTCATTTGTGGGCAACAGGTAAAAACAATAGCTTTCTGTGAAAACTGGGTTTGAGGACTGTAAAGGGCTAAGTAAAATCTCTTTCAAGCAGTGGGGATTTAATCTTCTGTATAGGGGCTAATTTTACATCTTATCTGTTAATACATAAGAGTGTTGTGGGTTGTCTAAATAAAAATATTTCCAAGGAGTTACAAACACTTGTAATACATTCCTTCCTCCTTGCAGTTTTGCAGATAATTTTAATCCTTCTTCCATCCTCCCCAGGAAAAAAGAATTTTATTTTTTCCCCCCTCTTTTTCTTACCTGTTCAGACTCTTCTTCATCATCAGCATCAATCTGTTCCGTAGCAGAAGTCTGGAGATTTTCATCCTGATCGCTGCTGTAGGCTGGCTCAATGGACTCTTGAAATTGGCTCTCCAGCCCACTGGGCTCCAAGGAAACCTTTTTCCTAGAATTCAGCAGGGCTTCATTTGATCCTAGTTTGGTGGCTTGAGATAATAGGGCTCCTTCAATACTGATCCGCTAAAAAAAAACCACAAAACAAACCACCACAAAATTTTGTTTAGAAGTTTATAGAGATTTTATATTTTAGTAAGACACTATTTCACATCAGCTTTATAGGCAATGTTTAAGTTACGTTCAGTTAGCTGCAGTGAAATGAGATTTATAAAGAAATAAGTAAAACAATCATTATTTTTCCATAGAATATTTAGAACTGAAAAAAAATATGCAAAAACCTCCACCCCAATCACGGGCTTCAGTGTTAAGGCATCCCAGTGCAGTCATACCTAATGTACCCTGTTTGTAAATGTTCTACACACATACACTTTAAATTCCATCCCTAATAAGAGCCTAGGACATGAAATTCAACATGAGACTTTCAAACTGCACTTGGAACTTCATTACAAATTCTTACAGAAAATGTAAAAATTATGAATGCTTATTTCCATCTGCTTAAGCTGTATCAGCTCTGTTTCGTCATATATCATGGCTCAAATATATGATTTATATATCAGAATAAGCTAAAACTTTCCAGTCTGATATAATAAATGCAAGGATGTGCTTCAAAGAATAAACACTATCTTTATACATAGAACTTCCATGATTATACTGGCATTTTAAGTACCTTATAGTATTATGAAGTACAACCAATATAAGGATCAGTCTTTTTTTCTTTATTAGATAATCCCGAAATAGTTAGCTATATTTCTATTGCTTTCATTCCAATAAACATATTGGAGATGCTAAACAACATTTATGGTTTTGATTCCATTCTTAAAATTAACACAACCAAGAAGATGCAGATTCTACAGTAAATACTGTGACCCAAGTCATCTGAATGTGCTAAGAAATAGAAGAAATGGCTTACCTTCTGCATATCTGGACTCATATCTGAAAACAGAAATATACACTTTATCATAAATGAGTAATTGAACTGCTGTCAGTCTATATCCATTTTACTGCTACACTGATATCCCAGTTATGAATTCCCAAAAGGGGATTAAATGCAGCAGCAATTGAGCAAACAGATTATGGGGTCCCTGATATAACAGAGACAGGATGAGCTGCACTCGAGGTCCTGATTTTGCAACACTGACATGATTTGGGCAACTACTCGCACTGTACCCACTCTGTGCGTTCAGTTGCCAGTTAGTAGGATACTTACAGGACCAGAACCAAAATGTGAAAAAACAGATGTTAGATTTAAACACTAACGTTTTGTTTCCTCTGTACACTTCTCCTCCCCCCACCCTGATGGTGTTTAGGGAAAGTTACAGGAGAAAAGGATCCATCTTTACTTGTTCTAGATAGTACAGAAGCACTGGGTCAAAAAACAGTAGACGAAGCGGCTTACCGTTTGACTTCAAAACTTTATGGACTCTAGACGAGGGTTCTGAAAAAGACAACAACATGTTTAAGCACTCCAGCACCCCAGAGAAAGCCACGGGCATCTTGGCCAACTTTTCATAACAAAGATACCAAAGTTTAAGCTTCTGAGCCCATGCAGGGAAGCCAGATTTTCATTTCTTCATTACAGAATTTCCTCACAAAAAAAGTATTTGCTGAAGTGTCAAACCTACAGCTGCTGCCAAAAACCATATATGTTTCTTCATGCAGTTGCGCTCCATACAACAAGCCGCATGGAAATTTTCATCCCATGTTACGACTCCTACTTTCAAAAGACTCGGTCATCTCTGCTATCGCTCGAAGTTGCTGGAGGTTTCCTATTAGAAATATGTATGGGGTACCAACAGCTTAGCAGGGCTTTAAAAGCACAAGTAGCTGAATGTTACACAGGGGGCCATTTGATCAGAATTTTGTGTCACTCCTTTTACAGGCAGAGCGACAATGCTGCAATCCTTCCCCTCAGAAATAAAGGAAGATGCCTGAAAAGTAATTAAAACTTGAATGTTTTTCAGACACAAATGCTGCTGCATGATAAATCACTACATCAGTATTCTCATGAACCTTGTTTACGTCATCCTAGCCAACAACGTTACACGCCAAACTGGAAAGGTCTTTAAGTAGCTGAAGAGTGACTCCAATATGAAGTCACCCAAATACACAGACATTTGTAGTGGCTTCAAGAGGAAACTAACAGTAATTATGGATGGATGTTTGAAGTAGGAGGAAAAAAACACCCCAAAAGTGAGCATAGCCACTTCTCTAATCTCTACTGAAATAAGGCAGACATGGCACTATGTCCACAAGGAAAACACTACACTAAGTAAAGACAGTAATCATGTTTTGAAATAACAAGTCTACCACAAATCAGGATGAAACCACTTCTGAGACAGTAATTACTTGGCGGCGGGTGGGGTGTGTGTGAGAAATGTCAGATTTAAATAATGTGACTGGCTTTCCTGCATATGTATTCTTTTATCCATTAGAAAGTATCAACTGTTCTTTATGCATACATCATTAGGAATGTATATCCATGAAATTAAATGCAAACAGTGGATTAAAAAATAAATCACACAAACAGCAAATGGTTAATAAGATACTCCACCCATACCTGAGAGTTACTGCACTGTGTTAAATCTGCACTGAGTACAGGTTAAAGACCAATCCCAAGTGCCCAGCCTCACCCAAACCTAAACAACCCTGTTTGATTTCCCTCTTGTATCTTGGTGGTAGCTTATTCACCTGATTTCCTCCTCACTCTGTGTGGAGCACTGCCTTCTTTAGGCTGGTACGGTGATTTCATTTCTCCCTCGGGGCTATAGTGGAAGCCTGGGTGATCTGTGGAAGAAGCAGAGGCACAAGGAATAAGAGAGGGACAAGGGTGTCACTTCACACGCCTCCGCAGCTCTCTTCGGAGGCAGTGCCACCATCCTTCTATAACTGACAAAGTGGCACTTCATCAGAGCCTGAAGCAACGCAGGCAAGGTGTCCCCAGAGAAGGGGACTCCACGACCTCCCTGGGCAGCCTGTTCCAGGGCTCTGCCACCCTCACCAGAAAGAAGTTTTTCCTCATATTTGAGTGGAACTTCCCATGTTCCAGCTTGTGCCCATTACCCCTTGTCCCGTCACTGGGAAACACCGAAAAGAGTCTGGCTCCATCCTCCTTCAAACCACCCTTTAGATACTTATAGGCATTAATAACGTGATCCCTCAGCCTTCTCTTCTCCAGGGTAAAGAGTCCCAGCTCTCTCAGCCTTTCTTCATCAGGGAGATGCTCCAATCCCTTAATCATCTTTGTTGCCCTACGCTGTACTCCTTCCAGTAGTTCCCTGTCTCTCTTGAACTGGGGAGCCCAAAACTGGACGTGTGGGTCCCAGCATGAAGTCTTTTGGGGGCTGTTCTGTGGTGCGGTGGCTTTCTGCTGTGGCAGCTGCTGTACCAACTGGAGGGCAGGGTGACAGAGGACACCCGGAGCAGCCATCCACCCTGCCACCGCAGGCTGTGACACTGGGCTCCCTCATGTCCCCTCCACAGAGGCCGTGCACAGCGCAGTGAGAAGCTGGCAGCCTCCCTCTCTGTCCTCCAGCTTCAGCTTTGCCAGCACAAATAGGTCATAACACTGCTACACACTGCAAGCTGCCATTGCTAATGACTAGCCCTTTGGTGGGTCCTAGCCAGGAGGAGCTTATCACAGAATGATATGGGGTTGGAAGGGACCTCTGCAGATCATCTAGTCCAACCCCCCTGCCAAAGCAGGTCCATCTAGAGCAGGTTGCACAGGAACATGTCCAGGCAGGTTTTGAATGTCTCCAGAGAAGGAGACTCCACCACCTCCCTGGGCAGCCTTATGCTACAGAACTGGAAAGTTCATACGTTTAGTCAGCGTGGAATAAGCAAAAGAGAGTGGCCAGAGTTTACAGAAGGTCCAATCTGGCTCTTCCTTGCTCATCATGCGACATAACCTGTTGGTTGCAGATCAGTCAGCCCAATGCCTACAGAGCTCCACAGGATCTGCACCCAACTTTGTTTTTTCCAGCAAGATCATAATTGCAGGAACATAAGCCTGGCCTTCTTCCATCTCAGATGAAACCAACAGTTAAAGCCAAACTTTTGAAGATGTTTTTATCCATTTTTAAAAAGAAAGTGAAAAAGAACCAACTTACGTATAGCATCCATTTCTAGAATTGCCTGTTTGGCCTGAAAGAGAAAAAATAACAAATGAAAAAGTTAAAACTATAAGTAGAAGGACAAATTACATTGCATATTACGTATAGTAGTGAGTTTATATGTAAATAAAAGCAAGTTTAATTTTTGAACGAATAAATATGGTTAGCAGCATTATTCTCTGTCTTTCTCTGTCTGCTGGACACGTTACACATGTGAAGAAGAATTTTTCTGGCAGGAGCTTACCAGAGTTTATCTTCAGGGCTTCACACAAAGCCCTGTTGACCACTGCACCTGGCACACTCCTTGTGTGCCCACCTCCCAGCTGGCAGCGCCAGGGCAGGAGCACGTACCTACAGCACCATCGGGGTGAGATATTTGGGAGGGATGCAGTGATGGCACATCTGACTGCAGAATCTACTTTGGCTTCAAAGATAGGGGCTGTGCTGCACTGCGAGCATGCTGCACACACCAAGCGTCCTCCATGGGGACACAAACCTCCAGAGATCTCTCTACAAGTCCCAGAATTTTGGGCCATCGATACACCTCTCCATATTCCTGGGATTTGGCAGAAAACTGGCCCTACTATCTGGGAATCACCAGGTTTTTTTGTGATTCACAGAACATTTCCTCCCTAAAAATCAAATAGTTTAACTCCTTAATTGTTTTTCAATTCTGAAGTTGTTTGCACAGAAAACACTATCAACCTTGCTTCTTTTAAGGGTTTTCTTGAGGAACAGCTATAAAATAAAAATCACCATTTGATTTAAGATCGAATCAGGATAAAAAGCATCTCATAGTTGCTTAAAATTTGTCATGCTTTCTTTTTTAATAGGAAAAGTAATCTGGATGTTTTATTAAGCATATCAACTAATAAGTAAGACAACAAACTAAAATAAAATAGCCTACATAACCTGCTTGTCCCTTTACAGGTGCAATTCAGTCATTTTCCACCAGGCGTCACATAAGGACTACTATTAAATCCTCCAAAATCTGGGCAGGCAGAAGTCTCATAACTACCAGTTTGTCAAAGAAAAAAGCGCAGATACCCTCAGAGATTTCTGTGGTTAGACTTTTCCTTTCTCAAGTGAAATTATTGCTATGAGCAGAAAATGGCATTATATTTTTGGTTACACATTTTTTCCATAGGTAAATAAAAAAAAATCCAAAAAGTAGTACGAAAAATATCTTGATACCAAAGCTGAGATCATACTGTAGTATTGCTTTTTACAACCTAATAAACTGTGAGTATTTACATTGTAAGCATGGATACTAGCATAAACATCATACCTCTGATAAACTTTTGCAGCAAAAAGATAAGAGGAGAATTAGTAATTGCAACTGCTATGGCTTTTTCCTACCATAATTCTCTTTCTGTTGAAAAAGGCAATACAGCACTGTGTACTTCAGTCCCAGGTAACATTTTTTAGCCATTACAGCATAAAACTCAATGAAAAAAGAAGTCAGCGAAACTGCCCAGTGAACTTAATACTGAAAAAAAAGCGCCACCCAAACAGCAGTAAAACTCGGTGGGGAAAAAAAAAAACCTCAGAAAAAAAATCCTGCTTCCACATGAGTCAGTGGCTGCTGTGTCATGGCAAGAGTTAACAAGGATTTACACCCTTTGAGAGGTGCGATATGTTACACTGGGAAACACCACCTGGAGCTCTAAAACAGGATTTCATAAATAAAAGGACCATGTTTCCCTTCTACAAGACGTTACAGCTATGAATATGACATCAGGGCCTCATTTTCTCTGGCATAAAGCTCGTTAACTATCTCACCAGAAAGGGCTCCGATGTCCCAGCTAAGGATGCAGGGTTCGTGATGGGTGTGTGTATTTGTAACGTGAAGCGTCTGCTGCCAGTGGCTTCCCTGCAGTGATATCTAACCAAGACAGATTAAAATTAGCTTGGTAAGGTCTACACCTGCTGCAATTAGCGCACCTCGGTGCTGTGCAGACAGGCAGTATCAAGCTAAGGTATGCTTTTTATAGCCAAGCTTTCTGACATTGCATCTCTTACTCATGTCTTAGCAGGCAAAGCCTGATACGGACAGCAGTGCTGCTAACCCAGTTAAATTCTTCTACTCCTGTACCGAGCCCTGTAGATGCTTTTTGTGGAACCTTCCCATTAATTTTGAGGAACATTTAAAGACATAAGGTAACAACATGTTAATCTCCTGGAGTCTAAACTTTCTGTAAATTGCCATGCATCTTGCAGCTAACAAGATTGCTCTAAGTTAAACGCACGGACCAGGAGATGGTGGGGTTTTTTTTAATTTTTACCTTGGCAGGAATTTTAGCAGGATGATTTTCTAGAATTAACCTCTTCAGGTGAAGAATCCAAAGGCGTTTGTCTTGCTGTGACTTTGCCTGATAAAAACATAATAATTGTAGCACCATGAGAAAATGCATGACTGCACTGTGCAGGCTCAGGAAGAGCATGAGGTCACCAGTCAGGTTACCCAGCGGGCAGGGGGGCTTCTGTCATACCTGGACAGTATGCTGCATCTTGGGATTTTTGTAGTGAAAGACGCTAAAGCTAAGTGGTTCCTTTGGTATTACTTCAACAAGCATGAGATTCCCACACTGTAAAAAAGAGAGGCCACGATGTGAGTCACGGGAGGAGTTTCGGGGAGAACCAGAGTCAGCGCAAGAGCACCTGCTCTCCAGCATACCAGTATGTGAGCTTTGTACACAAACATCTCATCTCTCTTTTTTGTAATTAGCAGCAGCTTGTCGAAGAGGAACAACGTGCGCTCGTTTTTGGCTCGCTGAATGCGAAATGTTCCTTCTAACACCAGCTCCCCGTAACTCGTTAGGTCTGGCCCTTTCCAGTTAGTGAGCAAACTCTGTATCTCCTGCAACAGATCAAAGAAGAACAACCACACTCACGTCAGAGATCTTACTTAAATAAAGACTCAAACAAAAACTGCCGACGCCATTCCCCCTCTCCCATATGAAGTTCAGCATCCCAGAGCGTAAAGTCACCATACTGTGGTACTGAGGTTGCCAGGTCATCTGCAACGTTGCAGCCAGCTCCTTGGAGACCTGTTGCAAAGCCCAGACTAAAATGTGCCCTCCTGAGTCCTAGTTACCTCTGCATGGACCCAGTGAAAAGCCCTAAGCTCCCCAGGGCAGCCTGCAGTGAAAGAGCACAACCCCATCTCCCTGGGCTTGCAGAGATAGACTGATGTCTGAATTACAGACTGTTCTCCTTCTCATGCCTGCTCCTCTCTCCCCGCTATGTCCTTAATCAATCTCTCTTAACATTTCTCTCTCACTCCATGTATCCTGAAGTTGTGGTCTCCCACTGGATGAATTAGAATGACTTCTCTATGGCATTATATGGTCCTGCAGGCCATCACAGAAGAACACCTCTGTGAGGTGTCCAGACTGAAGAGATGTTTCTCAGAAGATTAGAGGACCAGAAGTGATTTTGTCAACTGATCATTTGAAGATGCCAAGATTTATTTGTATTTTTAATGATTTGTATATATACTATAGATATTTCTCACGTTATTTATTACTTAAGAAAAAAAAGAACGGAGAAACATCTAAGAACATCTTCACCAGTCTGTGTTGCTTTGCTATGGCTATTCTTGCTTCCTTCAGTTGCTTGGTTTTTATGTCAGTGGCAACGACATAGCACTTAAGAATGGTACAGCAAATTGTAAGAGCAGACTAAACCTTAAGGTAGGGAAATCTTTAAAAACATCCACCGTACTTTAAACCTGGAAGCGAAGCATTAGCAAAGCAGGGACAGATTTCCTCATCCCAGGCCGGCCTCTCTAGGACATTACACTTTAATACAGCATTCAGCTAGAAAACCTCTCAGTACATTTGATGCACAAATGCTGCCTAGAACATTCACAGGAAGAAAACTCAAAAGTAGGACACTTTGGACTATACACAAGACTGTTAGAAAAAGAAATTTAGATATAACAAAAGAAAAAAAATGCATTTTGTCTCTCTAGGAACTTTTAAATAAGCCAGGGTACAGCACAGGGATCATGTGGAGGTGATCACCACCATCGAGGGAGACTTTGCACAGGAACTGCTGTCGTGGTACTTGCGGCATTACAGACCAATTGGCAGCGTGATAGCCCACAGAAGGCCTATCCCTACGGCTGCAGAAACAGATTTTACTTTTTAAAAGGGTAAGTATGGACATAAAAATTTTCCACAACCCCATACATTTGCCAGCTGAGCTCAATAAATTAACAAAAAAACCTCAAAACCCAACACACCATAAACCCACACTTTTCCAAAAGCATTTAACCCTCTTTATTGCCAAATAGCACTGGTTATCATTACACAGATTTATAGAAGACTGTTGGTAAGTCATTAGCATGTGTTTCCAGCATTGTGCAGCAAAGGTTACTCTGCTGCAGGCAAGACATCATCAAATGTAACCCCATTCTTCTTACACAAACAACAAAAAACCAAAACCCATGAAAATGAGGGCAAATAAGTATGAATTATGTTAAAAAGTAAAGAAGGGACAAAGAATAACACGACATAGATTTCTGGAATGGTATAAGCCTATTACTCCCTTTTATAAACTATAAAATCCCCCTAATTTTCTTAAAGCAATATGAATACTGCTGATGAAAATGTAATGTAAAATCGTGACTCACTAGGAAGTCTGAAACAGAGCGACTGTTCTGAAAAACGTCAACAAAATAGTTTGCTCTTGATGCCAGAAGTTACTCAGGGTGTAGCTTTTGTTTTCTCCTCAAAAATCCTTCATTCTTTTTCTAACTATCATATTTCTAGGTTTATACTTTTCGGAAAGCAACTGATAATGAGTCTTCAGAAGCCCAAGAGGGAAGTACTTAGACAAGAAGCACAAGGAACGCCTCAAAACAAAACTAATCAGCACAAAGGGGAGAAATAGGAAACCACAGGATTTCTGAACAAAGCCATGCCCTAGGGTTGTACAGCAGTGCTGTACAATTGAGGGAAAGGAAGAAAGAAAAGTTATCTTAAGTTCCATATTACTGCAAAATAAATGCTTTACAGGATGCTGCTTGTAGGGCAGAGATGTCTGAGATTTTCCTGCAGCAGCTATGACCATGGGCTTTGAGATCAAACAGCCACAGGCGTACTCAACAGGAGTCTAACTTATGACTGACAAAGATTAAAAGCAAAGATAAACTAAAAAATGTTAATGATATACATATTGACAAAAACAGCCCAGGAACACCCATAAAAATCTCTTTGGGAACTCACTTGGAGCCTGATGGCATGTTCGTGTTTCCTCTTCATGTCGTTTATATGCCATGCCACTCTCTGCATGGTATCTATGGCATCCAGCACCACATCATAGCCCTCAGTGTCCTTGTCAAGGTGGTTTTCTATTTCCTAAGGCAGGAGGGGGGAAGAAAAAAAAAAAAAAAGTCCTATTATTTCTAAATTCATTTTCCCAGCAAGCCGCAATGCCATGTTTTTATCTGTACTATTTTGTCTTTGCTTTGCAGCCACCCAAACGCAACGTTCCTGCCTTTGTTACTATTGCACGTTGTTATCAATGTGATTAACAGAAGATGACTGACAAAGCCAAGCCTTTACGGTCAGTTTAGCAGCAACAATACTTGCAGCAGCTGATGTGAGCAGAGAGGCACAGAGAACGAGAACGCGGCACGCCGAGAGGAGGAGACTTCTTCAGACAGCATTTAATGGCTTGCTTAAAACGCAGAACATATCTGCACACTTACAAAACCCTGATGGAATTACACCACGCATTACTTTACAGTTGGAGAGAAGAAAAGCACCAGACATTTTAAATAAGGATCAGTGTCTTTACACTTCAACTAGAACATGACTCTCTAATAGGAAACATATGTGGAAAACATTAACAATAAAGCAGGAATTTCCGAAACTTGCTTAACTCAATTCACTGAATATGGAAAGAGTTCCCACTTCCTCAGTCATTCCTCTCCACAAAAATCTTACCAATCGGGGTGTTTATATGTATTTATTCCTTCTTTCAACCACCCCCAGCATTGCCACATGTGGAAGAATGCTGGTTTTCATTGGAATAATAAATTCGTGTACAAAAGCGTTTAATCATGACAAGAATTTTCCAAACAACTTCAGAATTACAGACAGTTTTTAAAAAAATCTAATTATTTGGACGCACAAACTGTTTTAATGTGTCTAAAGCAATTACCGTAAATTCCTCACTCCAAATATATGCATATTCTGTGGAATGATGAAGAAAGATAGAGTCTCCATACGTAGAAATCTAACGCCCCCAAAAGAAAGAGGGTATAAAACCCAGAAACCCAGAGCCTTTCTAACCTTCAAGTCTCGTACCAGAAGCAGGAGCTTTGATCTGCAGCAGCCCTAAACAAAATACATTTCTGATGGGTGCTTACGTGCAAAAGCAGGTGGTACTTGAGGATGCGCTGGACAGGTTTCAAGAGATAGGAGCCCAGGGGCAGAGAATGCTGAAGGGCTTCTTGCCGCTCTCTGAAGAACTTGGCCAGTGTCTTGTTCCTCATGCACTCTGTCAACACAGCCACTGACCTGGAAATATCAATACATAGCTTTAAGACACACCGTCTCCAAAATTCTGTAGGTAAAGTCAAGAACTGTTTGTTTCTTTCCTTGTAAAAGGAAAGCAGGTTCCTAACCCAATCACTGCTAGTTGGTTTTTTTTGTTTGGTTGTTTTTTTTTTTTGGTTTTAATTTGCCTTATACACTCAGTTATGTTTTCCTTTGACATGCAACCATTCTCTCCTCCTGGGAATTACATATTTGGAGCACTGCTGAATAAGGCAACCATTTTGTAAAGAAGGATAATAGCAATGAATAACAAGAACGGTCAAAATAAAACTTCAGATGAGCATCCTTCATTTTTTGTTGAGTTTGGTTGTTTGGTGGGGGGTTTTATTACTACTATTGTAAGTTAAGAAAAAACTAAACTCCTTGCCCCTGATTCCAACTGGGGGGGTGTAGGAGGGCATGATTTTCTAAAATTTTTTATAAACAGGCCAAGGGACAAACAAAGAAAGGGAACCCAGTATTCCTACCTTGGGTAGTTGGTGCAGTACTGTGTATATATATGGAAATCTTCACTCTGCATGGGGAAGAAAGGTTCACATACATTCAGATTTTGTCAAACTAACATCTAGCACATGTGCAAGGTAAAGATGACGACATTAAGACAACGCCTCCTCCAGTTCCTGATCAATGAATTCACTGTGATAGTTTGAACAATACCACAGATCTGCTAACTGAATTTCATTTTTGTCCTTTTTGGGAGATTTTTCCTTTACTTGAAGGAAAAAAATAAGAAAACCTACACAGAGATAAAGCAAGTAGCTTTGCAACAGAGCCTCCAAGGTCCTTTATGACAATCTATGCATCTTAAAAAAAACCCCAAGAAAACACATAACAAAAAACCCCACAAAAAAACACCAACACACATCCCCCCTTCAAACAACTGATGTGTACATACCTAGTTTTGCTAAAGCACACACACGCTTGCTGGGAGAAATAAGTTTTGCAGGTTTTGTTTGGTGTGCGACTTTCAATCAACTATAAATAGTTTCCCATCTGAGCACAGTCTAAGCATGAAAATTTGAAGCCACAAAAGTGATTTTTTTATTTTTTATTTTTTTTTAAAAAGTAAACGATGACTGCGTGAAAGCAGGCAGTTATTACCTAAACAAGTTGGAACTAGATTTAGCTGGGTTTCTACACTTGCCTGTCACAGTGAAATTACCCACACTTAATGCTGACAAGCCTCTCAGAGCAAAAGCCTGAGTTTCATTTCTTTCCTCCTTGGCCTAAGATTTTTTCTTAATCATCATTATTTAATTCAATGCAAGAACAGGTTCCTGTGTGCTTTAAATGCACATCTGCCTACCAACTTCTATCCCAAATAATATGCCATTTATGCAGCTTTCTGGAGTCCTAAAGACTGCAGAACTGCAAAGTGCTCCTAAAAGAAATTAGTTTTTCTTTCCTGAGCTCTCAATCGATAAAAAGCAAGCCTCCGGTAGTAAACAAGACTCCAGTTTCCACTCGAGGTACCTTCCGAATGGACTCTGGCATTCTGCAGCACAATAGCTAAATGCAGTCTTGATAAAAATGCAGTTAAATGATTCATCTTGTTTTTTCATGCTTGGACTAATTTTGCTGTCGCAGCTGGTTTTTACGGTGGTGTCCATAGACCCTGCGTCCATACCCACAGAGAGAGAGCTTGTGCCACAGCCTGTCCATGTCCTCACGTGGGACCCCAGCCGCTGCTCCAACCCTCTCCGCTCAAAATGAAGAATTAACAAATCTCAGAGCGCTACAGCCATTACACTGCATCCTTTTCTACGGCACTCACTCACTACCAAACTAGCTAGCACTCGTAGTAAGTCTGGGTGCTTAACAGAGAGCATTAGGAAGAAATTCAGTATGATGAAAAAAGGTGATTTATTTTATATACATGAATATATTAATACAAGTTTTTCATTTAGGACTTTTTGGTATAAATTGTAATATATTTCCATGGCTACAACCACAGAATAATGCAATTTATAGAACTACTTCATAGGCCAAGTGCAGAATATTTTGTGCCAATTTATTTTTCATATATATATATTCTGCTCATAAGTATAATCACGTCGATTGTTCTGCCATTCAAACTAAAAGGAAAAGAATATCTGTTGTGAAATTTTAACAAGTGCAAGTATTTTTTGTAAAACAAACAAGGCCAAAGACTTCAGGGTTTCAGAGTGAACTGAATGCACATTCCCCACAAAATCAAAAGCAAGTCTGAAACCCCCAGGAGCCTTTTCACACTCTCCCTCTTGGTTTTGGTTTTTTTTAGTTTGGTTTGGTTTTTACACAAGGTCAAAACTACTTTCAATAGGATTTTTGGTTTTAAAAGAATTTTAGTCTAGCTATTAAATGGAACAGACTTGTATTAAAAGAACAAAAAAACCTCTAAAAACTTTGAATGGTTTCACAATCATCCCCGCTTTCTGAACAGACACGATGCCAAATTTCATGCTGCACTTCCATGTGTGCTCGCTCCATTGCGCCACAGCTCGTTTCATCACACGAAACCATCAGAGAGCATTTACTTTTACTGAGAGCATTTGCTTTTACCGAGCTATGGGAGCATAACGCCAGTGGAAAGTCCATCACATGTATTTCGCTTCCAGAATGAGATTGTTGATTCAAACTTCAGAAGCTGGAGTGAATCAACTCCATACTCCTTGGGATTCAGTGGGATTCACCTGAACGCGCTGGGAGAGATGCCGAGAGAGACACTTCCAAGAGAGGCTCTTCCCCAGCCTGAGGAGGCTGCACCACTCAGGACGGTGGTTCTCCCACTGCCCGCCTGATCACCCACCACCTCTGCAGGGCCAGAGAAGGGACTTCTAGTTCACACACTCAGCTGGTCACCTCTGCTTCACAGCAGACTTCCCAGAGCGAGCACTGTGTTACTGGGAGCCTACCAGGGCACAAGCCCCGCAGGCTAAAGCCACTGCCATGAACTGTGTTCAGAAGGAAGAGGAAAACCAGGACTAAGATGGATTTAATAAATTTCTATCAATACTTTCACGCTGTAAGCGAAGCACCATCGACACTCATCAGTATTTCTCTGGACATTCTTAAATTTAGCTTGAAAGTTGGGTGGGTTTTTTTTTTTCCAATCTCTAGTGTCTTCAAACCATGAAGATGAAAAACAACCTCTGCACGGAGACTGGAATCACTCCAGAGATCATTTTTAATCCGGGGGCCCAAAGCTATTGTGGTAATGGGTGCAAAAACTGAGACCCAAGCCGAGAGTTCACCCCTGCTGGCTACAAGTCACCACAAGGAGCAGAGCCAAGGGCAAGCAGATCCCAGCTATACTTAGCTCGTCCCCTGCCGCTGAATCAATTCACTGCGCGAGAGTCTCCTCCACATGAAGTGCCGTGCCAAGCATCGTGGCTGCATCCCCGATCTTCTCTCAACTCTTGGTGCACTGCGCTTTTTTACAGCCATAAAAGGCACTTTAAAAGAAAATGGAGACTGAGAAAATGAGCTGAGTCAGAGTGTAAGCCGAAGCCAATTGCCTGGATCTCCTCTTCATTAACGAGACGCTAGATTAGAGTAATTCTCCCTTTCCCCTTGGTTAAGCTGTTGGTGTGTCTTTCAGAAAACATATGTTCTGAATTTCTGGGGTGCTGAGTGAGAAAAGCGACGTGCCAGAATTACGCTCTCCTTTATGACAACTCACTTAAATGTAAACGTGTAGAATACTGAAGTCAATCTTCTAATTAACGTTGGCATCATTACTATGAAAATGAAAGACTGAGTTGGCAAGAAAACTTATAAACAGTCTTTCATGTGAATAATTAAGCTATAGCTAAGCTTGCACTGGAACCCTTTTATCAGCCTCCGATTACCGTTACCAGTAAAACTTCTCCAAAACACTTAATGTACTAGACTTAATACAGTTCTTTTAGAGGAAGAGGCAGGACCAGAGCTGGTAGAAACTAAACTAGTCCACCACTACCCTCAGTGGCAGGTTATATCTCTGTGCAGCAGCCATCCCACGCTGTTGAAAAAATTACCCATCCACGGCATCTGCAGCTTGGGGCAGAACGGGAAAAGCAGCAATTCATGACCGGACAGTAGGTTTTTAAAAAGTGTGCTTGTCTGCATTTGTGTCTATTTGCCTGTGAGTTATGAATGAATTAAAATGTGTGGAGGCAGAGGTTGTTACAATGTTGTAAGTTGTCATTAAATGTTTATATAAAGTCATAGCTTTGCATGGTTGTTTTATCTGTTAGTGACTTTGATGTTACTGGCTGGTTTATACTAAAGATATCTTGCTGAAATCTCTTAAAAATTAAAACTGCCATTTTAGGAGTTAATTACGTTAGACACTCAGCACAACAAATGTTAAGATAAAGATTCAAATCCACAATTATGAAGTTTTGTTTAAAGTGATTTGATAATCCTTAGTCTATTTCCCTTAAAAGTAAAAGTTGCAAGGCTGTTTACTACTCAAGCATGAAAGTTATACACAGGAGACACAGTGATGTCTGACTGTGTGAGGGACCCGTAATATGCTGCACTGTCCTGGTTTGAACAAAAACAAATTTTATTGAGCAAAAGCAAACAACGAAGTCAAATTCAAAGAAACAGTCTATCAAATACCGTCCAAAACTAGATGTGAAAAAATTACGCTCCCTAGATGTTTTCACAAATATAAAACAATTTAGTTCCAACAAGCTCCAAAGTTACTTTAGCCATAGCTGTTCTATTATACGTGAAAAACCAACTTTGTGTCCTTTCCCGAAGAAAGAAATGGCTGTTACTGTATACAGCTACCGAGCTTCATGAAATACAAAAAATAAACACAGTACCTAGGGTGAAAAACCTGATTGTATGTTTGAATTCCCAACAACTACGGTATTCGCAGCTGAACCAGTAGGGTGAAGAAAATGGCATTAGGGCCAGAGCTCATGTAACACAAGAACAGTTCCACTGGAAGCCTTAAAGAAGCTCCAGCAGAGCTTCATCCACTAGCTAAGGCTGCGAGCTATGACCTCAGTAGGATATTATCCCTGTGCTTTAGTCACAGTGAAGATCTAGCACACTTGAAGCAAACAATAAATGTTAAATCCTGTAAGATTTGAAGGACTGCATACTGCCAAAAAAGGCAGTTTTATTTCCACTACTGAATGCTGGGAAGATACAAGCAACCAAGAATGGACAACTGGAGTCTGTTAAGACAGTCAGCAGTTGCTGTAATGACATCTTCGTGGCAAAAAAACAGGACTGTGGGGTATTTTGGTATTGTTTGATTTTGCTTTTAAGTGTTTGCACTTGTCTGGATGAAGCTAAAAAGGGCTTGTTAGGACTGCAGTCTCTAGCAATTTCTGAGCCATCAGGCAATTGCCAGCCAATAATACAAATGCTGAAAGCATTTGACAAGGGAACAAAAAGCACAAGCAATGATACGCAGATGGATTTTGGAACTAATGGCCAGAAAGCCTACCAGAAAACTACTTTCAGCTGGCCAATATGAATGAGAGCACAACTTTTTCCTGGACTTGCTATTATCACTTGCACCACCTCTGTTTCATGTCCCGGCCAGGAGAAGTCCCAGGGGCCCCAGCTATAAGCAAGCAACAGAGCAGAAAGACCTATAGGCTCCAAACTGTGCTATCTGTAAATATCCTGAAGGCCCCACAATTGGCCTTCAATGCATGGGCACTTCTGCTGACTTATGCTCAACTTCTTGTCCACCAGGACCCCAGACCCCTCTTTGCCAAGCTGTTTCCTAGTCAGCTGGACCCAGCGTGCACGTGGGGTTACTCCATTCCAGAAGCAGGACTTTGCGCTTGCCCTTATCCCATTCTCTCTCCTTCAATTCAATATAGGCTATTTGGAGCAATAACAACACGCCACAAACCCCAGCGCAACGGAGGAAAAATACATCCTATTTTTGCAGCAGTGGTGCCAACACTAAGATCTCTCAGCACTTACAAAAGATCCATTACTAGATAAATGACAGCTTTCTCAAACTCAAATCAAGAAAGTGATCTGGTGGAAGAGCAGCACTAAGCTGGTATCATCACTCCCCTTCATGATAAAATCCCTTATGTCACAATAGTACCAAACAAATTACTGGACCACCATGAGTGGTTGGTGCAGTTAATCCTAAATCCTTGTGTTTGACCTATTACGTTGAATGCTTGGTGCTGGCAATACTGAGTTCAGGAAAAAGTATAAAACATGATAGGGTTTGGCTTTTTGTTTCTGTTGGGCTTTTTTTGTTTGGTGTTTTTTGTTGTGTTTTGGTGGGTTTCTTTTAATGGAAAAAGGCAAACACACTTATAGAGAGATTATCCCAATTTAAACAACTCTATGCTCCTTCTTCCACTCCTCTTCCCCCAGAAATACAATGGAGACGGCATTATTTCTGAACACATTTGAGTTCTAGAGATTCACAGCCTACATAGGTTCTCTGGTGAACTCTGCAGTGAACTAGAGTCATCTGTATCACAAATTACTTAATCCCTTATTGTCCTACCCATTATAGCCATTCCTCTTCCCCCTGGCTGGCTCTCTGGGTTTCCTACCATGAAGGACATCCACTTTGGTTCCCCATATTTCTCCTGCGCCTAAAACCTTCTCCTTCACCATAGTTTTTGGCTTCAGAATTGCCAAACAGAATAAAGATGACATACCAACGTTGAGAAAATTCCAAGTATTTCAGAGATAATTAGACTTAAATCTTAAGGCTTTGGGCCATCCCCTTTAAAAAGAAAATTAAAGATATGGCTGCTAGATTCAGGAAAAGCATCTCAGAGAACAATAAGGCCACAAGTGCACAAAGGTTATTGCCTTTCAAAAAAATGCAGCTGAGTTCATCATGTATTCACTAGTTCTTTTTAAGCTAACAGGCATTACTGGAGTACCACTTGATTACCTATATTATAAAAGGAGGAAAAAAAAGGATGCCTGTAATACTCCACAAAAAAAAAGATCTAAAAATGAACTCTAGATCAATAACTCAACCAGTTCAGATGCACCTACTGAAGAAAATAACTTGATTTTTAAAAATGAATATCAGAGGCACTGTCACCTACCATCACCACCTATCACCTACCAACAGAAATTCCTTCCCTTTCCATAGATATGCTAATTTTTCTTGAAGATTTTCTTGATGATTTTCTTGATTGGTTGAAGTCACACAAGCTGTCAGAATTGGGTCTCAAAAGCTAATAAAATTAATCTTATCCCCCCATATCACTCTGCAGCAGCTGGTGTTGTGCTGCAGACTCCTGTAGCAGCCACTTACCTTGGAAACAAAACAGTCTGCTATAGCCACAGGATCATTTTCACAGTTTTCCAAATCTTGCAGAAGTTCACTAAAACAAAGAACAGGAAAAGGAAAGACATCATTCATGGCACTGGTGTGACACGGGGAGTCCTAAAAAGTGAACAAGAACCCCTTTTATGCACCTCTTCCCCCTAAATGTATAGCTGCTGGGGGATTTTTGTTTGGAGGCAGAGGAGCACTCTAATGAAATGGTACTCCCACATACTTAAAAATTCAAGTCCCCACAATGGCCATGAATTGCTGATCCCCCAAGCAAAGCTGAGCCCTTTCCTTCAGTTTGACAGCTCTTCTACAATACTTGTAGTGGTGTAGTCAGACAGTTGTGTAGCTTGTGTATCACCTAACACAATTTAAAACTGACAAAATGTAAAAGACACTGAAGCACATGCCCTGTCCCGTTAAGACTTTATATGTTCTAGGAGCTCTACTTGATTGAGGGAGATGAGGAGCTGGTCTGAAAAGCACAGATGAGAACCAGGGATGTATTACACATACGAGAAGAATGGTAATAAGCTCACTCAGGAAAATTTGTCTACCTTTTGTGGGTCTCTTCACTGAAGAAAAATGGTTAGCCTGGAAAAAGTGTTCTGGAAGGGAATATATAAATTGTACATGCATAAAAATAAAACCTTACTGAGCGGATTTTATAATTTTGACATGCCAAGCAGGAAATGAATTCATTGTAACAGGAGCAAAGCAATAAGGGAGCATGTTCACTGTTGTATGAAACTCAGCTCTCGAAAGCCAATTCAGTGAAAGAAAGAGTTCAAGCAGAAGAAGAAAACCTCAAAGGTCTCTCCTTGATCCAAATAGGCTTTAGTGTTACTGAAAGATGTACTCAGAAAAATGAGAGAAGAAACCCCGTTTTCTGCCAAATTGTTCTCTGATAAAACTTTTCTCTTTTTTTTTCCTCTCTCTTCCCACCATCCCCCCCAGCCTTACTTCTCATCAGATGATTTTCCATTTAGGGCTACTTTTCTCCCAGGTCACAGCTGGTTCCCTGAACGAGTTTTGCATAAGAGTTGCTACGCCTGTATCTAGGGAACTACCCTTTTCCCCTCTAAGCAGACACAATTTCCCTCTGTTAAGTAAGAAAAGGAGTAAACCAGAAAAGTTTCCTGACTTGCTCTTCGCTTCTCTAATTACTGGAGGAAGGAAGGGGAGAAATCAGCAGTCAGTCACAAGGAACAAAGACAGACAAAGACCTTAGGTTCAGCGGTCACTACGACACTCTGTACAGCAACAATTTAACCTCCACACCTCAATTTCTTCTTCATCAAAATGGGAATAAAAATATGACCCTTGCTTGATGACCCATGCTCATGAAGCTCCTTTACATCAGCAAAAGAAGGAAGCAGTAGCAGTGGTGACCATAACCATCAGTTATAATGACTGAGTGTGTTCCGCACATGAGCTTTGGAAATAACATCAAACACGAGGAACAGGCTCAGAGGATTCCTGCTGTCCCACAGGCTGATGTTCTCCTGATGGCTTACAGTATCTAGCACCTTGATTGCCATTTCATTCCTACCGTCTCCTATAATACCACATTATTTCTTCTACAGGATACAGTAATACAACACCTAAAGATTATATATATATATATTCAAACCAGTAATGTGCCCCTGTGGCCAAGAAGGCCAATGGCATCCTGGGGTGCATCAGGAAGAGTGTGACCAGCAGGTCGAGAGAGGTTATCCTCC
>JAOXNO010000024.1:54075152-54090947 GCA_028565335.1 Limnodromus scolopaceus | reverse complement strand
ACCTTGTCACAGGATTTCAAGTTGTCAGAGCACAGCCAGTCCCAGGGACTGAACTGAAGCATTTGCCCTGGAAAACTCTGAAAGAGAGAGGTCCCTCAATACTCCCTACGCTGTTGCACCGAGTTCCTCCGTAGGGTCCCTGGACTAGGACAACAGCCTCGCCGCTAAGCATGGCTGGGAGGTACCAGCATAGCTTTCTCCAGCTGTGGGCTCCTCCTCACCACTTCAGAGCCTGAGCCTCTAAAGCAGGCTCCGCATGCCTGCTTTACCCTGCCCCGGTGTCAGAGGATGCCCATATTAGCTTCCAGCACTGCCCCACAGCTCCCTCCTAGGACAGGGGTAGAAGGAGGCACATGTCCTACAATGCCTGCTCCACCAGTGTAGGGTTTTATGTCCTTTTTGCCCAAGGCCTGCTTTCTTCTTGCGTCAACTTCGTCCCATCATCTGTTTAGAAGGAATGCTGCATTATGACACCTGTGAAGCTCTCTGGAGACTCAAAGCCTGCCACCAGCTGAGCCAGCACTGAACTGCCAGCCTGCTTGGATCATCTGCTTTCATGGATTTTTGCCATATTTGCTGAAACAAATGTTTCCTCTAACAAAACACAATCAAAGTTCAGTAAGATTCCTCTGTTCACCTGCATAAAGTCTCCCATCTTAAAAAGACACCTTGGAAGGCAGGCTGTCGATTAAATCTAACCGTAATTTGATCAAGATGCACTAAAAACACTCATAAACTGAAACTGTGATTCATGAATTGAACACAGACAAGTCCCCTAAATTGTCCATCATCTGTAAAGACGATGTGGGTAAATCAACTGGGAACAGAAACTCACACGTAACCCCACTTAGACATTTCAGCACACTAATTCATTGAAGTTGTAACCCACTGATTAAAACCACGACCCACATTTATCTTCAGGTATCAGCCAGCAACCAGTGCTAAATCACAGCTACAGGAATTTTTCCCAGAAGCTGGCGCTCAGAATCGCTGCTCAGAGGTGCAGCAAGAGGCAAATTCAGAGAGCAGACGGAGATCATGCGACAATAACAAATGGACAGAATGTTTACTGACATTTCCTCGAAGAGCTATGCGAGGCCCCCATCTAATGGGCTTCCTATAGTTAAGAGGAAACACAAGAAAAAAGCTACAGTAATGAGGACAGCCAAATGAAAACATTAAACAGTAATTAGGGTATCAAATAGTTTGAAGTTGCTAGGTAGATGAAGAAAGTGCTCTAAAGATTTCTAAAACTTAGGCTGCAACTCCGGCTTGACATCAGCGTCAATCAGCATTATTGTCATCATTCAATAGCCTAGAGCTTTTTCAAAAAGTACCAGCTGAAAATGTTTAATAATTACAAATTAAAAAAATAAATGCCAAGTTCATCAGGTATAATTTAATTCTCACAACACTGCTTAGGTAGTCTGATTACGACCTTATTGAATGACAGTCAAGCAAAGCACAGAGAATTACTAAGGCATATTTAGCCTTTGAATGTGTGAATCACCCAGGAAAGGAACCTGAGTCTTGTACTGTGGACCCTTGCCCTGTTAAATAAACTTTCCCCAATTTGTAAGGTAAATAAACATTAACTTTTTTTAAGGAAATCTCGATGTGCATACAAGTTAAATGAGACATTCCAGAAGAGAAATGTTTATTTTAAAACACAAGAAGGGAAACTGAAAGAGTCTGTTTTCCAAAGAATAAAAATAAAAATCTGCACACATCCGAAACACACATTAATCTTAACCTTAGGAACCACATGATTCCCAGAGACTTATGGATGGCTTTTATTATTAATACTTGAACAGCAATGAAATGGAAGCTTATAGCAGTGGGTGGTTTGCAAGTAAAAACACTTTTAAAAAGTGTTTTATTTGCATAATGGTCTTCTCATGAAACCACAAAATACAGCAGCTACCTCCACACCTTAATCTGTGGGAGTGGTGAGAGCGGAAAAGAGAGAGACTTCTATGTGGTTTGTTAAGCCTTCAGGTTTAAAGGTCATGGATTACTAGAAGAACACTGCTCACTGACAAGGAATATTTAATAACAATGATAAAAAAAATTTAAAAGTGGTCAAATATTTCCATGGACCAAAATGGAAATGGCCATAACAAGCAAATAAAATTCCAGAAACTATGGTCTGGCTGGAAATGCAGAAATTTGTTTGGCTTTAAGATATCACTTCCAAATTTCGAAATTTCTTTACAGAAATCCCACTCATTCTGCAAAAAAGTGTAGCATTCTGCAAAAATGTATCATCTTAGTAAAACATTTAAATATTTACCAAAAATTTCATAGTATATGCTGCACTTCCTCCCAATTTTGCTGTCCACCCTTTACAAACCTGCTCTCCCAGAGATGCAGCCCTGTTTTGTGGAGCTCCTGATCTGCTGCTGTCAGTGAACAACAGCAAACCGGAGGGGCAGAGGTGAACAGATCTCTCTTTTGTTACTTTCTGAATTCCAGAAGGGCTTTATACATCCCACTAACCAGGGACACAACCTCCTGCTCCAGCCTCCAGTGCGGTCCCAGGAGCAAAGTTTCACCCCCAGAGCCCCCTGCAAACCACCAGCACCCTGTATTTAACTACATCTTCCCCTTGCCTCCTCCCTCCCAAAAGAAGAAAGCTTTCCGGAATAGAAGATTAACTTTCACCCTTTTATCTGTATTTGTTTGCGTTTAGAAAGCGGGTAGGAGGTTGCAAACAGCACGGTTGAGCGATTTAACGCCCTGTTACAAGAAAAGGGAGGACAGGAGCGGTGGCAGCCGGGCTTTTCGGCAATTCTGCAGCTCCCTGGAAAAGCGGCAGCTTCTCTCCCACCCCGAGCTTGAAAAAGGCTCACTGTACACTTACGGGCAGCTCATTTATTACTGCAGCATAACTCACTCTTTTGTGCTGTCCAAACACAGAGCTGACCTGAAAACAAACACGAAGTTACGCCTATATATTTGTGCTGTCTTAATGCCTGCGGTCCCGGCCACACGGGGAAGCTCGGCAAGCACCTGAGGAAGGCGGTCCCTGTCCCAACAGGTTTCTGCACTCCGGCTGCAAGGTAAGAACTGGATGCAAAGTAAAAGCAGAGAAAACACAAGGCAGCGATGACATTTTATTCAGTGTCTTTCAAATACTCGGGAACGTGCTGAATGAAAGACGTTTATGAATGTTACCAGCAGAAATAAGACCGAGTGGTGATGATGCAGGTAAGAAAAAACAGGCATCAGTGTATTTAACCCCGGCTTTGCCTATTTCTGAGGAATTTAGCTTACAAGCAGCTCTCTTCACGCCACAACACAAGCAATTACTTTTACCACAGAAGTGGTTTGTTGCATTACTTCAGGTCCTTCACAACACAATATATTCCTACTGGACAGCTATAAAACATCTTTTTCCAAAGCCCAGAATCCTTCTCATATGCCCAGAAAAAACAAGGTTTGGGTTTTGATTCTGCTTTTCTTTTGTTTTCATTTAAGGGCACAGATGATGAGAAGCTTAAGGCATACATAGCTGGCAAAATATTTTTGTTCAAGATCTTGGAGTTT
This sequence comes from Limnodromus scolopaceus, assembly GCA_028565335.1. Classification (NCBI taxonomy): domain Eukaryota; kingdom Metazoa; phylum Chordata; class Aves; order Charadriiformes; family Scolopacidae; genus Limnodromus; species Limnodromus scolopaceus. The sequence goes on along the minus strand of JAOXNO010000024.1, from coordinate 54,087,398 downwards.
CAGAAATGACCTCATCAAAAACTACTTAAGACACAAACACGAACAACAGTTTGTGTATAGTTCCATCACTTCAGGTTGCTTTAGGATGTTTAATATGGCTCACATCCAGGAAGCAAGAAGTTTGCAGGGAAAACTCAGCAGTCCTACTGCCTCAAAAGAAAGAAGTGATTCAGGTATTTCTTTAAGCGTAGCCAGAACAGCTGTTTACACCTGCTTGGGAACATACCCAGTGGTGTTCTTAGATACCTCACCTCTCAACAGTCTCCACTGTGGATTACGGTCCTGATTTTTACCCAGCAACTCCAGCAACAAAACAAAACATTAACATTCTCCAATACAGCTGCTTCCAAATTTATTACAGATTTTTCTAAGTGGAACGTTTTTCTATTCCAATTTGTACTGCTATAACTCTGTTTAAACTTCACAAACTTCAAGAAGACCTCTTTAGTACGTACTGAGATCATGCAGCACAATTTCATTTCAGCTATCATATCTCAATACTACTGGAGAAAATTTTCCTTGCTTTTAAGCCATGCTTTCCTTGAGGAGGTCAATCACAGCTCTTCCTTCATGGATGAAAAAAAACAAGCAGTGAGAAAGTTCATCAGCTCAAAAGTATACCAAATACTAATCATAGTTAAACTTATCACTATCATGATCACAATATTTGTTTTGCAGGTAATGGAAGACGCTCAGCCAAATTTTCTAAATGCATAAGGATCAATCCCTAGTCAGAAAGAACAGCATATGTGCTAACCTGCTTTTCACTGCTTTTTAATGTCATTAACAAGACAAATTTTGAAGAAGGACGAATCCCACTCTGAATACTACTGTTTAAATCTAAAATAAATGTCTTTTCTCTCTGTACCAGGCAGGCTCTGCAGCTGGCCCCAGAGAGGAGAGCTTGTTTCTAAATCATCACTTTGTTCATAAGGAAATTAAAAGTAAACTGCCTAAAGATCATGCACTCATCACCTGCGTTCTCTCTTTTGTGCTGAGGATTTAAGATAAATAAATGAAGTATGTCAGCAGACTAGACTTGCAAACCTGCAGTGCCTGTATGTGAAGCTGAGGTATTGCTTCACAGCTGCTGATACGGTATGCTAACTTCTGGCCTTAATGCACTGAAGAAAAACACTAATTGTGAGACCACACATCACTGTTTCCCAAGTGAAATAAAAGCGATGAAAAGCCTCAAAGGAATGCTATCGTTACAATCTGATGATTACAGCAGCGTCATAAAATTCAGGATGCTTATACAGGAGGGACTGGTACATCCTTGCACATCACAGTTATCTCCTCAATAACATTCAATAAACTTTCCATTAAAGCACCTTGTGAAATTTCTCATCTACAAAATGCTCACAAAGGGCAGCTCTGCAAATCAAACCCATTTCTTTTTGGTGGGTGCTGGAATTCCACGCTATAAAACAGAGTCTTCCAGAGTAACTTCTTCATGTGCAATTTAGGTCAGCAATCTAAGGGTATCTTCCTCAGGCATGTACATTAGCAGCCATAGAAAAAGACATTGCAAACAGAAATTAAGTATGATGTGGGAACAAACATTCCGGGATGCCTTAGCTATGTTGGGATTCCCACCTTTTGAATCCAGGAGGAATTAACTTTATTTTAGGGTTATGCTATCCAAAAAACCCAATGCATGAGTGCTTTTACTAACATACCCCAAGAAGTGCCAGTGCACACATGCAATCTTCAAAGTTGTCTTTTTAAACTAATTGCCTACATGTAGAAAGAGACATCCTCGGACCACAGCACCAGGAGGCAGGAAACTGGGAACAATAAAACACTGATACTGACTTCCTCTCAGAAGGGCTTCCCTTAATCACTGGTGCCACAACACGTATCTACTGCAAATGTCCAGTATTTCCCCTTACAAGGCTTCCCCCCTCCCCCAAGGTGAGTATAACTTCACCAGACACGCTCACCTCAGATGAAGCTTTCCATGCCAGAAACCTGCCTCCCTGCTGAATTGTTCCAGGAGATTTCAGCAAAAGCACTCCCCCGGGCCTTTTTGTGAAAGAATGCCCTTTTTTTGCTCACGTTGAAAAATTTTGGTGACCTTTCCCCCTGAGAAGACAAGCACCCTCAGGCTGACTAGCAAGGACATGAACCATTCCCTCACATCTCAAAGAAGGGCAGTAGCAGATTGGAGCATAATGGAGACTTTGTTTCCGAGAGTATGCCTTTTGCTGTCTTTGTGCAAATCTCCTCATATTTGACTATACTGGGGGGAGGAGAAACCCCTCAAATTCACTTATCTCCAATAGGAAACTTTTAGCAATGGCTCTTTGCATGTTTCAGCTCAGGCTTCACAAGGTCTTAACCCAAAATTGTCGTTCTAGGATGCTGCCATTCACAGCTGGTTCAGATCTGCTTCTCTGAAGCAAGAGCAGGGAAAAGACTGTTCCTGTGCCTCCGTGACCCTCTGCAAACCTCATGCAGTGTGGAGAAGCGTGCTGTGCAGTTCCAGAGCAGAGGAGACACAAAGGAGTCCTACAGAAAGATGGGAAGGAGAAAACCGGAACAAAGCTTGATGGACACCAGAAGATGGAGGCTGAATGTTAGCATAACTTAAGAAGGCAGAAAAATTAGGAATGGTGATGAAAACATTGTCAGAAGAAAAGAAAGCCTGAATAAAAGGATGAAGCATAGAGGGAGAACGTGTGCCCGCAGCCCAGAAAGCCAACCGCACCCTGGACTGCATCAAAAGAAGCGTGGCCAGCAGGTCAAGGGAGGTGATTCTGCCCCTCTGTTCTGCTCTGGTGAGACCCCACCTGAAGTACTGTGTCCAGCTCTGGGGCCTCCAACATAAGAAGGACATGGACCTGTTGAAGCGAGTCCCAAGGAGGGGCCACAAAAATGATCAGAGGGCTGAAGCACCTCTGATCTCCTGAGGACAGGAGAAATGCGAAGGGACTATTTATCGGGGAGTGTAGTCATAGGACAAGGGGTAGTGGTTTTAAACTGAAAGAGGGGAAATTTAGATTAGGTATTAGGAAGACATTCTTTACTGTTAGGGTAGTGAGACACTGGAACAGGTTGCCCAAAGAAGTTAAGGGTGCTCCATCCCTGGAGGTGTTCAAGGCCAGGCTGGATGAGGCTTTGAGTAACCTGTTCTAGTGGGAGATGTCCCTGCCCACGGCAGTGGGATTGGAATTAGAGGATCTTTAAGGTCCCTGCCAACCTGAACCATTCTATGATTCAATGATCTAGATGTTCTCAAGGGGCTCAAGGGGTTGCGAGAGTGTATTTAATGTAACATGACAGATGCACGCCCTGTAACAGTACATTTGCATTATTCCTTCATTTTGCAAAGGTGAAACACAGATGTGGATGTCTTTTTCTACAGTTACAAGCATTTGTACAAATTATGAATATGTGCTTCTGACTCCTATGACATGCAGGAGCAAAATGCATTTTTATTATCAACTGAGGGACAGCATTTTACTTTGGGGGAGAAAAAAAAAGAACTTACTTCAGTAAGTTACTCTAATTGAAGTTTATGCCTATTATAACTAAATTACTACTTGAAAAAGTCATGCTGGGTCCTGAAGAGGAGAAGGTCTGCAGGTTCAGCCCTGGCCAGTACACCTGTCAGCATGACACAAGCAGGAAGCGAAGATATCCGATTTCTCATCTCAAACTTGCCCAAAACACGCTTCAAGCTGTACTAATTCAAAATTTTAATTATACTCAACAGATCATATGATAAAACGTACCAAACAATGGAAAAGTTCGCTCTGTCTTTGTTACGCTGCTTGCCTGTGCAGGAATCACAGCAGCACGCCTCAGAACTATCACAATTCAGCTCTTCTTTCAGGTCACAGGCCAAATGGCTGTACTGGCTGGAATCGCAGTTGTTTTAAAACATATCCTGGGGCAATGGGAGTCAAATGGTGCCTGTATGGCCTCCTCTCACTCCTCCTAAGCCCACCAGCCCTTATCAGCAATCTAAAAGAAAGCTGGAGAACCTCAGCAGGTCTATAGTATCAGTTAAAGATCACACTAGCCATGTCCTAAGAAGTCAATTTCTATACCTGTCTAGCATTTTGGTGCTGTTAGAACAAAGACTACCCAGATACTCAAAAGCCGACAGAAGTTATGCCTTTTCAGCTTATCTTTATTTATTTACCTATTAATGGCCTAACAGTATTAAAGGCATCAAAAAGGGTGAAATTTTATTTTCCCCCATTCTTTTATGTCAAGCATGATAACTCTACGTGTTCTCAGGATAACACAGGCTGAATGGGCACTGCCCAAAATACTATGCTAGGCTAACTCTTAATGAGCTGACTTTGGATGAAATGAATAGCACCAAGATCCTACATGTAATTTCGCACCATCCATGTGTCATCATTTGTGTACAGCTGTGTATGTTCTTTACCTTTGTATACAACTAATCTTGGAAACCAGCTCCAGGCACATGAAGGCAAGAAGGTAATCAAGAATAGCAAGCATGGATTCACCAAGTGGAAGTTGACCACCCTGATAGCCTTCTATGATGAAATAACTGGCTGGGTAGATGAGTGGAGACCAGTGGATATTGTCTACCTTGACTTCAGGAAGCCCTTTGAAACTGTCCCCCAGTAAGATCCTCATAGACAAGGTGGTGAGTATGGGTTGGATAAATAGACAGTAAGGTTGATTGAAAACTGGCTGAATGGACAGGTCCTGAGGGTGGTGATCAAAGACACAAAATGTAGTTGGAGGCCAGTAACTAGTGGCATATCCCAGGGTTTAATACTGGGTTAATACTGTTTTAAGATATTCACTAATGATCTGGATGACAGGAATAAGTGTGGATGTATTAAAAACCAAACCAAATAAACAAAACTAACTAAAAAAAACCCCTCCCACCCCCCAAGAAAAAAAAAAAAAAAAAAAAAATCGCCCCCAAACCCTCCCAAAACCTAAACCCAAACAAACAAAAAAAACCCCAACAAACCCAACCTCACCCCAAAAGCTTGACTGTGCATCACGGGCAAACATGCTTTGCTTTACAGCAGAAATTTAGAGAGTAGATTCATGGACGTGAGTTTTGACACCATCTCGGTTCTAACTCTAGAACCCTTTTCAAAGTGCTGGAAGTATCAGCAAGAACATACTCTTTTTACGTATGTTTTCACTGAATAGAGAGAAAGTAGCATCAGCAAATCACGACTACCAGGGGACAAAAAGCAATAGACAGATCCATACCGACAGTTCTCAGCCAAGGGCAGAGGGTGACTAAAATAGTACCTATTCATTTCCCCCTTTTTGTTCTTATGCCATCCTCAGTCTGGCATCTCTTCAAGTTGCCCTGCTTCTCTTCCTCCTTTCCTCCCCCTGCCAAAAAACCCCACCCCAAAACAAAACAACCTTCTGACTATTTTTAGTCTGTGTACATAAGCTGCTGTATTGCAGTCAGCTGCAAAATTGGCTAGAGAGCTCCAGCTCCAACCAATTTCATACTCCTCTCAACTTTCCACTTCCTGGGTTTTCTCTCATTTCCTCACATTGTTTTCCCTCTAATGATTTTTTCTCTCTGCTTAGCACTGGTTCATGTGCTTGTACTTTCCTCCAACAGCTCCCACCTTCATGTGTCTCTTCAGTTCCCACACACTTCTTGGGCAGCAGTTGTCCTTTGACCCTTCCCAAGCTCCCCTTTTCCCATTCTCATCCCATTTCCTAACCAGCTGCCAAATTGTGACCCATGTTTATCTGGAAAATACAACAGGTCAAGCTGCTTCCCTTCATCTTAGTTTGGCTCAGCACCAGTCAGCTGGCTGCCAAACTAAATGGCCTCAAGTCATAGAGGCCCAGATAATCAAATCCTGTAAGGCTGCGACACTCTTGCAGATGTCTGTGGAGTCTTCTCATCCTTCTCACTCTTGGTTAGGTAAATCACTGCAACATTGCTAAGGCAACTAGTGGAGAAAAGAATCTTGAGAAACATATAAAATGGGCTTCTCTGTTACACGCTTACAGTCACACCTCCCTCCCCTAAGACCAACCAAAGAACATGCACAGCCTGAGGGAGATGGTTCCCCACTCTCCTCACCATTTGGGAAGGAGCTCCTTTAAAGCCCTCAGGTCCTCAACACCTACCTAAGGAAAGCCCCACTGCCAACCACTCCATTTCACAAATCAGCTTTCTAGTACCACACAAAGCTTTTGAGATTCATTATTTATTAGTTGCTATAGGAAATACAATTGGGTATTTCACAGGTAAATTCCTCCTGTTCTTTCATAACTTCAAGAGTATTTGCCACATTTACACTACATCTCCTGTAGCGATGCTTAAAGTATTTCTAGTAAGCATTTGTTGGCCTTCCTACTTGTAAATGGAAAATCTGTTTCAAGATTTTAATGACGGTTTCCAGTTTCTCAAGTTGTATAGTTCGCTGCATAGGAGGATGAGCGAGAGCTAAGGTTTCCAAAACCACGGAGGTCATGCCTAGTGAACGGAGGCTGCTCACAGAAGCTGGCTTGCTTCTGCAGCATATCACAACCTCAAACACTCCAAAATGAAACTTAGGCAACAGATGAATGTAAAGAAACAGCCAGCAGCTACAGACACCAATAAAGTTTTGCAGGAAAAGCCTTCTCTGTGAGAACTCTGCGGGGTGGGGTGTTTAATCATGATATGCAATTGTATTACCAAAGCCTTAGCATTTTTTCTCCGCTCATTGCTCGGGGAACTGAGTAGGTTGGAACTACAGATGGGAAAGTGTCTTCAGCTGACTGATACTTCCTTTTCCAGATGACCTCGTACAGCTACCTAAAGCTATATATTCTACAAACAGTGCATTAAACATACACTTCCCAAGAAATCCTTCTTTGTGGGTAGTCATATACACATAGGTTATACATACGCTTATATACACAGACTACAAACAATAGCTAAGGGACTTAACTGTCACCTTCAAAACCACAAAAGAACATGACACTGATGGCACAGTTACAACTACATGGAGTAAGCAAAACAATCCACAGAAGGACTGAGACATATTTTTTCCCTGTACAAGAAAAGGGAAAGGAAAGATTCTATTCATATTGGACAAAAGTTTCACTGCTGCTAATAAATGCTACAACTACTTATTAGCACCATCCGTTCAGAATTAATATTAAAGAAAATATAATTCCTCATATAACAGCCAAACAATAGGGTTTTTGAGCAAATACACATGTCATATTAAGTACTACAGTGCAAAGACATGGAGCGAACAGACTGCAGCTGTGAGCTGCATGAAAGGAAAAGAGAAAAAGGCAGGAAAAAACTTGCAGGACTAGGATTTGTTGGGGGGGAAGAATCAATAAGTGAGACCCTTCAGATAAAGCACTTAAAGGGGCAAACAAGTTGTCTGCTGTTTGCTTCTTGCTATACGTTCTAGAACTGTGCATTTTTTTCTAAAAAAAAAACCAAAAAAAACCAGTACTGCAAAGAGTTACACTTTGTTCTCTACTGCTGTCAAAGGTAGAACGTTTGTTTGTGTTATTTCTTCATGAACACATAGTAACAGCTTTGATTTATCTAATCAAATAAAATCTAGAAACACACGAGAACAATGATTTTACACTTATTCATAAAGACCAGAAAATGCCAATTCCATTGTCAGATCCATCTGTCATGCTGTGAAATCAAACAATGTGAAAAATAGCATTATGGAACTGCTTACACCATCCTAACCAAGACTCCTACCTTTACAATGCTTTTCAGGTCCTGCACATACATCCTCTCTGTCTCCAGAATCTCTTGGACGACTCTGTCTACGTAGAGGAGCTTGGGGCTGGTGGGCTCTGTGACTAGAGATATAGCACAGTTTTTGCTCGCTCCTTTTGGTTCTGCTTTCCTGGGCGTGCTTAGCCTTTTTTCAAGGCCTTTCTCAGGATCCTCTTGCTCCACAGGGGAGTTTTTGCGTGGCTTGTTGCTGGAACATCGCCTGGCTGGGATCAGTTCTAACTTGATGGCTCCCGTTTCTTTATCCTGGTTGAACAAGCCCAAGTGGCTGTTTGAAACCAAGGTCATTCTGCTTCCAAAGGAGCAGTGGCTGTCCCTGGAAGAAGCAGAGGAGGAAGTGGAGCTAAAGCTAACGGGACGGTCACTGTCTGACAGGTCCATGGTCTTTTTTTCACAGTAGCGGAAAGGTCTGCCCTCCTTGTGCAAATCTTCCCCTTTCGTCTTGGAGTCAAGGGCCTCTGTCACAGCTGGGAGAACATCAAGAGGTAAGTGGAAATCATCTAAAAAAATAAACAAAAGAAGTGGGTTTACTATTGCTGCTCCACAAAACACAAAAGTTGACAACAGATACTTTTAAAGCTTTTTGCATACAAAACTGCCACGACTCTATTTTAAATAAAAGACAACCCAAACAACGTGAATTGAGAGTCACTGTGGCTCTAATGCTTTTGAAGTGGCGGGGATTCCCCACTGGGGACTACTACACACACACTGCGTACCTCCTGCTCACACGTGTGTCTCTGGCACATCCTTCTTGTGCCAAAGCACTGGGCTTGGTGCACTGCCCAGGCTCAGCACAGGAGAGAAATAAGACTCAAAGATCTTCCCTAAGGTTAAAAAAACACCTCTGTTGGGAGAAGTCCCCACTACCTCCAAGCTGAGCACTGACCCTGGTTTGGAGGCTTTGGAAAATTGAAGAATCACACAGTGATACCAGATGGTATCTTTCCCTTTGAATTCTGTAAGGCCAACAGTCAAACAAAAACTAAAAGCGGTTATCAATTACCATCTCTGTGGCTTGTATAAAAACACTAAAACCAGAATGATTTCCCAATGAAAATAATGTAGCTTCTGAAAAAAAGAGTTCCCGCAGGAAAGAATGCTGCCAAATAATTCAGTTTTCTACTGGGAAAATAAGTCATTCTAAAACTGTTCAGCTCAAACCAGAATATTACCCCCTGCTGAACTGACCCAAAGCTGTTTTTCAAATCAATGCAACAACAAAATAAGATGTCTGTCTTCCTGTCGGCATTTCAATTCTACTTTCGTTTTATTGCTGAAATGCCCTGAAGGACAGTGTCTAGGATGAAATGCAGGTTTCTCTTGAGCCAAGTTGTGTGTGATGCACCATGAGAACCTGCAAAAGCAGCTGCAGGTAAATTCAGTACTTTGAGGTTTCATTTCAGTGAGAAGTGTCCACCCAAAAAATCTTGCCTCAGACTCAAAGAATTTCTGAATGTCTGTCCTGTGAAAAAGGGAAACGTGACAATTCAGGAAGAAAAGCAATACTGAAGCTACCCACACAGGGGTGGCTTAGTCCTTATTTTACTCCAGCAACAACCTAATTTTGCCAGCAATTACAGCTCTAGACAGCAGTTTCAGTAAAGAAGCCATAAAGCCAGTAAACTGCAAATTAAACCCGCCCAGTCTTTAAGGTGGCCCTTCTTAAAATGACGCAAACTCGCTGTGCAATTACAAGCAGAAACCTCCCGAACACCGCTCCTGCTGCAGTTGGTCTGGGGGGAGCAAGAGGGGGAGAAAGAATTTCATTCAAAGCAGAAAGCCTTTCTCTCATTATTCAAAATCAAACACCACTATTCATTTAAAAATAAAGAAAACGAATCCAAAGCAAACAGAGAGAAAAAAAAAAGCCCAGAGAAGAATGTCTGACTTATTTGGCCTATCATGAACGCATAACATTTTATTTGTACATGAGTAATTAATACTGCCATTTAAGTGATGATGGTGTTAGCTTTCTGTTAACAAGTATTGCCCTCAAGGTAATGCATGGAATTAACACTGAGAGTAATTTGCTCATTACATGGGTCAGAAATTGGCCATTAGATTAAAAATCTAATTTGGCACCTCTGTACCCCTGGTTTTACCTTGAAGTCTGAAAATATCTAGCCTTTCTTTGTGCCAGGTTCTTCTGGTTTTGCAGCATAGAAGCGTATTTTCTTATCCTTCCTGAATAAACCACATCAAGTACAAACTCCAAAATAAAATATAAAGCAATAAACCAGTAAAATATTTAAAACTGAAGAATGCAGTGAAGTTCTCTTGTTTCTAAAGGGGTATGGACAAAGATGTTTGCCTTCCTATTGCTTGTGATAAGAAAGTATGCATTTTTGATAAGGAAGAATGTATTTTTGTTATCAGCTTAGGATCATTTTTCATGTTCAGGTAGAAAGCACAATGTTGCTGTGCAGATGTAAACCCCCTCGAAAAACGCACAGGATAAACAAGATAACAGGGATACCCTTCCGCTAACTTTACTTTAGATATTTTACTAAAATTACATGGCAAAGAACCACCTGATTAACCACATTTAGGGGGGAATAAAAGGTTCCTATGACATTCCATTACTCCATGCTCTTTTCTTCCCGTTTCACTGATACGCAGTCTGTCTCTCAGATAACCTGAAGGCATTAATATGTAATATTTGCTTCACAAACACTGTCAGGCTCATTAATATAAAAAACAAACAAAACACAGTTCAGGTTAATGAAGCTGGAGTCACAGCTTTTCATGAGACACACTTGTAGCCAGAAGCATTGGGATATGGTAACATGTCTTAGAAAAACAAAATTAAAAAAAACCCTTAATTTTCTGTTTAATGACAATGGCATTGCTTATTAAAAAAACAACAAGGATTAGTTGTAATAGTTAAAACAGGCTTGCTCTTCAACACCTGTATTCCCACTGACCTTGGCAAACCCCAGGAACCTGCTAATTAATTGCACGCAACACAGATGACTCAATTTCCTCCATTTTTTTATACAAATGACTATTCCTGTATTTTTCTACATAAATTACACCAAGCAAACTATTACTTGAAAATCCTGGTCTGTTTAGTCCTCAAAGCCTCCTCCTGACTGACAGCCTCAAAAGTTACTTTTTCTTCACTCTTACTCCTTTCCCAGCCACGTGAAAATTGGTCATTTGGCTTCTCTGTGGCAAGTTTTTGCTTAAACTTTGCCCGCTGCATCTCTGACCAGCGAAACGTGTTCCTTGGGGTCCACGCCGCTGGCACCCGAGGCCAGTGCTCCTGCAGCGTGGCAGCTGGGCACCCAGGTGGCTGGCGAACCCAGCAGGGAGGCAGGAAGGACAGGACCAGGGATTTCAACGTGGCACAAGCCCAGGAAGCACCTTCCTTTCCTCAGCTGGCGAGTCCCACACCAACCGCTTTGCTCCCTCTGCCCGGGGAGGTCAGGGCTTGGGGACGAGCCCTGGCTCTGCCCACCCCTCAATTCTGTCTCGGCTACAGGTGGCTGCTACAAACCCACAGCCCTCCCCAGTAACACAGGACCTGTACATCTTCCACAGCTTCACAGGTTTATCTTCAGAAGCTCCTCTGAGACTAGGCAGGATCCCCACCCCCTTGGTTGTTAAGATCAGGAACAGGTTTTTTAGAAGATTTCTGCAGTCACAAGTCCATCGGGAAAGGCAGCAGCTGAATCCAGTTCATTGCCACAACCAAGCGCCCACCCTCTTGTCTCTTCTCAGGGTCTGCATTTGGGTTTTCAGAGCTCTGGTACAGTTTCATTCTAGGCTTTTACTCTTGTGCCAGCTGCCTAAGGTCTGTTCAGACTGCCTGGTAAAAATTCACAAGTTAATTGAAGGGGTTGGGAAGCGGAAACAGACTCCCCCAAGATTGCTCTCTATACATCATAACCAAGCCCGTGCCTTTGCAAACCCTGTCACCTCCTACAAATTTCTGTCTTTGATACTAAACCTACTATAAATAGCCAATTAATTTCACCCGTACCCTGTGGGACTGGATTACAAGCCCCCTCCTCCCACCCAGCCACCAATTTCAGGAGCAGCGTTCATGTGTCCCCGTTCCCCCCACCCCCACAGGTGGGGACAGTCCCCAAAACTCTGGCTGCAATCCGTGGGTGTAACTGGTGGCACCCCCAGACCCTCGCAGAAGGACAGGCTCCCAGCAAGTCTCCTACGCCCTGACCCACATCTGGGCCGGTTCACTGCTTTTTTTGTTAGGCATTCTTTTGTTCGCTGACCCCTTTCAATGACGAACCAAAATAATATTGAGAACTTTTGTGAGTTGTGAATAACGGTATTTAACTCAGTCTGGGGAGGGAAAAAAAAAAAAAAAAAAGAAAACTTCAATTTGCATACTTTAATTAAGGAATAACAGTAATTACTTGTTAGTTCAGCACTGAAAGGAGAATAATTACTACTTGTCCCTACTCACAAGGAAATACGTTTCCCGAACAAGGTCATTTCTTGTTTGTGCCTTTGCATGAATGCAGTTGGCCTCTCCC
>JAOXNO010000024.1:54058192-54075116 GCA_028565335.1 Limnodromus scolopaceus | reverse complement strand
AGCCCTCCCCAGCAAGAACAGCCACCTCTCCCTACTCTACAGCTGTGCAAGGGCAAGAAACACCCGCATTTCACCCCAACAGGCAACTGAAATATTAGTTACAACACTGGAGGCACATGCAAAGCAACTATCTAAGCATACCTCCTGTTTTCCGCGTGCAGGAATAAACAAGCTCTCACCAAAAATGCACACATTTCTACTATCACTTACTTTTCTTTAACAAACTCCTCCTTCCTGTAACTATATTCATGGTAATGATAAATGGTTTTCCATTATCTCTGCAGCTTTGGCTACTCCAGAACATTAGCATACAATGAGAGATAAAGTGCTTTAACTCAATTTTATATTTAAATACGAAGATCCCCAAGCCCTATCTAAATACAGGTGTTTATTCCTCCAAGTTGCTTACAGCACATGACATTTTAAGACATACTGCATGACTAAAAACTCACAATTCAGTTTGTATTCATAATTAGTATTGTTGCTGCCTTTCTCCCGGCATGAAAAAGAGCACCTCAGATGTTATCTACAAAGCCAGCATTACCAGAAATTACAGGATTCACATCCTCTGGAAGCTTAGTTACATAGAAGTGATGAGACTACAAGAAATCTTTCCTGTATTTTCCTTGAAATATTTTCATCTTTCAAATAAAGCATTCATACTGTAGATACAATTAAGCAAGACTGTTTAGAACAGTTTCTACATTCAGTATCAAATTCAAATGCAACACTGCAATTGAGAAACATAATTGTAATACAGCTGCCCAACCGAGAAAAATTAAAATACAGTCACTGCAAGAATCCCAACATGATCTTAAATACACTCCCCGTATCATCGGCTCTGAATATTGTCCAAGTGAAGGTCAGCAGATTTTTAATTACTAAGTCTTGCATATGAACACGTACCATTTCTAAAACTAATACCCTCTGTGAACAAAATCCCATCAGAGCGCTACAATATTTGCAGGATTAAATCCCTGGTCACAAATGACATGCTGCCAAGTACTTTAACTGAACTTTGAGCAACAGAAATCCCATTTATTAGAAATCTTACGATGAGGGGGAAAAAAAAAAAAGTCACCAACTACTGTGCCTCTGTCTGTCAAATTACTGCCCCCCCCTCTCCCCCCGCAATATTTAAAGCGGAATAGCCTCTGTCACAACCAAGTACGCTAATGTCTGAGAACGCTACTGCAAGGGAAAATCCTCTGCGACAGTATCTCACCACCGAGGAATGTCTCTGGCTCCTCGCACCCCGGACGACCAAGTCCTCTCTTATTTTCCCAGTCCTCTCCGAACAACCCAGGACCTACCTGCGTGGCGGAGGAGAGCCGCCGGCTCTGCCCTCAGCTGTTCCCGAATTACCTCATTGGGCACTCAGGTAAAATGAGAAGCTCTTACTAGTCTGTACAGCTCCTTCGCCAGAAATATTGCATGAGTCAGCTTTTATCTATCAAAACCCTAAACACAAAGGCTTTACAGAAACCTGAATCACAACTTTCTCACCGCCTCTTTTTTTTTCCCAGCGCACCGACAGTCCTCGGCATCGCTAAGAGCCTTAAATGAAACATGACATCATGCAATTCAGGGACAGGACAATGGGCATCGCTGTGGGTAACTTTAAAACGCGCACTTCACTGAGCAACACCCACTAACTTCCACTTTTCCAGGCACAACGCTGTGAAACCATCAAATAGAGCCCCCACTTCCACAGCGTTTGTTACTCTTTGCTCCTTGATTCGCAGATAATATCAATAAGCATCTGAAGCAATTGAATAACCTGCTGGTATTGTGAAATATCTGTGTTTACGTTCGAAACTCCCATGAACCTGCAATGCAATAGGATGATCCTCAGCAATGGGATCATTCCGGATCCTATTCTGCCCTCAGGTGAACAGGAGCAGGCTTTTGCAGGGTGCTTCCAAAGCTTCAGTGTTTCTTTTTTTTAAAGAGAGAGAGGAAAGCCTTTCAAAAGAAAATGTGAAAACGAAACCATTAAGTGCTCTGTGCTAAATCACAATGAAGTAAAGTAAAAAAGGGGGGGGAAGAAAAATAGTTTTGTTGGGAAGGGGACAGTGAGAGGAGAAACCGAAGCAAAGATGAAGAAACGGGGAAACAGAGAACAGGAAAAAAATGGATATAGACTGGTGCTAGCCAGTGGGAAACCTGATAGCTCTCGTAGCCTGCAGAAGGGGTGATGGCATTTCTGTCTTGGAGCTGGGAGGCAAAAGAAGTCAAAAGAGTTCCCAGCTGCTGGCACAGCTTTCCAGGTGTGCTCTCACAGCTGCGGGCTCAAACCCTGCCCGCAAAGAGATCCTCTATCTTTAAAAGCGTACTTGAAATTCACTCCCTCTCTCCTTGTACGTAACATGGCCTCGGCTTCATTCTGAGTTTTCCTAAAGAGCATAGTCCTTGAGTAACGCCTTTCAGCAGGAAGCTGGAGGTAGAAGGAGGAAGCGAAGACGGCCTTGAGACCATTTGCAAAGCTTTGATCTGATGCCGGGGCTGTCAGGGTGAAAGTCCCTTTTACCCAGGCTGAAAGATCAGGTGTTTACAGCCTGCTGGCACATCTGAGATGACTGAGACACGCTCTCTCTCAAGCACGTTCTCCTGTAGTTTTCAAGATTGCTTTTTTTAATACTGACATACTTACATTACAAAATATACATACACATGCACACTTTTTGGCAAGATCTGCACAAAACTTCAGATAGAGTCACCATGTATCTTCAAGTCCTGGAGGCACTCACAGGCACAGAATGGCCACGCCTGGTCCCAATGTCCTCAGTACACCCAGAGTGCAGCACCCAAGTACTCCATCAAATAACCTGAACGCAGTGGATTTACCACACATTTGCTATGCTCCACAGTCACACGTATTTCTGCCAGGAGCTAATGATCCCTTGGACCTCTGCTTCCTCACGCCTCATGCCCACCTTGCCTATGGACATTTTACACCTCTGAGGGAGGTTTTAACTAACTCTCCTGGGCAGACCTGCAGGGCATCAACCAGCCACGGGGGCATTGCTTGGTCACTTCTATGAAGTCCTGTGGCAGACAAACAGCACCAGCACCTTCATCATTTAGCAGTGATGAACCTCCCAAGCTCTGAAGGCTCCAATCAAGCCGAGTGACTGACCCAGAGGCAGCTGGGGACAGAGAGCTCCCCTGCTTCAGTGGGCTGAGTACAAGCAGGGACTGCAGCAGTGCACTGTGAGCCTCAGCCACTGGTCTGAACTGGCAGTGAGCCCTCAGGTGGGGGGGTAGGAGAACACAGCTGAGGTCCTTACTCTGCTCTGCCTTGCTCTTTCATCTCTGCACATCCACATTTGACCTTAGCGCTCCCTAACATCCCCACATGTAAGTCAGCAGAAGTTTACCCCACAGGTGAGGATTTCCCCAAGAAGAGCCCCTCACCCCCCGTCACTTTAAACATCCACAGCACTGAGAGCTCTCAGTGCAGGAGAATAGAAACTCCAAAAGCCTTGTGTTTTACTGGCTAATGTGCATCGCCAATGAAACAGAACACAGATGTGCCAGAAAAATAATGGTTTTGCCCCACTTCTTCCCATTTTCCTCATATCCCCAGCATCTGGCTTTTGTTTATCTGCATTACCTTTCAGGTGCTGTATCCCCTTCTCCGGCCCGTCTCCTGCTCTTTCCTGTTGTACGCACACCATAAGAACATATTACTAATGCATCAGAATTAAGAGTTGAGAAGGATGACCTGGTTTTGGTTTGGAACAAAGCCTTGATTTTTCTAAACTTGAACAATAAGCGGAGTTTATGGAGGTTAGGAATGATGTTATTCCATAATTCCCAATTGGCTAAGGATTTACTGAAGAAGTAAGTTATCCTCAGCAATTTTTTTTTAAAAAGACTCATAACCACAGGGTACATTCAGACTTAAGGACACACTGACATCTTCACTGAAAGTGCAATGTAATGTATTAATAACTCTCTGCAATGCAGTAGCTATTTAATCTGTATACAGTACTGCAGAGACACCTAACAAAAGGAACAAGCCATCACATGCTGCTGATGTACTGCAAAAACAAATAGAGTATATGGATCCAATGCTCCATTTATAGGCCGTTTAAAAGGATTATTTTCCATCTCCTTGTGAATTTTGAAGGCTTGTTTCTCTCCTCTTTTAGAAAAGATGACCCTATTCTATATAAGAGCAAATGAAAATTCAGTGAAGGCATGTAGATATGAATGTCTGTGAAGGAATAATACCCTAGATAATAATGCAATCAAAGCTTTTACATCCTTTTCTTCCCTGCCCATACCGGCATTTAGTGAAGAAGAGTAAACATGAAGTGTTCAACACAATGCTGCTTGAATGTTTTAGTATTTTTACATTCAAACTTCAGAGCTGTGACCTGAAATAAAATCCACATGGACTCTTCTTTCCACCCAGCACCATTCAGGATCAGGCCTTGCTGCTGGTATGTTACTAATGTCTTTCCACCCTACACTCCATCACTGTAACAGCACTTGGACATCAGGTCTGGTTCCTACTTCTTCCTCAACTAGTCCACTGCTCCCATCAGATGTCCTGCTGTGCCAACGTACTGCTGCTAAGGCAAGTTTTCAACTTCGTCTAACCCAGCTAAAGTTGCTGCTGAAGTTCACAACCTTCCAAAGCACCACAAGCACACTGGAGGTCTTGGCGAGGCCTCCCCAACAGAGCACAAGAGGCTTGTCGCTTTCCCAAGAACACTGGGATCTTTTTAAGATAAAAAATGTTAACCGTCTCATAGCTAGCAATGTAAAGTAGGCAAAATAAACTTTAAAGAGGGGGACACAGTTTCAGTAGAAGGAAACATGGTACCTAGGAATCATTCTTACTAGTTGCAGTGAAAAATTTAATTGTGTGACCACAAAAACAGCATTTTCGTACAACTCATCTCCTATAACTCAACAAGAAATCATAACTACAATATCTAGCACAAACAGATTAGTTCTTTTAAACTCATTT
This sequence comes from Limnodromus scolopaceus, assembly GCA_028565335.1. Taxonomy (NCBI): domain Eukaryota; kingdom Metazoa; phylum Chordata; class Aves; order Charadriiformes; family Scolopacidae; genus Limnodromus; species Limnodromus scolopaceus. The sequence continues at coordinate 54,070,132 of JAOXNO010000024.1, read as the reverse complement.
TAACACTCTGTTGTTCACTTCTGCCACTGAATTTTCTGTTGACTTCTAAGCTTTTCCAGTGAAAATCCTTCCTGAAAAAACCTGCCTTTTATAAAAGCTAGTTCTCTGGAATAGCTAACTGTTAGATGCCAAAAAGAAGTGAGTTTTAGAAGCTTTAAATAATTGATGTTTTTCTTTAAATCTAGCTAAATGATTTCTCCCTTTTGCTTTTGAACTGGAGACACTTACTGGAACCTCCTCTGCACCTCAGGAAGTTTAGCAACTAGAATTTTGAAACAGAACTGAAATAATAATACCAGACTCATACTAACAGATGTTCGCATTTATAATATAATAAAAGCTTTCTTCTGGGTTTCCTCTCTTGGATAAAAATAAAAGCTGCAGAAAGCAGTATTCATGTTTACGTATTGGGGAGAAGAATCCTTAAATTCTACCCAGGTTGGAACCAAGACATACTGATGGTCTGGCTTCACCACAGACTGACTTTGGCATGTCAAGTCATCAGTCGTTTTCTTATGCCCATCCTGCTAAAAGGGAACATTGGGTTTTATTTTTAAGGTGGCTTTCTAACAGTAAGCTAACAGCTCTTTCAAAATCTTGGTTCAATGGGAATAAATTCAATGACGGTTAAAGGATTCAGGACTTAATAAATGACTGCAACAGAGTTTTGTGTACAATAATTAGTATTCTGAAATCTCACAGCATTTTAAATGGAAATAATATAAAGAAACCAAGCAGGTGTTCAAGTTCAAAGGAGTACAGCACACCACAGCTCTTCTCACATATTGCTTATATAGCTAAGTACAGTATTTTACATAAATAAGGTCAAGAAGACTAAGACTGCTAAATGGTGACAAAATAACTGGTCACAGCAGAAAATCAAGGTGTCTTATTGCTGCCACATACAAGAGATTGTAAAAATGCAGTCACTCCAAATGCTCATTTTTTATTTTCTACTAGTGATCCACTCATATCCCAACTGCTGTTTACCTTGATTTGGTCCTCTCCTCCTTTGTCATTAAGCTTTAAGGTATCTCTGTGAAAACCACTCCAATGGAAACATGTGATGAAGTGCCTTCACAATGCTTTCAGAGCTGCTGTAAGGCCATTCTGTCGCATGAGCAATACTTCCTACGACTTCGTAGCTGCTATTTCACGAAGACAAAACCATTGGGAACAACAAAATTCCTGTCTCAAACAAGCAATACTTTCCTTAGAGCTTTTGTATGCAAGAAGCAAAGCAGGAATTGAGATTGTTTGAGATCACTGCAGTATCAGTGGACAGAGCGGTGTAGCCTCTGCACGCACGTATAGACGGTGTTAATGCCCGCAGCCTTTATCGACACATCAGTATTCAAGATTAACAGTGCCAAGAGTCACACTTCAGAAGTCACAGGGCAAGAAGCAAACAGATTAGAGGCTTGGACTTGCTTACAGTGAACATTTGGTGCATAATTCACAGCGACTGACTTACTGAGTCATCAGCCTTTCTCTGCACTTTCTTCTTATTAGAACAATAACACACCTAATTTGAACTAGAAAGACAGTCATTTTATTAAAGTTATGTGTATTGCAGAGCCCCTGTGCCTTCTTTACCAACCGCTACCAAAAAGTAATCCTGCGGACTTAAAAGTATTAAAATTCTCTAACATTCCTATTCAGAGGTACCTTAATTGAATTTTATATATCCGTAACACCCTACAAAGAAAGTCAGTGAAAAGGGTTCTCCAGATTTCTACTGACCATTGGATTTATTATGCAATTTTTTGTCAATCCAGAAGAAAAAAAAGCTCTGACAAACACAAATGAGAGAGGGGCATGAAACCTCATTCATGAAAACCATACCGCTACATGTTTTACAGCAAGGTAGGAGTAATTTAAAACATTCATGAAAAGACATCAGATAACAACTGTCTGCTCCCATCCTTCTGCTTTCCCAGCTTTCACAGTAAGTACCACACTACTTCTCTTTTGCAGCCTTCAAACACTTACATTGGCCAATTTTCAGATCGCTTGTTAACTATAATAAACAACATCTAAATCCGTCCATGTGGCCCAAACAACTGCCGGTATTCAGTAAACAATGCAGATGAGCTTTCTCAGTGTTTAGATTAGAGACAGGGAAAACAGAAACTTAGACTCCTATTTAAATCCTGTTAGTACAGCTAAAGGAGTTATTTTTCTCAGATTTCTCCTTCGTGCTGTATTTTCCTTCCAGATAGGGACATTCAATCCCACCATTTTTCTTCTTGTTTGGGTTTTCCACTTGCTTGTTTTCTGTTAGAAAAGAGTAGCAAATCCCTCCTTATTTAAATATTAGAGCTGAGATCCAAGTCAAAATCTGAAATCCAAAACACACAGCCCGGACTTGGAGAAACTTGGCCACAAAGGCAAATACTATGGTCTAAAATGACTGAGGGTGGGAGCTGGGGAGAGGAGGATGTATTAACTCTGTGGTACAACTGCAGGGTTTTCCCAACAAGCCGTGCTAGAAAACAACTCATTTTGTTGTTTCTGGTTTTAGAGAGAACATCAAAGGCTTCTCAACTCCGTACACAATACACATGGGAACCTACAAGGTAATTCAGGGCATGGTTTAGCATTTAAGAGCACCCTCATGGCTTACCCAGAGATTCAGTTTATTTTTTAAAAAAATCTCACACAGTAAAACATTTATTTTCTCCCAAAACTGCAATCAAATTAACAACATTATGCTGTAACTCCTCAGTGAACTATCTTCTATCACGCCCATGCTTTTCCTTAAATTCAAATGTCGCCTTCTGACTTCCCCAGGGAAAGCTTTCCCGTAACTCTCAACCATGAAACTTGTCAAACAAAGAGGCGAGGGGGAAAAAAATCCTTCCCCTCTCTCTTGCCTTCTCCCATAGGTACTCTGCTGAGCTGTAGGATCCCTGCAGGGGACTCGCCACCCACAAACATAAAGCCGGTGCAGTAAAAGAGCAGGGAGGGATGGCTAGTGGCCCCCAGGCTCCTTCCAGCCCTGTTACAAGGAGGTTGGCTACGCGCTGAAAATCAGTTTCCCTCGGTCTGCCCCAACATCCCAAGAGCTCTGAGACTTCTTCGCGGCCGAACAATGCTGAGCATTCACTATTGAGCTCTGAGGCGCAGAGACACACTGAGAGGCCACTCCATCGGTATTATTCCACTAGGTTCAGCCTGTTACCACAGCTATTAGCTGGCGTGCTCACTTTTCAAATCCCCATCTCTTTGGAAACCCTGGCTACCATTGTTTTGTTACAAAGAGGCACAGGTTAAAAGAAGTTTAGCCGGGCCTTTTCCTACTCTCCTCCTTTGGCACCACCTATGACATACTACTCATGTAGGCAGAATTTCAGTAGGAAGCATCTCACTTCTACAGTTATTTAGAAATCCTGTAGCTATTGAAATATTTCATTAGCAAAGATTCTGGCAAAAGATTTGTGACGTATGTGTAACTTCAATCAATGAAAGAATTCAAAAGTGATCAGCCATAACTATTTAGTAAGACACTTCAACGGAATTGGGGCTTGCAAATAGATTCGTTAATCGTATTCAGCGAAACAGAAAGATGGCAGTTCTCCTCAGTGTCACCAATTTCTATATACAGTCAGAGATTAAATCAGTTATACTTATTTTGGCATCGAAAAGCATTTATCTCTCAATACAATAAACCATAAAAGTGGCTATATTCTTCCCCAGGACAAGTAGCATGAGGAGAGTTCCCTTTTGCAATCAATCAGCATCACTTAATGGAGCACCAGGAGATATTAAAATTTACACTCCAATGATTTTTCAGTGAATACAAGTTCTTTATAATCTACAACTAAAAGACTTGAAGCATTATAAACCTTTAAACTATGCACAGACCCTGCCAATTAAAAATTCATTGCAAAATATTTTGAAGGTTAGAAAAACAATCTGGGAGAAACATTCCCCTCCTGATGAAATTAGAGCAAAGTTCTCTGAAGACAATGACAAAGGCATCTGGCTCTGAAGGCCTGAGCACCATACAGCAAGAAGAGTCAAACTGACTGTGGTCATATTGCTGCCTTTTGCATGGCAATTGCCATAACTGACCTCGACTCAGAAAAATGCAACATCAAAAACTAAAAGAGCTCCATGGCTCAACTGTGATGTTCACGTGTTCATTGATGGACAGAAAAGAAGCAGCCAATGGAACACCGCGGGTAAGAGATATTCAGTGGCAAAATTACCAGAGACAGCGGAGTCATAGCTGCAAAGATAAAAGCATCTCTCAACAAGCACAGCACCAATCCACTGGAATTATCAAGAAGGGGCTTCAACATCAATATTCACCTTTGCCCTCCAAGGAACAACAATATAAAGCCATTTTTAGGAGCTGATGTACAGCACTGACAACAAACTGTGTTTCTAGTGGTAATACATCTAGCTCACCAGAAGATTTCACAAGCTCTGATCCAGTTTAATTACTACATTTAACATATGTTGGTTTTGTTATACACATGTTTTATTCACACCTAGGGGAAGAAGGATTTCCTGTGTTAGAAGAATATTCAAGAGAAAGTCCTGTTGCTGTGGTTAATTTGTTGTTAATACTTTCGCGTCTGCCAATAACTTTGTCTTGGAAGAATACTGTGCAGGGAGGAACGTGGGAGGATGAAAGCCTAGGAGACCTAGAATGGAAGTCCTACCCACTAAATACTTTTAACTACTCACCACTGCCAATTTATAGGATTTTGAGTTGTGATCTTCCATTTTATGGATTTTCCTAGCAGTCACATGCTAACATTGACATACAGAGATGGGAGCAAAACAAATATCATAGGGATTTGCCAGATTTCTTAATGGAGGGACTAGGGAGGTTTTTTGTTATCATGGTTCCATATACCCTGAACTCAAACTGCAAAGTTCTACTATGTCAGCACTTTGTCTCTCACATCCAGAGGTGGCAAGAAGCATATTTAAGATAAAAAGACCTGATAATCACCATTGGCAAATAGGAAAACAATTATGGAGTATGCACTGAGCGCGTTACACTGGAGCCCGCCATTTTCCTCCTGTATTGACATTCCTTTCTCTTATGTTTGCTTTTCTCTTTTCAAACTAACATAGTTGGTTTAGGAACGTATCGCTGATACTGCTTTGAGCCTGTAATATTACTCTGCACATAGTGATGTAGCTAGGAATCCTTCCTTAGCACTCCCACTTGCCCCCTCCATTGATCCCCTTTGTTACAGAGATGAATGAGTGTGGGAAGCGACAGCTTATACTGTTAGTTTAAATAAAGGTGATTCACTAGGCAACTCCATATTCTCATCTGAAATGGATTCATTTTAAGAAAAAGGAAAAAAAAAAAAAAAAAGACTTTAGACTTGCCAAAGTGGAAGAGAAGGGATACAAATGCAGCATGTTGGGGTTTTCAGATTTCTAAAGTGCTTACCGGGGACTTTTCCCATATGAATTTTAAGGAACCATTTATTGTATTTAAATCAGAAACTAGAGTAGTTATCCTACTAATATTAAAAAGTAATAACCATACTTCTCATTACTGACTAGGTATCAAGTAACCAAAGAGAATAATTTTTTTACCCACTTAAAAGACAAGCTGTTCTTCATCACTGGGATGTATCACATCAATCGTGCACTAGGCCACCAAAAACGTTCCGTTGATATCGCATTACTATTTACATCTGAAGCTTTAAAATTAAATAAACAGTTTCTGAAAAAGGAGTTATATTATAACCTGGCATAAACGTTAAATAGCTTTGGCACATTTTTTTTAATGCATGTAAAGTCCTGAGCCCTTAATGTGAATGATTTATCCTTTCCTATCCCCAGAACAAGTGAGTTGACGTAAGAGGAGCGTCAAGCCGTACACTGCAGCTGCTGCCCTGGGCTCCATCCCGCGAGTATGGTTAGATGGAAAACAACCCACAGCGAAGAAAAAAATTATCCATTGTGCTTCTCCAGATTATCTGATGCCATAACTTAAATGTGCTCTTGACTAGAAAACTGATATTGATTGATGGCAGCCATACAGCTCATCACAAATTCCCCCTTGAAATGGAAGGCATTTAGTACAATTTTGGGGAATGGGAATAAAGCACCACATTGAAGGCAGAGACTACACATAATGAAATTTTAGCACTGCAGTTAGTTTGGTAACTTTGACATTCCTCTCACGTAGAGCTCTATGTCACAGCAAGGGAATTAGGCCCCAGTTTTCAGAACAGCCCTTTGTGGAAGGGTTCCAGATTTGATGTCAGTGCTAAGCACTCAGGGTTTCAGACAAGGGGAAGCTGAAGGAGGACGGCAACTTTAGAAAACAGGCCCTGGAGCTAGATATTTAGCTTGTGAAAACAGCCATAACTCATTAACAGTCAACAAAAAAATGTAAATGGCTGCTCTGTGCGGAGCACAGTTTCCATCTGCCGTAGGTCATTTGCCACCATTAGGAACAACCCTCAGTGTAAGCCTTGCTAGGCAGAAGCCAAAAGAGGCCATGATCAACTTCACCATCGCAAAAGAAAGCTCCACTATACGAGATTAGCTTCTTTCCTTAGACTGTTGGTACGAGTCTGTCCGCTTGACATGCCAAATGCATTTAGGTAGATGGCCGTTCTCAACCTTCTGACTTGAGTGGTAACTCCATCACTGCAGCTTCTGAGAGTGCTCCCAAGCCAAGGCATGGCCAGCTCTCCTCCGGCGTGGTCCCACTGGCAACAGAGGCCTCAGCTTGTGAGTCCATAGGCTCAGGAATAGGATTATGCCCATTTGGCTGGTTTTACTGCAATAAATAAACCCTCAGCTTCTACACTCAACTTAGGAACAGATATCTCACACATTTTTATATGACTTATAATCACTGTGGTGTTCTCTGAAACTGCAACACATGCAGACACATTTTTAATGACATAAGGAGAGATGGGGAAAAAAGTGTCTTTCAACTTTGTGCATACATTTATGCATAACATTAACAACATATTCTGCCAGATGATACAAATTATTTCGAGGGAGAAAAGGACAAAAACTTAACCTATTGTCACACCCCACTGTTACAAACCTCCACTTTCACTGGGAAAATGCAGAAAAGGTTAAGCAGTTCTGCTATAATGCTATGCTTTCCAAGCGTGATAAAAAGTAGAGTTGGTGTTAAGTTGCTGAAGCCGAAAGGTTTGGTGGATATGATACCCCGAGTCAGAAGAGAGATAAAACTACTTCTTTCTTCAGCACCTACATGCACCAGTGACTCGGGACGCTCCTGAGCCTGGGGTCAGAGGCAGCAGGTGGACCCTGTAAACCCATTCCCCTCCTTTACACTCCTGCATTTCCCTGCTTATTACAAGGGAAAGGGCGTCTTAGGATCTTCACACAGAGGTCGTCAGCCGTGACTTTTCAGACCTTGCTGCCACGTACAGAAGGAAAGGGTTAGTCTCATCCCTGCTGAGACTGCTTTTATAGTGAAGAATCAGCAGTTTAACTAATTGCAAGTTAATTCAACAGGCAATCACATGAAGGAAGAGGAGCGTCTGTCTCTCTTTTGGGTTTCTTTTTTGTTTTTTGGGGTTTTTTTTGGGTTTTTTTTTTTTTTCTGTGTGTGCAAAAATCTTTTATGTAAGCACACTCCCCCCTCCCTGCGTGAGGCTCAGTTTACACTCTGATCATAACAAAAGATGTTTCCTTCTGTAGTTGTTACTCTATACTTCAATCCTCCATCAAAAACAGCCGGGCTTGTAAAAACAGACATGTCAAAAGGTTAAGAAATGAACAAATAGATTTTCTCCAGCTGTAGGAAAGTAGCTGACAAACACAACCCTCTGAATCACAGAGGAGAGGCATTACTAGACCAAATGTCTGGTATTGATTTAAAATGGAAATAAAGGAGCAGATTAAATTAATCTAGCAAAAAAGCAAGTAACTGCGTGAAGGAATACTTTGCATTTGAGAAAACTGGATGATCTCTAAGTATGAAGAAAAGCATCTTAACAGATACATGATTTAGTATATACACTATGAATACAAAGCAAAATCCATTATAATAAATATCCAGTTTAAGCAAGCATTATTGAAATAGTAAATAGAGTGTATCAGAAATAATCATGTACCTGAATAAAGGTTGTTCAGCCGGAGCTACGAACGTTTTTTCTAAATCTTAAATCTGACACACTCATTTATTACAGAGGTTGTATCAAATTTGTAATGCTCCTAAATATTTGATACTTTGCTTTCAACATTTGGCTTTAATGAAGGATGAAAATGATCTGTATTTTTTCCTCTGCTTACACCCTCTAAATCCAAACAAGACTTAGAAGGAAAGTCACCTTCTTTGGCAGGGTGGGGAAAGGGATTTCCTAAATCCTTTCTTTTCTCCTCTTTCCTCCCCACCCTCCAGTAAATGAAATTAAAGGTCAGCAAGTATTCAGTGCAGTGGAAAGCCCAAGGTTATATAAACAAATTAATTAGAAAAACTGTATAAGATTATAATAACTGGCCGTGTATACTCTCTAGACCATTCTCTAAACCCAGACATGGTTTTGGAAATACACTAGATGATATCCTGACACTGCTAGCAAACATGATTAAAGTATATTTATAAGCACTGTGAAAAAACACATCATACACAAGCAGAACATATCTCCCCCAATATTTGCTCTTGTCATTCAAGATATTAATCCCTGAAGGAAACAATCATATAATGCATTTTCCATCTGCTGTTTTTCTTTCTCTACTCTAAAGGCACAGGAAAAATATATATCTTAAAAATAGAAATTATTTTTAAAATAGTCTTTAAATATATTCTTACTCTTTTTGCTAAGCAAATATATTCTTACTCTTTTTGCTAAGCTGTATTAAAATTGTTATCCGCTTTATATGTTCGTCAAAATCTTTGCAAAAGGATTAAATCCTAATACGAGGATATCACAGACAGTGAGCAAAATACTTTAGGTTCTTCATTTTCAGACCAGTTTGGTCTCAGTGCCCTGCCCCAGAGTCACTTAAATCCCTGTTAAGCCCACCTATGGGCTTGCCTCTCTCTTCTCACATACTCTCAAGCCCCATCAGCAGCAGCGATGGTCCTGTGGGCACCCAGCTCAGTTTTCACCCGCATCAGGCTCCTGCTCAAACCCAGCAGCTCCAGGGCTGTTCGTGCCAGAGGGATGGAGCAGCAGAAGTGTATGGCCCAGGGGCTACAGGGAGAGGAGAGTTGTGTCCTCTCCCTCTGCACCATTGTTCGGGAAACCCCTGGGAGAACAAAGGTACCTGCACTCTGGATCTGTGCAAACTATCAGGCGTAGCTGCCCCCAAGACTGGACACCCGGCTTTTGCAGGTTTAACTAAAATTCGTGCCTGTTCCCTTGCTTACCAAAGGATCTTTGGGGAGGTGTTGTGGGTTATTAAAAACATGAAAAAAGAACTTAATGACAGACAGACTGAAAGCCTATATCCTCTTTTTATCTTCATTTAAATACAGGCTTAGCTTCAGGTGTGCAACTTCATTGATTTAACTGGAATCATGAAATCTTACAACACACACATGCATGTGTACATAAGTGCACACGCAACACACTAGTTTCTGCACAGACATAATTTCCTATCAGCTGCATCAAACAAAACTGAGTTGCAGTAAACCTCAGTGGCTTCAGAGGCAGTTTGGGGATTTGTATCTCCTGTTACAGCCAGTTCCTTTGGGCAGCCCTAAATGCATCCTTTTCCTTTCTTCCCACTTCCTCCTACAAGAAGTATAACCTCACTTCAATCCATCTTCTGTAAAGCACTTACATGGAGGTCAGGACATACAAGTGACTTAATCTGAACCATAGAAACGTAAAGTATTGAACTTAAGTTCTTCCCTGAAAGCCAGCAATTTGAAAGGAGAATGCTTCTGCATTTTAGAAAAATTAGTAACTTTTTTTTTCTATAGCTAGCAATTTTCAGAAAAAGAAAAATATTCCAATCCCAAAATGAAATGGGCAGTAAGCAGATCATGATCTGCTTGATCTTTGACTAAACAAGACAACTACTTACACTTTCACATGTCCCTGTGCAACACACTTCCACAAATCAATCACTAGAGACAAAATAAGATTAGCAGTGACAGGAATAAGGTATCATACTGACACAAAAATAAAAACTACTTTGCACTGCTGTGGTTTCGGTAAAAACTCAGAATAAAGCATGTCTGAAACACTCAAACTCCAGTTTCTCTAGGTATCTTCCCCCCTGCCCCCTCCCCATGTCAAAGAGAAATGGCAAATGAAATCCCAAGGAGCAACCTCCTTGGTGCTGTGACATAACTTTCCATTCTTATACAGCTCTGTCAACCCACATAAAACCAATTATGATGATGATAAGAACAGCCCCACACCATTTAATATTTCTCACTCATGTGGTGAATTAAAGACATTTGGGTACATCACTGAGATGACAGACCACATCCACACTGAGATAAACAAGGTGCAATGGCCAAAGGGAGTGCTGATCCCGGCTATGCTGGACTCAACGACCAATTCAGGAAAAACCCTCCTCGGAAAGTTTCTGGCATGAGAACACAGGGTATCAGTATTTGTTGTTTTTCTTGCTACTTCATTATTGGAAATTAAAGTTACCTTAGAAATTACATGAAGTATCACAGTAAACTTCCTATTTTAAATTCCTCAAGAGTTACAAAGTGCTTACTGTATTACATTAGAATGACAAACCAAATGAATGCCATATATACTTTTAGAGAACTACATTACCAGGGTTCTTTTATAAAAGATCGTATGTTTTTAGGGTCTTATAGGAACTCCAAATATCAGTAAAAAATTTTAGAGGAAGCAGACAAAAGTGAGAAAGATGGAAAAGGTAAAATAAAAGCAAAGGCTTACCCCAAAACCTTGTCCTATAGCAAACGCAGATTCATTTGCACTGGAGACGTATCTCTATAAACACTGTACTTCCCACGTAGCACAACAAATAACAAATAATTTGCTACTGCTGTTTTCAAACATTCTAGAAATGTTATGGTCCAGAAACATGCCTGCACAGTAAGCCCCCCATCCCCCCGTAATTACTTCTGCACTTGTGAAGCCGTGTAACTGGTTACTCTCTTGGAGACATTCAGCACAGGATTAACGAGTGGCTAAGAGCCATCCTCTCATTCCAACTTTAAAACCGCAGTTTTGATACCACAGCTGGACACCTGCCATCACTGCAGGCCTCAAAGAGGAATACAGCTTTAAAAAAAAGACAGACAAGCATCTTTCGGGAAAATTCTCCTTCTTTTCTGTCTGCTGCTCTGCAGCATCTTCAGCCTCCTCGGGAAGCGCGTTTATTCCACTGCCAGTTTTGCATTCCAGTTCCAGAGAGCTGCAGGCACACCAAGCAGTATCTTTCAATTATTTAAGTTTGGGAATCCTCCAGAATTGCTTTCCGTAAGCTGTCCGGGAAATGCTGCTTGGCAAATTTGCACTATGGCTCAGACTCAAATTCCCTGTACAGACTACATAAAGGACTGATGGAAAAAAACTATCTTAAAATAGTAACACTCCCCCCTCCACACACAAGCACTGCATCTCTAACCTACACTGACATAATCTAGCAAGTGAAATGGGAAGAAAAATTCCATTTTCGGCCAACAAAAGAGGAAATGAATTAGCTGGATATTAAATGAACTGTAAGAATTTAAAAACAAAACAACAACTCTCTCAAGCTTCTTAAATGCACATATTTACATATACAGCATCTTTCTTTATTCTTTTTTCTAGTCACACGGTTAAGTTACTGAAGTTACCGCGTAGCACCAAAGCCATAGAAGTCACATACATGGACATCTCTTTCGTAAAAGCAGAGTAAAATACATCAGCCTAACATCGTTCTCCAAGACATGTATGAATACTATATTTTCTTTTTTTCAAACAATTATGGAGGGACAGAGAGTTGTTTTCGGGGGGGTTGGAGGGGTGTTGCTTTTTTTTG
>JAOXNO010000024.1:54018718-54049945 GCA_028565335.1 Limnodromus scolopaceus | reverse complement strand
GGGTGTGTGTGTGTGTGTGTGTGTGTGTGTGTGTGTGTGTGTGTGTGTGTGTGTGTGTGTGTGTGTGTGTGTGTATTAACTTCAGGACACAGTTTCTGCAGGGCTTTTTATTTTTGTTTTGTTCTCGAAGTTGGTTGTCCAAAGAGCAGTCTAAATTACTCAATTTCCAGTCCTTCGAAAGTGACGCATTTTAAGCAGAAAATTAGTTAAATGCAGTGTCCTTAGAACTTTTAATCAAAACCCACGTATCCATTTATTTACCACAGTGGTAAATAAAGCCAGTGAATCACTGCATATTTCAACATTCATTGCATCAGACTGTTTACCACTATACTGTTTTCGGCATCAAATATTGATAAAGAGGAATCTTGGCATTTTAGCAAGAGTAATCTCTTGGAAGAATCTGAAGAGATGACAAGGCAACTTTCAGCAACAGAAGTCATAATTAGGACTGAGCCAAAAAGCAAATTCTGAGGCTGCTATTTTAACATATTATTTTGATCACTAAGTCATATGCACAAGGTTAATAGACATAATATGCAAAAACACACTTGAGCACTTTGAAGAAGCAGATCATACTATTTGTCTAGATTTATATAGACAACTAAGTGACTATTCAACATTACAGAAGTTGTAGGGGTTTCTGTGTTTCTGAAAACAGAGTTCTCTTGTACAACATTTAAGAATTCCTTCACTGATGAGTTCTAATCCTAACTTTCAGAATACCACTTAGTTTTAGACAAACCCATTTCACTTCAGGCTTCATAAGGTTCTCATGCTAGGGGTTTAAAAAAAAAAAAAAAAAGGAAAACCCATAAAAAACCCCCACCATTCAAGGCTATATTACATATAGGACCTAAACACATATTTCCCATTTGTTCAGTAAGTAGGCTACAGATTCTTTTTCTTTTGAAACCCCTGCAACTTAAAAAACTGAGCTCTTTTGCAAGCTTTGTTTGGTGTTTAGATTTCAGTGGCATGTATATAAAACCACCCAAGAGCCCTCCCTTGCATTGTTATTAATATTTGCAATACCACACATATGAAGAAAGAAAGATAGACATCTAGTTAAAGGAGAGATACCAGCCACTATCCTCCTCCCAGTGTGCTCAAGTAACACCTCTCAGCCAGGAAACACTTCTTTGGTGGGGAGCTACAAAAAGCAAGGCAGAAACACCGAATCCTTCTCTCCTTTCTAACTCTCAGCCAATCTGATTATCAGGGTTTTCAAGCACCCTGCCAAGGTACTGCGAAAAGATCACAGGATAAAGTCTAACAGCTACAACTGTGCCATTTAAGAACGAAAGTGAGTTTAAGTCATCAGGTTCAGTACTGTTTCCTCTAATTACTGGATCATTTCCTATCTGGACATTTATAGTTTTCGATTATACAGTTGCTAAAATACCTGTGATCACAGATGACTGCTGTATTCAACCACATCCAAAGTTCAAGGTAACAAAGTGAGCTCAAAGTAGTTTTTATCTTCCTTTCCCCTTAACCCTTCAAACACCCTGAGATAGATAGCTAATATATAGTAATATAAGATACTGTTTGCCTGCAAACTGCCAAAAAGTAGAGGAAAAAAAAAAAGGGGGGGAAAAAAAAGGGAAACCCTACAAAAACCCCTCTGGATTTAAACATTATCTATAAAAAGGGCTGTGTTATTTAGTAGTTTAGCATAGTTATACTCTGTAATCTGTGTTCCATTCAAAATCTTTAGAATCACTTTGGACCAGCTCAGACCTTTAAACCAGGGATTGCTCCCTTCTTCCTATTTAAGAGAAACAAAAAAAAAAAAACAAAAAAGAAAAAAAAAAAAAGAACATGCATTAATCACAAGGTACTGACTGACCTGGATTAGCCTCTATTCCATGTCAGCAGAAAAGAATTCCTGACATCTGCATCAATTACAAGGACAGAATAAGCTCTTTGAAGTGATTTTCTTGCGAGAAATAAAGAAAGAAAATCAACTTTTGGCTTATTTGGGTGCCTAAATGTAACACTGTGTAATCTACTGGTGAGATAGTACCTTTCTTATAAAGCCTTTCAAGTTGTTTTAGGAACACAGCAATATTTAATCTCATCAAGTTTCTACCTGCGATGTTTAATTCTAAGTTGTTGGGAGGCCAGTTTTCCCTTATTTACAAATAATACCACATGGGAGTAGGAAAGCAATGCCTGCTTCTAGGTAAATAAGAACACAGTCAAGTCCGAGCACTTACATTTCAAAAAGAACACCAAAAAATTGTGAAGACTGCAAAATAAGGAATGAGACTCCTTTGCTGTCAGAAACCCTGCATTGTACCCGCAGACGAAGGCAGCTTGATATATTTAGCTTCCACAGTCCGTAAGTACCTGTCTGAGGGTGACAACCATCTCTTCAATCAAACAAAAGTTTAACGTCAGAAGAAAAGCACAGAGGCATGTTCAGTCTAGAAAGAGGACTGAGCTGATGGCATAATTAGGGATAAAGTCTCTTTGTCATGGTTGATTCTCCAACATAAGCTCTTGCTTTAAAGACTAAATCTCTTTTTATAAAGTATGATATATCAGAAACAAAAACTTTACAGTTCAGGTCTTCAGCTTCCAAAGATCCCATTACGCAGAGGATGGGCTTGAACACCTACTGCTGTCCTTCCAAGCTTTAGAAACTTCTAGTGACCTCTCCAGTAGGCGCAGATTTAGTGTTTGATCTTTTCGTCAGGAAGCCCACATATTTTCCTTTAAAACCAAGAATCCCCACTTTTCCTCCCATGCACCCAATCCAAGAGGCAATACTTGTATTGACAAGGAGAATTACTGGTGTGGACACCAAAATCTAGCACCGGATTTGGAAGAAAGACCAATTAACATTTACCATCAAAACCATGCAGTTTTGAGTAGTTTTACTTTTATGATTTTACATTTTAGCTTTATACAAGGGACAAAAGTATCAAAAGTATTCAAATAATCCCAGTCAAATATAGAATGCTTCATATGTAATGCTTTTGCAGTTCTTCATAAAATTTGATTCTAGACAACAAGGATGTCACCTCCGCAGGGACAGACTATGCATGAAAATCTGATTAAACACTTTGAATCCAAGACGTGGAAGATGTTGTTAATTTGAAAAAAAGGTAGAAAAAAGGTGACAACCTATTGTTAGTGACTTAATAAATGTTAGTATAAATCGTTGAGTAGAAAGAGCACATATTCTGTAAAACTTTATGTTATGAAGTGTTTCAGATGAAATGTATAGTAGCATAACTTGACATTTAAGTGAAAAGTGTACTTCCACATACATAACGTACTGTAAGAAAAATTATATCTGATGTATAAAGTGAAGTATCAATTAGTTGCGCTTCTTGACAGATTGTAAAAACAACTATAGACTGAAATGTTTGAACTGGGATTTTCATATATCTTTACTTAGTAACAAACTATGTCTGCCAAATACAGTACTTGAATACATCCAGACTTGAGGAAACTTGCCAGAATGTCTAACTTGGCAGAAAAAGATTAAGCAGGATCTAGTCTGGTAAACAGGCAGTATTTTCAGCTACATGAGATTTTTGGGGTTTTGGGGTTTGGGTTCACACCCACACCCCCCACCCCACCCCCATTTTTTTTTCAATTTGCATTCAATTCTAGAAGAATTATAAAGTCGCAAACAAGGAGCCAAGGAGTGCCTCTGTGTATCAGTACTTACAAACATCATTGTTGGCTTATGTCAAAGACAACCCACGTTACATTATTCTTTAAACTCAAAAGAAAAATAAAAAGGCATAGAAGTAAAAGCAATGTATTTTCCCTCATACATTACCTTCAATATGATTTCCCCCACTCCTCCAAGCTTCCCTCCCCTTTCCCCCCTCTCAGACCCTACATGTTCTCTGTATTTTACATTAAAGATTTCCTGGTATGACATTATCAGTGTGGCCTTTCCAGCTCTTTTATTCACATGCAGAGAAGGGTGTGGGTAACTTATAAAAGTAGCTGTAAAGTAAATATACCTATAAACTTTGACAATTTTATAAAAGGCAGTTATTTGTCTGTATTCAGAAGTGACAACAATACAGTGACATTTTCCCAGCACAGATAAGTGCAAGTCTGGTTTTGGGTATTGTACGCTTCAGTCACAGCAGTAGTTCCATGGCTTTTAAATTCATGAACTTTAAAAGCTTGTACACCAATTTTTATTCTCAGCAAAACTTTGATTTCCCCACCTCTTAAGGAAGGGACCCACAGCTATCTTCCATGAACATGAAAAATCTAAATATAGGCTCAGCATCACCAATGAGGAAGAGAAGTGAAAAATACAAAGAAAAAAGAGCACCAAAAATATTTTTTGTGTAAAAACAAGTACATTCTCAAACCTCAAGAGAATGTAAAAAGCTGCATGAGATCCTCCCCAGCAGGACTCATGAAAAAAATAAAAACAAAATCAAAAGCAATCGAGCTGGGGGAGAACAGAGGCAGGAAGAATTTACCTGCCTTCCAACAAAGCCTAAACCACCGTCTTCAGTCTGTTCACAAAAAGAAGGTCTCAGCACTTAAAAATGCATGGTAATTCTGGTGGTTTTAGCTGGCTCTCCCGTGCTCTGGTTACACAACCCCAGCTGGGGCCAGAGCCGGCTCCGATAGGGTTGTACCCTTCCTCTCCCTGGCCAGGAGAACTCAGCGTAGCACAAGGCACAGGAACACACTGGTACAGTTGGATTTAGAGCATAAAATGACTCCAAAGACACGATCTGAATCATATCCACATCTCTCCATCTGTCTGAAAGATGGGTGGCAAAATGGACTGGGGCTGCTGCATTAATAATATGGATTCCAGCCAGGTCTGAAGTGATGAGCAAGTCACTGTCTGTGGTAAATGCACAGGGCATCCGTATACATTATAAAAGTTTAGGTCATGATAAAAGATTGCAGAGGCACAGCTGTATTTAGAAACAATTGTTCTCAGTGAGAAAGCTAGGCTCAACGTACAAGTTTCTGAAAGTGCTGTACAAAGAGCATTTTCCCCAGAAGCACCCAGCACCGTGACGGATGCACTGAGAGTTCCCATTGCTGCTTCTCCAAACCAAACGAAGCTTATGATATCACCATGAGCCCTTTTAGCTTTGGGCGTAGGCCAGAAAATCAGTACTTTCAGTACACTTCCAAACCAACAACCTTGTACAGCAGACAAATTCTATCGTTCAAAAATTTTAGGCATAAACATAAGACCTGTTCAAAAGCCATCACTCCCCACTACCTTAGCTGTAGCCAGGTCTTGCAGTAAAAGTTACAGAACTGTAACACACACAAGAACTTAAGTTCTCAATGGTATTAGACTTCTTAGCTATATGAAATGCAGGCGTTATTTTCCTTCAGCAGTTCTCTTATGAAACACTTTGCTTAAAACATTTCTGAGCACTTCATTAAATGCACAACTTTAACAAGAAATACAAATATAATTATTTGGCTAGTTGCATATATCCCAAAATTAGCATTTCAAGATGTAACCTAAAACCTCAGTTCTGCAACACAACTTAACCACAGAGCTCCTTGCACCCACATGTAACTCCATCAACTGCAAGAACCCACCTCCCTCCAGGCTGGTAGCACAGTGCTCTGATAACTCTGAAGTCTGGAGAAATGGGTCCAAGCAGATGCGACCCCAAGTGGGTCAAGAAGATGTGTGAGGGTTTTTTTTTCTTTCTAGAAGTGGAAATGAGAGGGGATGACAAGCAGCAGAACTAAACAATTACCTTTAATAACAAATATGGTTTTATAATAAAATTAGGACATTCCCCATAAACGTTTCTGAGGAGAGAAATGAGCAACAAGTTCATGACTTCACACTCAAGAAAATCTTTCTGTCACATGGAAGGGTTTCCTAGCTAGCAGCTGCCAGTGGACCAAGTCTTTAAATATTTTGCCTGTTTTAATAGGTCACAAATTGTGTGGTCAAGTTGAGGAGGGCAACTTTGGGGCACCTCCAGGGCACCTTCAATTTCATATTCCAGTGCCAGGTACTGAAAGAGTAGACCAGTGCCTCTAGTTAATACTGCCACTTCTTTGAACATGGAAAGCCTATGATTTCCAAAAAATTTACACAGTCTTTAAATAACAGTGATTTATCTTACTACTACTCAATTGTGAAAAAAAAAATTACTAAAGACATGAGACACAAGACAAAAAAATCCATTTATACATACCTATAGTTACAGCCCTAAGGAAGGCTCTCTGTGTTTCATTTTGGACGATGACAGCTCCTAGGGCTCGGACCCAATACCAAGACCGTCTCACAGGGTAAGGATCCTAATTGGGGACAAACCTTGAAACGCAGCCATTTTCTTTCTGGGAGAGTTGTAACAGAGTTCTATCTTCCTAAAGGATTTCCTGTTGCTCATAAACTGTATATTTAATTTAAAAAACATTCAAGACAGGACAT
Source organism: Limnodromus scolopaceus (assembly GCA_028565335.1). Classification (NCBI taxonomy): domain Eukaryota; kingdom Metazoa; phylum Chordata; class Aves; order Charadriiformes; family Scolopacidae; genus Limnodromus; species Limnodromus scolopaceus. The sequence goes on along the minus strand of JAOXNO010000024.1, from coordinate 54,043,527 downwards.
CCCATCTTTAGAAAGGCTGGCTGGCTTCAGACATGACCAGACAGAACCATCTCCTGGCCAGACATCAGGCAAAATTCCCTAATGATTAGCCTCATACATAACTTGATTCTACAACTATTGCTTTCCATTGTGAAAGATATGCCCTCTCATGAGATAAGATTCAGCCATCAACATGAAATTTTTATACAGTGAAAACTACAACCACATAAACTGATAGCCACCCTTCTTACAAACATAGACCTTGAGAGGAAGCATGCAGTTCCTAACTATCTGGACAGAAACTAGACATAACAGAACCCAAATAACTTGGATTGCCTGGCTTTCCTGAACCAGGAAAATCCAGACTTTCTAGGAGAAAAGTTATATTCAAAGTCTCACCACCTTAAACAATTTCTTAGCCCTTCCATCATCTGAAGCACAGACGAGATTGTGTGCATATGGGAAGAAAATTGTGTAGTGCACCTGGAAGTTGTGTCCATTTTTAATTATTCTATAAAATATATGTTGCGGGGACCACTGCCAAGATGTCTGTAATGGAATTTATATTAAGCCCTTTTCCACAAAAACCACAACTAAGAACAGCTACTATTTTCAAAGGATTTGGTGACTTTTAACGTCTTGAACAGCACGATCAGTTTTAAGCATGTTCTGACCAAATAGGCTACCAGAACATAATGTGGCTTTAATTTAAAGAATAAAAACCTCCCGCGTGCTAAATCCAACCTCTCCAAGGCTCCTTCGCCTGCACCGCTAATGGACCTGGATACCAGGCAACAGAAGCAGCCTCCCACCTTTCCCCCCTCCACCTCCTGCTCTCTTCGGCTTGCTGACTCCTCAAGAAGTGGCCTTCAGTAGCTTGACAGATCGCTCCAAAACATGCAGAAAGTTTCTATTAACATTTTATCGCTCATAAAACATCAAAGCTAGCTCCCCTTCTGGTTTATCAGCAGTTCCTCCCTCCCACCCCACCCCATTTTTTTTTTTTTAAGCTAAATTAAACTACAGGGAGCCAATTAAAAAAGCAAAACCTAACAACTAAGCTTTCCTCTGTATTAATCTCTCTAAATTTAGGATATATCAAGACCTCTCAACCCAATTCTAATGTCAGTGGCATAGTTTGAAATTACTGCTAGACACATAATTAGATGACTAAAAGACACACAAAACCCCTCCACTACAACTCTTACTTGATAATTAATATTAGCAGGCTGGAATTTGCTAACAATATAGTACCTGTCAAAGTTCTTCAGAGTCAGGCGGCAAATAACTGGGAGGTTCCCGTGCTGCTGCACACCTTGGTAACTCAAAGGGCAAAAGGTCTTTGTATTTATGGTTTTTTGACCACTTTGGATCTCTCGGTTTTAAGGCTGCGGTCAGCCCAAGATGAAAGAATGTAACCTCGACAATCTAATTTATCATAAGAGTTGGAGCTTACTTGAGTAAGTAATCAATTTTTGCCTCTTATCCTTCGATGTCCTTTAGGTTGCTTTGGAAGAAATATGGCTGGGGAGGAGGGGAAAAAAATCAATGAATTTGAAAACAGATTTCTGGCACTTCACTTGAATAAAGCAGCAAGATAAAATCTGGAGGAAATTTCAAAAGGGAGAAAAAGCACAGTTAGGGGGATGAAAGTTGATTTACATTTAAGAAACTGTTGACTCTCCAGTACTTAAATGTATTTTACACCCTATTAGTGTAAGTAAAACCCTATATTAACACTAACAGAACGATTAACTGTTACTATTGCTCATTTTCTGTATATCAAACCTATGCAGTTGGCAGCAGTCTGGAGTTCTTACCATTGCTTGTGTTTCCACACAACGCTATGTGGAGCAGTAAAAAGTGTGGAATATGTGATAGCCAAAAAAAAAAAAAAAAGAAAAGAAAACAAAGCCACCTCCCAAACCCATGGCAAAACTGGCAAAGGAAACTACTTTAGTAGTTTAGTAGTTGCTTTAACAAAAATAACTGTTCTGTTTGGTGACAAAGTCTTCCCATAAAAAAAAAAATAAATCTCAAGAGAAGTGATGGCTGTCATTCCTGACCTAAAAAGAGCAGATGTAAAGTATACTGCTAACATTTGTAATAACAGAATAGCACTTCTATATTTTCACTCCGGGTCACGGACAGCTAAGACTGCAGTATTAGAGAGATACCAGTGTACCCTCTTGTCCAGGGTCTTCTCCAAGAACTATTATGGTACTAAAATTATTTTTAAACAGGAAAAGATAATTTAAACCTGCAACAGCTTCTTTAGGATCACCAGCACATTTCCAAGATGGTAAGCAAGACACATGCTAAGCGCGACACAAAAATAAAAAATGCTATTTATGAAGGAGTATTCAAGCAATCATTTTCTTTAAAGTATTTTATATATATAGCTAGGCTCAAAGTAATTACTAAATTTAATAATTAGACACTGTTTATCATTCCTGATGAAGACGAGAGAGTTGGGGTTATCAGCACAGAGAAGAGAAGGCTTGGGAGAGACCTTATAGCAGCCTTCCAGTACCTGAAGGGGGCCTACAGGAGAGATGGGGAGGGACTCTTCAGCAGGGAGCGCAGGGATAGGACGAGGGGTAATGGTTTTAAACTGAAAGAAGGGAGATTTAGATTAGATACTAGGAAGAAATTCTGTACTGTGAGGGTGGTGAGGCACTAGAACAGGTTGCCCAGAGAAGGTGGGAATGCTCCATCCCTGGAGATGTTTAAGGCCAGGCTGGATGGCGTTTTGAACAACCTGGTCTAGTGGGGGGTGTCCCTGCCCACGGCAGGGGGGTTGGAACTTGATGACCTTTAAGGTCCCTTCCAACTCTAACCATTCTATGACATCCACCATGAAGGGAAATGTTTCCCTCCTCTTATCCCACCCAGGAGCATTAAGGGTGAACTGGTGCAGGAGCTGGGGAGGAGCAGGAGCACTGGGTGCTCTCTGCTGTGCTCCATCACCCAGTTCACATTGCTCAGGCCCCACCACAGCTGCCCTCTGCCTCCACTGGCAATTCTGAGCAGTACAAACAGATCACTAAAATTCTTGTTCCAATCAGAAAGGCAGACGCTGGGAACTCATTTATGGCATCACTATGTTTTGCTTTCAGACTCTGTGCAGCAACTTGGAGATGGGGTTGCTTCTTATGTAAACGTGATAAAGTTGAGAATAATATAGTTAAAAATTCCCCTACCAATATTTTATTCTGGATAAGCAAGCTCAGCTCCAAGTCAGGCTGATGGTCAATTACAGTTTGCAACTTAAATGTAAGCAATTTTTTAAAAATCTCAGACTTAGGAGAGGGCCGTCTTCAACCAATTTTAGATAGCATCTAATTGAGAGGAATATTTACACTAGAATACACAGAACATTACTATGCCACTTGTTTCTTTGCTTTAACAAGGAACCTTTGCTCCTCCAGGAACTTTTGAATTGTTTTAGATTTCTCTCAACTTGGGACATCAATTTAGAAATTAATTAGACCAAAAGCATTCAGAAGTGCTTTACATATACTGCTTTAGACACATAACATTTGATTGCCTCATGCAATCCACATTTAGTCTCTCTGTTTTGTAGTACTCATAATTGGTTATTTAATATGTGCATATTATTTATAAATCATGATACACATAATTTTGTATCATGTATAATTTATTTATACAAGGGCAAAAAAGTGCACCAAATAAGTATTACACTTCTTAATTGCTTGAGAACTAAGAATTAATTACCATTGAGATCAAAACCAAAAGTAATTCTTTAAAACTGGGATCAAGACAAAAAAAAAAAAGCCATATAGTTTTCCAAACCTCACGCTTAAGCAGTTCAGGCCACTTAAGCTTTCTGTAACTTGTGGATGACTGGAACACTGATCTCTGGTGGGACACCAGCCAGCCAGGACAACATTGAAAGTGCTTGGCATTTGAAAAACAAGTTATTCTTCCTGTTTATAGCTCAACCTTTGTAATCAGTGACTTAACCACCATTACATTACGGGAGTTGCATCTTCACTTCTGATGAGGATCGGGCCTTACTGTACTCAAACATTTCACAATGTCCAGAACAGTCTACCTTTCACCGCCCTTCACTGCCCAAGATCAAGGGAGCCACCACCACCACCTCCTCCTCCTCTTCACTCCACTGGGCTAAGGAAGCTTAAAAGCCTGTTGGCGACCAAGAAAGCCAGCGGGACCCAACCAGCATGGCCCAGAGGCTAAGGCAGTTCATCAAAATGCTTTCAGAAAAAAAGCAAATTGATTCAATGCTCTGGTTAAATGCATCGCAAGACTAACGGAGAACACAAGCCACGCTGCAGAGCACAGGAGCTGCCGACAGCCTGGCTGCAGCAAAGCGAGTGCCATGCAAGTACTGCTCCGGTCTTGCTTGGGATGTTGCTAATACTCGTGGACTGGAGCTAGCCCAAATTTCTCAAGAGAGTTATGACAAGAGTCATTATGCGTTATGACAACAGTCTACAACCAGCGTTTCAAAGAAAGACGTGCCAGCCTCTCAGAGAGGCCAGCAAGTCAGTGAGGAGTCAGAATCAGAATATCCAATTTCATCACCATTCTGCTTTGCTTTTCTCCCGTTTCCAATCAGATTTCAAATCTGCTCTGGCTTCACGACCTCTTTTTATGAGCGCCAGGGTTAAGAATTTCAGATATCATCTTTATACAAACACTTCCTCCTCCTTCAAGATATGATTTTTCAGGGAATTAAAAGCTGCTACAAAATGAGGTTATGAATAGTTAGTACAGAAAAATAGCCTAGCACAGAAAGATGATATTACTGGGGACAGTGAGGACATAGTAAGCATGTACTATATTTTTCCCCAGCATTCTTCTAGCTTCCAACCATTTTTGGCTAGAGGGATTTCCTTGGTTTGCAGAGGCTCATTTATTTGGAGCTGTCTTCCAGAGACTTCCCTGGTGTATGCTCCGACTCAAATGAATTTTTACATTCACAATATCCTTTGGCGGGGGAGTCCACAGTGTCTACCTACCTTCTGCACAGTTAACCAAGACCTTTTATGTTGAGTCTCACCCCCATAGTGTCATCTGATAGACACAAGCTCTCGTCCACAAAATAGCACAGTTGGTATACACCATTTGTTCCAGACATCTCTTCCCTTTAATTAAGCAGCAAGAAGCTGCAGGAAGCAGAGAATGGAGTAGGGAATAGTAAAGAAACTAGTTCCAAAGAAGAGGATCAGGCAGACGAAGTATGCAATCACTGTCCATCAGCACATAGATGTTTTTGCGCTCATCTCAGCCCAGTAATATAACCCAATAAGCCTATGAGTGCACTATTACCATCCTTATCTGTGACTTCACCCGCACCTAAGATCTGAAAAAGCTTTAGAAAAGATGCTTCATTTTCCCCATTTACTTTTGTATTTCCTTCAAAGGGGTGTAGCAATAATAAAGTGTAACAATGGCTTTCTCCATAAAGATGGCACACTGGTACATTGGTGTGTGCCCGCCGAAAGCCCCCGCAACGCTGTGCGTCAGGCAGCACTTTCTAACCTGAACGACCGGACCCTGGGCATTCCTGCCATGAAAGAATCAGTCTTAGCAAAACTTGGAGATAGAAATGCTGATGCTATTTTCTTCAGTGCATTGAAGGGCGTGATCCACCAGGCAGTCCACAGATTTACGTGGCTGTGCTTGCATGTTTTTCCTGTGCAGTGTTACATATTACAGTGGAAATAGCATGCAAACTTAAGTCAGAGGAGTTATAAAACTAAATGAGTCTCATCACGAACAGCAGTAACAGCTGGTAGGCTCCCACCAGTGCCATCAGGTACACAATGCAAGGAAAAACACTGCTGTTCCTATAGGATATTTTACAATGACATAAGCTTGTTGTCACAAATCCACTGGGATTTGTCAGTGGCTGTTTATAAAGCCCAGGTGTAACGTTGTCTTCCTTCAGGATGCGCGTGTGAAGCACAGAGTCAGTAAGGGAGGATCCAGCTGGGGGAAGTCAAGGCTCTTGCTTAATGAAAGAAGACGGAGGGGAAAGGGGGAAAGGAAGAAGAGTCTGGGGGAGTTTAACTTCCTCACATCCTTCTCATCAAAGATGTCTACTTTAAGGCACAGAAAAACAACCAGTCAGGCTCACTGGAGAAACCTAATAAAGGTTCCTGCATCCATCTCCCTTTGCTGAGCGTTTTGCATAAAGCTACTGCTGAGGTAGCATTTGACAGATATCTCAAAAACTTTTGAGCATGGGAGCCTTCCAAATGGGTACTAAGACAAATATCATCAGGTTTCTTTCAACCAAGCCTAGCTATATTATGAACAGCTGTTCAAAGGTATCATGACAAAAAAATTAATAAGCAATCCACAGGATGAAGCACTTGGTTTCTATGAAAACCATTCAGTCTCATCAAAATTTTGTTAAGCGCTCCCTCTCTCAAAAAAAGTCATTTTAATTCTATAAGATAGATAATTCGTAATGAAAAAATCTACAAGCGTTCCCCTAATTTTTTTGCAAATGAACAATTGCCCAGCTCCAGATAACACCACAAGCAGTTGCTGGGAACCACAGCAGCGTCCCTGCAAGCGAGAGGAGGAATTTGCACAGAGGGTGGGGTAACTCCTCTCACAGCCCAATTTGCAATGGTTAACTATGCTAGAAGTTTCAGAGTGACTTTTCAGCAAACATGAGCAGAACAAATGCTAATTCCTTTGCAAGCTAAAACAGAAATACACTCAATCCACTTCCTGGTATTGACATAGCACATTGTTCTAAATGCATCCATTGTAAATAGAATATAATAGCCTTGTCGTAGGAAAACAGTTAAGAAACAGTTATACATGGATCATGGTAGGGGTTTTTTGTTTCAATTTGTTTGCCTACCACTCCTTGATAGCTACACAAGCTTCTTGAAAAATATTTTCACATGTGATATACACGCACTTCCCATCTTTGCAACAACCAAATCTCCAGGCCCTGGTTTTTTCCCCCCTATAGCGCAATGCAAGCAGTGACATTTATAAATGTAACTGTTGACTCAAAAGGGTTTGACAGAAGAGGTGGCAGAAAAGCAAATAGTCTGCCCACTCACTGGGGACCCTCGAGTCAAGGACTAAGTTACAGTAACGTAATTACAGGAAACTCATTTCTCAATTGTCTGCTTCTGTGCGCTTCACGGCTTAACTGGAGTATACAGAGCAGTGGGTCAGTGGGCGAGGGGCAGGGAGCAGCCCTGCTAGGTTAAAGCAACACTGACTTTTTAAAAGTTTCCAGATAATCAGTTATCTTGCTAACACTTTGCTCAACCCAGCTTGACCCTTATAATTGATAAAGGTTAATTGTTAGAAGTTTGTAACAACATCTTTTTTTAAGAAACTAATGATACCAAGAATATTTCTTTGGAAAAAAAAAATAAGCAGCAATAAGATGTCTGGAAATAATTTAGGAAGTTCACATAAATGTTTATGCACGAAAGTAGCAGTGATATTTTAAACACGCGAAATTAAACACTCACTTCCTAATTCTGGCTTAGTCATACCAGTGAAACATTTCTACATACTAGTAAACTGTATAAACACTAAGTAAATAGAGAGATGCATATGATCAAAGACTATGGAAGTTTATCTTACAAGTCAGTGCTAGAGCAGCCACTGGCATATGCCTGGCAATTCTTTTCAGTAAACGTTATCATAACATTCCTTGAAAGTAAGAGTATTTATGAGAATAAAACAACAGAACCTTTCAAAGTCCTGACTTCCAGCACTAATGATTTAGTATCACGTTTTGTCGTTAGTAGATGATTTTCAGCAAGATGTTAGAACAGGTCTCTAAGTGAAGATTCATTTCTATTCATTATTTCAATTTTTTTTTTAACATCTAAAAATTAATTTCAGTCATTAAAAACAAAGCATCCAGATTAAACCAATTTTTGTTTTACTAAACATTGTATCTGTTAAAGCACATTTTTATACAAACTGCTTGAAGAACTTCATAAACTCTTATCACAATAGAATACAATAACTGTAATTTCAAAATGAAGACCTCACATTATCCATAATTTTAATTATCTATACTTTAATTTATTAATTTCTTACTTTGCCAACATCACTAATAATCCATCTAAATACCTAAAGATGCGCTACTACTATACAAAAAACAACTGTTTCAAGTGTCTTGCAAATTATCATGTGTCTGCTTGATTAGACAGACATCAGAAGCTACTGAAAAAACACAAAAACCTTGAAGGTACTGAATAAGATCCTCAAGGCAGTTTCTAGATCCCTGCTTAACTGCAAAAATGTTTCTGGAACGTTATGTACCTGTTGGCAGTTCTGGCAAAATGAAACCACATTCACTGAAACAGAGATTGCTGAAGGTTTCATGAGTCTTCCAAAAAATAAAATGAAACAAGCAGCTCCTTGCCACCCTCTCCTGTATCTAGACATAAGCAATCTTGTATTCAGTTTCAACCTTCAAATCTGGGAATGGAACTATCAGGAAAAGGATTGGAAACTGGGATCTGAGATGTACCAACCTCAAAGACTTTTGCCTTTTCAGTCTCTAACAGATGCACGCGCCGTCTCTCAGTCCTTACCCATCCCTCTTCACAGGCAATCAATCTCTGACTGCCAGCGTAAGGAGGAGAATCAATCTTTGTTTGATGGCCACATGATGCCATCAGTAACCCCATCATTAACGATGCTCTGCAGGATTCTTTCCATTCCCTCCCCTTCCTTCCCTGAGCCCCCTGCTCCCAGCCCACCGTCAGCTCTGTGCTATCACAAGTCCTAGCCTCTCTAGCTCCTGATGCAAAGCCAAAGCAAACCTTACAACTCACTTACTGGAAGTTGCTTACGTGGCAAATTAAAATGCAATAAGAGAAAATAAAGTTACCTTTCACAGACAGAGTGAATTTTCCCCAGATTTGATCTGAAAGTTTCACATCATCCCTATGTCTCGCTTAATTTACCAGAACTCCTCTTGGAGGCCGGAGAGCTGAAACACGGCAGTATCTGCCACTCTTCCACAGCCAGAAAAGAAATTCAATATATAACATATATATAATTGGTGCGATTTTAACACATTTACACTTCATTAATACCTAGGAGAGCCACAGATCTGATCACATAGGTTATTTTTAGGGAAGCAACTAGAAAGGTACACGACAATTTGTTCCACATCCTTACCCGCTGCACAAGTGTAGGCTTTGGTTGTAACTTGACTTCACCACAGTCCTTCTAACGTAAGGATTTATTTATAAGGGGGCACAGAACATGTGAATCAGAGAGAGCTCAGCCTTTGAAAGACTAACTGCAACTGTTTCTCGCTTTGTGTTGAGAGTTCTCATAGTAACATGTGTTAAGCTTTACAGTAAATTTAAAAAAGAAATTAATAGAAAGGCCTTTTGCAGTTAAGCATAGTTTAATACCCTTTACATGGAAAGAAATTTGTTTCTCTGCTGTTATTGATGCGCTTCTTGAAATTATTATTGCAGCATGTTCCTTGATGCCTTTCAAAAGTCAAAATTGAGGTTCAAATGCAATGAAAATATTTATAGATCTCAAAATTTAGTTTTATTTTTAGGTTTAGAGGGAAAGCAGTATAAACTGTCCTGAACTGCAAGCTTTAGTCAAAACAAAACACACGTTTGAATGAATACAGCCCTTGTGTGAGGGCAGCAATGACCTAGAAAGTGAGTGTATACGAGAGCTACTACAAGTTTTGCCACAAAACCGTCAAAAACACCTCATAACCTTCACATGAAATAGCAAATTTTTATAAAATATTTTAATGAAACATTCAGCCATGATTCGGAGGAATGACTCAAGTTAACAGGATTATAATTGTCTTTAAAGAACAAATTCTCCCTGAGGCCAAGTGCCAAACTTTCAGATGTGGGAATTTAAAGTTAATGGACCTTTAGAAGTAAAAAAATGATCTGATTTTCAGAAAAACTGAGCTTTTCAAGATTCCACTGATTTTAGTGAAAATTATGCATACTCAATTCCTCCTTGTATCAGTCATCCCACATCTTAAATGACAGCTTTGGTTCTACAAGATTTAAGTATCCCATATGAAAAACTGGAATCGGTCAACAAGATCTCTTTATCGAAAGGGGACAAAACATCTTCTCCAAAGCTGAAATTCTAGCAGCACACTGGTCTTCTCTCCTCATTATATATTTTAGTACTATCACGGATGATGGGCTAGGGAAGGAGGGAAAGGTTACACAGAAATAAGTGAAAAGTTCTGGCTATCTAGATAAACATGCATACATACATGCTCTTCCTTATGGCCAGTAAGGAAAACTCACTTTTTGACTTAAAGTTTTCAAAAAATCACAATGTTTTTCTTCAATATTTAGTCAAAAAAATGAAAGAAAACTACTGACCTTCACTCCTGGGGACAGGTTCTGTACCACCTGGTGTTTTATCTGGCATCTCTGCAGACACAGGCTTAGTAAAACCTAATGGATACAAAGCAAAGAAAGCGTTCTACATCAAAACCAGTACATTCCAGTAGGACAGTCCCCTGGCCCATGACCCCTGTGAAGGATGGATTTTCAGCTTTCATCATTTCCGTGTTTGTATGCAAGATATGTAAACAAGCAAACGCCCTAGAGATTAACTGCAACACCATTTAGTAGACTGTCACCTGGATATACTGCCAGGTAGCTGGGCACGAAAGGACCCTCTAATAAATTGCAGTGGTAGACTGAATGCACTAATTACATCTAGTGAACTTTGAGTTTGGATATTCCCACCCCCCAAGTGAATTTCTAGTGAGAAGCCTATGAACTGGGATGCAAGAGCTGCTTACACTCACATACTGCTGAAGTTAATGAAAGAGTGGCCACATGGAGGGTCACATCAGTCTGCCTTAAACATAAAATGCCATTAACATAAAGCATTACTACATTGTGGAGGACCAATATTTCTTCAATCCCAGCAGTGGGCAGAGAAGAAAAGGCTTCTCAGGAAGGCAGTAAGCCCATCTCCTCTTACAGCAGCGTTATGTACCATCTGTGGTAATGGCCCATGGTCAACATGTGGCCAACACATCCTGACTGGGATTGGGTATCCTCCTTTTTAGCATCTTTGAGTATTTTCCACATCACCAGCTGGACTGACGCTCCATTTTACATAATTAAATCCTCAAGATCAGATAAGGTGCATCAAGAAAAGACAATTAAAAAAAAGCAGGAATCTCTGCCTGAAGGAGACTGTGCACCAAGTGGGGCAGGGAGTTCCCCTCAGCTGAGAGTTCCCATAGCGCAGAGTGTGTGCAGCGCCGCACAGAGCACACGGCATTAGGAGGATAAGCAGTGAAGCCTTAATTCCTAATTAAGTCACCAAATCGTCTCGTTTCTAACAATGCTGAGGAAACAGAGCTGATTCAGTGGGCAGATTTCAGATGACCATCTGCAGCAGAACTCAGACTCAACACAAATCAATAACCTTTTTTTTTTTCTTTCCCTTCTTAAATTATTTTGCTCTCAAATTCATATGGCTTGTTTTGAATCCTACTACCAGGCCTAGAATGAAAACATTTCTTCCCTAGTATCCAATAAAGGGCTTGGGTTTACGTTAAAACCCAACTATACAAAATACGTAGGATTTCTTAAGCAATTTAAGTCACAAAAAGTAATATAGATGTGCTATCCAGGGCAAGTATACTTGTCATATTTAATTCACATTTATATAAAAGGCTTAGAAATGTTAGACACATCTGAGGCTAAAATCCACTGCTGCATCCCAGGGTACAAACTAATTCTTATTTACCTGATGGAGTCTCTACTACCTATGATAGTCTACATCAGCCAGTTCATCTCCGCTCAAGATCAAATTCACCAGGTCTTATTCAGGAATTACTTTGTCCTTAACATAGATATTTCATCCACACAACATTGCCCACACTGAAGATTCGGAACTAGCTGAAAATCTTCTCTCAACTCCCTAAAATTAATAGTGATAACACTCACCCACCTGAAGGTCTGTGCACATGAGTTCACAAACCCCAGCTGGACAGTGTCAGAAACTGAATAAACACGTGAGCCCTCAACAGAGGATTTAAACAACTATAAACACCTAACAGTCTCCAATATTCTTTATAAATTTGCTGTAAAACAGAAACCTACTCTCCAGAAGACATTTTAAAAAATAAATTTGTTCTTCAAACAGATTACTCAAATTTAATTACCTATGCTTATCATCACGAAACAGGTGGCTAGAATAAATACACCAACTCATTCTAAAGCTTGGCAAGCTCATGTCCAGCCCTCTGCATTCTGTGATGTGCTACAAAACGTCTGTGAACACTGCACCAGTTTATAAATCGAATACCAGTTATCCAGTTATTTACTAATAAAATCAATTTGAGCTAGTTAATCACACAGTGCATTTGAACCAAGAAATCATATCAATAAATAGTTACTTCTATGATTCATTTCAAAAAACCAAGAAAATATTTTCTGTAAACTCTACATTTTAAATAAATAATTTCATATCACAAATTCAGGGAACTACATGTCTAAAATAATAAAACATGGATGTCCATATATTTGTTTTCTGGGTTTCGTTGGTTTGAGTTGCACAGAATTGAAACAAATACGTAAGTAAACGACACCAAGAAAATGCTCACAGAGGAACTCACTGACACATTAATGACATAAAAATGGTAGTTCAGAAAAAATTTTGAGCTTCTTTATTGACATTTTGTAGAAGTTCTAAATATAAGGAAAAAAAAACCCAAACCCAACTTTTTTTTTCTAGCCTCTTCTGCCCCAATTTTTATTTATGCAAGTCCAATTTTCCTTGTCTAAAGTAGGTCAATATTTCTTTCTACTTGACTTTCTAAAGAAGTGATAAGTTTGCTTTTGTGTCACCAAAACTCAGTCCCAGAAAGCATCACACTTCAAGTAAGACACCTACCAGCAGTCACTTCCCTGGAATTTAACAGAGTACTCATGCTCGTCCCTCTCCATGGAGCATGACCTATCATTCCCAGCACTAAACCAAGCGGGATTCAAATGGGTGTTGAATGACCTTGGCATTTTTAATAATGCAATGACAAATTGTTAGCTGGATCATCCAATTAATGCACACAAACCAGGTTATTTATTCAAAAGGTTCAGACTTTCCACAGCCACAACAGCCCTCTGTTTCAAGAGCTCATTTGGATAATCCAAGGCCATTTAAAAACCACTGTCCCACTAATGGTTTTGCACAGATTGACTAAATTAGCAGCTCTGCATTACAGTGATAGCATGAGAGGCTTAACATAGTTGTAACGGGTTAAAGAAAGTCACTCTCTGTGCCTGGAAAAGCACATCTTCAGATCATTGACTGGAAACACTCGCGACTCGCTGTAATGGTTTGCAGCAATGAAACAGTCTGTGAAATGTGTTGGCTGTTTCCTGGCATTTTCTAAATCATACAGGAGATTATTAGCACAAGAACAGTTCAACCAGGTGCAAACCTAACAGGACCCATATGGAACCTACAATGTTCTCCTGTAGCACTGTCAATTTTAAAAATTATACCTAAAAACTGAGGTCCGGTTACGTGGCACAGAATAGTATTTTAAGTAACTTCTTTAAAAAGCATGGAAATCCGTATCTTTTAAAACCTAATAAGTATGCTTCTCCCCCCTTCTTTTTCATTAATGCAAACCACTTCCACAATGTTGCCAGAAGTTGCAGAATATACTAAAAAACTTTTTTAAATGTGGATTTTTTTTTTAATAAAAAGGCCCATTTCATCGTTCCTAGTCATATCACCAAGTAATCAAGATTTCTCTTCATGTAACCCAGATAAACTTAATTCTTGTAAGATTTGCTTTTCTATTCCTCTATGAGAGGTATAACAAAGCTTTGGAAGGAGAAAAGGTTTAAAGAAAAGAAGTCTAGAACCCCACTCTTGTTTTCTGTAACATACCAAGTTTTGAATTACTCAAAAAACAGAAGTGAAAGTTTAGCATTTATTTATTAAGTTCCTAGTTTTAATCTAGGAAGGAAATCTCTGACAAATACTGTTCATCAAAGTAGGAAAGTAAATCTCTCTCTGCAGTAAGGCCAAGTAGGATGCGTGTAAAATCCAGCAGAGAAGCAGCACTTGAGGTATAAGTTTATTAGCAAGATGTAAAAGAAAGTAATTCTTCCTTGCTTTCAGTACAAGTAATCTCCACTTATCCAACCAATCTTATTGCAAACTTTGGGACACTATTACTAATAATTTCAACAGCAATCATGTAAAGTACCTTATAAAAACAGTTCCTGGGAGACCCTTCCAAATGCTTTTGCAGTATAATTATTGATGTATCTTTAATTGTCTTTGCGTCTTAGGGTCAGCTGCTGTAGCAGTCCATGGGGTACTTGGTAATTTTGAAATCATCACTCAAAGCTGCTACCTATTGCTTACTCCTCTGAGGGTTTTTTCACAGAACATCCCAGTAAGAGAACTTGAAATACACATGCATTCATAATTTATGAATAAACACAGGCATACTGTTTACATTTCTTAATTAAGCAAAACTCTTTAACAGTAACCAAAACCACTCCAATGTATTACCATGCATTTTCATAGGCCATAATCAGCCAGGGCCACCCAAACGGGCATACTGGGAGGTCCTAGCTCAAGAAATTTGTTGTTCCTTCTAGTAGATTGGTTTGCCTTTAAAATCCTGAGCTGCTAAAAACTGCACATCAGTTTTTATGTTATGAAGAAAATAAGATCTCAGTTCCTTTAAACACAGGATCTACTCAATAGCATGCTATAGCTGAATTCATAGGAAAAAACATTTGAACTTACAGCACATACTTTAAAACATACTTCCAAAAAAAAAAAAAAAAAAGAAGCATGCTCAAGAAAAATAGAGATTACCTGCATTTCACAGACAAATATAGTCCTTGTCTCTTAAATTAACTGTACCTTGCTAAAAATATATTAAGGGTTTCTAATTATTCATAATAACTTAATAGAAGTACCACAACTTTCGATTCTAAAGTTTCCTAGAGAAATTCTGATGAGAGAGAAGACTTTGGTTCCATTTTTGTTCTCTCAGCAATTTACCGCTGTACTCAAAAAAGGCCTCAAGCAGCTTGAAAGAAACTATTGTTCATCATAAGTCTGTTTGCAGTTGTAACTATGGAGTCCAACTATGTATTTATGTTGAACAATGATCATCACTAACCAAAATCTAACCTGAACCTCCTCCTTTGTGTCAAATCCCTGGCCCCTAGTCTACATCTGTTCCAAGTAGCTGGAAGTGATCATATTTAAGGAAGTTGGTTGGTTTTCTTCAAAAGTTTTTCAAATACAATGCCTTAGACACTGAATTTCTTTCCCATCTTCAGAGGCACAACAAGCATTAATATTAAGATTCTGCTTTGGCCACTTTATTCATGATCAACATACATGTTCCCTTAAAACGCTGTATTAAATTTTTAAATGCAGCCTTTTACAGATTAAACGGCCAGTGCTTTACGAATACAGATCAATACATGTAAAACAAATGAAGCCTTAAAGTTCCACATCACACACTGTACTGTTAACAGTAAAGCCATCTGCTGGTGTATTTTTAAACAGTATTTGGATGAGTTCTTCCTGCTGTAATTAAAACAACAACAAAAAAAGTTAAAGAGTGGGTGAGGACAAAATGAATATCAGTAGGTTTTTTGACACTTAGATGCCTACACACAGCCTGGCCAGACTGCCACCCTTCTCAGGTGAATGGGGTGGGATGTTGCATTTCTCTATGCAGAACTTCTCACAGAAGCCCCAAACCAGCACTCAGACTCTCAGGTTGCAGGATGAACCCCAGACTCCAAGAAAGGCTATGGCAAAATTCTCACCCACATTAACACGACCAGAACTTGACATTAGGCTGTCAACTACTGCATATATCTTTGTTAGAGAATAAGAACATCCGTCCCAGAGCTGGATTTTGCCGTTTGTTTGCCTACAAAATCCCTTCTGGCCCAGATGAATTGCTGCTCTGAACCCCACGAGAATAGCTTTGATCCCAGGTCACATATAAACTTGCTTTTATGGTTTATGCTAACGCTAACACAATTCTTTCACATGAACCAAGCAGTGACACTGAAAGGGACTCTAAATAACGTGGACAGCAAGGATAGAAGTTATGAGGACACAAGCCACTGTAGGCCCTCAAGCCTCATTGCTGCTCCTATTCACCACCACCCCTCAGCCCTTCTAAGTAACACAGCAGTATCTGTTTAATTTTAAAGTGTTATTTCAAGTTAATATTTATTCCTTTAAAATTGCACTGAATTCTAATGGCTCCTTTCATTCCCTTCCAGCAGAGTTCTGGATGTGGGTGTGAGTAACGGCTTCCTTTCTCCAACGGTCCTCTCCTTCAAAGTCCCACAAAAATCTCTCAGCCTTTTTTCCCCTGCACATCAACACGTACTGAAACATTCCAAGTTTGTTGTATTAGTTTGGGTTTTTTGTTTGGGTTTTTTGGTTTTTTTTAAGGTGCTACACATTTTGCTGATTTTCCCAAACCAGGTCACCCTTGCACCTTGTTTTCCATAGAAAGGCCAGTAAGAGTAGCACTTAAAGACAACTGCACCAAGAGATGAGCTGGTCCAAACAAGACCATCTGAGCTATGTTGGCAAGAGAGAGCAAAACTCCCTTTGCACGTTTTTTGCCCCACCAATGAAAGTCATAGCAACATCTCTCTCTCTCCTGCCCCCTTCTTCCAAGCAGCATAAATCTACAGTGTCCCGTGCCTCGTTTCTGGAGCTAATCACCCATATTGCAGCTGCAATCCAAAAAAACCTAACCTTTTCCCGTCAAGCAAAGACCAAATCACAGAATCCCTTTGTCACTTTCATTCTGGTTTACTGTAATCCACTGTGCTTGAATGTGAAAAACATCACAAATGTTCTAGTATAAGGAATGAGCTGTCTGGCTCCTCTGTGGTTTAACTGCTACACATACATCTTCTTCCTCCTCCAGTATCTGCAATAGCTCTGAATCCGTTCCCAGTGCTATCCCAAGGCTTTGGTCATGGCTTTCCAAACCCACTAAAAGATCAAGTTCAGCAGCTAATCACTGTGTTTCAGTCTGCAAGCCAAGACAGTGTATTTTTTACAAAGTAACACAGGATATGAGGTCTAGGAGGGAATGTGACACGGTATCTTCTCCTTCAAACTTTGTATAGAATGAACTTCTTGAAAAGATGAGACATACTCAAGATTTGGTCAGCATCCAACCATGCTGCAAGACTCCTTACTTAACAGCATATGCTGCTTCTATGTGAAACAAAGAAGAAACCGTTCCCACAAGGGCTTCTGGGAGGAGGAAGAGGGATCAAAACCTTGACTGACACTCCCCAAATACCTTTGTGTGGCACAAGTTCAAAGCCTAAGCAGAAAGATGTCAGTTTTAATTGGTGAAACATATGTAGTTGCTTCTGATGCATTAACGCTGTGATCACAGCAGTTTATCAGCTCAGGAGAAGCAATAGCTTTCAAACTCAGCCACTTCAGCGCAGGTTGTACAAAACTACTTGGTATAACTAACCACCATTCGTTTCCTTTCTGTAAAAATGAACCATTAAGGAGTATTTTTTTTAAAATATTTTTCATACATGCAACTTTGCTCAAGATCAGCCTACACCGCCTATGATCATGCCGTGCTGCAGAAAGCTGACAGAAAGCAGCCCCAGGCCTCTCCCGTGGTGCTGGGAAACCCTGGCAGCGCTTCCCCAGGATGCTGCCTCTCCGCACTGGAAAGCCACCTGTTCCAGCAAAGCTCCCGCAGGTGGCACTAGCTGCTCCTCGCTGTGCCACACAGCGCCCAACCTGCGGACAAAACCCAATCCTTGTAGCAGGAGCAGCCTCTCCCTTCTGCTCGGCTTGCCAAGCAAGCACAACAAATCATCCTAACTTTCAGATACCTGAATCATCCTGCTTGCCGCTCAAGTTTGGATTTGGGGTTGACAGCTAAGCCACCGTACTACCTTTTGCGTATTTCAGACCTTCCTACCATTAGAATAAACCACAGCTCTTTCCTAAAGCACTGGGCATTTTTCAAATTATACACACAATATATTGCTTCTCTCACTCCTTTGTACAGCGCAGTTAATCTCAGCAGCCCTCCCAGGTCTTCACAAAAGTGAATTTCACAAACAAGCAAACAAAAACCCATCAGAAGATCGTGCTTCACTTACGCACAGGAGGTCTGTCCCTTTGAACACTTTCTTTTGAATCTAAGCTTGAGCAAATGGACGGACTTGGGTAAGGTGGCTCAGCACAGGAAGAGCAGGACAGCAGGTCAGGTCCAAGATATTCCGGGACTAACAGGTGAGTCTCAGCACAGACTGTGCGAGTACAGCAGTAGCAAGTCACAGCTGCAGAGTACAGCCATCATATCGCAAAATACCGCTGTCAGCTACTCAAAGAAATCCGCTGCTCATCAAGCAAGCGATATACTCTACACAAGCCATTTTCTGAGCGATTTAAGCAATAACGCCATGGAACGCATTACGCCTAGTTACTTTGCAAAAAGCAACCAACAGCATAGCTAGTATTGAACTGTGCAAAGAGGGAGGCGAAAGGATTTTAGGGTACAAGTCTTCACACTGTAAGAATAGTCAAACCCATATCCAGAACCATGACAGCTGCCAGAAGACACTGTATGACTTTTTCCTCAACAAATTACAGAGTCATTTTATCATGTTACCTGGGGGAGTTAGAGCCAAATCCAGACTCTACCCATTAGCTCTACAAGCTGCACTTCTGCCTTGCCCACCATTCACCCCTCCAACACGCACATTCCAAGTAGGTGGTATGATTCAATTTAAAAAAAAAAAAAAAAAAAAAGGTATTTCTCTTTTAAATCTACACTTGGGATTTTCACAGATCATTAGCATCCCCTCTTCTTATATGTTTTCCTTGAAAATTTTCTCATGAGAAAAATACAACTGCAGATGCATTAGGTCTTGGTTTCCGACATTTAATTCTAGTGAGGTGCACAGGATAAACCTCACTGCTAGGCCAAAAATTCTGATTTAATAAATTTTAAAAAACATTCCACAGCTGGATATGAACCTGTCAAGCTTCAGCAATAACAAAAGTTGCCTTATAGGGCACATCATTAAGGAAAGGAAACTGAAGAGGAAAGAATTTCAGCAGTGTTGATCTCAAAATTACTCGAATTCCATTTCAAAGTTCTGAACTTTGCTACAATTAGGAGAGATGCTGATTTGGCTAATAAACAATCACACAGACAGACACGCAAAGTTTCCCTCTTTAAGCTTTTGCAGCTGCAGCTTTAGATTCCTGATTAAGGGCAAGAGCTGCTGCTGCTCCAAGCCCCTCTTGAATTTAAATAAAAAAAACCCCAACAACAATTAAAAAACCAACCAAACAAGGGCAATAACCCAACTAGATTTCTAAGTCATTTTGTAATCCCATTTCTCTGTTAGACAGGAAAGAGCAAACAAAACCAAACAGACTCCAGACTTGTGTCTGGCATACATAGTAAAGAGCCCCAGATACCTGCTTTCACAGGCTTTAAGTCTCCTCCAAATTGCTTTTCTATTACAGATGATGTGTGGTAGCACTGTAAGAGATACTTCTCTTTGCTTGATGCCTGCGCTTAGGATACCACTTCACCCTGTCTTGGAAAAGACCACTGCTGCGCAAATTCAGCATTTCACCACAGGCTCAAGTAGAGCAGGAAATAAAATGAAAACAGGCTGAGAGGAAGCAAAGCTGTTGTTGAAGCACAAAGAATCCCATCACAGCATACAAGTCATATAAGAGAATTTGAATCCAGTCCTCTATGCTGAATAAATATCGCAGCAATGGATAACATACCTATGGATTACAATATATCTGAAAAATTTTGTTACTATGGGAGAAACACACTTACCATGCCTGTGCGCATTTCACCTTCTGACACTTCCTTTTCACATTTCCATTTCTGTTATGGGAAATTTCTTGACACCCAGCTAGAGTTCACTAACACCGTCACACTTACTTATAGAATAAGGGAAACGGCCTTGCCATCCGCTCAGTAAGGACATCAGGCTGCGTACAGTACTCAGGGTAGTCTCTCCCGAAATCACAGGACAGTGATAATAATGGGGTTTGTTTTGTTTTAAATGAAAGCGTTATAGCCCTCTTGCAGAGAAACTCTTGATATTTTAAGGTCAGTAGAAAAGCTAATATCTATGGGACAAACAAAATTCATACGCATTTTAACTTTGTGTAGGGCCAGAGTCAAGGCACTGAGATAGGGAATGACGCCTTTCCTAAACCCGTATAACCAGTATGTGATGCAAACCTTGAAACCACATTCATGGACAACTTGACAAAGAGATAAGGTACCATCCAGAAGCCAATACTCAGAGACTACAGAACAGCCCAATGCTTTTTAAGAGTATAAATATAGACAAGTCCATTTCAAAGTCAGCTGTTTTAGGGGTATTTCTTCTCTCCACTTAAATACACGTTTCTGAAAGCTCCCAAAAAAGAAAGAAAAAAACAAAAGAAAACAAAAATGCTGCTCTGCACCAAATCAAAATCACACGTTTATTCTCTCATGTGCACATTTTTCAAAGCACTGCTGTTTTTCTTCCAATTTCGCTAACAACAGAGCAATCAGTATGCATCAACTCCAATTAGGCTGTTTTACCTCTTCTATAAAATGCTTGTAATATGTTTGGCTTCACTGTATATTTTCAAAGAAATAACTTCAGACCTCATTACAGAAAAAACCCATAGAACTTCCAAAAGATTATACTGATGAAAGACAAAAATGTCAGCGCTGTCCAGAAGGTCCATTTACTTTGTTAAAAATTTTCCTAAACAATGTTAATTCCAAGTAAACACGAGAGGAAAGATAATTTCTCCCTCAACTGTAAACTCTTTTAGAGAGCTAGAGAGAGGAAAAAAAAAAATGATACAAAGGAATGTTTGGTTTGGCATTGCTGACGCTTGTTCATGAAGAGGAAGCCTACTTAAAACCAGGATAACAGATAACTATCACTTTACACGTGGATCCTTCACTAGTTTTCTCTCCGTAACACAGAGTGACTCTGTTACGTGTTGCAAGGAAAGGAATGGGCACAGATTCGCCGTCAGGAGAAGGGCTCCTATGAAGCCCGTTAGCATTTCCTTCAACTGCAATTGCCCAAGCACGGTGTTACTACTGAAATGAGAGGTTTAGACATGGGCTTTATAATTATCAGACAAGTAATACTCAGTTGGCTTTTCCAGAAACAGACATTTGAAGAGCTAACTAAAGTACAGCCATGCGTAACAAAATTACTTACGTACACCCTGTGAAACACAGTTTTTCCCTGCAGCTATCAGAAAAAGCCCATCTAACTTTTGGACTACAGTGAAGTGTGATCAACGAAAAAGTCTGGGGTTTTGTTCTTATCACAGAGTATATAACATTAGGCCACCAACACAGCAAATAGCAGAAAGGAGTCAAAGGCTACAGCTTTCTGGGCCCTGTTCTGTTGGTCTTTCTGTTCCAGTCACCCAGAAGGTGAGCCCAGCTGCCCCCCTGGCCTGGCTCAGGCAGGGGACCACAGGGCCACTTCGTGCTCCTCCAGCTCTTCTGTCTCCCTGCTTTAAGGATACATATATCTCTGTGTACATATATATATATTTATATACACACTGCATGCACGTGATTAAAAAAAAAAAGGAAATTAGTAACAGAGAAGCTAATAGCGTTGTGCACATTCACTTGCAGTTTGTCCGAATGAGTGGCCTCACAACTCAGATTGGGACATTTCCTGTAAAAACACTCCATTATTTGTCAAGCCGCTCCAGAGCGCAACTGTTGAAGCGTGGCTTGCAAAGAACATATTTTGCAGAGCCAAAGTTTGCAGTTATCTACAGAACACGCTGACTGATGACAATGAAGCAGGGCCCTCTCACTGTATATTATCTTCGAATAAGGTGGCCCCAGTTCAGCAGAGTTCTGTAACTGCAAGCTTAGGCCTATTCACTTTTGTGGCAGTGAAAGGCATGTGCACTCTGCAGAGCAGAGAGAAACTACAGAGTCTCAGATAACATTCATGCTTAACCTCTGGCAAACCACAGTTTTTGTATACACATACATAAATATAAACACATGCATACATATATTCACTATAAGAAATATGGAATATTAAATTAAATATGAATAGAAAGAGAAAGGAAATTATTTCATCTACCTATGATCAACACAAGTAGAGAGCTTAGAAGACTGAAACTGTTAAAAGGGAAACCACACGTTTAACCTGCCACAATTGCCAAAGGAATTTGAATGAGCTTTTTGACAGAACGAGCTGACAAACTGCTGAATAAACATTTCTTCTGGGTTAAAATGCTGTATTCTCTAGACAGAGAAACTCCCTCTGTAATGCCATAAATGTAAAAAGCTTTTTATCTTCAACGGACTTTCTCAGAAAAGCTGGATTTATTACTAAACGTTGCATCGCCAAATGCAGACCTTAGTTTCCTCCTCTGAGAATGCTAGCTCCATTCAGAAAAAAAAAAAACCATGGAGAAAAGATAACATCACTTACAAATGTTATAGCTGGAAAAGTGATTTACTTCAGCTGAATGTTTTTTCTCCTTTCTAAATCAGTCTAAAAGATATGGTTTTAACAAATCATTTATAAGTCATTACCAACAACTGCATTTATAAGTAAATCTCAGCAAACGCATTTTGACAGGACTTCCACTCACCTTCTCAGAAAATAAAACAAATGAATTATTTGATTACCTTGCAAACACAACAACAAGGAAATACCTATTTTGTACTAAAATGATAGTCACCTGACATTACCTCATGGACACCTTAAAAAAGGGTATGCAAATTGTGAGTCTTTTAGAGATTTGTGAGATTCTTGAAACTCTAGCAATTCAAAATAATTGTGCTTGTGCTAAAAAAAGACCTTTTTTTGGCAAACTGCATGCTGTTTTGTAGCTTTCAGTAAGATAGCAGCAAAATCAGCCAAAATCCTTTAGTGCTTTTTCAAGGACAATGATCATTAGGAAACATCACGTTTGAATATAAGGGGTAGTCAATAAGGGGCTTCCACTAACTTTACCCTGCAGTATAGAAGGTGTTAACATTACAAAGCTTTATTAATTTCTACGCTAACAAATACTTTACACCCAGAAAAGGAGTCCAAACTCTTTTCACCTTCTAAACCCCAGTGAAGAAGGTAAACTTTCTTACCTTTTGATTCTAACCACACTGAACAGTGAAGCTTTTTCTTCTTCTGTACAGTTAGTAGAGAACCATAAACAAATCATGCATTCAGCAGTCAGCTTTCCCTGCTCTAGCTGGGGTGCCAGAATTACTGATAAAGGGATGTCTCTCTTCGTATCTATTCATAGAACCATTTAGGTTGGAAAAGACCTTTAAGATCATCGTAAACCTAACACTGCCAAGTCCACCACTAAACCATGTCCCTATTCCCACCAAGTAAAATTTTACTAGAGTGAACACTAGAAAGTGGCATGAAGCATTTCAGTGCTATCCTGAAATAGAAGGTTGTGAAAAAGAATCGTAAAATTGTCTAGGTTGGAAGGGACCTTTATCATCTTCTAGTCCAATCATCAACCTAACTCTGATAAAAACCATCACTAAACCAAGTCACTAAGCACTATGTCAACCTATCTTTTAAATACCTCCAGGGATGGTGCCTCAACTACTTCCCTGGGTAGCCCATTCCAATGCTTAATAACCCTTTCAGTGTAAAAACTTTTCCTAATAGCCAACCTGAATCTTCCCAGGTGCAACTTGAGGCTATTTCCTCTTGTCCTAAAAGCAAAGAGCTACATAAAGGACTTCACTTCTCTTTAATTCTTTAATTAAGAAAGCTAACGCCAATATAATTCCCCAAATTACATCAAGAAGTTTCAATAGACATGTAAATGTTATGTATTGTATTAGAAATGTGGAGAGATGCAAACAAATTAACTTCATAAATCACTGTATATGCAATATAGATGGATACGTTACTGCAATTTGCATAAACACAGAACATAAAATCAGGTCACAGGAATACGACTGACAACTCCTGAAGAACCTATTCTTATGAGGCAAAGCTTTGTATTTCATTGGTCATTTGACATAGTACTGGAAATCAATGCAAATAAGGGCAGGGTCGGAGGGGGATCTCTGTATAGGCTTGACTAAATTAAATATTCACAGGGATATTACTCAAGCCAGTACCAAGAGCCTCAGCCAGTTTCCAAAGCCTTTTGAATTCTCAGAGCTAAGCCCAGTGAATTCAGATGAAAGTTCCTTTTCTTCCACTTTTACGGGAAGAAATAACTTAAGTGAACCTTCTGCAAAACAGCCTCCCAAGTTTAGTAATTGGGGAACAAACCTAAAGCACTGCCAGGACACACAACTATGCATTTATAAATCTTAATGGTTTATTCAACTATTAAGGACTGACATACTGAACCAAAAAACACAAAGGTATTCCAATAATGCCGTTTCGAGTTATGTAATTCCATCCCTGGTACACAGAAATCCCGGTTCCTCCATTCTTGCTGCCCAGCCCGCATTTTGTGCTGCGGGGAACAGGGGCACTCGGGACGCATACTAACGACACCCAGTTTCCGCTGAATCCGGTGGGAGGCACGGGGAGGAGAAGGCACCACCTGGCCCGGCCTCCGCTCCGAGATGATGTCAGCCTATTCAGCAGGGCCACAAAAAAAAAAAAAGTCCCTGATGTATTTCGAGCACACACAAAGGGCCATGTATTTTGCCACAAAAAGCAGGAAACCACTCTAACAGCAAATGAGATCCTGCAGCCCTCCAAGCCTCGCTGCATTTAGGCAAGAGC
>JAOXNO010000024.1:54007553-54017897 GCA_028565335.1 Limnodromus scolopaceus | reverse complement strand
GCAGTTTAAGCAAAAGCCATTAAAGTTTGGAGAGAAGCTGCAATGAATCATAATCATTACAAATTATTATTTTCAAAACTGGTTAGTCCTTTTACTATCTGCCCTAATTTGTGGAAAATAGGAACCCAGCATACTTAACAAAAATAACTGCAGTGTAGTTCTGAAATTTGATAGTTACTTCAACCTATCTGTTATTTTTGAAAGTTTTGAGAGTCTTATGCCTATATGTAAGAAAAGTTTGACCTACTTTAAAACACGTATCCATGTGGTGCTTCTGTCAAATCTCTCCTATTATTTGGCTTTATTTGCAAAATAGATATGGGGGGGGAAACACCAAACAAACAAAACCATGAGGTTTAGATTATGTAAACCCTGGAGGGCTAAATTAACATAATTTTTATATTGTCTCTAGAATTATTTTGTCTTTTTCCAAAGTTAGCTGTCAGCAAAATTTACACACAAACTCAACTATTTGATTAATTCATTTGTTATAAAAATTACTAGTCAAAACAGATTCCCTGTACCTACTAGCTTCAAATCTCTGAAGCTGAAGATTCAGCATATTTCTCTAAGCAAGTAAGTGAACTGCTCCACTGTTCAGAGAAATAAATAGAAAAACATGATTTTTCTTTTCCAATTTAAGCATGTATTAATGCTGAAATAGATAATGAAGTGCATTTCAACCATATACATGATTTGTGGGGTTTTCTTGCGGTTGTGTTATTTTTTTCCTGCCCTGGAAGGACTCTATCAAAGATCTACTTTAACTGATGCAGCAGAGTGCTTATTTGGCAAGATTATAAGAAGATACCAAGTGAAATAAAGGTTTTCAACATTTCAGCTCTAATAAACGAAAAAAAGATGTATTGGGAAGAACACTAAAATGCCCCACAGATTCAGAACTGGAAGGAGATGGCATGTGGGTTCCCCCAGTGCCTGATTATCGATGGGGCAGTGTCTTACACCCCACATTTCCTCTGGGCTGCCCCAGGAAGGCTGCACTCTGATTACTCCTAAGCATGAACCCAGTGAAAATCCTATATCCAAGAAGCATGAACTAAGCACTAACACTTTATAGCAAGCATGAAATACACTTTGGAAATCTTCCACTCTTTAATTCATCTGATCATATCAAAACACCATGGATACTGGCATCTTCAAGACATCTAGCATGAACAGCATCTTTAGAAGTACAGGCTTGCAATCCTAGATTCCCGTAAAAGAATCACCAAGACAAAATGATTTGTTTACGTTTAGTGATAAAGATCAACACCAGGAAGTACAATACCATAAAGATATCAAAATATTTGTATTGTGCCTATTTATAAATAAATGTATGTTTACATTATGCTTTCCACATACACAGAATGAAGTATGCATTTTTATATCAGTACTGCCAATTCATTTCAAGGAAAACCCCCAGCTACTAATTTCACTCCCAGCAAGCACACAGCAGGCTTGTGTCACTCACTTTGAAGACCAGCACCCAAGCAAGCAGGGAAGGAAATTGCTCATGCAGGGGAATTTCATGCCTCCCTCACTTATACAGTTATTTACACTAAAGAATTTGTTCAAGTATCTATATCCTTACATATGATAAGGGTACAGATAAGACAAAAATATGATTTGACAATATCAAGAAACATACACTACTATCAGTGTTGAAAGGCTGTAAAATAGCTTTATGAGAATTACTGTTTCAGGCATTTAAACTACATCTTGGGTTGCAAACTGGGTATGTGGAATAAGTAGGAACAGGTGCAAAGAGCTGAGGACTCATCTGATTATCACACACGCCCTGTTGCACCACAGCAGATGAAGCACAATGATGCTTCTGTGAGGCTCCTCCAGTCCCCAGAGTAAAAAGCATTTGGGTTTTTCGCATCTCATCTCTCCTGAAGTATGGGGGGGCGGGGGGGGGTAGGGAATAATCAAGCTGCTCTTAGGAATGGACAAGAACCTGAAAACAGAAATTAACACTGAATGGTAAATTTGGTTGGCAGGACTGCTTGTCACTCCACTGGATGAGCAGTAAACTTCCATCTCTGGAAGACAGTCCTCTCACATACACACACACAAAAAAAAAGAAAAGAATTACCTGAATTTTATAGTTTCATCCAGCTTTTATTTCCTTGTTCTATGCATAGTAAAAATACAGATATTATAGTTAGTGCAAGCATGTTACCACAGGCGTCCCTGCGTCTCTTGAAGTCTGCTGGACATTAACAACCCAGCAGATGGTCATTACTCCAAACTCCCCACCCTCCACCATCATTAATTCAGGAGCAAATTCATTTCAATGGGCTAGCCCTAATTCATAAAGGACTCATTGTCCTGGCCAAATTAATAGCTTTAGATCTTGCATTACCAGATGTGCTTCAGAGAGACAACAACATTTTAAATTATAATGTGCTGTTTAAAGTCCTCTTCAATGTCATTTCTCATAAATATTGGTGTATGAGGCAAACCTTAAAACTACAAAACTATTCCCAAGATAAACACAGAAAACTCTGTATTTGGGGGTTAGGTTCTAGACAGATTTGGCACAAGCATCCTCGATTATCCGGCAACCGACTTGATCACAAGCTCTCTACTCTGAGACTAAAAGTGGCACGTAGCCTTTTGAAAGGCTTCACTTCACCCTGAAGATTAATAAACCCCCAACACTGGCACATCCAATAAAGAGACAGGCAGTTAGGGTGCAAGCAAGACAATTTAGACCAACAATAAATAGGACAAATCAAATTTGTAAGAGTTGGGAGTAGGTAAACTGCATTGATAAGTGATCAGTTAGACTTTTAATACATGTCAAATGGGGAACAAAAAGGAATAGACAGGATCATTTGTCATGACTTGAGTCATGTTGGGTCTGACATTTGTCGGAATGTTTGCATTAAAACAACGGAAGAAACTTTTCCGTTTGGAAATGGAAAAGGAACATTTGCAAAAATGAACATCAGTACACTAGAAGCAACTAGCAAGCTACCTTTCCAACTTAGGGAAAAACAAGAAGTAGAATTTTGAAAATATCAATGTTCTTCATGAGGAAGAGGTAGAGACCATTGAAGGATTGTAATCAAAATAAAAATAACAAAAAAAGAGAGACTGAACTTTCTAGAGAGACAGCACTAAACTACATTGTTATTTTTTCATGGAATTGAACCACACTTTCTTACAATCCTGTATCTCAAAAACTTCTCTTACTCATAGTTTTGTTGGAAACTGTCTGTTTGTGTGAAATGTTCTATTGCTGTTTTCCACCAAAATATTTTTGGCTGAAAAAATCCTAATCAGGCTTCACTTTTAAAATAATTTTTCAAGTGTAAGATTTCATGAAATCCAATGCCTTTCCAATGCCTGAATAAGCTGCCCAGGGAGGTGGTGGAATCTCTTTCTCTGGAGACATTCAAAAGGTGTCTGGACATGTTCCTGTGCAACCTGCTCTACATGGACCTGCTTTGGCAGGGGGGTTGGACTAGCTGACCTCCAGAAGTCCCTCCCAACCCCATGTGATTCTGTGATTCCCTACTTAAAAGGCTACATTGTGTATTTTAGAAGAGACACACTCTCATATTGCCCCAAAACAAACAACATTAGTGTTTAAACCTCTATGTATGGAGGGTATTTTTCCCAAGCAATCTGTTTCCACGTGGAAGAAACAAATGTAACAATTATGATTTTAAGGTCTTTCTAGTCTACCTTGAAAACAGGATTAGAAACTACATCTCCGATAATCTTTGTCCTCTATTTGATTACAGAAGACTGTGATACCTCAATACGAAATATATAACTATCTTTACTAAGTAACTTCACGCATCTAGATTCTGCAGCAAACAAATATAATCCAGGCTGGATTTACCCCTGAAGTACAGTTTACAGCCCTAGATGAAAGAAGTTAGAGCTGAAATGTCTGCGGGGGTGACAAGTACACTCTTGGGAGGTTACAAGGGATCAAGGCAAAGAGAGGAATATTTTCTTTTAAAAAGGAAAACAAAGAAAGGAAGGAAAATCATAGTTATGTCTCCTATCAAATTCCATACTGGTATAATTTTTAATTACAAGAAGAACTCATGAATCAAGAACAAAACAGCACTTGCTGTACTGAACTTATGCAACTGAAGCTAAGTATGCAAAGCAGGGTTGGGTTTTTTTCATGTATTAAATATTTTTTCAAATTCCTACATAATGTAACTAATAAAAATATTTACTTTTACAAAGGGTCATGTAGGCAGAACATAATTCTCCCAGAAGGAAACCAGATGTTTAGTATCTTCAAAGCGATGTTCGTGCTGATAAAAGCAGTAGCTAATCTTTCTTTTAGAAGTTGAAGCTCTTGCTGAAGTTTCTTTTACTGTATAGCTATGTATCATGCTTTAATGAACATCTGCCTCAACAGAGTAAGTATTTTTACATTTTTCATAGAATTTTGGTTTGTGTGTATAGTCATCAATGCCTCAATGCTCAAACAGCTACCTTTGAAAATTTTGTAAAACAATCCATAGTCCTGCTTTAAGTCCCATCCTGTATCTTTAGCTCAGGATGAGAGAAGTCGCATCTGTTCCATAACAAAAAAAATTTCAGCAAACTTCTATATAGCAACTTGAATACATTAAGTCACACAAATATTCAAGTGTTCCTCATGAGTCATGCAAGAGGTGGAGAATAATACATTAATGTAGTGCTCGGAATTGCAAAAATCTCAAATTAACAATTTACTATCTTAAAATTTACCATAATGCACTAAGAGATACATAAAATGGAATTTACAAAGACTTGTGCAAATGGATTTCAATTTCTTCTGTGGGTTTTTCCTGTATTACTTGGCTGGTGCCATGACTAATATTTAGCTACAACATAATGCTTGCCAACAGATGTGAGATAAATCTGAAATCCTGTGGGGATAGGCTAAATGTTTAAAAGCTTTTGGAGGCATGAACAGAGTCTCTGTGTATCTCACTCAGAAAGCAAAAGGATTATTTAGTTGCTTAAATTACCCTTAAAAAAGCTTGCCAAAAAAAAAAAGGCAAGGACCAGCTTTACCACTAAAAAGAAGGGGAAAAAAAACCCAAAAACTACCCAATTTTTTTTTTTTTAAGGCACCTGTTTTTCCATCTTCTGAAGTATGATCTGATCAAGGAAAAGCAGCCATGAGAGAAGTTTAACCTTATCTATGCTGGATAACTACACAGTTGATTACTCCATGTTGTCTGCAAATTTAAGAGTGCAGGTAGAAATCAGGTCAAAGGAAGGGTCACAGTTTTGACGCCCATTTCACCAACACCATAAGGGCATACATATCACTGGGGCATTACTTGCAACACGATTAATGTATGGTATCATGAATTTTGTATTTAGCCATGTTCATGTTCACCTACAGCACAGTATATTCTTGCTTGCTTTTCCCATCTCTAGTGGCCATGTTATTTGAAAAACATCTTTAGCTTAAGGAAGGCTGTAAGCTTCCAGGAGAACAGCATCATATGGATGCAGAGCTGTACATCCCAACAAGTGATGTTAAATTAAGGGATGGAAATCCTCTCTTAAGAGGGCAGGGACACAGCAGCTTTTGGGATAGAAAGTGACAAGAAAGGGCTGAAAACAAACAAGGTTTTATCTGACACACATCAGAAACCCCCAAGAAAGAGGGTAGTACTATCCAGCAGACTAACTTTAGTTAACCAGCTTCATCCAAGCTCAACATAAGCACTACCCGTATAAGTACCAAAATATTTAGTCTGTGTAAAAGCAGAGTACCGGCACCTTGCTTACAAGAAATGCCGCAGTTAAATATGATAAAAGCAAAAGGATGAAACAAAGGAAAAAGCGGTAAGGATTCATATTAACACAACTCTTTGAATTAACAGTTTTTCAAGCACTTTGTGTGGCAAGAGAGAACTAAGCAGTTCCCTGTAGGCACACCTGGGGTTTGCAAAGAGAACATCCCACTTCCACTCACTTCTTTGTAACACACAAGTCAGAAAGAACTAAAACTGTAGAAAAATTGTGGCTGGCGTGATGCAGAGGGCAACCTGTGATACATCCCCATTGCCATCCTGTACCTACTTCACCCAGCTGCTTTACTGGCCTCTCTCAACCATTTCTCCAGACATCTGCCTTCCCAACCTTCCACCAAGTCCCCTTCTGCTCTCAGGCAAGACCCTTTCCTATACATTCGTCTGTCTCCTGGGTTGGACTAGATGATCTCTAGAGGTCCATTCCAACCCCATATCATTCTGTGATCCCAGCCCCTCCCCAGGAGGGCAGGAGCCCCCCATGGAGCTCCCCAGAGTTATGCTGCAACACCTCAAGCGAAAGATGTGTGAGCAGGAGATGGACAAGGATGCCACAGACTTAGAAATCACACCCAAGAAATCATAGTGAAAGCAGTGTGAACGGTTCAGTTTTGGGGTCCTTGGCTCTGGGTGCTATTTTGTTTCTCCCCTTCCCCAGAGGAAGCCATTTTCAGCATGACTTTGGAGTGTTATACCTACAACACAGCGACTGTACTATGGAGACAGGACTCATTACTCAAACCATGCAATCAAATGGCAGTACATCCCTGAATTCTATGCAAGAGTTATTCTGTAAAATACTCTTATTTAGAAAATATAAACAAGTCATTCTGTTCCAGCATGCAATTTGTTTTTCTGCTCTGGATACACCTGTGACAAAGGAACAATACTGTCACATGTCACCCGTACCCCCTCTATTAACTAGTCCAAAACAGGGAGGGGGGAAAAAAAAAAATAGTCTTCAAGACAGTTACACTGCTGTACAGGATGCTCACCAGAAAACAACAGATGTGCTATAATCACTACTGCCCATTCATTTCCTCTTTGTCAAAAGGAAAGCAGCAGTCATCAATTAAGAACCCCTATCTACTGGACACAAAAGGAAGTATACACTTTTCCTTGGTCATTTGACCATAACAATAGGAGATGGCAGCGGGAAAGGAGGGACCACTCTGAGCAAGCATGGGGGGAAGACAGGGGTGAGTGAGCTTGTCTTTTGGGATTATTTTTTTTTAAATAAAGGTAAGAATTTATATTCAACATCTTAACATACAAATGTTTAAAAAATAAATCACTTTGTCTACAGATTATACAAAATTCTAATTATATGATTTCTGAATTTGTCCAGACAATTCATTTAATCATTTTCACAGCACAAAATCCCAAAGACATGAACTGACAACAGAATTAAACAGCATCTGGAAAAGATGTTTTACCAATTAACAAAGCCTTTTTTTAAGTAGTTATCACAATTTTTATAAAAGGGTTAGTCTAAACGTACTAAGTCTTTAGACTTTCAATATGTTACTGGCATAAATTATTTGGATTAAGCTTCATCAGATCTGTGGATCCTCCTGTTTAAGACTACATTCACTGACCAGCTTCATCACTGAAGTAGAATGACAGATTTCATAAAATTGCCAACAGAAAACCCTGGAGACACACTTTGTAGTCAGACTGAAACAGACAATGTAATCAGCCACAAAGGGTTTGGGGAAAACTAATTACAAATTGCTAGCCTTAATTAAGGTATTAGGCCCTAACCTAGCATGCTGAATTAAACGCCAAGTATTCCGATGGATACTATTGCAACTGCTCTAACAACCTGGTAGGAGCTTCCCACAATAGGAAAGTGTTTACAGGCCTCCACATCGCAGCCGAACCCCGACTTCTGCCTTCTACCTCTGCCCCATCGCATACCAAAAATAGAACGGACTTACAGAAAAGCTCACACGTGGGCACGCATCATTCCTCTCCACCCCCACACAGATTTGCAAGCCCTCAGACCATTAAAGACATGGCCTAAACAAAGCACTCAGTGATGCAGAGATGCTCGAGGAATTTTTTTAATGTAGTGACTTTTAGCATAAACACACTGTGTATCAAAACTCATCCTAAATTGTTAGAACCAAGTATATTGATCTGATGTTTCCCTCTCTGCTACAACAGATGTCATGATTTTAAAAGCTGCTGAAGCCAATGTTCATTCTTTCCAAAGATTCGCGTATTCTAAACACCAACTTACTGACATAATTATAAACACACAATATTGTTACACAAGTCAAATGGATAATAGCAAAATAGAAACAAATTTAATAAAATGTCTCCCCCTTCACCCTCAAATATTTTTCAGAAAGAAAATTTTCTTAAAACCTCCAGATTTAAGTCTAGCACATGAAGCAAATTTGGCAAAATTACTGGTGGTTGTTCGGTACAGAGTTAACATCCATCCCTCAAAGCTGTATCTGCCCAAACCATTAAGCTATTCTTTTTACAGAACACCACTCCTCATATTTTTGGTTTCCTCTTTTTTCCCATGAAATGAATTCTTTACTAAATGTACTTCATCTAGTCCTTGAATGCCTTATCCTGTGACTTGATACATTCCCACACACTCCAGGTTTTGTTGATACAACAATTTTCTGAAGCATTTCACAGTGAACGCTTGCCTGCCAGGGATCCCAGAGAATCTTAGGAAATCCTCTGCCTCTTAGGACACAGGCACAAGCCACATTATCTCAGCTTTCAAAAAATTCGAGTCTGACTGTCTGGTTTAGCTTTTCTGTTCATCGTGAAAAACACATTAAAATCACAGCAACTCAAACCCAAGGCCAAGCAGCACATCTGAAATCAAACGGAAATCAGAAAGGGAAGAGACGCGGGGCACTTGTGCAAGTGATTAACTTTCTAAGGTCACTAGGCAAATACTTCACATGCACTGGGATACACACAGATTTCAAGGTAAATAAATAAAATTATTTGCTGTGTGGACCCTGGGAACATACAGCCCCTCTGCATTTGTGGACAAAATAAATATGTTAGTAATTAACTGTCTGCAAATAACAGAGGCAACTAGTGTACTGAATTTAGGTCAAGCCAATTATTTTTCTCTAATGTATGTTAAAACATGCAACCTTATTCAAATCTTGCTATTTTTAGAAAATACTGAAGAGGAATTTCTGGTCTTTCCTCTCTCAGCCTCTACAAAATGTTTTCCTACTTACAGAGACCGTTCTCCCTTGGATCCAAAGGAAAGTAAAATCTCACTAATGTTTGTCAGATGTAAGCCTCAGTTGAACGTTATGCAATCCTGCTAGTGTCCATCGATTAAAGCTACACAATCTCAAAGCACTGGATCTGTTGCCATTCTCCTAAAATTTTATAAAGGTTTAAACGCAATGAGATCATCAATACATACTACAGAGTTACATTACAAGCCCCACTATCAACAGGGAAAAATAATAAATATTATTAATTAGTGGTCTAATACAGCATATTAATATTCCTTCTGCAGGTCACAGAAGCCAGAGTGGCAATTAACACAATGTCCTTTTTTTCTTTTTAATTTTAAACTAATCCACACTACACTGGTTTCAGCATTAGCACTGGAAGGAGTGAAATAGGTTATTTATAAGTCATCAAGTTTTTCCAAATACCAGTGTCTGTGCTGTTACCCACAAATCTCTTCGCTGAATGCCCTCTTTCTTCAGAGAGAAGAAAATGCTCCTTTGGGTTGGCACCAGGACTAAGGAGGAAAAGAAGGAGAAAGGGACCTTGCCTAAAGCCGTCTTCTCATTTAATATTTTCTGCAGAGTCTCCTGCCTGCCCTATCATGAAGATTTCTGGAATGTCAATTTGTTTCAGATAATCAAATGAGTGAAATCAGTTATTACAATTCAAGTTACATCTCCATGGCATCTAAATCTGCTCTTCCTATGCTCTCGGGTTCCCCAGGTCCCCCAAGACTTTCAGAAGTAGTAAGAATACATAAACAAAATTAACCCCCTAAAAAAATAAACCATGAAAGATCAATTTCTTCTCAAAATGGCATATAGTAACATAGGAAATCTCAGAAGAGAGAGACCACTATTTCTCCATGAAAGTAGCATTTTCCCCTCCAAAAGGAATCAAGCAACGAAACAAAATTTCAGCTACAGATCTTTAGCAAAACTTCAGTTACGGAAACAGGTGCTAAAACTGAAGACTGCTCAGGTGTCCCAAAATTTTAATTTAATTGGCATAAAATGCCACTCTCTTGGCTAACCAACATTTCAGGCCTATGTAGTACAGTGTTCTATTGGGGATTTGCATACTAAGCAGTCTCATGGTTAACCTGAGGCATCTGAACGCCAATGGTAATCATCTCAGCCAGAGGCACAACAAACATCATCTCTCATATATATAAAAAAAATTCATTTAAAGTTAAATAATAATAAAAAAATTACCTCGTAGAGCACTTGCCAAATATATCTCTGTTAGATTAGGAAAAATGGAGTCACTCTTCCTCTCCTCTGTTCAATCTCTGGCATTCTGCAGAAAGGAAGGCAGAAAT
>JAOXNO010000024.1:53981255-54001353 GCA_028565335.1 Limnodromus scolopaceus | reverse complement strand
AGAAGCCAGGAACTGGAGACTCCAAACTGAAGAAGAGTCACGTAACTACTTTAACAAAGGAGAGTTTACAGGAGGTTAGCACAGATAACTTGCCTGTGTTTACAGCACAGGAGAAAGCACAAGCCCTACAGCCTGTGCACTAAATCTAGGAGACAGAGACTACTCATGGGGGCTGATTAAAGCAGAAGCTGACCTTGAAGCCCACACCCAGATGACAATGCTGAAAGATGTCAACCCTGACCATGAAAGGCTGTTATGCTGTCACTGCCACTGCTCCTTTGGCCAATCCAAAGAGCCTTCTCTTTCCTGAGCTAGGTATCAAGGTTTTATCTACAATAGCTCTGAGTAAGCAACTGGCCAGGTGATTCAATCACTGTTCCTGTGACACCCTTTTTACCTCTGCTCAGTACTTCCCGTGAGGACACATGCATCCTATCAGCAGAAAACATAAGCTGCACAATACTAATACCCTGGGGCATAATCCTGAAATGTCTGAATGGATATGCACCTTCAAATAGTTCAATGTTAATATCCATTAAGTTAGCTTTTAAAACATCTGGGCAGGGCTCACATGCAAGTTTCTACAGAACTCATGCTTATGGGAAGAGGCTTGGCACCACTTGTGCTCTGAAACTCAATGATAGAGCAGGCAAGCAAGACTTATAAGATTCAAAGATAATTAGCACTGCTTCAGAGTCACAGATTTGCATGGGAAACAGCTGCCAGCCCAAGATATACCTGATCACTACACTTATAAAACACATGTGCAACTTCCACTAGTGTAACCACCCATGGTCCCACAGAGGACTAGGAAGCAGAACTAGTGGAGCTCATGCAGTAGAAGAAAGGAAGGGAGGAAGAAAACAAGTCATATGCAACAAGTCTGTCTTTTAGATACATTTTTAAACCAATACCTTGCTTTGTATTTCCACAGCAATGCTCTGCATCATTAGTGAGGCCGCAACCACCTCCATATTCAGGACCTTCAGAAGGTCCCCCAGTCAGCAGCTGACAGTGGTCTTAAGCAGCTTGTAACTTTGCTTGGACAGCTGCTTCTTTCAGGCCCCCGCGATAAGTATCAGCAGCTTTTCCCTCCGTTTCCTTCCCCAGTCCACCCTGACTAGGCCCCTTTCTTTTCCTGCACTTGTAATCAAATTTGCAGTTAAACCTTTTTTAGGCCAAGTTCATATAACCTCGACTTGGTGAATCAGACTCAGACCTATTCAATACAACAAACACAATGAAAAAAAAAAAATTCAGATATTTAAAGTGACTTGAGAAACTTTTAACACTACAAGATAGTGTATTACACACACTCTCCTTCTGAAATTGAAATAACACAAAAAACCTCTGCTGAAAATTTAGGTTATTATTTAATCAGTTCATGTTCATCTCCTGTATCCTTAACCACATACTTAAAAGACTCCCATACTTCCAATCAGAACTATTGGCACCGCCATTGTGGTGTGCCTAAGACTGACTTTACCTCTTCACTCACTCTGCCCCTGTTCCCACCTCGGTTTTGTGGTTCCACCCACTCACTGATGTTTTTCTAAAGCCCCAAGTCTTGGAACCACGACATCTCATGGGAATCTCAGCTTTTCTTTCAATAAAGAAATTTCTGTGCATTACAGTTACAACAAAAGAACTGGAAAATATTACTTTAATAGGCTTAAAAACCAAAAGGAACTGAAAAATATTACAAGATTAATGGTTAATAAACTAAACACATAAGTTTGGGAAGTCTGAGCCATGACTGGGGTGGGGAGGACACCGGTTGGGATTGGTGATAGAGCACAACTCTTTAGATGGTTTTGGTTAGTCTCCCAGAGTGAAAGGCAAATGGGCAGCTATTAGAAATCCTTTGAAAAACATCTCTAAAAAAAGGAGAGGGAAAAAGGTTTCATGTCCTCTGCATTCTCCGCTTACAAGAATAACGGTTTCTTCTACTTTTTTCCTCATTGCCAGTCTTACAAACTAAAACTCCGTGTAACCACAGTAATGCAGGTTCTCGAAATAAAGCATTCAGCAACACCTCTCCAAGTCTTTCTGCCACTCCAGACTTTGCTGAGGGCTGCAATAGCTCCTTCTCCTACCCCCCCCCCCACCTTAACACTACAAAATTAAAATGCTGTTTAGAGTAAGTAGTGGTAAAACATTTTCATTGTCCCCACAAGCAAAAATTCCAGTTCATTGTAAGATGATCACCACCTATAATCACAATTACTCCAAACATCTTCAGTAGACATTACATTACTAACTTTCATTTTTTCATAGGCCATTATTCTATCTTCTATTGTACATTCTAGTTAAATATCCATGCACCACACTTGGCCTCTTAAGAAATTTATGGCAAAGTAACTTAAAGCCATAACTAATTTAATGTGTCAATAAAACATGTTTCTTTACCACAGCAATCATCCTTCTCAACACATGACTGAATACAAAAGGGAATGCACATCAGATTAATTCCTTTGTACCAATTTATAACTGCCACAGCTTTATAGACGTCTAATCTGAGAAACGCTTCTAATCAGAGTCCTGCAAACGGCTCCCTTTATCATCAGATTGGATGTTTCAATTATTTCCTGACCCAGTGCATCTGACCCCATGGACTTGGGTTATGTGACAGGGCCATGCGGAGCATCATCTCCAACTGCCACCCAGCAAGGTGGCGCCTCCCCTCTTCATGACCCCATTCTCCAAAGGCCAAGAACTGCAGCTCTGGCTTGGCTGGGAAGAGACTTAGTAGTGCCCAGCAATCGTTGGAGTGGCAACAGAGAAGGAGGGAAACAAACAAACAAAGATCAACACTTGAATGAATCTTTGGCATACTTTAATGAGAGTGCTAAATATCTGTTAAAAGATTTGTTATTTGGGACTTCTTTTGGAAAAAAAAAAAAAAGAAAGATATAAACCCAAAAAACCTGTCCATTCTGAGTTCACATATTTTGTAGTACGCTTCCCTAGGAACAGTTTTGTTTTGGGTCTGGTCTTTTTTAAATATAAAGGGCACACTTAAATTTTAGAGATGATACCTCTCTACAAAAACTTTTTTTTTTTTTTTTAATAGCAGTATCTCAGGCTAATCTGTGGAAGTAATCTTCAAAATTGCAGATTTTGCAACTGTGTTCTTGTTAGCCCTGTCTTGGGGTTGATCTCAAAAGCACTCACCAGAGCCTAAAAACTGTATGGGTGATGTTATCACAGAGCTTCGGCTACCCCTGCTACCAGAAATCTTTTCAGCGAGGTAAAATGACAGAAGCCGCTATCACAATTACAGAGTTCTGTTAGTGTTACATGGCTACAGAAAACAGACCACCTTTGCACTGCACAGTTTGCATTCAAAGATAATAAAGCACTGCTTCAAGTATGTGCCTTCATTAGTTGCTATAACCCTATCTAGTTAGCAGGGCTTAAAAAGCCTTTCCTGAACTAGAGCCAAGAAATCACAAGCATAGGAAAGGCAGAAGATGACAGGTATATGTCAATCCAAACAAATGCACATGAGGAACCCTTCAAACATGCACACTGCTCCAAATGACTTAGCAAAAATACTAATACCGGGGCCACATGAAAAATGGCATCAGTGAAAGGTTCAAACATACCAACCTATACACGTAACAGCAGCAAAAAGGATCACAAAAGGACCTCATGACTTGCCTGAATTACTTATTAAACAAGTAAGCAGATATTTTCACTTCTCTTCTAGCTTTAACCTTCTAGGTCACAACAAAGGTTTAACTTAAAATAAAAAAAAAAAAAACAAACACAACCCCATAAAAAAACACCAACAAACATCCAAAAAACAACCCCAAAAACACCCCACAGGAAGGTGTCAAGAGCTCAGTCGGTTAGCTCCAAGCCTTTCCTTGTGGACACAGTTTATACCAAGGCCCCACCGTCAACCCCTTCAGGCCCAAAGTATGCCTTTGGACAGTTAAATTGTATTCTCACATCCTGCCCAAGGAAGAAGGAGAACACATTAGCAGATGTCCTGAAATCACTGGAGCTGCCAACAAACTAAGTTCACCACTTGAAGATTTCCAAAGCTGCACATTCTTAACATCTACCCTCACAAGTCAAGTCAATACTGTCTTTGCAAGACATCGTCAAGACAATAAATTACAAACCAAGTTGACTACACATCTATTTTTTTTTTCTTTTGTAAATTGTAAGTAAAACAAAAAGAAAAATGACACATTAAAACCTAGTTTTGGAATTATAACATGCCTTTGCAGGGATGCATGCAGTCGTATTGCCACAGGTCGACATTGTTTATGGAGGGCTCTCTAGGTGTGTGAGAAAAAGCCACCATTCCCATAAACAAATGCATTTAAAACTGAAACTTTTATCGGAGTGCTTTGCATCATTTCTGGTTTGCCAACTGAGACACGGAAGAGAAGCAGAGTCAAAGTTTAATAGCTAAGCATCTGCGCAGACCTGAGAACAATACCAATATTCATTAAGAGGCTGATCTCAAACTGCCATCTCATATTTTCAAGACAAGCACCCTATTAATACATTTTCTAACCTTAGCATAACTCTTATGTTTTCATCTCAAAGCACCCACACACACATTGGTAAAGAGATCCCAAAATTATGACAACTACGTGCCACATACACCAAAGAAAAATTTAAAAATAAATCTCGAGGAAGCTATATATTGTGCCTTGCCAACCACAGGGAACTGCACAGCCAGGAGTTGCTACAGCCAGATTTAGCTTTGTACAAGCTAACAGGATTCCTTTATAAATTTAGCTAGAGGCACGGGCAACAAACGCTTGTGGAAATTTGAACCGCAACTCTCCAGCAGCAGAGATTGTTCCCTCCAAGAATGAAACAGTAGCAAAAGAAGACTATTAGTAGGCTCCTATTACACAGCTTTCAAAACACCTATAAGTCATCAGGTTCTCCAGGCAGCATTATTAAATTGCTGAAGTACCAGCAACATTAAAAGAAAAAAGCCGGGCCACAGCTGTTTCAGAGCCTGCCAATTAATAATTAAAGGGGGAAAAAAGCCAACTAAAGAGAGACCATATTGGAAGCCAGCTGAATGTACAGCTAAGTTTGTTTCGGGTCCTTCTCCCTCATACTTGGAGCGCTGTGGCTGGTGAAGAAAGAAGGGAAGGAGTGAGTGCCTCAGGTCTGCCACCGCTCACCGCAGGATGAGCTCTGAAGGGCTCCTCGTTCATCAAGAGGGACAAGGGCTGCGACACACCATCCACAAAGCCGGGAAAAGGCAAGGGCAGGAGATGGGAAACACATCCAGGGTCCCACAGGACAGGCAGGACTCTGCTCTGCCCCCATTGCCTCTCCTTTTTCCTCCCTCCCCAGAATAAACGTTCTTGCGACTCAACAATAAGATCAATCGTATTTTTATTCCTCTTTAGACCACACTTATCGCCGACCAATTAACGTTACTGTAAATGTAAAACTGAGGGGGCTTTTTTTTGGATCAGAGTTTCCCCAGAAGACACAGATTTGCTGAAGCATCAGCACAAAACCCGAAGCACCGCACAATTTTACCATGTGTTAATAGAAACACCTCCTTCCTCCCTTCCCCCCCCAAAAAAAGACTCGATGAAAGTCCCAAACCTCGGGGCGCAGGCTGACCCTTCGCTCCGACCAAACACAAAGCGGTTCGGTGGGCAGAGCCCGGAGCAGCCGGAGCCCCGCTGCAAGCCCGCCACCGGCTGCAGGGAGCTGGGCGGCGGGGCTCGCACAAAGGCTGCGGGCTGCTCGCCCGCTCCCCGGCAGACCCCCGGGGGCCACCGCCCCTCCCCGAGTGGTTTCAAAGGATTGCAGGGCACCGGGTGCCTCACCGACCACCCACCCAGCCCCAACCCGGGATGCATCCCCCCCCTCCCGGGCCGACCCGTGAGCCGCCGCCGCCGCCCCCTCCCCGGCGCGAACAAAGCCCCGCACTCACCGGCGGCGGCAGCAGCCTCTCGCCGTCCTCTGCCCTCGCACACCCGCTCCTCCTTCTCCTCCTCCTCCCGTTTAAAATCCAGGCGCGGGGGGTGCGGGAGGTTATCCCCACCCCGCCCCGTAACTCATTCAGCGGCAGCACCGGGTGTCCCCTCTCGCAGCGGCCGCGCCCCGGCTCCCTCCGTGCGCTCGGGCTCCGAGCAGCGGCTTAATCTCCAAACTTCCTCCTCCTCCTCCTCTTCCTCCCGTCCGGGCAGGGGAGTCTGTGAAACTCCCCTCCTCCATGCAGCTCCCGCAGCCGAGCCGCTGCCTCAGCCCCTCCCCAGGGAGGCCCGGCCCGGCCCCGGGCTGCAGCTGACTCCGCTCCCCGTCTCCTCCTCCTCCTCCTGCCCCGGGGGCTGGGAAAGGGGGGAAGAGAGATTAACCACTCGGACTTGTCTCTGGAGCCGAGCCAAAGAGAGCAGTCGGATCACAGCCCCGGGAAGAAGGGAGGAAAAAAAAATTAAAAAAAAAAAAAAAAAGTAAAAATCAGCTACTGTTTTCAGGCAGGGAGCAAGCCCTCAGCCTCCCTGCCCTCCCTCTGCCGCCGGGGCACCGCCTCCCCGCCCGGCTGGGAGCCCCCATCCCCGCCTCGCCGAGCTCTCCCCCGGCTCCTCTTCTCCACCACAGGTTTAAAACTCAATGGTCTAAGGCACGGCGCTGTTACCGAACGGTGAGGAGCTCCGTAAGCGCGTACCAGCTGCTGAAACGCGAAGAGGGGAAGCGCACCCCGAAATACTGTGCTTAAAAAAGCAAATTCAAAGATGGTTTAGGGACTACACCTGCCTCCTGGCAGTCTGCCTGGCCATCTTCTTTGAAAAGGTGAGTTTAAAGTTACTTTTTAAATTATTAATTTTTTTAATGTCATGTAAGACACGCATGAAGAGAGAAACTTCTTAAATAAAGCCTGAATTCTTCTTACACTTTCGGTGGTCCTTATTCTTCTGAGCCCTAACAAAATCCTTGGTTTCCTGTAAAACCTTATTCTGTCCTTCATGTTCAGTAAATCTCTGTTGCTTTTGTTTTATAACGTAGTTTCTCCTTCTACTCGTGCTAATATAGAGCACGTGGAATATGAGGAAATTTGGGAAGTTAGAATAGCTCATAGTTTTAAGGTGTCAAAACAAGTAATTACAGCTGTAATTCAGATAAGCAGGAAGTTTCAGTGTTTGCCCTCATCTTACTTGTTCTCACTGGAATCCTTAAAAAAAAATAAAAAATAGCTCTGGCGGGTCTGTTTCTGTATCATTAATTCAAAAGCCCAGAGGTCTTTCCCAGCGTGCACATTGAATATGCTTTAGACCAGTGCTGAATTTTAAAAGATTAACACATTCATGCATTAATTTTGGCCACGTTTCAAACCAAAGGTTTGCATTTCATAAGTGGGACTATAATAGCATCTCAACTAAAGAAAAAATCCCAAAACCTCATAGAATGGTTAGAGTTGGAAGGGACCTTAAAGATCATGGAGTTCCAACCCCCCCTTGCCCTGGGCAGGGACACCTCCCACTAGAGCAGGTTGCTCAAAGCCCCATCCAGCCTGGCCTTGAGCACCTCCAGGGATGGGGCAGCCACAGCTTCTTGGTCAACCTGTTCCAGTGCCTCACCACCCTTACAGGAAAGAATTTCTTTCTAGTATGCTGTTATAGGGTCTCCACAGGGCCTTCTCTTCTCCAGGCTGAACAACCCCAACTCTCTCAGCCTGTCTTCACAGGAGAGGGGCTCCAGGCCTCTGATCATTTGTTCACAGGAGAGCAGCTCTGAACACCTCAAATGTTTTAATGACAGCGATCCTTACACGTAACACTTACATTCCAGAATTAGAGCATAGTTATCACCAAGGGGTGAGTCCCTCTCCACTCCTTCCTCGTGAACCATCACCGCCCTATCATGCAGGAAAGGCAGATCACGGAAGGCTGGACTCCATGATTAATGTTCTGCAATGGTACAAAGTCACTTGATATGGGGAATGGAGAAAGGGCAAGCAATTTCAGATGTGACTAGTAGCTCCATTAAACCCAGTCACGACCTCCTGCAGTGCATGGCTGCTCAGTGTCTGAATTCAGCATCCAACTGAGCACGCATCCTATCCTCGCCACATTACACTCTGGCCTTGTGCTGG
Organism: Limnodromus scolopaceus; assembly: GCA_028565335.1. Lineage (NCBI taxonomy): Eukaryota > Metazoa > Chordata > Aves > Charadriiformes > Scolopacidae > Limnodromus > Limnodromus scolopaceus. Next base: position 53,993,261 of record JAOXNO010000024.1, on the reverse strand, counting down.
GGACAGAAATTCAGCCTTTGTTTGCGTGCCAATTTAAAAAAAAAAAAAAGCAGCAAAAACCTCTCTAACGAATCTACTGGGAGAGAAGCGTTTGTAACTCTTTCCCATTGGGGGAATCGGGGAGTGTTTTCCCTTTATGAATAGATCTTTCAAAGATGATAATAAAAAAACCTACCAGTTAATGCATTTAACTAAGGCCAAATTAATACAAATGAAAATGCGCACATGTCCCCAAATGGGAGAAATATAAGAACAAAACCCCCAAGCCACAGAGTATTCCAAGTTCCTTTAAGAAATTGTACAGTCTCTGCAAATATGTTTTAAAGGCCTTACATGATCTGTTCCATATGGAGTTTGTTTTCCCTCAGTGCTGTGACTAACAGGAAAAATCTTCAAGAGGAGAAGTCTCTTCCTCTCTCTTCATCCTTCTACCTCCCTTCCCCAAAGGACTGATCATGAGCCAGTCTGGTTTCTGTTTGCTTATGCTAAAAATAGCATTCCAGTGAACTGACCAAATACCTCTAGTTTTCTGTCTACTGACTGATAGAGTATGAACATTGTTGCAGAAAGAATGGTAGAGGTTTAAAGGTCAAGCTTTCCAACACTATAATACAAAACAGTGTATCTGAAGAAACACCCATTTTTGGAGGAGTTAGAGACATGGACACACCGTGGGAACTCTTATCTCTGAAGGTAATCCAGGTGACTATTGGTAAAAGGCCATGAGTGACAAGGAGACCCCAGGCAGGTGAACCTTTCACCTGGGTATTGCCTGTGCATCAGAAGGCACTTCTGATGCCACTTCTCGTCACCACTGATGAGTTGGTATCTTCCACAGAGAGGGTCAGGTCTCACCTTCAGGTACCACTTGAAAGTAGTTTGTTTACTATGGTTGTGGATCTGTACCCTAACATTATCTTCCCCTTCAGGATTTTCCTTTCTTCTAAGAAGTCTACTTATATCAACTAGTCTACCAATAGGTTTATACATACATACATGGTCTCAAACATCATAGCATTTCTTTACATCACCAGGACTGAATTGCACCAGTCATTGCATTAATGCTTTTCTCATTTTGGCTGCAACTCAGCAAAACTGTTAGCAACACTTTCAAATGTACAGAAAACTGTGTCCCTTTGTCAGTGAAATCTGTGTCAGTTTTGCTGACTGATGATGAATTTCAGCATTCGCTTGAAAAGAAGGAGAAGCGTATCTGTTCTGAGTTAGAACCTGGGGGCAGGTGGGAGGGTAGGAATCTGACCATACAACAGCAGAAAACTGTTACTTGTAAAGACACCACACACTCACACTTTAAAAACAAGAAGACACATCCCAGATTTGACTGGGAGGGAAGGGAAATCTGTAGAAACAAGCAGCTGCATCCATGCCATGCACAAGGCTGTAAGGCAGGGAAAATGGATGCAATCTTAAACTGGGTACTCCCCAGTCAGGCTAAATTAAAAATAAATAAATTTTAAAAATCTGCGATGTGCTCCTTGTCTAGCATCCAAATTAATTATTCCACCCACGATACAATTTAATTGGCAAGCACAGGTACACACATTTGCTTTGCAAAGCAATATTATTAAGTGTGGGGTTTTTTAGAACTATGCCCCTGTTTAATAGAACACACTCTTTCATGTAGACTAATGCCAAGGAACACACAACCCTTCCAGTAATTATATGTTCCAGTAAAATCATTAATATCAAATAAAATGCTATCCTACCTACTTTATGCCTCGGTCCTGTAGGTATTCAATTACCTCCAAGTTGATGAGATACCTGTATGAAAAAAGTTGGAAGCGTATTTAAGTCTTTACAGCAACAGCTGCTAAAACGTTTAATCACAGACTACAAAGTTCAAAGTATCTTACTCCCAATCTTACCACAAAGTTTAAGTGGAAGTACTTTAAATACAAGATGACTTTGCACGCCACTAGCCTTGGGAAACAAATAGTGCGCAAAAAGCATGGGAGTAAGATGATGAAGTTTAGTGGTTACAAGTATGAAGACCATCAACTTAAGAAAAGAACAAGGTATTGTACAGAAGGAGTTGACCGAACTAAATCTTTCTAGGGAGAGAGTTTGATTCCTTCTTTGTCTGGGAATGTTTCCATGCAGAAGTAAACAGCTTTGAGATCACTTGCTTTCCCACAAAGCAGTATTTCTTGCATCTTCCACAAGTGCAACTGTATTTTACAAAAAAAAAAAAACAAAAACAAAAACAAAAACAAAAACATACAGACCAGCTGCAGTTTTCACAAAATAGACTTCTGGTAAATTCAAAAGCTAGTACAATTATGTTGTCAGCTCAGGTCTCAAATTCCTTACAAGTCTTGGTCCTTAAGCACGACCTTTGCTTCATTGTGCTTTTTTAAGCATTTTGGTGGATAATAGCCTTCCACGTTTCCTGTCCGTTCTTCTCCAGAAAGTTCTCCTGCTTTCTTATTTCTGAAAACATTTGCATCTATAGTCTTACAAACAAAAAGCATGTTTCAGTCTTACAAGGACTTATCTTCTCCCCAGTTAAATTTTCCTGGAATTATTTTAGGTTATAAGGCTAGAACTGAGAAGTTAATTTTGACCTTGTGGACAAAGACAACATTTAGTCACCCTGCTCTGGAAGAAAGTCACCACACTTTCCATAGTCCTCACATCAAAGCTATAGTTAAGTACGAACCATTACATCCCCTGCAGCATGCTTACCCCTTTTCTCTTGACAGGACACTCAAAATAAGGCTGGAGCAGGATCCCAATGGTTCCCTATTCTCTGTTCAGTTCCTCTGAACAGAAGGGAACAGAGGGAACAGAACTACAGGAGGGTTACTGGGCACACAGGAGGTACTTATTTCTCAAAACTCAGCTGCCTCTTTTTAGCTTAAGTTGATTATTCAGGAAAAGGGTATTAAGAGATGTCACAAACAGGTCTTTGGTTTGTGTGTTTAATTTTGTGGCTGCAAGATTGTGCCCTATAAAAGCATTTTTTCTTGCTGCATTCTTTGTGGTGAGTCCACATGCACAAAAAAGCAGGATCAAACCTGAGGTCTTAAGAACACAATAAAGAGTACCTTAAAATCGCTTTAAGCAGCAAATAGGAGTCAATGTTAATAGAGGTTGCTCAGGCAGATGAGCTCATCTGACTACAGGAATCCACTTCAACTTAAAGGAAACTCCTTCAAACATATAACCGCTGGTTTCTTCTGGCTCATACTGGTTATTAAAAGAACTGTTACCACTTAAATGAAAATCTTGTGGTTCTCTACTTTCAGCTGTTCCTTTTAAAGCACAATGCTCCACGATAATTAGACTAATTGTTTTAAACTACCATCTCAGTAATGAGCAATAACCATGCTTTTTTTTTAAGCAATAAACTAAATTCAGCCCCTAGCTAATTTCTCCCAGATCACCAACCAATCCCTGGAGTATTTTTCTCAAGCATGACTGACAAGAGATCCTGCCATCCGTTTAGTCTGGTTTGCTGCCATCAGAGACCAACAACCCTGGAGCGAAGTGGTTTGCAAGGGCAGTTCTCTGGGCATGAATTGGAGAGGATCCCAAGGGGCAGACTTCAAGAAGGAGCTAAGAGGACTGTAATCTCCTTTGCTGTATCGCTGTCTAATGCAGCACACGTTCCCAGTCACCGATCGGATAATTGCCGCGCCAACATTCAGCCACCCCAATCCCCATCAAAGCTGCATCCCATGCTGTCCTAAGCAGCAAAAAGCTACCTGTCTGGGGGAAAGACTTTCCTACGTCTTAGTGAATTCTAGGAGTGGCAAAAGCCAACCAAGTCACAGGCAGCCGGTATAATTTATCACAGCCCTTGGGCAACATTAAATTACCCTGAACGACTCACACTCAGCCACTGCTGACTGGTCAGGGGAAGGTGATCTAACAGATACTATCAAGCCAGAATAAAGATTTAACAAATCTGCTCCGATTTCATTCTGCACATATCTACATGGGTGCACACCAGGCAGTGAAAAAGGAAGTCCCAAGGCTTTATCAGGAGTTGTAACTCTCAAGACTGTTAGGCCCCAAATAGGAACTTGCACTGACCTCAGTCGGTACCTATCAGGAAGAAGGATGTAAGCCCTGAAACAAAGGTCTGTCTGATAAAAAGACGGGGAATCTCTAACAGGTTTTTTACAGATCTTGCTACGTAAGGTATGGATAGATGCTTGTGATTCTTTAATAGTTGCATATAACAAAGTAAAGATGCAAAGTACATTAAACAGAAGGGAGAAAAAAGGCAGTATCTCAACCTCAGATAGGGGGGGTTGAGTGCAGAAGAGAGACCTCAGTGAAATAATGAAATAAGGAAGAAAAACAGAAGAAGAAAAGGGGGAAGGGAAGCAAAACAACAACAAACCCCTGAATTGATGTGGTCAGTGATTTGTTATGATATGTAATGCTAATTCCTTTTATTTAATGTAAAAGGCTATTATAGAAGGCTGGTACAGAAGAATGACCCAAAATTAAAACCAGAAAACACAATGTATTGCAGCATCTTGTAAATACTTGTTAATATAACATGGCCTATATTGGTTATTCTACCTCTGGTCACAAAGCAATTATCTGTATTTTAAAAGTATGAACTTTGATTGTTAATGTAACAGAAGAAGTTCCCGATAATTCTGAGGCATAACTGAGCATCAGTTTTCAGTGTTTTGAAAGAAGAATTCCACCAGTCAGGCAGCCAGCACACTGTACTATTATTGCAGATGCAAGAGTTACCAAATAAAGTCACATAAAAAAATTGTGTCTTTGGAAATAGCAGATCAGAGGCTCCTGGAGTTTTCAGTGACCCAGAGACGACAGTGTCCAACTTTCACTGAATACTACTACTAGATTACCGTGCTATCTCAAGATATGGCAGATTAAATCACCTTCAGAATATCTTTCTCCTAGCCACACACAAAGCAATTGATGTGAGAAAGAGGCAAAAGTCTGTCCCATTTCCTCAAGCCTTCAACTGTGTGATACATCTGGGTCAGAACAGTGTCCCACTACATCACTTGAACTGAACAAAAAAGCCAACAAACACATCTGTTAACTGCCTGTAAATCCAAGCAGCTGTGTTGTGAGTCATTTCAGGACTGGCTAATAACTGAATAAACAATTGTAATTGTGCTCCATGAAACTCCCATGTTTTCTTTCGGTCTTGGCATCTCTTCTCATGAAAGCTGTACAAGTTAGGGTGCAACCACAAAAATTCAGTCAGCTATGACAATGTTTACCTAATACCTCTAGTCTACCCACCATCACAAAGCACATCCTGGTTCTGCGCAACTAATAGCAATAATTTCCAAATATTCCAAATCCAGTGATCAGAAACTTACAGAGTGATATTTTTGAAAGCACTCAGACAATAGTGCCATTTATTATTTATACCGCAATAACGCTCCCACAGCACAGTGACGAATGCAATGAATGTAGCACTTGTAGAAAATGAAAAGGTGATCCCTACACCGGAGAATTTACAATTTAAGTGGTGTTCAGTGTGTCCTGAACCTTTGAGTAAATATGTCTTAAATTTCAACTAGAAAGGAGGTCTGTTTTTCTAAATCAGTGGTCTTCAACCTACGGTCTATTTTTATGAGACCTTGAACGATAACTGAGACAAGGAGATTTACTTTGGTAGACTTAGATTCACTTTACAGGGGTCCACAAATTTGAAACAGATTGAAAATACTAATCTAGACAGATTTGTAAACTCTGCCATGGAATTGCATTCTTGTTCTATTATTTGGTGGGATAATAACCACCCAACTGGCTAAACAAGAGAGGCAGCCAACCTGGGAAGTGTACTGAGAGAGAGACACTGAAAGGAGGCAACATTCCTGAGCCCCACTGAGTTCTGCTGCCTTCCAGCAAAGGGCCACAGACTCGTCTGTGCAGACTGAACAGTTAGCAGCAGCAACTGGAAAAAAGCTACGAGAGAAGGGCCTAGGAGCCAGAAGATGTCCCCTTCGTTCTGCAAAGCATTGGAAAGAGTAAAACCAAGCTCTAGGGTCTGTAAAAATCTGCAGATTTTACTAGTAGATAAAGTAATTCCTGTTAAACCTCATGAGGGTAATAGAAAAGTTTGTAATGTTAAAATCCTCTACTGGTGAGCAGATAGCTTTGCTGCTGTGACTAATTCAGCCTACGATAGCTTTGCCAAGGCTATAAACAAAGTTTCGGGCTGCTTTATTGACATAAATACTGCTAGAAAAAGCTTTGACACTCCTCCAGCTGCACATTTCTTTACACCTACAAGACACTGTTATAGGTTGCACAAGACTTAGTTTATCTAGGCAAAAAAAGCAAGAGTGCTTGTGCCTGGAGGCTAAATTTCCTTTGACAACGTTACAGACAAGCTATCTGGTTTGCCATTGCTGGAGGAAGGTCCTCACAGCTGTGCATCCCAAAAGACAACCACGTCACTATTGCACACTGCTGCACAAAGCTCCCCTTAATAAGAGTGTATATTAATGAGGTTAGGAGATATCCTGGTAGACAGACAAGTCCAAAAGTGCAGGGACAGCCAGGGGCGAAACAGAGAGTCTTAGGGCTGAGAGAAAGAAATAAAGAAAAAAAAGCCGAACAAGGCTGGCAAGCCTGTAAATTTGTTTTTTACCTGCAGAGTGAAGGTCTGTTTTAACTACAACATATTGTCATGAGCAACAGATACTACAACTATTTTTCTGAATCTCATGGACTGGTATGACATAAAACTGATCAATTGGAAAGCAATACCTATTGATGCAGACACTGTTATCTGCTTCTTTGAATAAAAACAAGCGAGTCACAGAGCTATTTTTTTTGTCTACCATACAGCTGATGTGCATGGCAGACAAAGAAACACTTTTTCAGCATGTTTCTCAGAATGAGGTCCCTTTTGACAGTAGTTAACAAGCAAAGGAACATCTTTATTTAAATCCCCATTAGAGGCAGCACATTTATCTTTGCTACCTTAATCGCTCAAACTATGTAAAGTAGTCCTTTTTTCTATCTTTTTTTCTTTTCGTTAACCCCCCACCACCACCACCACTTTTATGCTGCCTTTCTTTAGGCCCAGGACCATATGTTTTGACAGACTGAGTCTATGGGCCTATTATATGCTTCCACAAAATAAATTAAGCCAAATGCTTTTTAAAGTCAATTGTTTCTGTCTGGGGAAAAAGATTTAACAAATGGAAAAAAAAAAAAGAAGATAATTGTCCCACAACACCAAATATTTCAAGCAATCTCTCTCGCTCTACAATCTACCTTTTTGCAGCCTTTCTATTTTTAAAGTTCTTTGTGGGGATCTTGAGCTGATCGTGACTATTCTACCACTGCATTCATTGACACTTGGCACCAAAATTTGTTTGCATAGGAGGAAAACATAATTTCAGAAGTAACCAAGACAATGGAATACGTGTCCTCAGAAAGAAAGAGACCTGAGATTGTGTCTTACATTACCCATCTTGTTTCTTTTGCATATTAGCAAACATATAGCACCACATACTAAAAAAATGAAATACTGAGTCTAGAAAACACCGTGCTGCAAGCAGGTTTTCCATGCAGAGCACACGTAACGCATGAAGGAAGACACTTAAGTATTATAGCAGGAAGGTACTGACAGAAGCAAAACAGGCTAAGAAAAAGGAGGAAAAGACTATAATTTCTGATTTGCCCCGTATCCCTTTCTGGAAACCTGTCCTTTCAACCTAGGAATATACTCCAAAGCAGAAAACATAGCACACACAAAAATCCTCTCAAAAGGGCAATCAGAGAAAGAGTGTGTACACACATCCTTCCTTTTGAGTAGACTTCCCTGAATATTGCCTCAGCTGTCTGCTGAGCCCTCATGGAATTACTTTCCTTTTTATTAAAACAAGTAATAAAAACCTTCCTCTTTGTATTTTGGAGCCAGCAACTCTGCTCAGCGGCAGCAGTTTCCAAACCTTTTATGACACAAGCCCCTCCCTGCTCCTTGTGGACTTTGCACGGAGCTCTGCTTTTGTTTCATGGCACCGAATCATCTGGGCCTCCGGGCGTCATGCAGCACTGGAGATGCTCATGTGCTGCATCCAGCCCGTTTGCCACCCATCACGTAGCAAATCTTCCCTCCACTCAGCTCCATGCAGATTGTGTACCTGCCTTGACTGGGATCTTACAGACAACAGCTTAGGGCAGCGCTGTTCAACACAAAGCCCATCAGTAATTAATGTGCGGTCACCCGTTAAGACAATTTCTGCCTGAAGACAGTTCTCGGCAACTCCAGGCTAAAGGAAGATATATACTTGGTACACCAAGACATGCTGTTGTGTTTACTATAGTAGGCTAGTGCTAAATTATAGGTAGAATGAGGTTAATCAGAGGAAAAATTAATATTCTTCCATTTGAAGAACACTTTGGGTTTGGACAATGCTGCTAAAAGAAGTAGTGAAAAGAAATTAAAATTAGCCCTGGATATTTCTCTCAAGAAAAGAGGCTCCTTCCAAAATTCCAGTGAAAATTGGCTTTGACCTGGCAGATTTATGAGGCTTTGAAACTTTCAGTTGGAGCCTAAGCAATAGTTTGTTTTGTGTTTAGAATAATAATACTCCTTAACTGAGGCAAAGAGGGGCGGTGACACCACTATTTATGGCTTGTTGTCCCTCTCAGTTTCTGCACAGGGAATGCAGCTGGACTGGTTGTTGCTTTTACAATTACTGCACGCTTTTTGTATTAGCAACCCTCACGTATTGAAAAACCACGAAACTGCTCCTCCAGAGCAGGGGATTAATTAAAATGAAAAGCTTTTTGAAAATAATGTTTTCAGTTGCTGTTGCTTGCCTTCTTGTTTAGGCCCCTTGTGTGCATTTGTTTCAAGCTTCCAAATTCCTCCTCCAAACCACGATCACTAGAAACTTTTACGTCAAAGCTGAGATCTTAATACAGTATAGGATTCTGTCCTAAAGCATGAAATATCACAGTATGAGCAATAAACTGCCAGTCACCAGCATAGAAACTTGACAGAGCTGTTTTGTCTTCTCAAATGGCTTTCTACATAAAGTACTAGAAGTCCAGAAAGCTGAAAATATCACAAAAAGTTTGCGCAACATTTTTGACAGGTGGACATACAAATATAGTTTAAAATTTAGCATTCTTGCCTTTCTTTTATGATTGCTCAAAGTTTGTATAACTCTAACCTGAGGTCTTCTTAATGTGCTGAAAGTACTTCTTTCTGTACAGCCTCCTAAAACTTGGCTCAGCAATGTACTTTGGCTTTTCTAAGTGGCTGTAGTGAATAAAATGGGATTTTTTTTCTTATTGAAAAGGCAAATAGCATTGTTTCTACTTTTGTACAAGAATTCAAGAGCTGCAGAATCAATAGGCTGTTTCATATCCCATCAGCAGCAGATACTGGGCTGAAAGCCAGTTTCTTCACGATGGCTTTGTTTAGCCTACAGTTTTGGTCATACTGTAATTCTAGTTAATTGATTGCTAGTTTGTTTGAGTTAGCACAATTGAAAATGGTAATGTAGACATCCAAGAAATATTTAGGGCAGAACAGCTCATTAATCAAAGTTATAGCATGTCCAAAAATTTTAAACCAGTCCAGGTTAGGTTGGATATAATCCCTCCCACCTCTCTCCCACCTGACACTCAGGAACTCCACATCTCTCTGGGATCTGCTGCGCTGATGGAGGACAGCTCTCATCAGGACCTAGGGTGAGCTACGTCAGAAAACAGAATCCCCGCAGACAAAGCAAACCTTCCACTCAGTCCCCAACACCAAAGGGAGACAGGAAGATCATAGAATCATAAAATGGTTCGAGTTAGAAGGGACCTTAAAGATCATCAAGTTCCAACCCCCCCTGCCATGGGCAGGGAAACCTCCCATTAGACCAGGTTATCCCACTGGAGGTTAAACCACTAGAACAAGGTGCAACTCACTAAAAAAGCAAAAGCAGATGCACTCAAGCACCTTACCCCCATCAGTAGAGACAGCAGCAAAGGTCGCTCCAACTAAACCTTTCCTTTTACCTCTACTTTATATTTGAGTGTGAAAGAAGCTGCTGTTTTCTACTATTTTACATATAATGACCACAGCATAGTTGTGGATGGTTGCTGACGCAGGACAAAACTGTGCAAAGCAGAACCATTCTTCCCCCCAAAAAATATCAAAAATATGAACAGACATACAATTACATTTATGCATCCAAATGAAGAAGGATGATGGTCATTCTGATATGACTGTAACAAGCCAAAATGCTAGATTTTTTAGCACTATCCTATAAAACACAGGGGATAAGAAAAAGCGTAACTGATCTAGACACTCATTATGGTATTTTGGACTGATGTAATAAAATAAGTGAAAAAAGGGTACCATTCTTTAGGAGGTTCTTTAAGAGGACTTGCAGTTCAGGATCCCATGGTGTAGTTGTAGTCCCGCTGGTGGACGCTGTACCATAGATGGGATTTGGATGTGTTTACTATTCCATTGTCTGACTTTAACCCGCATAGCATGGTTCACTGTGTGACACAATGGTTTGAGTCTTCAATGCTCTTCAGCTTTCACCACCCATAGAAGAGATTTAATGACAGAAAATTGTAACTTTGAATTTCAGAGTGTAATGAGTTCCTAATAGCCAGGCTGGAATTTGAGCACTGGTCTCTTGGCTCATAGCTATGTGTTTTAACCCCAGAACTACCCTGTGGCCCATTGATGAGCTTGCATACTGCCTAATATTGCTGTTAGAGGGCATGAACTTTGTCACAAAGGTTGCACCTGATTTCAGAAAACAGATACTACTATACATACCTCTTCTGGAGAGTGGACGTCGGGCTTGACTCTCTCTTATCTCTCTGGACTGGCTGACAACAGCTCACTGCAAATTGTTTGAGAGAATTTACATTTCTTTTCTTTAATCTTACACACATCAGTAAAAAACTTTAGTCTACTTTTGATGGACTGAACCCAAACAGAGCTGGTCCCTGCTGCCTAAGTTCTGCCCACCATAGAAAGCCATGAGGAGTTTTCAAAGAAGTGCAGAATGCTTAGTGACAGCTCAGTGTGGGGATGCTGAGAGACTCAGATTCAAGACTGATGTGCGTGAAAAGACTGGTGAACTGAGGGTGGTCAGGTCTGAGAAAACAAATCCCATCACCAAAATCAGTGAAAGCTGCTGACAACTGTAGGTTTTGCACACAGAGGCTGTTTCTAAATGTGAGAAAACTTACTGCTACTAACTGTACTTGTCTGTTTCCTCTTCCTCTTGTCACAACCACCGTCTTCCTGCTGCAGTTAAAAAGGAAATCTGGAAGTAGGAAACAAGCCAAGCGGTAGCCCCACCTTTACGTAAGAAGGCTTCTATGTTTCATGGAAGTGTCACTCTTAAAATAAGGAGAGTGTTTCTAGTTTTAATAATTTTTATTAAGAAATTGAACTTCATCAGTCAACTTCATCATCTCAGCACAAGAAGGACATGGACCTGTTGGAGTGAATCCAGAAGAATGCCGTGAAGATGATGAGAGGACTGGAGCACCTCTCCTATGAAGACAGGCTGAGAGAGCTGGAGTTGTTCAGCCTGGAGAAGAGAATGCTCTGGGGGGACCTTATAGCAGCCTTCCAGTACCTGAAGGGGGCCTACAAGAGAGATGGGGAGGGATTCTTTATCAGGCAGTGTAGTGATAGGATGAGGGGTAATGGTTTTAAACTGAAGGAGGGGAGATTTAGATGGATATCAGGAAGAAATTCTTTCCTGTGAGGCACTGGAACAGGTTGCCCAGAGAAGTTGTGGCTGCCCCATCCCTGGAGGGGTTCAAGGCCAGGATGGATGGGGCGTTGAGCAACCTGCTCTAGTGGGAGGTGTCCCTGCCCATGGCAGGGGGGTTGGAACTCGATGATCTTCAAGGTCTCTTCCACCTCTAACCGTTCTATGATTCTATGAACTATTATACTGATAAATTTATTACAGAATCACAGAATCACAGAATATTAGTGGTTGGAAGGGACCTCTGAGATCATCGAGTCCAACCACATTAAAA
>JAOXNO010000024.1:53955165-53981155 GCA_028565335.1 Limnodromus scolopaceus | reverse complement strand
AGACAACATCCACAGCCTTCCCCTCATCGAGAAAGCGGGTCACATGGTCATAGAAAGAGATCAAGTTGGTCAGGCAATATATATTTTATATATTTGACCTCCTTGCCCTAGGAGATCAACACCCCAAAACCAGGTGACAGATATGATTCCTGAGAGTTTATGTGACATGTGAGAACAGAGAAAGCAGATGGCTAGAGGTGAGATTAAAGAAGCAGTGATGTACTTTTAATGAACAGCCAAAGGTTTTAGACTATTTGTCCATTATTTTACTGTCTTATTAATTTCTGTCACACAGATTTTTCTCCTTGGAGTACAGCAAAAAGTATACCAAAAAAGTAAAGAGTCAAAATCAATGCTGTAATAGCAGCAGATATTGGCTAAATGAAGTTAACACTCTCCACAGAATCACAGAATATTCATGGTTGGAAGGGACCTTTGAGGTCATCAAGTTCAACCACAAGATCATTGAGTCCAACGACTCTTATAACTCCTTGCCCTAGAAGCCTCAGCCACTTGATACTCTCTTCTTTCTTTTTATTTTTTTTTAACAGTCTAACATTAGGAGCGTTGCCTTCATTGGTACAGCTTCCTTGATAAATCAGACAATCCAAAATAAGGAAAACTTTAGGAAACAACAGCTCAATAACAGACACTATCTTTGCTAATCAAGTTAAAGAGATCTCTTCATACTTTTACTCTATAATGACAAAACTGCATGAGATGTACACCACCCTAGAGAAAAGACCAGGCAGAAGACCAAGACAGCAGTAGTTTTTTCCCTCAGTGGGAGGTAAGGGAGATGGTTCATTTGACTTTCAGATTCACCGTTCACGTGCCTTCATCAAGGTCTCAGTTCCATTTTCAGTCACTGAGGGGTCTTCGACTTTTTTGTTCCTGGCATATGGCAGGAATTTCCCCTGTATTCGTGGAAGCCACAATGAGCTTGTACTGAACACACTGAGAAGAGCTTGTACTGTAAATGGGACACAGGAAAAAACCACCTTGCACGGGAGCCAGCACAACGTAGCACTTGAAACAATGCTCAGTGGCCCAGCCAAGTGTATGGAGCACGGATGGGAAATCCCAGCCCTCAGAGAGCAGCCTTCCTGACCATTGAGGGCGAATATTCTGTTCCACTGTGCTTGGCAGTGCTTTGTCCTTCGTCTTTAAATCAATTCAAGAAAAACAGATTAATAAGAACCATATGTTAAGCCCGTTTGAGAAAGACCCTCTCCTTATTAGAAGACGCTACAGGGAGGGACCCACATGCTATATACTATGGAAATCATTATCATCCCTTTGAAGCTTCAGTTAATAGCAATGTTTCTGTTACATACTGGAAGAAGAGTTGTCTATGTTGAAAAAACACAGAACTCAACAGTAAAGTACAATATTTTTTTTTCAGAATCATTTACAGAAGTGGTTTTAATTTAGTTAAATCCATGCAATTTTGTGTATAAGCAAGGGTTGAAAATAAGAAGTACAAAATTATTCTAAGAGAAAACATGCATAGTCTTCATAATATTTAAGTCATTCTTATTACATAGATAATGGCTAAACCACCGTATATCAAGATGGGTGGAGTTTTCCTACTGGAGGCTTTGAAATTGTTTCCTCATAACAAAACTTCAGAATCCTTTTGTCAGCACATATGATTTCCTGTGCTCTTTGCTGTATTCCAAAAGGCAAAATATGCTTCCTATTGTAACAAAACTCCTGGTTTACCAAGAAAAACAAACAAGCAAATAGATCTGCATGGTGTCAGTACTGCAGGCAGCCTTTTGTATTTGTTGGAAGATCTCATTGGGTTACGGAACAGTAATTATTTGTAGGCTTGCTCAAATATTTTCAACAGATACTGATGAAAACAAAAAACTAAGATATTTCCTTTTGTAGCTGCAAGGTTAAATCCCCAGCAGTAAACTTAAAAATGACCACTACTTCAACTTTGTCACACGGCATGCAGATATGCAAAACAAACTCTTGTTGATAAAGTTAAGACCAGCTTCCTGGAATACCAAAATAGAATGCTACCTCCCTACAGAAGACACTCATCACTCCATCAGTGAAATATGTTTACTACTCTGTGTCAGTGTTAATATGGATCTGCTGGGGACAGAATATTTGAAGTAAAGCCTCTAGTAAAAGCAGAAAGTGGACAGACTGCAAGAATTCAGATAGAAATTGGGCCAACCTAGAGTTTTAGAAGCTTCTAGGCTTGATTTTACTAATTCCATGGAATTACGAAGTGGATAAAGATGGCCTGCAAGCAAGTTTAGGAAATCCCTGTGATATTTGGGTTGCAGCAGGTAATTTGACTAGCAGACATCCAAAAGAGAAGGAGGACTGCATTGTACTAGACTACAAATGTAACAACAATTGTCTTCTGCAAATATGTCACAGCTGAGCAAGCCAGATAAAAACAGGAGTAGTAAAAAATGACCATGCCTATACTACAGGTCGACAGCAATATCAGAACTCAAATCCAGGTCCCTTGAGACCCTCCTGGCTCATTGTCCACTAGATCTCTCTCATTTTCCCAACACTTTGCACCTAGTAAGAGCTCCACTAGCTTATATTGTAGTGACTGTAACTCTTACCAGCCAAAAAGTCAAATCTGTCAAGTTGTGGAAGAAACCATTCAAGTGAACTGAAAATGCACACTAGGCATTTGGCTTAAAAAAAAAGATTTGGTTCAGTGACGATTTTGATTCCAACAATATAATGTTATCCCATAAGTGTCAATTGCTAGAAAGACCTGTGAGGTTTGCCATTTTGCTTGTTTGTTTTGTTATAGATTTGTGCAGGACTGAGTGGACAATGGTTGTCTTCTGCTGGGTTAAAACTGTGGAGAATATTAATGGTTCAACAGAATGAGGTTACTCTAGAAGGGAATTAATCTCTTAACTCTGTCTAAATAGCACACACAGTAGTTAGCATCAATTTATGTACCTTACTTAGATGTTTATTGACCTGTGTATCTACTGTGCTAGAGCAGACCATATTGTACTGAAGCCTTTTGAACTCCTACTTGTGTTTGTGGTTTGCAGACCACACAAATTTCCCGGAATAAGGAGAACCTCCAATACATTTTAATTTATGAAACATGTGCAGCCCGTATGAGTAGAAGTGTATCCCAGAGGAATGGAAAATTATGGTGTGCACAATGTGTGGATAAGGAGCAACTGGCGTTGAGCGTCATTAAATTTTGGCACTGATTAATTTCAGCCCACAGTGTGCACTAAATTAATCCACACAGTGCTCCTGTGAAAGAAACGCAGAAAGGTCTGAGTTTGAGGGTTTGTCAATGGATGAAAATTGACATATGACAGGATAGGGATTTTAAATGGATAGCTGCTTCAGATCGCCTCTATGAGTGGACACTCCTATTCTGGAGCAAGTGTGACTTTTTCTAGCTTGCTTAGTCCAAATGCAAAGTAAACAGCTTGAACTCATTTAGAAAGAGAGAGGAAAACAACCTACTTCTATTTCAGATAAAACCATCCAAATTCCCAAATCAGTTATTCATTAAATCTATAGACAAACCTCAAAACCTATTATTTTATGTCTTGGAGTACTTCAGTTCTTGCATATTTTTCACATCTGACAGGTTTGTTGGTAAAACTCTGATGATGCTCCCTCCAAAGGACCAGAAGAACTAGGAGTATGACAAAGGGGGACAAGGATGACTGCAAGTATAGCTCAGCATCAACCCATGGAAAGGCTAAGGCAGGCTAGCTTCCTTCAGCTCCGATGACTTGTGCGTCTGGTGAGAGGAGGTTTATAAAATCAAAACTAAGACAGAGAAAATGAATAAGGAACAATTGTTCATTATTTCTCACCATATAAACAAATTAATTTATCCAATGGCAGGTTTAAAAACAGATAAAAACAAAGGGAATACTTTTCCACACAACAAGAAATTGAGTTGCATGACTCACTGCTAAATTAAGTTTGGATCTGAAAAGTATTACCAGGTTCAAAATGGGATTAGGCAAGTCAGTGGCAGAAAGGTCTATCGAGGATAACTAAACAATGGCCCTAATGTAATATTAAGGGGAGGAAATGCCCGCAGCACTGATGGCTAGAAGAAAGGAAAGATGAACGGATCATTGCTCTGTTTCTTAAGCTTTTTCCCTAAGCTCTTGGTTCTGGCCGTTGTCCGATGCAGGTCAACAGGGTGGTCAACCAGTGTGGGACTTCTTAAGCTGATGTTTTTGTGAATTTCCAGTGACTACATTTGTGCTTAAATGTGTCTCAGTGTTACGTTCAAAAGAAGTAATGGTAACATGTTAGACAGAGGTTTCTTCTTTTTTGTAGCACCTATGATGACCTGGCTCATGTGATTTCTATGTATTTCCTATCTAAGGAGCTCTGCAGCTGTATGGGAAGGATGGTGAGCACTATCACTATGAAATAAGAAGGTAACTATAAATAAGTCAGTTCCTTCCATGTCCCATATTTATTAGCCTAAAAAAAAATCTCTTGCTATAATAACCCAGATGAGTGAATGATTTCTTTATGAGGGTCTTGACATTTTGGTCACATCAGACTAAATGAATGTTATGGTCATTATTGCAGAGGCTGTATACTGAGAATGAATTTGCTTGTGATCTTCTGGCTCTAAAATTGGATTGAAATACACAACGAAGTCTTTATGGTCTTTCTGGGCCCTGCCAATTCTACAGTTACCAAAAACAAAATGAAAGAAACTCCTCTTGCTTCTCTGTTTATTTCCACATTTCACAGTGGTTTTTTCACTTGACAATGCATTTTACAGATTAAAACTCTCTCCAACCTATTTTTGGTTCCAGTGCTATTAAAGTATCTATTAAAAAGAGTTTTTCAGTTAAGGATGGGCAAATTCATTTTGTCTAGTTTTGGCCTCAAAAAAAAAAAAAAAAAAGACAGGATCAAAAGTTCAGTTTGACCTTTTTATGGTATCCTTCATATTTACTAATGAGAGTAGAACCGATGAAAAATAGATGGCAGTGAAAAATAGACATATAGAGGGCCAGTCTCTGTGGGGTGGTGGAGAGTCTGCCATGCCCACTGTCGCACACAAGGTTCAATCTGAAAAAACCCAAAAACTCAGACCTCAAAGAATATGGCCTGGAGGAAATAATGAGTTTAAATTGCATGAAAAATGTAAATTTATACTAATAATGCCAATAAAAAGTACAGCAATAAGGTGTAGAGTGGACCACACTTTTTGCCAAAACCCAAGATTTTAAAATTATCTAGCTTTATGTAAAGGAAACAACTGACAGATGATTCCTATATCTATTCTTTTTTCAAAATACAAATTTCTTTTTAATATAAGTTGTGAAGGGTTTAAACATTATGTCATGTAGGTGTTATTTAATTCTATACTTATATATATCCTCCAGCATTCAAATTATTTTAGAAATTAAAATACCAACACCAAATCAGATTCCATTGGACCTGCCTACATAAAGCCAAAGACATCCAACAGAGGGATGGATGATATGAGTGGTTTCCAATACAGTCTGCTAATCATTTACAGAGTTTTCGGCAATAGACATTATATTAGAATTGTAGCTGTGGTAAAACCTGTTGAAGGAAACAAAATTGTTTGATTCACTAATAATAGACACGGAAAAAAAGAGTAGATTTCTACCAAAATGCAGTGACTGAGCATGTAAATTTCAGGAATGACATACCTGAGTGTCATGCATTTGTTGGAAGCCTGTCACAAAAAGAAGATACAAATAAGGAGTTCAAATATTATATGAACAATTTATGAATAGTAAGAAAAAGTAAGAAAGAGCATTTTTAAAAATTCTATTGACAGCGGAGTCAAAGAAATACTTTTTTCCAGAAAATGCTAAAGGCTTGTTAAAAATAACGAGTGTTACAGCAACAAAAGTAGGAGAGGAGGAAGTGAAGGTTCTTGGTTTTCTCAGAAGGCAAGGCTTCCATAATCACATTTTCCGCTCCCAGACATTTTGGGGACTATTGAAACATTTCAGTCAAAATAAACATAGGCTAAAAATCTCAAAGATAATTATAAACCCTCAAGCTTTATTAAATTAGAGGTTGGGTGGAGGTATGAAAGTATGATACTAAATAAATGCTTTCACGTGGTAAAGGCACATAGGACTAAGCTGTTCTAGATTCCCATTCAGGTCTCCCTTTCAACACATACCTGGCTGCAAACTAGACAGAGAATATCACAGGAGCGTGCTACTACACATTAACTTCTTTCCCCCTACTGACCTGAGTATGCAAACCCTACCCCCAGATACTAAAAACCTCAGTCCTGTTCCTTCCTCTGCTTGAGACAACTTGAAGATGTATTTCTAACTTTCAAGAAAAGGCTAGGACCACAGATGCATATGGCACAGTTATCTGAATTTTTGGCCTATACTCTGCCCAAAGTAAGAAGTGCAACTGGAACATGACAGCCCCACTTCCCAGGGGAGCTCACGTGTCAATGTGGCAGTTCTAGCAGGCAGGACCCAGGATTCTGCTACAGCCTGGGAAGGACTCTCATGTCTGAAACACTAGGAGGGGATGGCATCTCTGTGGAGGTGGAACTCAAATCCCTTTGATGGGAGGAGAAACATGAACTCGCATCCCAGGACAGTATTCCAGCAGATGAGCTATTAGATAAACAGGGAATCCTGCTGATGGACTTCTTAAAGCCAGACTTTCTGTTCCTCTCCTCTTTCCCTCTGCTCTCTTCTACCACTTCCTAAAATAAAATATTCCAACAGCAAAGAACTCATTCTACATTGAACACAGCAGCTCTCCTTCATTTTTCCCTCATGGTCTGTACCACACAGTGCAATCTGAGATGGCTCTGCTGGAGTTTTTGTGTCTGCCAGTCACAATGATGAACACATTTACATACAAAGCTGTATGAACAACAGTGGTCTGAGAAATACACTGCTGCAAAAGATGCCAAAATCTCTTTTTCACCATTGTTTCTTGAATCAATGAAGAAATACAGAGAAGACAAAAAGAAATGGCATTAAATTATGTCTCTGACTGCTTTATACACACCCACGTATCTCAGTGGGATTTCTGGAAATAGTGCAAAGCCTCTCCAGCACTTCAGATGCAGAGCCTCCAAATAGAACAGAAGAACTCTACAGCCAATAAGCAGCAAAAATTTACATAAATATGGAAACTAATTTACCTCACCATAAAGAAAATGCTCCATATCTGGCAAGCAGTATAAACCTGAATTTGTATACGCTTTGCAAATAGTACTACAAGCACTGTCAAATACATTCTGCTGCTACTGTGAGAAAAAGCAGACAGCATTTATTTCAACTGCTATTTATTGTTCAGTGAATGGGGTATTTTAGGACATGCCTCAACAAAAGACACCTATCTTATCCAATTTTTTCTTAAGCATAAGCATGTGTAAGATATTATAAGAAAAAAAAGCTTTTTTTGTCAACATGTTTTTCCATTTGCTCATCAGCTTCTTGATTTTTTCTGGGGAATGGGAAAACAAAGCCATGCTATGTTCTCAGCAGGGCTATTTTCATAGGGGAATAAGTTTCAGAGTAGTGACTTGTTACTCTTCCACTATTAAAAACGTAAAAATAAAAGCATAATTCCTTCTCCTTCCTTCAAAGAGCTGGAAGACAGAATTTCCAATGATATTCCCAGTATCTCTGTGAGCAAAAAAACAATAGCAAAAATTTAGTGCACATAATAGAGGAAGGAAGAGACAATGCTTGTGTTTATTTTATGCAGAGCATGTACTCAACTGTCACTGACTTCAATGCAAATGCCATTTCCACAACATCAACAGTCACAACTCACGCTGTAGGAGCTTTACCCTAAAGTGGGAAGCACAGTATAAAATCAGACAGGCAAAGAACCAGCAGTCTCCTTGGAAGCTACCACAGTGTAGGATGGCAACATACAGATTCCTTTTGCCCAATCTGCCTTAATAGGACTTTTCCCATACTCTCTCTTCTTCTCTCGTTTTGCCTTTAAATAAATGAAATAGCAATAGGAAAGCAATAGGGCCTCTAGCTACAGTAAACACAGGTGGACAAAACAGATTAAAAGTTCACTTCTTATGATCTTATATTCAAAGAAAATAAAAAGCTCATGCTGGGACTTGGTGTGGCATTTTGGAACACAGCTTGCCTTTCCCTGATTACTTGTCTGACCTTTGTACCGAAAACCGCAAACTATCAATACAATATGCAGAAATGATGTCAGGTCTTTGATATGGAGGGAGAGGGATGGCTCATTTGGGATATTTGTTTTAATGACATCACAATCACACATTGTGTGGTTTGAATTAAATAGATACTTTTGAGCTTAAAACACTCTATTGATCTCTCAAATGATTCTTTTATTTTTGTCTGGCACTCTGCTATGCTCCCTAGCACTGTTGCCATTTAAATGACTTCACAGCTGATGCAGTAAATACATTGAAAGATATAAACACCTCAGGTTTATTTGAAGATTGAAACAAATATAACTATCTTTGTCTCAAAAAGCAACTGAGAACTAAAAATCAGTTCCTGGTAACTGCAATGGAAAGCCAGAAGTGGCACATGCAAGGTCCCTATGGAACAAATTCATATGGAATCAGATCTGTCAATGAATCATTTGCCTCTCAAAAACTGCATGTCCGAAAAACAATTTCCCAGTTACGCCTCTGACCATAGTAAATATGAATGAGATGCAAAAATAGTCTGTAACCTGCATGCACTGAACTGAACATCAGTGCAAATTCCACTTCCCATAGCCTTTACAAGTTGATGCTGATGCTGTAGGATCCTGTATTACATAGCATTAATGAGAGCTAGGCATGAAAATAATACCTGAATTAATACAATAGCTTAAAATACATTACTCTAAATGGTCCTCTCAAAAAACAAATCAAAATTTTCATTCTGATTTCAAGTTTTCACTATACTTACCCAGTTTATCATCCCCATTTTCAAGCTAACAAAGATAAGATCTGTACTAAAACTAGATTTTTGTTTTGAAACTGGCTGCGAAACCCAAATATTTTCTCAATTATTTCCTTTCTCTCTTCCTTCTCCGCAGACCCCCACTGAATTTCTTTACACTTTTGAAATATCCCAGACTGTTTTCCAACTACTGTGATAAAGTGCAGCAGGGACAGGACCACATTTCACATTGAAATCAACATTATAAACAACTGGAGAAAAAGAGCACTGCCAGAAGTGTAAGGTGACTTGATCGTTTTAGGCTAATGGCCTGAGTGTTCTGCGTGGTTGCGAGTCAGGAAGGAATGAGAGCCCTGTCATGTCCTGTTTTCTCCAACTGCCTTTCAGTGAGGACAAACTTGAATGTAGCCTAGATATATTATTAGGATTTTGTACCTGCAAGTTATCAATAAAGAACATTAATAAAGATCGAAAAGTCTCATATATCATAAAAACATGAAAGGCTTTGCTAGAAACATATCAGAGACATCAGCAGCCCTCAAATTTTCCCTGCTTCCTTGATTTACTGTCAGTGCCAGCCATCAATGTTACAGATGAAGAGCATGAACTAGTTCAAGACATCCTTGTTCTGAAAAGTAGTAAAGAAAAAGATGAATGCAGATCACTAGTACTTGTTGAATCAACACACACAGAAATAAGAAAAGAGGCAATGTAGCCGAAGTTGAAACTAACACTTTCCTTTTGCAGGCAGTCTCTTTGCGAGGGAAACTACATGGCTGATACCTGGCATAGTTTTATAACAAATGTCCTAGGTGTTAGGACACAGTGTTAGGACTGTCCTAACACTGTGTTTATTCAGCATTTGCCCTACTCCCAGCGATATACGTATGTGAATTTACACATTTAGTTTGGTTTCTATTGATGTACTCATTGAGCTCTATGTGCTTAGATGACATGAGTTTCTGAAGGTAAAACTATTTTTATTATATATACTTCTGCTGTATTTACTGTGAACTGTAAGTATTGCAACAATGCCTGCAGTATCTTGTGAAGTGTTGGTCTACATCTAGAAGGTGAACTGAGAAATTATTTTTCTTAATAATAATTACATTTAATTCACCTAACGATAACTGTCCTTTGGTTCCAAAAGTACAGTCTGACAGCAGCAGCTCTTCATTTAAACCAAACTGCTCTCTACACATGTGGGTAAGACTGTCACTATGGTAGCAACACACCTGGGATAAACTCCTGGGCCATTGAAAAAACTAGTTTTGTCACTGACTTCAAGAGGACCAGTATTTAGTCTTCTACCATACAAAACAACAGATAATGAGACTTTTGTTGAATATTTTGGCCTACCTCTGTTCTCTTGTGGATGTTTTCCTTTGTGAATTTGCCACCTGTCTCAGGAAAACCTAAGCTTGTTCTTACCAAAATAAAAGAAGACAAGATCCTATATCTTTACACCACATGTTTCCTTTAAAAAAAAGGTAATGTGTTTACCTTCTCTGTGCTTCCTCATCTTGCTTGGACTTCATCAACTTGGCTTATCTCCGCTGCAACCTGGTACTTGCAAGTTTAGTAGTTTACACTGAAAACAGTGTAGTCCAAGTATTTTCTTCATTACACAGACAGAATTTCACATGTGCTCTGTACTAATGTATTTTCCTGCAACCAGAAATGAGGACATATGAACTTAAATCCTTTGGCACTCCACTGATATAAAAATACACCATCCCACTTTTGAAAAACAGTTTGGTCAGTTTTCTGAATGAGTTTCACATGAACAAAAGTGTGTGTTCCTGATGTAAAACCCAGATCCCTCACTGACGAGAACGTAACACCAGCCAAAGTCTAAACCTTAGGGAGTAGAACAGGACTGTGTAAAACATGGGCAAATAATACCGGATTACAGTAACAATATTAATGCTGGAATAATACTAGCTACTTATGCCAGACAGACACAAAAAAGCTTGTAGAAGCTTAGGTGATTCACAAACACTTGGCCTAAAACCTGAGTGGCTATTCAAGCTTTGGCCATATTTCTAGTGTTGGAGAATGGATTTTTTCTAATTATGAAATTGTTAAAGGACTGTTCTTCTCAGCAAAGTAGATGCAAAGAAGCAGAACCTTTTCATGTTACATACCTGCTCTCTGCATTCAGGGCATCCATGCCTTGTATAGGTAATCATTACAAAAAGCTCAGGATGATCAATACAGTTGGGTTGCTGTTTCTCATACGTCATCAGAACCTCAACTCTGCCTCACGGGTGTCAGAGATAAATCTCCCATTAATCAAACTTGGGATCAAATTGTCCAAATTCAGAAAGTCACTTCTAGGAATACCCACTACAGGTGGAAGTGGTCATGCTGTTGGTGAAGAGGTGAGTTAAAACAGTCATGACACATGGCTAGATGGCCTAAAGAGGATAATTTGGAGATTATTAGCTGCCCAGGGGTCCCCCAGAGGATATAATGTCCTGCAGAATGTGTCTTACAAGACGTGAGAGACCACCACAGCTTTGGCTGTCTGCTCTTAGGCTGAATAGAGAATTGGTAGTTTAAACACAATGCTCACAGCAATTTTAATAATAAAATAGGTGCTATGGGGCAATAAACACACACAGCTTGTCCCATTATAGTCCTGTTTGCATGTAAGTAATGATTATTTCCATCTTTTGGCATTTTAGAACCAAATAGCATTCTCATTCTATCTGTCCCCTGAATTACTACCGCTTCCATCATTGCTGGGACAAAGATGCTAGCTTTCAAAGCTCCTGACTTAAACTGCCTCCTGTTCAGGAGCAGGCATTTCCCATACTGGTTGCAAACTAAAACTTGAGTTCCAGATGCTCAGTTGATCCGAAAGTCAGATCCCAGACATCTCCCGCTTGATGTCACTTTGCTGTATGTGAATTATCAGTAAATCCTGTAGCAAAGTCACAGGTTTAAACATTTTATTTCAAAAAGGGTAAAAGGAGAAAAGGGGCTTAATTTTTGATTTTGATTATGTTTTACTGTTGTGGCTGCAGGGAAGAGAAAACTCTTCAATTCTTCTAACCAAGTTATTCTTCCTTTTTTTGTTGTGAGGTGTTTTTTTGGACAAAGTATTCATCATCTTTCTCATTTCTGGACAAAGTATTCATCGTCTTTCTCATTTCTGCGGGCTTTCCACTAACTGTTGTTCCTTAATTAGCACAGCACAAAACCTGACTGAATCCATACCATAGATCCACTAATATTAACCTTTAATTGATGTAACATTTGGGATTTACGGTTGCAGAGCATGCACAGAAAGCACAAAATACTCAGGTAAGTGTGAGATACCAAGACATCGTAGAAGTACAATACAAATTCTCAGGGTCAAATATTGCAAATCCTACATAGACAACTTGCAGGCTCACTGAGGACCAGAAGAAACAGAATGCTACTGGGTTAGGAGTGATAAAAGAGAGATCACCATCTCACCGGTTTAGGAAGACAACAGAGAGGATTACCCTGACAGGAATTTTCTTTTTAACGGCTGTCATAAAGGTACAGTTAGCACAGAGTTAATATGGTACAAAAAAACCCTTATGCTACTGCTTTGGAAAAACTCCAACATCTTCGTAACAAATAAATAAAAAATACAAAAGCTTATGCCAATCTTCATTTGCAGTTTTGTGAGCTTACATATTTTTCCTAGAATACTAATCTCTATTTTATTTATTCGCATTAGAGCAATTTCAAAAATTCCTCCTCAGCCATGTCTCATCATGTCATAATTATTCATCTTCATGAAGGTTTCTAACAGCCTCTGGTTACAAGACCATGACGTTTTCTAATAAATTATAAAGTGAAAGGATAATTTAGTCTCCATAACCAATTAATCTTTGGCTTCTTAGCAAAACTTGGTTCCAAAAATAATGTGTCCACTAGTCTAGAGGGAGCTGGACTCCAATAACCAGTTCACCTCACTCGTTCCCTGGAAATAATCAACATACTTGAGTGCTTTCCAGGTCCAACCAAACAGGACAAGCCTCAAAGAAACATTTGAAAAGGGAGAAGGGAGTCTGCAGTAGCTTCTTTGAACTCTCTGGTCTTCCTCAACGGGAGAGCAGACCAAGGAAACCATTAGCATCTTGACATAAAGACAAAGGAAGGATTGAAATGAACATGCCTCAGGCTTGTTTTGGAGCAAAATCTCATGCATTTTCTACAGACCTTTGGCTAACACCCCCTGAGATGAACAGAAATTGTCCGTTGACTTCTTGGCTACTAGTGTGCATACTAAGGACGGGAGGCACCATGGTATTATACAAACAGCAGGAGCAACCAACATAGACTTTTGGACTTGTTACAGTACAGTAATCAAGTTAATGGCTTTTGAATTGTAGGTATATGAACACCAGGCGTAAGTATTCTTATGAAAAACCCAGTTTTGTGGAGCCTAGTCTAATCTAAATCAACCTTTTATAAGAGCAACTGTTTTTTTGTTCATTTAAACTCAGGTGTCTTCAGTATCCACAAACATGTGCTCTGCCCTATGCAGACAAGGTCAGTGAGATGTTTTAGGTGTCAAGGGGGAAAGTTCTCACATTTCTGGAATGGTAGAGGGAAGATTTATAAAGTTTTTACTGGCCTGAAGGAAAGAAAGAAAGCAGAAACATCTGCCAGAGTCATGAGTGGATTGTTGGCTAAATTCGTTCAGCGGAGGAGTCTGAAATAGATCATCTCTGCCTTTAGCGGTAGGCGTTAGTGGAGTCATCAAAAATAATTACTACAGAGATGAGTCCAGGATGTACCTACAGGGAATAAGACTAATCTGAAAATGTAAATTAATTCCATAAAGTATGGATAGAGAAGCCAACAGTTCTTACACTCCTGGGCTCACGCAGTGTACTAAGTTCTTATGAAACGAGAACAGAAATACCTTTTATTTGAGTCTGGAATAGTACTTACGAACACGCTGCTAGAAGAGGGGAAAATCACTGACAACAGAGGTTGCTACAGATACACCTACGATCACACTACCCAGAGCTTCTGTGGTAGAACATCCACCCACAAGCATACAAGCGTGGATTTCAAACATTGATATGGCCTGTGATGTTTCTAATGTGCTCTAGAAACTCACCGGTGCTGACAGAAGCAAACTCAAGCAGGGGGAAAAAAGGTTCAAACAGTTGAATAGCAGTGACAGTAGTACAAAATTAAAACAACTCTCTCCCTTTTAAGTTTTGAAAAAGATCAAAAGGAGGCTCTGCAGTTCCCAAGATGAGCCATCACGAGTGTGTTTGTGCTCACCACTTGGCACTAGCCTATAAACAAGGTACAGAACACCATAGGAACAGTGACGCGGCCGTTTCCCACAGCAGCCCTTTCTCCCTCCTCGTAAACAAACCCAAGGCCGCGTGTATTCTTTACAGCTGCCGTGGCC
The DNA here is from genome assembly GCA_028565335.1 of Limnodromus scolopaceus. NCBI lineage: Eukaryota > Metazoa > Chordata > Aves > Charadriiformes > Scolopacidae > Limnodromus > Limnodromus scolopaceus. Next base: position 53,966,824 of record JAOXNO010000024.1, on the reverse strand, counting down.
TCTCCTCAGGAGCTCACATGAAAGCGCTTTGACTGTGTTTTGCATTAGCTTGCTTCCAGTGCCAAACAGCCCCCGGACTCTCAAAGCACATACATACCGCGGAGCCCTGCTCTGGGAGGGCAGCCAGCGGGGTCGCACGCAGCCCACAGCCTGGGCCTCGCCCAGGGCCTGCAGGCCCGATGCACAGTCCCCAGCCCCACAGTTGCCACCCAGGGCAGGGGAGACCCCTCTCCAACTGGCAAACCCCCCCTAAGAGTGTGCTTTGCTGGGAAACGCTGACAGGGTCTGGTGTTACCCAGAGGGTAGGCTCTGTAGACCCGCCTTCCAGCAGCCTGGGTGCCTGGGAATGGCGCCTGCTTGTTTGGAGTCTGGGTGTCAAAGCCCAGGCCCTCCCGCTGCACTGACACGGCTCTGCGGTTGAAGCCGCCAGGCCCCACGCACAGGCAATTCTTCAGGGCTGTTGAAAATTGATTATTCCCACTTTGGCGATGGTCAAACTCTCGGATGAATTGTTACAGGGAAATTATTTTAATTCCTTCCTTTTTGAGGGGCTGCTCCAGTCCTGCCCCTCTGTCACTCCTGCTGCGGGCAACTGCCTGAGCCCGGGCCATCACTGGTTAGGGCTGTGTAAAGGGAGCATGGGAGGCACCCAAAACTGTGTCTCTCTGTGCCTCCTCTCTCCCCATGGAGGTCAGCTGTAAATACATGCAAAGGCAAAGATAATCTACATCTAAAATAAATAATAAAAAGAATGCCACGAGCTCACCTTAGCCATTTTTTGCAAGATAAAACTGGTGGCAATTCTACTATCTTATGTTATAGTTTTCCTCATCTGATTTCAGCAAAATGTCCCACTTCGCATTTCTTCTTTGCATACTACTACCTTTCGCTTGAGTCCCAATACAATGTTGTATAAATTATAAGTATTCCAGAAAGTGAATACTCTTATAAGTTAAGCAAAAAGATGACTGCATAAAAGCTGTCTAATTCTAGAAGCTATGGGTGCTAATCCACAGTTTAGCCTTTTAGAGAAAATTAGGTATGTTTTTAAGTCAAAAATCTTTCTAATCACATAGTCCACAGTCTCCCAATTGAGTTTTCCACCATGGGGACTGCTTTGGGCCAATGCACATGTCACTCTGAAGATATGCCTCATGCCCAGGTGGTTTGGCAGGAAAATAGACTTGTAAAAGCACACTTTCTTTATCTTATTCACAATTAATTATTTGATAAAACATGAATTTAAAGGGCAGAGTAAGTGCTAAGCTACTGTACATCCAGACTTTCTCCAGGAAACCAGCCATACAAGGTTTCACACATGGGACAACAGAACTTACCATTTGAGAGGAAACTAGGAAGAAAACAGTTAGGACAACGTATGCTTCTAGCTCATAGTACATTTTGGTTTCTGATTCTAACAGACAGAGACCTCAGACCTGGTTCCACTGGAAAACTTCCATACATTTTGATAAGGACAGGACTTGATTCTCTGTTGTGGTAAGAATATGATAAAAAAATTACAAATTTGTTTTAAAAGCTAAAAGATGCATTTCTCTTCTGGCTTGAGCTAAAGCTTGGAGCTGGAGGAGAGAAAAAAATAGCTCCTGTAATTGAACTCTTCAGAGTAGGACTTAAAACTATGTCCTGTGTATTCACAGTGGCTGGGTAGAACAACCTTTCATTGTCCCACAGGGAAAGGAATAGGCATGATCAGGAAGCCAGAAGGCATCCTGAATTATCAAGAAATGTTGTTTTGGGGTGGGGCAGGGAGGACAGAGGAAGAAACAAACTGGCTGGTCAGCTCCAGAGAAATGCCCAACATCTGAAGGACAGAAAACCACTGCCATCTGTCACCACAAAAATTTAAAAAAAATATCAAGGATTTGAACAAGGAAAAGGGTTAAATCACAAAGGGTAAACAGCTCTAGCAGAGAGAAGACCTCAAGGACAAGTCTCTCCATCAGAATGCTAACAGATATGAACTGTGTGGAGAATCAGGTGCAGGTAGATAGATGTCAAAAGCAGACTGGATTGCATAGTGTGTTTCAGACCCACAGACATCATCTAAGGGGGGTGATGAAAAAAATATAGTAAAAATTCAGAGAATGGAGAGTAGCCCATGGATGTCAGGGGCAAAGGGGTCAATTCATTTAGCTTGTCTTAATCTCTGCCAGTTATGACTATGAAGGGACAGACCCTCTTCACACTGATGTCACCTTCCAGCTCTCAGCCTTCTATTCCTCCTTCCTGGAGGTTACCTCCAAACAGAAAGCCAGTACAAAATAATCTATGTCTGTTGAAAGTATCCAATGTAAATGCACAAATCCTTCTGTGTTAATAAACTAGCAAAGAGAAGCTATTCTACTTATGTGTGTCTAATATATGGAAAAAACAGAGCTGCTGTTTACTCTTTACGTAAAACTGAGAGTCAAATGCCATAAGTCTGACCTGGACTTCCTTATGGAAGGGATGGCTGAAAGCTTGCTCTGAAAGCTAAAACTGAAACACTATGGTGTGGTTTGACTGAAGAACCAAATCTCTTTAGAGATGCGCTATTACAGGAGGAGTATTCCCTCACTAAATAGGGAGGAAAGGATGCTTTGATCTCTTCCCCCTGACAAACCAGGGAAAAAAGTCTATGAAATGAATCCAAGGCACAAAAGGACTTTTCTGCATTAAGAAAGGTAACTTCAGAAAGTTAGGTCAATAAACCTGAAGTACATCAATAAGACACTTTAGATTTTAACAGCTCTTACCCAAACAAGACTTTTTCATTTGGATAATTTGCTATCAGAAGGCCAATAGTTTAATTGCATCACATAAACAACAACCCAATTAAAGCTACCTCAGCAACGCATAGATACTGTTCAAGTAACTCTCCCAAGCACCATAAATGGTCTTAAAATAGCATCCTTTATAATTGTAAAGGAGATCCTTGGGTGACTACCAGAGAGATGAAAGGTGAAAGACACAGCCCTTTACCCACAAAGTCTGCTTCCTTACCCTTCAAAATGCAATTGTATTGCTTTTAATGTGCTGGCATGTTCTCGGTGTTTTTTCTCCTAGCTTTGCAGTGAGATCAGGCTACAGGAAGAAAAGCACTATGTTAACAGCACAGAGTCTTAAGGACTATTTTTATTGTTCCTGATTTATTTCTGACCTCCTGGGGTTTTTTCTGCTTGACCTTTTACATGAAGACAAGGAAAACAGTACATTTCATCTGCCAGTTCAGTGTATTTTCTTTTCTTCACTCTCAGAATTATAGGGTTTTAAGTGAACGTCAGCTATTCTGCCCGCAGGCTTTCACTTCATTGCAAGAGTATACCTGGCCTTTCCTTTCCTCCCTGGTAATAGCTTTTGTTAAGTAAGGGAATGTTTACCAAGCAAAAACACCTCAGCCTCTCAGAGCTGTGCTGAATGACAACGTTTTGGAATTGGGTTTTCCCTGGGAGTCAAAATTGGTGGCATATAGTCAGGTATTTTCTTAGTGCAAATGGTTTGTTTACCAAACCTGCACTTTTCTCATCACATTTCCTTTGAACCATGATAAAGAATGGCACACATGCACCTTCCCAATTGTGGGTTATCATATTCCTTCATGCCCAGAAACTGCTGTTCTGTTTCACCTTCCCTCACTACTCTACAACTCCAAGTGTATGGTCCCATGGTTAATGCAGATACTTGTGTGCTAAACCCATGCATTGAACCAGAGAGAGACAGAAAGAGAGTAAGGTTTGAAAACCTCATCATTGTGTTAGCACTGGGGTTATGTTAGCATCCTTGCATTTAGGGAAGCTGAGAACATGTCACCCTCCCCTCTCCTAATCCCCCTGCTCTCACATTTCCCTGAACTGTCAGCCCTCACCCCTGTCCTGTTCCCAGTCCTCCTGCTTCTTACATTTGTTCCAGAGCTTCTAGAACAACAGGAGCACCAGGACAGTCATGGATAGGTCACTAAGCTGAGGTGGATGTTGCACGGGAGCAAATAGGTTCAGGTCTGATCAGCTTCAAACAAGGCTGCTGCCTCTGGAAAGACTGAAAGCTGAACAGGTCGTGGGACAGTTTTCACCTTCTTATTCCCCCCTGCATTCTAATAAGACATTTGAACTCCCTGTCTCAGTTATCACTGCTGCATTCCCAGCCTCCTTTCTAGCAACTCTGTTCGTCTTTGTTGCCTTTGCAGGTTAGAGGTGGAACCTTATTCCCATCATCCTGCTACAAAGAGGGACCAGCAACAGCACTGGCCTGAGACAGGGAGGCTTTTCTTTGTGTTTAAAAGTTGTTCCTGGGACACCCCATCCTTGGTGTGTCCCTTACCAAGGGGGCCTCAGGGGCCTTGAAGTCATTTAGAGAAGCTGTTTAGAGAAGAGGGATGGAAGAACCAGGGAAGGTACTGGGTGCAGGTTTGCCAGTGGTGCCAAAGCGCCTCCTTAGGACTCCATGGATTCCTCATTAGGATGCAGAACACCCCAGCACCAGGCAGAGGGGCAGCAAGGTGTTTGTGCAGGTCTTGGGCAAGAGGTATGGAGGGCTCTAGAGCTCCAGGAAAACCTCCCTGACTTCTTTCTCCCTAGCTGATTTATAGCATAGACATAGGTATTTGATAACCTGTCTTAGAAATTTCCTATCTGCAGTTTACACATCCTGCTGCACAGCCTGAAGGCAGATTCAGCAGAGAACTGACTCCACCTGACAACAACCACACGGTAAAGGCCTTATCTGTCACTTTTCTTGTTTGTGTCACAACAGAAGACCCAAGAAGGTGACTCTGAGCAACTCTCCTCTTTACCTTCTCCTTGTGCGCAACAAATGACCTGTAGCCCATTAACTATTAAAGAAAGGACAATATCTTACTTCATCCTAGTTACTCTGTGAGTAAAATGACGGGAAGGCCTTCCCTTCTCTGTCTGCAAGCAGCTTCCTCCAAGTTTCTTCCAGTTTGACGCCTGCAGTGCGCAAACTGTTAAGACCTCCTGCCAAAATGATAACATTTCCAGTCAGTCTTTAGAAACAGCAGTGTTGTTTTCCTATTCGCACAATTGTGACAACAGGAAATGAAGTCCCAGTTAAATTAACTTAGCTGGTATCTACAAACTAATAAAAATTTCCTTATAACAAATTTGAATGTCTCCGGTTTTCCCCATGTATTCAAAATCCAAACAATGTTCTTCTTTACTCAAAACAAGTTGTTGAACTCTCACACCGGCAATTCTGCCCAAGAGGTATTCTTTGTCATAGGGACTTTAAACATAAGACTTTTATCTTGTTATTAAAGAATTGTACTTTAAAATATTTCCCACTACATTTCTGTTTTCAGAACTTAGGAGGGACTGTTGATTCAGCCTGTTGCTCTATTCTCACCCCATGTGCTGGTACTGAAATGCCCCTTACAGCCTCACCCACACAGAAAAACTAGGTCTCTTTAACAATAGTTAAAACAGTACAAGATATTCCCATCTTCTCCAAGTGTAGATGCAGTAGTACTGGTACAAATATGCCATATAACAGTATGGTCAAGAATGTGAAAAAAGTCACAGGAGATCAAAAATGGCATTTAGCACCACATCCTGTGCCTGACAATGGCCACTGATGGATACCAGGAGGAGTAAAAGAGCATGGAAAGCTGAGACTGACATTCTGCAAAATTCATGCCCAGTTTCCAGGGATTTGTGTATGGCAGACACCTTGAACCGTGGTGTGTGTCTTTGTGCCTGTTAACTCTCAATTCATTTTTCGTCTGTAAACCCTCACAGCCCATTTCTGAAGCTCTGAAAACTTCTGGACCCCATAACATACTGCGGCCAAAGATTGCAGAGGTTGTTTTGAACCTGCCACCTGATGGCTTCATGGCACACTCACCTGCTTTGGTAATGAACGCAACAGAGAAAAACTCTTTTGTGTTGATTTTTTCCTTCCTACTCTGAATTTTATTGCTTTCTATTAAATGTCCTGGCTTTTCTTCTTCCACACTGCAAAATTATACCCTACTGCTTCTGGTAAAGAAGTCTCATAAGGAAGAGAACAGACACCTTTCTACCAATATGGCACTGAAAAATACACACTGTTAAGGTAATTCTTTCATCAGAAAAGTCATATTTCTCAGGTTATGAGTAAAAAAAACCTGGCAAAGTAGTGCCAGCTACTTTGCATTAACTACTTATTTACATGCCACTTCTCTGCGGTAAACACGAGGTACATTATCCTTCAGGGAGAGTGAATCATCGCTGAAACAGAGATAAAATTTATCATGTCTTCATGTACCCAGGCAGGTACTAAGGAGCAGCTGACACCCACACTGTAAATTCATGTCTTACTTTACCCATCAATACTCAGACCTAGGCCAACTGAAGAGGCCTTGCTTGGAGATGCTGTGGTATCCTTTGGTCAAACAGCCCGCTGACATCCCAACCACCCAAACCACTTCAGCCCCTGCTGCCTCTTCTCCCCTGAGCTGTAGCACCAACCTGCAGACTGGCAGGCAGCCCTTTCCGCCCCACGGCTCACTCCACACCACCAAATCCCTGCCCACCTCTGCTGGAGTCCAGTATCCACCCCGTTCCTAAAGCGGACCCTACTGAAAGACCAGACCCCCTGCCAGTTGCTACAAACTCTATGCCAGAACCTAAGGAAAAGTCTTAACGTTTATGGCTGGTTTGCCACCACATCAGCTGTTGTAGTCTGGCCCTGGTAAAATGGAAGCGGAAAATGGAAGCGTCTCACTGTGCTGGCGCAGAGATAGTGATGGGGGGTATCACTGACAGTCCCTTAACCAGGACAGAAAATTTGGTATATGGGGACAGACACAAAGAAAACCTCCATTTGCAGTTAGGAAGGCAGGCTAACACGCTGACAATACTCTGGTCAGAAGGAGAAAGAGAATATGGTAGAGCCTGCTTGAAGAAATGAGAAGACAAGCTTATTAAAATAAAAAAAAATTTCTCAGGTATCACCCAGACTGGTTTGCCAACAACTAAACTTATACAAATAAGGACAGTTTGGAGCTATATACTGAAACCTTGACTGAGATCAGGTAAAACCTTTCCTCCTAATCACAGTCTTCATGGAATAGTGGAGTAAACAGTTGCAAGATAACTGCATGGCAAACAAAATCCCCTGTCTATTTTGCACACTGCATCTCCTGCTATTGAAATACACATCTTTGTACACAGGAGGGACCAGCACTCTCTCTGTTAGTTACCCACAGGGGCTAATTAATTTACAACAAAACACTGGCCCTCCTATATGCTTTTCAATTGATCACATATATCTAAAGCCTGTCCTGTCCATTTTCTGTTTGTTACACTGGCCGGACCACTCACATTCTCTTTCTGCCGCTACCTTCTCTCTTTCACAGGAGGCTGAAATAAACCAGTTTGAATCATCTACAACATTATAGAAAAAAGAGCATTACCGAATGAAGGCCAAGGTCAACTAATGCCATGAAATTCCTGCTAGAAGATAAACCCATGTCATCTTTAAGTATGATTCCTGCCCATTTCTTCAGCATAAGTCAACATACCTGCCCCTCTTCCTTTTTCTGTCCTGATGAACAGAAAATTCAATGCTTTCAACAGTAACAGCCCTCAGAAAGCCCTTCGCTTGTTAATCCTAAATGAAGTGGGCTTTACCAGTCATCCCAAAAGACAGGATTCCTCATGTCAGTCTTCAATGTTTTCTGAAGGTTTACTTAAATGATTAACTGCAACTATTAAAATCTTAAGCTAGATTATCCAGAAGTGCTCAACCATGTGGTCAAAAGTCATTAGGTCATGTGGGAAATCAGGCCGAGCACTTCTTGTAGGAATTCACCTGTGTGCTAATTTTAAAATGGGTTCTCTGCAGTTCCCAGTTTATGAACCTATGAGACTTTTCCCATTAATGCTTTGCAAGCACAGCCTACCCACTGGATTTCTTAGCACAGATCAATGCTGGGTTTTGTGAAAAGAAATGATGCGGTGAAGGCAAATTACAACCTTAAATATGATTATCAGTGCACATCAGCAGCTAATTGAAGTTCTCTCATCTTTCCCATCCTTAATGTTGATACAGGATAGCGCCTGCTTAGCCAGTACAGAGACATACAGTTTAGTGTCACTGAAACACAGCAAGGAAGGGACTTGAAGAGATTGTACAGCCCAAGCCCCTGCACAGAGAGAAGATCAATTTTATTTAGACTGCTTCAATCAATAAAAACCCTTCTGAGGGTTTTGCTAAGCTTGTTCTTGACCCCAAGGGGACTAGTTAAGTCAATTCGATGTTCATCCTCATCTCATTTTACTATCTCCTGAATAATACTTACATTATAGTACTTAAAATACTTTGCTTATGTAATTGTCCAAATCCTCTGTGATCTATACAAGCTTGAAGAATGTTTCAACCCTTTCTAGGAAATTCAGGGCCAGTCTAGTCTACATTTCTTTCAGGTAATTACATCGGTTCTTGGAAACACTGACATCACTGCAGATTGATTGATCAGGGATACTGGAATAAGGAGAGGCATTGAAGGAACGGGAAGAGGAATATCCTGCATTTGCCTTTGAGGCCACAAAAACAGCAGCGGGAAGGAAGAGTGTCACATGAAAGCACGTCTCCTCCAGACAGCATCTATCCAGATGACAAAAGAAATTTAAAATAAATGTTTATGACACAGGAAACAACAGGAAAACAGGAACTCTCCTGCACAGCATCAGGGAAGCAAATGCATGTTTCAGAAGAAGGCTCTAATTACAGCTTTTTTAGCTATTTGAAGTCTCCTTAAGCTTGTAATGTTTCAGAAGCAGAGTAGTACAGAATCTTCAGTCCAAAAGATACACTGCATCTAGGCTTTTTCCATTTTTGGCTTTCTCTGCTGCTTCTTTAGAGTCTGTCAACAGTTACCCAGGATCTCTACAGAGAAAGTAGTGTTTCCTGGCACCCTTATCCAAGTTAGACATTTTGAATGGCTTTCAGATGCACAGCTTAGATGTGCTTTAAGTCCAACAACCATAGCCATACTCCAAACTTTTGCTGCTTCTTCAATGTTATCTTCTCACAGAAGTTTCCACTCCCATGATGCTCATGACCAGAACTATCCTCCTCCAGTATTAAGTCCCCTGCTGTATATAACTACATTTATTGTATATTACTTTTGATAAAGTCTGTCTAGTTTGGTTTTTTTTAAATACTGTCTTTGTCAGCACAATATGTGAACTGGCTATTTATTTTAATGGCCCCCAAAAGATAATCATGGCACTTTTTTTGTGATATCTGGGCACTTGGAAAGCCTAACTACCATCCAAATGTATTCAAAGTAGGCATCCAGTCTAGACAGCTTAAATGCCAACGTATTGTTTCCTATAAATTAAGCTTTTCTAAAGGCCTACAGACAGAGAATGTTCCTGAGGGATGTCTCTCCTTGCCCGTTCACTTCAGCTTTAATCATTGGTTTCCACCATCAGGTCCACGGTTCCAGTGTGGAGTAACTGCTGTCTCACTGCCTGAGGTGAGACAGTCTGACCAATGCCACTGATGCCAAGTCTGTGAAAAATTAAAATCTTGTGGTACTAAGAAGGTGGCTGATATTTTTAGGAGTAGATGAAACTGTTAGGATTAAAAAAAAAAAAAAAGAGTAATTTTAAGGTAGATTATGCTGCAACAGTCAAGCCAGCTTCAGACTTCTCTTAAAATGCTTTTCATATGGTCAGAACTAGTCCTCAAGAAAAAGGATAATGCAAACAGTTAGCATTAAATGACAAAAAAAAAGTGAAGAAAGTGACAGAAACCACTTTGAACTAACCCTTTTAAAGCTTAGCCACTGAGTCAGCTTGTCTTCATCCAGAGAGAAGTGGTCTGAAGGCTGGCAGGAGCCAGTGCTCCTTCTCTGACACCCAGAGGGCTGGGTGACACCTCCATGCCCCTGCCATCTTGAGTCTGTGACAGCTTATGATTTCCTCTTCTAAGTCCCCAGGGATGCCAAACAGGATGCAAGAGTCTTGCTCCGTGTAGCCAGGGACATCCCAAGTGTGTACACCTGGAGTGTGTACTGCTCTGAAAGTCAGACTGCTTCTGTCAGCACATATTCAAAGTGAACAGATGAATCTCTGTGTGTCAGTATTTTATCCATCACGGCAGGAAGCAGGAAATTCTGCCTCAGAAGTAGATCTGTCAATATTTCCTGAAATCTTTGGCTGTAATGAAGTCTTGTACATGCTCTGGTTGTGCAGAGGCCGTTGGTAATTTGTCCCTTTGAACTAAAAAGAAGGCAAGAATTACATTGTTAGACTTTAAATAGATTAGTTTTTTTTTTTCTGTTTGTTCTTTGAAAGTTTTATTACAGAACCCCTCTCCTCTTTTTCCATCTGACTGAAAGGAAACCAAAAGATTATAAAGTGGAAAACATCTGATTGTAGGAATTAAGCAATTAGTTGACACCAGTAACAACAGCATATTATTACTGACAAAAGCACTTCTGCAACCTAGGATCCTTAAATAGAATGTTGCAAAAAACCCCACATACCAACCAGGACTAAGATCCATGCCAGCTTAATGGGAGAATACAATAGCAAACTAACTGAAATTAACTTTACTTATTACACTAGGTTAATGTATTTGCTCTTCATTCTTGGAACATTTTATTGCATTTGATAATTACGTAATGAGTAAACACTTCAAAAGTGTTTTTAAAAAAATGGAAATAATCAGGTAAAGTAACTGCTACGTCTATTAGGCTTAATGTTCCTGCATTCATTTAATGGTACTGCATAACCAGGAGGCCACTCTGTCCTCCACATAAAATATATGAAAATAACATTGTTATTCCTGGGCCACCGAACATAGTCAATATCTTACAACAAATAAACCAGTAAAAGCCATTAATATGGATTTTGAGAAACGTTATTAGTGATACACTTAATGAAACAGCTTGAAATTATGTCAGGAGGGGGAGGTCATCAGAATTAAGGCCATTTCAAAGACTTCTGTGGAAAGAATCAGTGAGGTGTCTCTGGGCCTCGTTTCTCCTCTCTGCAGGAGGCTGCTGGGCTCCAGTTTCAGAGTTAATGCTGAAAAAAAAAAGTCTTGCCATGCCAACTCTCATAAGCGTCTGGATAAGTCTTATGCGATCTTTGACATCGGAATTAGGCTACAAAACGCTCTCACAGTAGCCAAGAATCAAAATTGTGTTTTGCTTGGAAGTGTTTTTCAGCTCCCAGGAATTTATAAGGGTTCGTACACAACTGTAATAAAACAGCAATAAGAGTTCTGCAGTTAAATCACTTTCCTTAGCAAACCAGGAAGAAACAACAGAGTGGCCTTGGTCTTTGATGTTTAAATAAAAACACCAAGAGCGATCCCTCCAGCCATATTAAGTGACCTTGCTATAATCAAGGCCCAAGAATATCTGTTTGCTTAACCTACATTATGCGAGATCTCCATGTGACAGGGGAAAAATGTGCCAGTCTGCTCGGCTGAATTCATTACTGGAAATAGGTCGCAGTAGAGTTGAAGGTAATTTTTAAAACATACAGGGAAAGGGTAGGAAAAAGGGAAGAGATAATGTAATTCTTTGCCTTGATACAGCATCACTTACTACGTCACTTTTTTCTTGTTTAATAGAGTAACATCTCTGTTTTCCTAACTTAGGGCTCTGTCCTGCCACAAGACAGGTGACAGGAGAGAGCCC
>JAOXNO010000024.1:53931280-53955065 GCA_028565335.1 Limnodromus scolopaceus | reverse complement strand
TGTTTAATAGAGTAACATCTCTGTTTTCCTAACTTAGGGCTCTGTCCTGCCACAAGACAGGTGACAGGAGAGAGCCCCAAATTATTCCATTAGGAAAACATATCACTTATCACTCTAGAATATATAATACTATAATAGATAAATATAATTATATGTAATAATGTAGATTATAATACATAAATGTATAAAATTAAAGTTTTCATTCCTGTCTTATTATGATTTCATGCAAATCACTTGAGTGGGACCATTTTGCTGGGCACCATGGACATCCCACCCTCTCCTCCACCTAGTAATTTCCTCTGACTCACACATGGTTTGTCTCTTCAAACCTGGCAGAAGTTGGCTGGCTCTTTTCCTTCAAGGCCAGCTTTTGCCCCGGGCTTTCTTGCTCTCTGAAAGAGGAAGGGTCGGGAAGGCAACAGAAAAAGCCAGGCCAGACCTCTCCCATCTCCCCTGGTATCTGCAGGGGTGTGCACCAAAGGCAGCAGCTGTAGGAAAGGAAAAGGAAGAGAAAGGCGCTGAGGAAAGGGAGAGATAAGGAGAAGCTGTTGTGCAATGGATCACAGAGTGTAAACACGCAGGTGTGCGAGCTGCTAAAACAAAATGCTTGAAGGCGAGAGGGCTAATAGGAGGCATCGGGATAAAACTGGGCCAAGTTGAGTGTCATCTCCACACAAAGAGACCTAACTGAACAGCTCTGTATAAAAATAACAGCCTGCCTTGCCAGCCACATTCTCCCTTTGGCCCCCAGCTGTTTCCACTTCCTTAACATATGTTGAACCAAATAAAGTGTTTACTAATTTCCCATCCAGCTTTTTCAAAAAAACACAAAAGCACGCACTGCCAAGGCCGGAAGAAGGTGAAAAAGAGCAGGCAAGAAGAACAGTAGAAGATAACTAAAGCGTTTAATCAGTGCATTTCTCTTGGGTTTTCTGCAGGTCTTGCTTAACTGCTTCACTACCGTCAAGATGACCCTCCGCAGCTACCAGTTTTGGGGAAGCCAAATGGATGTCCAGGGCACAAGGTAGCAAAGTGGGATCTGTTGCCTCCACAGGGGAACCAGAAGTACCCTTGAGTGGCCAGCAGTAACCGTGACAAAAAAATTATAACTACACCACATCTGTTGTTCACTCTCTAGAGGGGGTGCCCTGAACTGCAGCCCCGCATGCAGTCCAGTCAGACAGGAAAAGCATTTTTTTTCCACTTTGTCTCCTTTTAGCAGTACTATTAATAATAACACATTAGTCAAAAGCTGTTGGTATATTTGCTGTTTATCTATCATTCTTTCATCAGCAGAGCTCAAGGGTAATTAGCGCACAATTCCCTGGCACTGGTAATTCTGCTCATTCATGAACCCAAGTTAATAACACAAACCAGTAATCCCAAACTGCTAATTCTCACCCACTTGTATCACATAAATAGCAACGCTGTAGATTTATTTATTCACCAAGGAGAGAGGGAGAGAGGACAGAGACCAAAGTGAAAGCCTTGCTCATATTCAAACGCCCTGCTGCTGAACATGCTGCAGCTGTGCACAGCTGGTGTGTCTCTCTGCACACTTCATACTGATGCTAGCGAGCTGTGAGAGCACACTGTACCTGTAAGAGCACCTCTGCACCTTCGTAAGGGTGATGACATCCCAGTCTGTTCAGATGTAATCGTTTCGGTCCGGAGTCACGCTTTCAGAGTCTCACTTAAACCAGGGGGAAAGCTCCAGGCAGCAATGGCACCACACCCTGAGACCACAAAAGCAAATCTCCCTTGGTTCCTTTTCTCACGCTTTTCCCTGTGAGGATGACTTTTATGGAACAACAGGTAGCAGAATAGGTGAGTTAAAAACCACAATTGAAAATTAATCCTGTGATTAACATGTTTAATGAGTCCAAGACCCTGGTATTTTATTGAAGTAAAAATCTGGAACAGTAGCATGTGTCACCAGTCTATGGAAAGGTTTGGGCTGGGTTTGAAGCTTCCTACTATTTATGTGCTTAACTAAGATGATCCAGTTAATGAGAGAAGACAAAGAGCCTTATATTGTATCGCTTGTTTTCAGCAGGTTCCCCATCAGCACGCAACAACCACAAAGCAGAACAGGGAAGAATTATTTTTCCATTGTGAAGGTGAGGGTCTTTGCTGCTCCCACATCTGCCGACCAAAGCTGGTAAAGATAGCCTCATTCCAAACTCTATCTGACATTTCTTCCCTCTAAATCTGCAGCGTCTGGGTAAGCTACTTCCATCCACTGGGATACAAGGGCATACAGTCTCATTTCCTTCTGTCAATCAGGGTGGCTGCTGCTTGCAAAGAGCCCTGCCTCTCTGCCCTGGCATGCTTCTTAAGGTCAGATTCCCTGGAATCAGAGGAAACCCCAACCAAAAGCAGAGATACTGGACTTTTTCCTTCCTCTTTCCAGTCACTGCTCTTTCGCTTGTCAGTAACTTCAGCACTGCAGACTGTGTTAAGTGAGAAGGACACGGGCAAAGGGAGCTTTCAGCCTCCTTATCCTTCTGTTTCCTGGTATCATTCAGAGCTGAGCTGACTTCCAGTGCCACGCGAAGCTCTGATCCGTTCTCATGCGCTATCAGCCAGAACACAACACACCCCAGCCATGACCCCTCCATCCTCCTCTTGGCACCATGGCTCTACAGGCACAGCAGAGTTTCATTAGGCAGGGGATATCCCCCGGGGCCCTCTTCAGTACCTCTTGTTCCTTCGTGAGTGTGGTAAAGGAGCCTGGATAATAAGCCCCAAAGAACTAATTCACAGTAGCTTGCTTCAGAAGGCAGAGTAATTAAAAAGAACTGAAAAGCTTACACAGCAGCTGCCAGCCCAGCAAATAGAAGTGTTCTCCATACTGAAAAACGTGGAGTGCAGGTTTTAGAGCTCCTTGACAACACAATCCTCTATGGAATATAATGAAACAAGGACAATACAAATATAAGCCAGTCCACTGCTATAGTTAAGACACTTGCCACAGCAGAGACAAAGGTGAAATTAAAAAACAAATAAACAAACAAAAACCCCATATGCTATAGAAGAGAGAACTACAGATCCCTGGCCATTACGTATCTCCTTATCTGTTCCCATTTAGCCCAGGTGAGTCCAGTCTTCATCTTTCCTCTGATCACCACAGCCTACCAGGCCAGACCTTCTTCCATTCTTAACCTGGTCACAAAAATCTGCCCAAGAGATGGCATACCATATTCCCTACCTTATTTTATGCTGAATGAGTAAGTCTCTCACCAGTTGCACTTCTGATGTGGTTTATTCTTAATCAGTCTGACAACCCTTTGATTTTGCTTCCACACCTGCCTGATCTTGTACTGGCTTGTCCTTCTGTGGCATTGGTGTTAAAGCCCAAGCTTTCAATCCCTTTTTAATTTATATGCTGTTAACATGTTCTTAAAACACCCCCAGTCAAGGAAAAGTGATCTCTCTAAATCACCTAGGCTTATACTTGGGAAATTTTCTTAAGGTCTGACATAACTCCCAATTGCTGCAGTTTAGGCCCATTTTTTAATTATCTTGTTTCTACTGAGGAGGCTAGGGAAGGAGAGCAGGATGAGTTTACAGAGGCAGGAAAACAAGTGCTATTACTTACTTGCTCCAGCTTGGCAATGCCGTCACTGAGTTGCATCAAGTTCACTGTGTTGTAGGAGCAGCCTGAGGCTGTAAAACAATTTGCTTCTGTTTCAGAGCAAATCAGCTGCGTGTCAGCCGAGGCGTACACGCGGTGCCAATGGCTGACACACTTTGTGCCTTTTCTCTCTGACAAGGGCTGGCACCATCTCTGCATTCAGATGCAGCTTCTCCTTTGCGTTCCACCAAGGATAGGTAGACCGTGCTGCTGGGGGCAGGGGCACAGGACGGCACTGCTGCAGTAAAGGAGAAGGAAGAAAATGCATTGCACATCATAATGTGTTCTGCATTTTGAAATTGCCTACAGGCTACCCACAGGCTACTATTTTAGTTACAGCTGTTTTCTAGAACTCAGTGGTCCTTCTGCTGACACTGTATAACAATACAGGTGCAGTAGCTTATATGAACAAGCTCTAACCTGTTCTGGACTCAAAACCCGCCCTCCAAGGACACTCACCATTCAGTCATTTCTTTCCCTTGTTTTCTAGCATGCTGCAGACACTGATGTTCTTCTGCTTTTTCTCATTTTCCACTAAAATCGCCATAACCTCATCAGCCACCATGTCTCTTCCCATCATCCTTTCTATTTTCTTTTATAACATTTTTTCCCACTCATACACTACCAAGATCTTTCTTTCATTAAGTCTATTCCCCATATAACTTCTTTTTCTCAGGCAGGTCACCCGTGTTTTGCTTTATAACTTGCTTACTTCTCCTCATCCAGCTCCGCCATCATCTTTTTTGTTTGTTTCATCCAACTGCTGACACAAATTCCATTTTCTCTTAGACACCACAGTGCTCTCTTTCCCGGGAGCTGAATGGATCACGCAACCATACTACTTCCCAAACAATCATTTACATTTCTACAGTGCCTTCTAGCTGTGCATTAGAAAATGATCTGAGAAGATGAGTTAAATCAGCAACACTGTATTTCTGAAGACAGGACTACTAGCATCTTTCCTAACTAGGTGGAATTGGGTGCTGAATGACAAACTGATATCTCCAAGATGGGCCATGCAATATCATGGCCAGTCTTGTGCAACCTACAGCCTTGCTGTGGTCCTGTGCTCTGTTCTGAACTCCCCTTTCACTTTTCTTTAGAATTACTCTGTGATTCCATAGGCTTTATTTTTCATTCTACAATTTCATACAGTTCCATTTTAGAGCTGCTGATGCCTAATTTCTTCACAATTGTCAGCTCAGTCTTGCAGTGTTTCAGAAACAGCATAAGGTTCTATAGAAATAGCTGAAAATGTGAAGCTTTTGAGAAAATCTTACTTGAAAAAAATATCCCACAGGTAAAAATCAGTGAAACCCCCCAAGAGTATAGAAAATCCCAAGCCTGCAGCCACTATAGTGGCTCCTCCAAAGGAAAGCGACGCACTAAAGTTGTTGGATTACACTGTGTACTTGTTGCTCTCTTGCTGGGAAGACAGGTGACCTAAGTGTTTCATAGCAGCAGGGTGCTAACGCTCCAAGGGGAAGGAAATTAGTCATTCCTCGTTTCTCAGCTGACTTATGACTACCTTGGCAGTGATGTAAGCGAGGAAGCTTGTCAAGCGGAGGGGGGAGGGAAAAGAAAAGGGGATGGGGTGGCTAAGGGGGGAAACACACAAAAAAAGTAAATTGTATCACAGATCCAAGCTGCTCTCCAGACAGCACTGCCGGACAGGAACCGTTTGTCCATGAACCCCACTACCACAACGCTCTCACGACTTTCACATATCCTCGTAGCCACTAAAGGACTTTTACCTCCCCATCCATCGTACTAACCAAAGCTCCCACTGCACCATCAGATTGTTCTTACATCCCCCAAATCTCTTCCACTGTGATCACCCTACTTCCTCAGTAGCTCGTATTCCCTGCACCTGCCCTGGCTTTCACAATACTTACATTTCCCTTCCATACACGTTACCCATTTGGCTGGGCAAGAGGCAGCACAGGTCACGGCTGATTCAGAGCACGAGTGCTGACAGCAAAGCTTGCAGATCGTACGGGTAAGATAATGGCTGAACTCAAACTTTCCCTTTGTCTTCTTTCTCACAACGACTTTTTGTGACATTTTTAAGAACTTACCATCTTTGAAACTTCTACTTCCAATTTATGAGTGAAATTGCAGAGATTGATGGGCATAGCCTTGTACTCCAGGAAGATGCCTGTCTCCATATCTCTCTTGGATCTTGCGTTGTTCTTAGATAAGTGATCCTTCACCTGTTTCTTTCTATAATGTGAAGTGAAACAACCAAACAGAAAACAGGACAGGGCAGAAAAAAGAAGGTGAGGTAAAGGAAAAGCAGCCAGCTTCCCTATCAGTCTTTAGTAATTTTGGCAGCCCATTAATTATTGTTTAGTCTCCTTTTGTGACACATAGGAATGTCACTGATGTCAACATGTCAACAAACAGTACTGCAGTTACCATAGGTCAATTGTAGACACCTCCTAAATAAGAAAACCAAAGCCAGTCCTGGAATGAGCCCGAAGACTCAAAAGCTGTTAAGTCATCAGTGGTTTGGGGTTTTTTGCACAGATTTGGCAAGTTATTCAGTCTGGTAGCTAATAACATTTTGTAAAGGTGAAAATCCATGGTCTCGTTAGCTTTCAAACATGGAAAATAACTCTTCTTTGATGCTTTCCTGCCTCCCATTTCCTCTCAGGTTTGAAAGTCAATAGCTGGATAGCAATATGAAGGTACTCCTCAGGCCTGTATTTTGCAGCTGGCCTATAACTAGTTAATATTTCAGATCTTCAGCAGATCTTTCTATTTTACTTAAAAAAAAATAAAATTTAAATCCTTTGTCTTAACTCAGCGTTCTTCAGTCAGGAAAGATGAGTATCTTAGAATACAGGACAAGAATGTTTCTTTAAATTTAGTTCATAAAATAGTGACTCTTATTGCTGTTCTAGCTGTAAAATGTCACATTCCTCCTATTGTCCTATTTTCACAGCTTCTAAGTAAAACCTGACAAAAAGAATACAATGCGGTGACAACCAGTTTGCTGTAACCTTGTGAGGATGAAGAAATGGAGACTGTTACTGGTAGGGGAGTCACTGCAAGACTTTATCCCCTCTTCATTCAGGACAATAAAAACTGCTCATTAACAATGTCATCTGAGGAACTTGCTTTCTTATTGACTGTCCAGAGATATACCTGTCATCAGGGAGGTGATGAGCTACAACAGGAGAATTTCTGGACTGCTTTTACAAATAAAACCAAGGTCTATTAACATGATTTTTCTTTTTCATTGAGAAGTTTGAAATATTACTTCTCAGGGTGTTGAACAGCCTGTTCACTTAATGAATAAGTTTTCACTTCTGGAAAAATGACATTTTGCCTAGAAACTGTAAGGAATTGTTGTAATTTCTCCTGTCATTCCTTTTTAACCTATCCTGTTTTCTCACTCATTCACACCATGAAATGTGCGGTACTGCAAGTAGATGCCAGGCCAACAACCTGAGGTTTAGTACTTACGGAGATTTTTGTTTGTATGTGATAGATGTTCCCCTGACACGTCCCGGAATCAGTCCTATAGACACTACTTCCACTAATTCCATGGTGCATTTGGTATATGTTGCATCCAGCTGTTTCTCTCCATCAGTGGCAGGGCTGCTGCTGGAATATCACTACATACTCACTGGCTCCTCTTGGCTGTGGTATCAAGCTTCTTACATTCATCAACTGCAAATTGACTTCTCAACAGGATAAAGAAAATTAAATCTCTTCAGCCTGATTTCTGTCCAGAGTTGATGAACTTTATTTTCTGCTTGATTATGAGTAAATCAGGAAGTTTTAAGTATTTGCTATTCAAGCATATTCAAATATATATTTTTTAAAAAATCTTATTTTATGGAATCAAAAGAGATGCTTGAAATTCAAGCTGTAGTGTTTTAGTGTCGCTGGTCAAGTAAGTTTAATTTTCACCCCTGATTTGAAGAATATGTAAGCACTTCCAAGGCAAACACTTCATGTATGTAACTTTTTTTTGTTGCCTGAAATACTTATGTGGGGATATGTAAAAGGTGGTTTTGATACACAGGTGCATCAGTAAAAATTGGCTGACATTCCTGGTAGGCAGACACAAAATGAACATATCTATAGAACCAGCGATGTACTTTAAAAAAGCAAATTAATATTCAGATGTGTATTTTCTGCATTATTCAACCTTGTGTTAGTAATGTGTCTGGGAAGACAGATAAAACTGAGGAAGCTGGGATGACTTGTCATACAGATCTTGAGGTCTATGACAGGCTACTTAAGGGTTATTATATGTCACTGAAAAGGAAATATATTTTTTTTAAGAGCTATTTTTATGTTTCATTCTGTGCACGTGTAAATGATAATTTGCAATCAGCCACCTTTGCTCACTCAGTGCTGCCAAAGAACATCCCATGTAATAAGCTTGGCAAAATCCTCAATTAAATCAGGTCAAGGGAGGTCAGGGCCCAGCAACCTTTCCAGAGAGGCATGCCAGAATATTTTTTTCCTCACCGAACTGGAGATAAACCACATTTTGCTTCTCAAAGAGGCGAAAGGCTCCTGACTCCCATATGGACAAAACTGTACGTTGCCCTGCGCACAATGGGCACCTCCACTGGAGTCATAAGAGGAGTCCCTGGGAGTCACAGACAACTCAGCATCTTTTGACTCTGCCCAAAGCCTGTTGAGTGCCAATCAGAAGGCACAAGACGTTTCTGATTTCTGGAATAAAGAATTACTTAAAGGACAACTCCTCTTGCAAAACACGTATAGCTTCAACGTCTAGCCTGTGGAAACAAACTAACACTGCTAAGCCTTGGTTCAAAAAACAACAGGCAGACCCAGGTTTGTAGTCTGTTTATGTGGGCTATAATAGTGATATACAGATCTAGAGGAAAACCTCTAAATGTGGCTAGACACACTAGGGTTTCTGTCTCCTCATATTGTTTTCTAACACCTTTAGAAGCCTGCACAAAACCTGAGTGGAGGCAGTGTTAATTTGGTGGCACTGCATAACCCCTCTCCTTTCTCTCCATTAAAAACTGGACTTAAACCCACTCTGAAAAAAAGGCAAAGCAGGAAAGAAGCAGTCACTAGCCAGGGGGTAGACTTTCCTGCCTCGTGCTGGTTATTCGGCAGGGGAAGCGTGTATGTGAATCACCTGATCCAAAGCGTGCTGCCCTAATGACGCATTGGAAAAGATAGTGGAAGAGGTAAATGGGCAGCAGATGGGAGTAAAAGAGAAACCTACACTTGAAAAACTTGGAGGAGAAAGAGATAAAAAACATGAATAGGAAGTTCCTTTTGCAAACAGGACTATTCATTATTTCACACTGAAGGAACCGGCATTTATACAACCCTTTCCTCAAAGGAGGTATTTTCCATTGAGAAGTACACGAGCAGACATAGCAGTTGTGTATGGCAGGCCATTCATGAAAACTAAAATATTAGCAAATGCTGTTCTTAAGTCACAGAATCCTCATGGTTGGAAGGGACCTTTGAGATCATCATGTCCAACCACAAATGCTAGGAAAGGCACAGAATTTTATTAAAATTCACATTAACGCTGCACATACTGTTTTCTTCACTTTTGGACACTGCTCTCTTTAGCTTATTTTGCTCCTTTTCTACTCCCTTTCTACCAGTATGGGTTGGTGAAGCAAACAAGCAGAATCATTACTTGCACAGGCTGAAAGAGAAGTTGTCCTCCATGGTCCTGTGCCAGGAAGGCAGGACCGAGTGGCAGTCAATTTACCTGACAGAGACAAGCAGTGTCCTCTCCCTCGCAGTGAGATTGGTGGTCCCCAGGCAGGAGGATTAAAGGCAGGGATCCTGGCCAGCTTCCCCGTGCCCCACATGGCACATCTTCTGCTAACTCCAAAGCCCATGTTCAAATGCCTACTTCTGCACATCACAGATGTGCTTCAAATTCACTGCACTCTGCTGCCAATGTCCCCACACCCAAGACAAGTCCAAACCTACCATGAGGAAGGGCATAACCCCTTAAGGCAGGGCTGACAACGATTAATCCAGTACAGCTAAACATGATGTGTGCAGGGAAGAAAACTACCCTTCAGTGAACATCTAGATAGAGAAGCAAAGGCCTTTTATCACCATTCCGCCATGTGCCTTTGTCAGCATGAGACATTTCCTACAGAGTCCTTTAGGAAAGAGAGGAAGGAGGTCTGAACATCACCACACCTCTAGCAAACACCACCTCATTCAGTTTTCTTCTGAACCCCCTTTTTTCGTGCCTCCTGCTTTTCAGGTCCTCTTGGTTCTTACTCCGGTGTTCAATGGAGGTTGCTCTCACAGTCCTCAGAAGCAGCTCATTCACTTCCCTTTCTTCACAGTCTGCAGCAGTGAGATTCAAGTACGCTCAGACAACCTCTGCCTCAGAAGAAGGCAAAGCTTCAACTCATTCGTCCACTTAGCAACAGCCTAGTGAAACCAACCAAACTGAGACAAGCGTATCGAATGTGACAGCTATTACAGTGTTTTTCCAGAGTGACAAATTAAAAAAAATAAAAATCAGAGACGTTATTCAGATGGAGAAGGAAAGAGGTGCAGAGTCACTACTTATGAAAATTACATGATGCAAGAAAATTATAATTCTTGCTGACATTATGTGCAGTATTCAGTGCTTTGAAATTGAATACACCCAGCTAAAATGCCAATTTCTAGTTTCGTTTACAGACTGGACCCACAGAAAAAAATTGGATTGTGAATGATTTAAATTACAGTCTATCATGTTATAACAACACACCTTCGTTCTCAAGCAAATGTTATCTCCTGCCAATACTAATCCTGACCAAGATATACTTCCTTTCACTACACTGGAAAAGAAGTTTATATCTCTAGCATCCCATGCCAGAAAACATACAGTTCAGACAGGAAAGGAGCTGTCTGTTACCCCAAAATTCTCAGATGTTTGCTGAAATCCAATGGCTGTTTGAAACAAAGAACCACTTGAACCCCATCCTTGAGACATTTCAGTCCCTCCACTTTAGGAGCAGAATAACCTCAGGAGATCAAAACCAAGTGCAATGCTTAGAGCTGGATAGTGCATATGCTAGGGAGGATAGATTTCCAATAACATAATAGGCAATGCTACAGACACGGGTTACCACCCAGCTCCTGATCTCTAGCAGCACGGACTTCAACATGGTACTAACAGCTGTGCCACAACGCACTGGAACCACAGTCACTGGTGAGAGGGAGATTTATTCTTTAAAACATACTTTTTCTAAACTCTTCCTCAGAATTTCAGAAATAGTATGCATCGGTCCCAACTAATGGAAATGAAAAACACTGCTGGACAAACACCAAAAGACTATTTTCACCAACAGACAGGGCAAATTCAAAAATGGCATATCCTTTCCTTTCCTGCTTGCACTTCACTGAAAGTCCACTCAAATGCTGCCAGATCGACGGTTTACCAAAGCTTATTTTAAAGCTACACACATTGTTTGCAGATAGTACACCTTAAGTGTACGTTAGAAAGCTTATCCATAGCACCAAATAGGGCTAGAACAACAGGGTTTACCTAGTCCACTGCCACTCAAACCAGCTAAGCATTATGCTCAAAAAATAAGGCTTTAATTTCAGGAGAAGCATTTGCCCTCAAAGAGGACACACTACTTATTTAATATATTCAAGTAACAATGAGATTCATGAAAGTGAAATTGGTTTGCCAAAGTAGCTTCATATTCATTATACTGCTCATCAGGATGTATTTATTGTCATCATAACCAATTTTAAATACAGAAAAGGGAAGAAAACTTTATGGAGAATATACCAGAAAGCTGTGAGCCATTGGAAAAGCACTTAGATAGGTCAAAAAGTAATCCCGTGACACATTCCTGCAAGTAGCACATAACTAGCTGGTTTGCACTACATTTTTTTAATGCTTACAAAAAAAGAATGACAGAAACGTGGTTTAGACTGGCTAAATATTTCAGTGTAACTGTATCCCACGCAATACAGATTTACCGAACAGAACCACAGGGACATCCTCAAATCATTCACTTTGCTGGCCGGGCTATAGCCTGTGGCCTTATACATTACATAATATGGAAAGCCTTCTCATGGCTTTGTCAGAGACCAAATATGTTTTCCCCCCTACCCAAGAGCATTCAAACATAATCCCAGGAAATCCTGTTGTATTTACAAAAGATGCTGTCATCCCGACTTGCACTTCACAGCTCTCCCCAGGTGTGACCGGGCGCTTCCAAAGTGAAGTCACTGGAAGCACAGACATGTCTGCAGAGTTGCAAAGTGCTTTTCTGATATCAAACACCAAGAGGTAAAAAAAAAAATAAAATACACGGTCTTTATGCTCAACATTTCTTATTAAGCAGCCACCTCTGAGAAAAATTTCTGGCTGTCAGTATTACTGAACCCTGTGTTTGTCTGCCCCGCTCGAGTGCCCTTGTCTCACACACAGCCAAGAGAGAGCCATGCAAGGATGAGAGCTCTGGCAGCCTCACCACATTCTGCAGAGGACCTCCAGAATGCCTGGAGCTTCCCATACTGGGCTGCCTTATGCTGCCGAGGAGGGGCTGGGACAGCCCCCACTGCTGGTTTCAGCTCCGAGACCCTCTGTGCCAAAATCAGTGCATCTTTAAACCCAGAGGTTACCAGTTTCTGGTGCCAGGGAGTGGAAGGGGGCAGAGGGTGTAGCTCTGCAGCCCATCCCATGGTACCAGCCTAGATCTGTGATAAAGCCTGGGATTTAAGGGAAGCGGTTTGCATGAAGACCCAGGAGGGAACTCCCCTTCTACTGAAACAGCAAATCTTTCCCACACAGCATCCCAGCTCCTGCCCACACACGGCGTTGGTCTCAGACCTGGAGGGATCTGCCTTTCTCTATCTCTTCAGGCCTCCAGAAGTTTTCCTCCCCCACTTTTGGCACTGATCCCGAAATGCAGCTGTTCCACAGCAATGCAGCAGCTCCTCTTTCCCTGCTCCTCCTTTAGCGCAGGCTGATAGCAGACGTCAGTGTGTGGAGCCCTTCCCAGGAGGGAGCAGCCAGAGTAATTAAGCTCTAGTTCTGCTTGCAGGGATCCCAGCTCCAAAGGGAGAGGGTTCGGTGGAGCAGATACCAGCAGCCTACACGAGCGAAGGCATGTGCTCCACCAGTTGGTGCAAACAGTGATAATTAGAGCCCCCTTCCATACTCAGTGTATTCAAGCCAGACGACACAGTCTAAGCCTGGCTCAGTCTGATAATTCCCATTTTTCTGTGAAAGCAACTAGTCTTTTCCCTTTCATCTCTCCTGCTTTTTCCATCTTTAAAAGCCCAAGCTTTCCCTTAGGCATACAAAACCCCAAGGACATCTGTGACGGATTTGGAGATTCCCTGTAATTGAATATATAATCTTTTAAATGTTTGTCTGATTACTGGAAGGCAATTTACTGTACAAAATGATGACTTTAAACTGAAACACAGGCTGCCTGCATCAGGCAGGGAAGAACACAGTTGAGTTTCATACAGCTCAGCCATTTACCTACCCCTTCTGGAGAGGGTTTTCACGCTTGGGACCACTGGGCCCTTCACGAGGCGCTTCCAAGACTCCAGAGGGGTCTCATCTCTTCTTTCAGATGATAAGTAGGTGTGGGAATACTCTAGGGCAAGGCAAGAAACATTCTCATGCAATTGTACGAAAGCTTCCTGAAGTCAGGCTGATCTGCTACGTAAGAAGAAGGAAAAGCTCGTGGAGGACAGACCATCTGAGTAGGTTTAAAGGAAGAGTTCCTGAAATGTTCAGAAAGACTGTTAAGGGAGACAGACTTCAGTCCTACCTTGCCTTCACTCACAGTTGAGGGTCCCAGTGGCCTCCATTTTTGAGCTGGTAGGCTTCTGAATACAACAGGTCAGTGTGTGGATTATCTGCCTTTGTATTTCTTCAGTGTGTGTGTTTCCCTGCAAAGTTCAGTTCTTAGGAAATACATAGTGCTGTTTTATGGACAAGCCTCCGTCTCTAGACTCAAAGACCCTGAGATAGAGGACCTGTAGGGCAATACAAAACCAGGGCATGGTCCCAGGACTAAAGAATCATGGGAGGCCTCTTCAAAGGACTACCACATAAAAGATTGTCTTCTGTAAATGGCTGTGACCTAAATGATTGAACAGAAGGGCAGAAGAGACAAGAGACTCAAAGTGGGTCAGACTGTAATTCTCAGTCTCTTAGGATTCTTTCTGTCTCTGCAAGCCTATCTCGTATTCACACTCTTGCTCCAGATACCAAGATCCATCTTCTGTTGCCACAACACCTAGCTGCCTGAAACTCCAGCTGCCCTTCCAAATACTTTCTCTCTCTGGGGCAAACATGCTCCCCCAGACTTCTTTTCCTTCTGTCTGGGAGATAAGTCATGCACCAGAGCCAGGGGACTAGAGAAAACCTAGCTGGCAAAGGGCAGCCTTGAATACTCTGTCCTGCCCAACCCACCCGTGCCATCCCACAGTGACTAGGCTGCTTTGAACAATGTTTAAACATGTTCTCCAAAAGCGGGAGGTTAGGCAGCACCTGGTCCATCATGGGTGAATCCCCCAGCAGCTGGGCAGCATCTTGTTTGCTGCAGCACGACAGCGCTGCCTCTCACAGCCTGGATGCCTGGGAGAAAGCAGGGGGAACTACAACAGCTCTCCCCGGCTGAGCAAGAGTAATGGGCCCAGAGAGCTTAGAAAAAGGAGAAAACATCCTCCCACTCTGTCCTCAGGCTCTTCTGGACGCTTAGACCTATCAGCACCACTGCCTGCAGGAAGCAAGGGTGGTGAGAGGAGGCTGGAACATTTTGCCTCAGGATGATAAACAACTCTCAGAGGCTATCCCGGGGATTAGTAGAAAGAAATCAACATAAGAGAAGCTAATAGGGCAAAGCAGTGACAGGAAGGAGCGATTCCATCACTGACCGCTACCACTTCAGCTCTCCAGTTGCAGCTTTTCCCTGCTCCACATCCCCCCACCCCTCTTTTTATTTCACACCAGGATGCAGGTGTGATGGAAAGGAAAGTGCTGCAGGAGAATTCTGGTCTGCTCCTAACAATGGTTTCATCTATTTGACAAGCCCTCCCCCTAGGCTCTCCCCTGCTAAAAATAATCAACGCTTCAGCCTTCCATGGGAGTTTAGCCTTAAGACTGTGGGATCGGTGCTTTATTTCCTCCTTCAGCCAAACGCTTTTCTTTCTTCAGGCGGCAGAACTTGTTCCTTCAGCCTTGCACCACCGCTGGCTTTGACGCCCAGCACACGCAAGCTCGCTAAGAGCCACGGGCTAGCCTGGGTGAAGCAGTGGTCAGCCCTGCATTCCTCAGCATCGCTCTGGTTTCTCCTCCTTCATTTTCACCCCTTCAGGCATAGCCACGCTAGCCAAGGCGGGCTCGCTCCCCAGCTCCAGGTGCAGTCAGAGAGGGGGAGCGGGCAGGGGGGCTGCCCCGGGGGCACCAAGAGGACACTGCTCTGAGAGGACACTCCGGTTGCTGCCCAGGGAGCCACACGGTGCTGGCTGCTGTGAGAACACATGTCCAGGCACTCGTCATCCCAGCGTGTTCAGGGCTTCCTGAAAACCACCAGATTCCAAACAGAAAGTTATTCGTGGGGAGCTTCTGTACTGGGGCTCTGCAGCTAATAATTACGTATTGCTGTGATTTACAAAAATAGCCAGGAAGATCGCTGTGGAACTGTTTCTCTCGAGCAATGCAAATCTGCAGAACAATAACTGCTCTCTCCCACATATGCCATGAGTTCGTAAGACCCTTTCCTTGTCTAATTCTCAGTGCTCCCTCTTCTCCTGTTTTTCCCTTCAGCAACTCTTTAAAGGTAAAAATGAAAGGTGTTTCACACTTTGTGGAAGTCTTCAACTTCTCCATCAACTGCTCTGTGTTGCCTCTAGTGACAGAAGTGCAAAGCAGTGCACAGTAGGTTATGCAGCAAGGAAGTACAACTTAATCACATTGATGGGAGAAACTTCAGTCATATTTATCTAAGCATTATACAAACAAGACAGCAGCGTCTTTAAAAAAAAAAAAAAAAAAAAACATAACCCAAACCCACACTGTGTATTCCACCTAGTGTCTGGTCTTTGTAAGGAGATATTTTCTTCTTTTTGAATGCAGGAGCACAGAATACAGACAGAAAACCCTGCCTGGGAACACTTTCTATTTTCAGCCAGACACCTGGCATCCTCCTCAGGAGGAACTGAAATGCTGAAAGCAGCAGCCAAGACGGATTTGAAGTTCAAGCCTACATTATTTCCTTCCCCAAGTGCACAAAGTTCACTGCTGCCAGTCTGTCCAGTGTTAAAATGTTTCTGCAGTGTTTATCTATTCTTTCTCAGACTCCTACTTTCCCAGTATCCTTTCAGCATCCACGACTATTATGGGAAGAATACGTTCATGATTAGTGATCAAATACAAACAAGGCTCAGTCACAGATAAACTGAATATGAAATCAGAACAACTGATGTAGGCAGCAACTATGAGATTATGAGATCAAGGTTATCGTGGGCTGCTCTAGTAATTTTCCCCCTTCATTTCCTTTGTAGATTATCATCACAAGTCTCACTGTTCATGCACTGACAGATAAGGAGAAAAAAAATACGTTAAGTGATATTTCCAATATTATATGGGCAGGAGTGCCGGTCTTGTGCCAGTCTTAACTACCTGGCTGACTCTTCACTAAGGGGAAAGCACCAGATGCTCATTTGTTTGATGTTGGCATCTGAGTTGCTGCTTGGGCAACCAAGTAACTCCTCAGCACCTGCAGGCCAATTCAAGCCTACCTTCTCCCAGTGAGCATTTTCTTTGTTCTAAGACTGCAGTAGAGCCAGCCTGAACACAGCATTACAGACATGCCTTTGAGTCTGTATTTCACTCACAGGCCTTTTTGCACTTCTAAGCTCCTATTAGGCTTCTAGGCCCACCACAGTCTATATTATAAGGTGACTTGTACTTACTTCCCAAGTTATTTAAAACCCCATGCTTAATTCTCACACCGCTTATGGAAATAGAGAGAGTTCTAGTTTTCATACACAGCTTATTCCAAATTTCCTTAAGTAGAGAATAAAGAAAGATTTACTACGGAGTCAAGATGGGGAAAGTGGTGGTGGGGGGGAGCTTTTTCTCCACAGCTCTTCTCGATCTTGCGTTGCATAATTCACTGACGGCTTACCAATGTCTGAAGAGAAAGAAACTCCTTTGGATTGATCTCCCTCTTTGTGGTCACTTTCTCTCAGCAAAGAGAAGGAATTAAGCTCAGAGGACAAACCTTGCCTTGTGCTTCACACGAGCAAGTAAGAGCCTTTGAGTGGACTGGAGCTGGATCTGCTCCTTGGGAGAAAAATGCCTGGCTAGCCAGGGTTGCAGAGGTCTGGGTGAGAGTATGAAAGACACACAGTGGAGGAAGGGAAATATATGGAGAATTAATTCAATGAAAGGAAATGGCTGGAGATTAGTAACCATTTTCTTATTTAAAGACACCTAGTGAACATGACAGTCTGCTGCAGCCTTCTGCATCTGTATCACTACAATGGACATGGCAACAGGTGACTAGATAAAGCTGGGACCTTTCTACAGCTAAGAGAAACCCCACTTATCTAAGCCTAATAAAGCTTGAATGAGGTGAATCTCACCCTTTTCATCTACAGTGAACTCTTAAGGTATTTAACTGCATGCCAAATTTTATGCATTCTGTGCAGTCCCTTTTTGATCACAGACAAAACACTAGGGTTTTATTCTCAGATACATACCTCTAGATCTGTGACTGGGGTAACAGCGTATGGTCAAAGGTACCAGGAGCGCGGACTTAATGAGACAACCCACTTCCAGGCAGAAGGCCTCTCTGTTCCTACATAATGTTCTTGTGCCATCTAGTGGTTCCCAGAGAATGGCAGTAAATGTGGTGGAGCGCTCCATGTATTTTCTTCTGCTGGAAGCAGCTGGAGGTAAAAAGATTATTGTATCTACAAAAGGTCAAGAAAAATCCTATTCCATATGAGTAGGCTTACTCTGAGAAGCTAAATAATGCAATAATAAAAAAAATCCTCTCCCCCCCTTTTTTTTTTTTCATTTATGTATTCAGCCCTTGGAGAGCACAACAAACGTGCCAGGGTAGTTACGTGGTTTATAAACCAACCAAAGAAAAAAGATATTATTTAAAACATTATTTACTTTTTCTTACAAAAGGTATTTTAACTGTGGGCAGACATACTGGTCTGCAGGCAATACAGTCTCCTGGTATATCAACTGACTCTGAATAATCCATGCAGAGAATATTATTTCACCAGTCAGCTTCTCACAGGAGGACTCTGCTTTCCTACATGTAAGGGGCAGGAGGAAACACATCCCTCCCACAGGACAGGTCTGCTGCATGATTATGCAGGTGAAAATACCCAGCTTTCAGTCAAGAGGGACCTTCATGCTCTGAAGGAACATCCCACAGACAACAAGCATTTGTTCAGAGGGTATTCCACCCTTTGTGGCTACTCTCTGTGCTGATTTTCATCCATGAATCACATTTAGTCCCCTCTGCCCTGGCACCCCAGTGAGATGTGAAACCACGAATTGGGAACCCACAGACATCTGACATCAGCACAGAATTAAAAGGAAGTGAATTCTGAGGCAATTTTTGATCCAGGCCGGGTTGCAGGTCTCCCATGTTTGATTTCTGCATGTAGTCTTCTATTACAAGACATTTGTTCAGTGTTAAGTCAGTTAGAAGTCAAGCTGCATTGGCTCTGTATTCTGGTGGGATAATTAGGTCTACCCAAATTTATAACACTGCAGTCTCATTTGGAGTGAGCACTATGCTAGCTAATTACAGCATCAATTACAAACTGTTTTCAGCTGCTAATCAAATGATCCACAGAATATCAATTATGTGCTAAAGAAATTCACTACTAATTCCAAATAATTACATTCTTGAACTTTGCAATTTGTTCATCAACAATTTACTCAATGAAACGGGGAGGCAATATTCACAGAGAGAGTTATTCACTTTAATTTGGAGATACCTGCCAGATTCCCTGCTGGCAGTTAAAATAGACAACAGATGACAGCACCTTGCTTAACCTTTATTTATTACCTCAGTCAAATTTCTACTTGTGTTTTGTCATCTAATTATAAACAGATAATATAACAAATTCAGCTGAATGGAAGACACAAACTTTGGGGTGAGGATTGCTTTTTGTTACAGATGTGAACGGAGTCCAGGTGCTGCACTGACATAGAGAAAAATCTCAGTAAAAATAAGCACACAAAAATTGAGATCTTGCTCCTGACCTGTGCTTGCTGTTCTCCTAGGCCTTCTGCCAACTCAGCACACTTTGCATAGGACTCATACTTGCTTCTGTCAAATATTTTTGCACAGGTATTTGTACATGATGCACATGTACAAAATGTACACATTTTGTACATGATGCACGTGTACATCAAGTGTAGTTATATACCCTTTAAATAGAAATTACACGTGGGAAATTCTCAACTTACCAGCTTTGCTCATGGAGTTGATATGTCCAGAAATGGCTTGCACCTTGGTGCTATTAAGGGAAGGTGAAGTCATTTACCTCTGTGGGCTGACCGTAGCCTTGAAAAGTTGATATTTCTGCTCTATTATTAAAACCAGACATGGCAGACTGCTACGTAGTGAAGGCTGATAAGACATGAAGTGCTACCCTCTGTAACGCAAAAGGGCTAAGATCCGTGTCCAAAACCCACACACAAAACCTGGGAAACGTGCTATAGCTCTGATCTTCTTCACAGTAAATACCACATCAGGTATTGTTCAATGTTACAGAACAGCAGCAACATATAGGCTCAAAGGTTAGAATGAAAACACCTACCCATATTGCTTACACGTCAGCGCTCGTTCTTGAATCTAGTCAGTAACAAGACAGTGTGAACTTCAGGCAGAAGAAGTCAGGTCTGTGAGCGTACGAACAATGTGGATGCAACCAGATCAAGCTACTCGCTCTGGGATGCCAAGTTGAAATCCAGTTACTGAAGACAGAGTACAAGTAGCCTTAGAGCTCCCGAAACCTTGAAGTAATCGAACTAATGAGGAGTTCCGTATCATTTGGTTGGTATGTAATGCTACCGCAACATTTTATGTTTCTAGTAAAGAAAAGGAACGCTATTCTATTAAAGAAAACACTTTCCTGTTAAAGAAAATGCTCAAAGCTCAAAAAGTACCTATAGCAAAAAAATAGTACAAAGTGACAGATGAGAAATGAAAGACAGAAAGAGGTTGGGGTAGGTAACATTAGAAGATGAATAAACAAGAAGCAGCTATTATTTTTCCACTGTTCATTCATCATGAGTGCACTCAAGGCGCACTTACTAGCAGGGAGAAGCAGTAGTTAAAGGTGACCTTATATAAAACATTCCTGTCTTCTGGTAGGAAACAAGACACATTGTAAGATTCCTTCTTCCCTTAGGGTTTTTTCCCAGACTTAATTCTGTACCTCCCAAAAGCAGCGGTGTTTGAAGTTTGCCTACCATTTCCTTCCTGGGAAAGTGGCAAAACTACAGCCACTAATGAAGCACCAATCCATCTCACATGGGGCAAGAGCGGTTCTGCTGTGCCACATACTTCACCAGTGCTCTATATGTACCTTTTACACATACTTACACATACTTGCACAGCTGGAGTTAGCACTCACAAGAAATCTCCCTGCCTGGTACCGTCCACTGACCACCTTTCATTTCTGATGCTTTTATAGCCAAGTGAGACATTCAGGACACCACGTATTTAAGGTTTGCGCATCGTGTTTGTCTCTCCGTCTCACCAAGCTACAGAAATGAGCTAATGAGCCTTGTTCAACTCAGAACATACCCTTGAGCTGAAACACAGTCTGGAATCCTACATACCGTTGATCAGTTGTTGGCTTGACATCTTAGCTAGCAGACAGCTTGGTAATATAATTTCTCATTTCAAGGCCAGTCTGAAATACAGTCCAGCATGAAACAGATCCTAAATCTCTTTCAAGTGATTACACTTCCATATGCTGCTTTGCTCTCCAAAGAAGCAAAAGGAAATAGTAACAATTCTTTTCATGCTTTCTCAAAAATGCAGTTAATCGAAATGAGTCAGTAGCTCCAGTGGCTTTTGATTTCTTAATTGATAGTGTATTTATAAATATTTCAATGCTTCCTTTTGAAGTTTTTTTTTTTTTTTTTCCCTTTGCAAGACCAGCTACTACTCAAGTTAATTGATAATTCACCCTCGTTTAAAGTTGAGGATACTCTTATTTTATACCATTTTGCAAAATTGTATTAAATACAGCATATACACCATTACTTAATACTTAAATTTATAAAGCCAGGTATAACTTTATATAGCTTATTGATTATACCACCTTTTTACTTTGACCAATATATGAACTTCACCGAATTTAAAATTATTTTTCTCCCTCTGTATGCTTCATCTCCATTTTCCAGCAAAAAAAGAGAAATGGAGACCGAAATTAGAGAACAAACTGCTGTATTGTATTAAGCCTAAAAAGCACCCTGAGAAATAAAAGGCCTTATACCAAACAGGAGTGGTGTCACAACTGTCCTGCTTGGCAGCAGCTAAATCATCACTCATTAGTAGCCTTTACACATAATCTCAGGAGTCACGCAGCTTTTTCAATAGCCACATAATCTCCTCAAGATTAAGACAGCTTTAAATTTAATGCATCCCAGCTTATAAACAGGAACAAATAGAATGGCCAGGCTCAAATCTACGCCGCTTTGGTAGTCCAGGAAACCTTCTCTTCTTCTCAGCTCCTTCACCCCTTTACAAGGATACTTTCTCATGGCCTAGTAGTTGCTGCTCATCTCTCTGTCTTTCTTTCTTCCTCAGTTGTAAATCCCAAAGATCAAATTTCCTAATACACAGAGGTTACACTATTATCAAAAGCAGCCTAAGATCTTCAGGCTGAAAAAGGGGTGATCACAGCAGTACAGAGTATTGCTAATTAATGCAACAAAAACAAAAGTACCCTTGCTAAAACCTTTCACACCACTGCTCCAAACTCTTCTCCACCACAAAAAGCCTTCCACCTGAACCCATTGTGCCCTCATTAACTTCATGCAGACAGGTACTGTGCGTCGTTAACCCTGGCCAGATTTTGGGATTGCAGCAGGGAACGTAAGGCTGTTGCAAGGACAGCACTCTCAGAGGCTTCTGCAGGTTTAACAAAACCTAATCACTATTTTCCCCCCTCTTTTTTTCTATCTACCAATCTATAGGTCTATTTTTCTAAAGATATTTTTTTTAGGTCACCCTGTCAGAGGAGAAGCAGCTCACATGAACATCAAGTATGTTGCTTATACAAAACCAGAAGTCTCAACAGCTTTATAGATTACCTCACATCACCAGGGACAGTTACTGCATGAGACTTACATCACATCTCATACTTATTTGTCCCTGGAAGGCAAGACCAGAAAGTTTTTGTTACCTCTTCCACCTAGTAATACTGCTTTCATATAGTTCTCTTTCACAGCAAGCTGCAAACAAACATATTTCTCTTTACCAAAGAGTGGTACCTTGGCGTTGGTCCCACAGAGAACGGGCTATGACAGCCTTCTGCAAGCTGCATGAATTATTGCCATCCTATGAGTCAGCTAAAGGAATAGCTTGAAAATGCTAAAAGCCTTGTAACATTTGGACCATTTGCACTACAAAAACAATGACACAAAAGCTTCATTAAAATCCAGTGCATAATCTACAGACTAGTGTCCTACTGCATATCCATTGGAAAATTAGTTAGTCTGTTAAAGCAGATCCTCTCTTTGAAGCACATCTATGACTGTCATGGGTCTCCACAGCTGTGCTTGTGTCCACCCTACTCTCAGAATACGTACCTTGAACTCGGTATTTTGCAAGTGGTGTTCCTCAGGACAGCTCCACCAGCACTGTCACGTTCTAGGGCAAAACCGTCCAATTCTGGTCTCATCCTTTCAAGCTGAGCCACTAGTGATCTCAGTTACAAGGTCTTACCCTCAGGCAGGAGACAAGAACTTACCATCAGGCTCAGGACAGCTCTGCATAAATAATTCCAAGTTCCTCATAGTTCTCCTCTTAAAAATCCTTCAAACACCTCCTCTCTCAAAGCTATGTCTCAAAAAACTTGGTAACTGATGCCTTGAGACTATGGTCATTACCCATCTCACTGATCAGTGAGGTTTTTTCCATCAGTGAGACATTGTTTTTCCATGTCTTTGACTATGTTACCTGGGTCTTGGACTGCCTTTGCTGTCTGTGTTTCTACCAGAACCAGTTCAACACAGTTCCAGTCTTGTAGCTAAAGTTAACAGTGATCACACACACACACATACACACAACCCGCAATAGAACGTGATGTTTAACTGGTAACTTGCTGCTGTGCTGATTCAAGCTTCAAGGACTCTTTTCCATCTTAAAGTTCAATGGACTTATTGTCCGGCTTTCATGCTATTAAGTGTCCTCATTATTTACACTCCACAAGCATAGGGGAGTTCTGTCTACATTGGCTGAGGGGTTATAGCTCTCTTAGATGTCTGATATAAGTAATGTTAACCAAAGAAATAACAAAATGCCTTGAGGGTTATGAGTCACAAATACAATGTCTGTTCTGCAAAAGCAGAATGGATGACTAAGCTCAGGTGGGTGGAAATCTTCAAAAACAGTACAGCAGCCAGCCTCTTCCTAATGATGTCCACGGAGGTCTGATCAGTGACAGTAATATGAAGCCAAGGCTGAGCCCTTCTGGGAAAAAAAAACCCACAAACACTTCCTAACACTTTTATGTACTGGCAGAATTGGCTTTTGAGTTTGTATTTCTGTCAAATGTTTTGCTGGGAGCAGTGGATTAGTGCTGCGAATTCATGTCAGTACCTGGCATCCAGGTACAGCTGATCCTGATGTGGACCGCGAGCTGGATGCTTTCTCAAGATTTATTTTTCATGAGTCCATGAGATCTATGTAGCAATTAAAGAAACAAATCAATTGGATGCTGACTGCACATCTACTTGCTTGGAGGTCTTCGAAGTGCTGCAGCTTAGTCATAGCAAAACCACAACCTGAGGTTATGGCTTGCATGCTTCTGTTCATCTGGGATGCACAGTATCACGGAGTCACGGAATTGTCAGAGTTGGAAGGGACCTCTAGAGATCATCTAGTCCAACTCCCCTGCCAAAGCAGGATTGCCCAG
>JAOXNO010000024.1:53906357-53928661 GCA_028565335.1 Limnodromus scolopaceus | reverse complement strand
CAGTGCCTCACCACCCTCACTGTAAAGAATTTCTTTCTAGTATCTAATCTAAAT
This sequence comes from Limnodromus scolopaceus, assembly GCA_028565335.1. NCBI lineage: Eukaryota > Metazoa > Chordata > Aves > Charadriiformes > Scolopacidae > Limnodromus > Limnodromus scolopaceus. Next base: position 53,928,607 of record JAOXNO010000024.1, on the reverse strand, counting down.
CTCCCCTCCTCCAATTTAAAACCATTGCCCCTTGTCCTGTCACTACACTTCCTGACAAAGAGTCCCTCTACAGCTCTCCTGTAGGCTCCCTTCAGATACTGAAAGGCCGATATAAGGTCTCCCTGGAACCTTCTCTTCTCAAGGCTGAACAACCCCAGCTCTCTCAGCCTGTCTTCATAGGGGAGGTGCTCCATCCATCTGATCATCCTCATGGCCCTCCACTGGACCCGTTCCAACAGGTCCACGTCCTTTCTATGTTGAGGACTCCAAAGCTGGACATAGTACTCCAGGTGGGGTCTCACAAGTGCAGAGTAAAGGGGCAGAATCACCTCCTGCGACCTGCTGGCCACACTTCTCTTGATGCAGCCCAGGATGCGGTTGGCTCTCCGGGCTGCCAGTGTGCACTGCCGGCTCATGTTGAGCTTGGTACCATAAAGGCTGCCTGCTTTGCTTACAGAGAAATACGGCATTTTCCCAGTGCAGCAACAGCACGTTCTGCTGGATACGTCTTTACGCTGCACAGCAGGAGCCTCCCTGTGGCGCTCAGTGTCATGGGGCACCCACGGCCACAGTGAAGTTGAGAGGCAGTTGTGGAGGTATCACTGGAATACCATCCCACAGGGTTCATCTGGCTCGTACAGAGAAATGTTTCAGGTCTTGCCTCCACAGAGGTGGCAGGAAGATGCCTTACAGCTTTGTGAACATTGGCTCCTGCTCAAGAGCTGCAGCTCATGGGGATGGGGCACAGGCTCTGCCTCAGAACTTGTCACAGGAGTCTGTTGCTGTCTCTCACAGTGGCCAATGTTTTGGATTACATCAGAAGCCCAAAAGAAGTCTATGTATCACTCCTCTTCTCATACAAAATCTCACAAAAAAGCTAAACAATCTCACAAATAATAAAGATCTGACATTATCCAAGTTATGACCAGACAGCTGAGGCACTTCTTGAGATTTGCTCATGTGGATTTCAGTCTCTCCCTCTGTGTAATGCAAGCATTTTGAGATGTGAAAGTCAGCCAGGGAGAGGTGTTCAGGCCTCTCACGAGCCTCTCACGTCAAGTAACCTCTATGATCTTCTGAGGAGGAGAAGAGATAATGGTGATGCTGAACATTATGAGTCTATGGCACTGTGTTCTTTAATGTTGTCAATTAATTTCTAGGAGCTGGGAAAGAGACAGCACTAAGGAGCCTAACAGTGGGTAAGGAGCCTCAAAAATCCCACCTGATGGTGGGCTGGCTGAGGGGAAAGCAGAGCTTTGTCACTCCTACTGCTTCTGACTAAGGTGCTAGTGACACAGTGCTGGTTCTGGCCCACCCCTGAGCACCCCCTTGGCTCTCAGCTCCATGGAGGGACAACACAGAGCGCTGTGCAGCAGCAGAGTGGCAACACCCCAGCAATGTGCTTCTGCTCTGCTCACTTCCCTGATTTCCTATCCTGAAGATCCTCCTGAGGGGCAACAACGCAGGAGGGGAAGTGTCACTCAAAGCAGAATGGAGGAGAAATGGCAGTTCCTGGTAGGAAATTGGCTTGATATAAGAGGTGGTACCTTGCTGTTATCCTGCTGACAGGCCAAGTTAGCTACTGGAATAGCATCACTATTTAAACACTTGTTTGAATACATCAGATACAACAAGCAGAACTGAGCACTGAGAAACCACTGAGAAAAATCCAACTGGCTGGTTTCAAACATGCTGAGCTTTAGAAATCAGTTCACTTTCACAAACGCCTCAGAAAGACTGATTGAAACAGTACAGCCTGTTCTGTGAAATATGTCCCTGATATTTTTTTTTCCAGCATCATGTACTAAAAATGATTTGGGGTCAAGTAATTTTTTTAGGGATTACTGAGAAGAAGGGGCCAGTGTGGCACTGCACAGCCCTGCTTGGGTAGCCTGCAGACCCTGCCAGCCCTGTTAGCATAAGGCAGAAATCTGTGATTTCATAATCATAAGGCTGAAGCCTGTGCAGGGAGAAGAGTAGCAACTCTGGAAGTAAGCTCTGTTATGTTTTTCTTCTTGTTAACCTGCACTGTGGGTAGGAATCACCTTCTCAGATGTGGGCCTGTGCAGAATAACCTTAAAACTCAAAACTCAGGCATATTGCCAGGAATCGGAGTAATACTGAGGACTGATAATGTTAAAATCTAAATTGGGTTCCACCCTCATTTGGGCAGAATAGTCTTGGTATGTAAGCCAAATCAATAGATTGACTTTCACTATGTTAGTTCTGTCAACGTACCTGCAGTGCAGCAAGCAGGATGCCACAGGCAATAGAAACGCTGATTTCATTGTAGTAGTGGGTCTTCTTTTTGCCATTTGGAAGCCGTCCATAGACCTGCTTGAAAATGAGGATCAGATACGGAGCAGTGTCCAAGTACTCTTTGATCCAGTTTGTTCTGCAAAAGAATGACATTCAAGACATTTATTCTGCAAGTTTTTCACTTTCCCTTAAGTCCCATTTACTGCCCTGCAAAAGGTACATGACAATTTCAGCAGTAGACTAAAGCTTAGAACATTCACTGCAAAGGATTAAGTGTTATCAGCTTTAAAATGGAGGGTGGAGGGGAAGCTTGACTAGACCTCTCAATTTTAACAGATTTGACTAAGGAGTTGATGCGCTCACTCCGAAGAGTGCAATTGCGTAAAAATACAAGGTAGTTCTTGGCCTCTTATCTATGAACTGGCCTTATGAGCATTTGCTCTTGAGATTATTTAATTCCTGGAATTTTGCAGATTTACAGCTCCACCTGTTACCAGCAGTGCCAATTTTTTTGTGATTGTGTTGAAAACTGCTAGCAGAAAAGCTCAAAACTTCTTGATCTGTGGTGCAAATATGTATAAATATATTCTCACAGCAAAAAATTGTTACTCTGTTTCTGGATATTTCAGACCTGTTATAATTCATTTGCTTCACTATTTTTTAATGACAATATATACCATTATGATGTAGGATTTAGATAAAAAAATGTGTGCTTTCTACTGTTCTCAAAATTTAAAAAATACTATATTTTAGTGGTTTATGTAGCACAAACATTTACATAACACAGGAGAACCCGAAAAACAAAAACATTATGAAACACGTAGGACAAATCAACCCTATAAAGCTTTGTGCATACGCTTCATTTGACAAGCCAAGACTCAGTAGACGTCTTCCCATTGTGTGAAGCCAAGCAAGTCAGTCAGACTTTGGAGGGCATTTGGAACAATTAAATATTGCCTAATTCAGCACTCGTGTAGGGCCAAGACTTGGGGCTACCTCAGTCAGCAGCAAAACTCCCAATGGCTTTTGTGAGCTTTGTTGTTTGGCAAACAACAGGAAAAAACTGGGACAAGGGTAACGGCAACAGAGGTTACACAGAAGCCCAAATGCTTGGAAAAATTTCAAGATGGAGAGTTTTTTTCCTTTTACTGGAGACAATTTTATGAACAGCCACCAAGGCACAGTTCTACATATTTTTTAAAGTTTTTCTTTCCAAACATGAATCTTAGGAATATATTAAAAGCAAGAGGGAGGAAGAAAAGGAAAAGGATACTGGAAGAGTTCAAGACAAGCTTCTTTGATCACTTCACTTTTCTAAACTATGGTGTGTTCAGTAAGATTCCCATCATCTAGCGAATCAAGACAAACCGTATAACAAGAAAGGGTGCGCTGGATCTCAGAGTGACTTATTTCACATTTCTTGTGGTAAGACTGAAACACACAGGCACAGTGAGATTTTCTTTTGTGTGCATCAGTCAGGTGCATCTCACCTGGCCCTTTGAACAAGGTAACTGGAATTAACATATACAGATAGTAAATTTTTTTTCAGCTCCTCCAAGGTGGGAGCTCCACCTTCCTCAGACAGGAGTTTCTTCCCAGCTGTAAATTAGCAAAAGGTCCACAATATAGCGACTCTGGCAACTCTCTGGCTGAGGCAGTCTCTGACCCCCACTTTCCTTCTTTTTCTGTGATCAGGAAGTGAGAAATATTTACAGCTGCCTTCCTGAGCAGCAGCAGAAAACTGGGGAGAATTTAAGGAGCGTGGGCTCAAAAGAACATTTTTTAAAACAAGGGTTCTTAAAATTGAGCTGAATATTTTTGATTTGGTTTCTTTCTTCCTGAAAATAAGGTGGGGGGGGGGGGAGGACTGGCAAAAAAAACCCCAAAACAACCCACAAATGAAAAAAAAGAAACATGACTAAAACTTCCCAATATAATCTTTCCTAGACCAAAACACAGCTCCCTTCAAACCCCTTAACAAAGTGAATTTTTCATACCTCAGTCTTTTCAGGTCATTAACCCATCTGTCTCCCATCCTTTTTTTGTAGTTGATTTCTTCTTCTTCTTCTACAATCTCACGAATCTTATGCTTCAAGTATGGATCTTGCACTACCACAAAGGTCCAGGGCTCAGTGTGCGCTCCACTGGGTGAAGTACCTGAGTATAAAACCAAGGAAAAATGAAAACCCAGTTGCTACAATGCTGAGGGAGGGTGTGCAGTGAGAAGCATCAGCTCTTCCCTGTGGGCTTTCAGGCCGACTAGCAGGGCAATGGGAAAGCAAGTGGATGAGATGGGAAATCAAGTTGATGAGATGGGAAATCAAGATGATGAGACGGGAAGAAAAGGACTGAGATAAGTTCAGGCAGACAATTCCATTCATTTCTTTCTCCAAGAATGTGAAGTTCTACTCAATGGCAGAGGTTAGTCCTTTCATACAGCCATCTAACAGGAAACCAAAGTTAGGAATTTGTAAAAGTTCCTTTGTGGTTCTTATGATGAGGCGGTATTATGGTGCAATAAATGCACCGAGCAATGTTAATGCAAAGCATTATACCCAAAGCAACACACCATCTGAATAGGCAACCAACTCTGAGACATGTTTTTAGCTGAAGGGCAAAGCGAACGGCTTTCAGGGACACAAGGCGAAGCGAACACCTGCAGGAATCTGTCGCTGGCTGACAAAGATGAGGAGCTGCACAATGCAGACATCTGCCATACAGCATACAAGTTTGAGTTTGTTGTCCCAGAGACAGCTGGTGTATGTAGGTGTGCACGTATTAAGTCTGCGTTTGCTTATTCAGCCTTGATCATTCCACACCAGCACCACTGGAGAATATTTTAACTGCCTAGCAGATGAAAGCCAGAAGCTGAATATAGTTACGTGTACAAGCTCACAGAGAAATAGGTTAAGGATGCTTAATAGGTTCAGGTCTCTCTAGCGCCTCATGCTCATTTTAAAAATATTTGAAGGTCTTAACACAGACTGTATTTCCTTATCTAAGCACTGATTTCAGCTTAAGAAACACTGAGTAAGCAGCTTGAACTGTCTTTCATATTGAAACCTGTTTATACCGTGAACCTTGCTTCTCCTCCGGTTTGGGGAGGAACTGATGACATTTATGGTTGGCTTTGTTTTCTTTTCCTCCACACAGCCCAAAGCATTCAGGGTTACTAAGTACTTCATCTGCACTCCAGGCTTGTTCGCTTTGCTGCATCTGCCAAAACATGCTCAGTGTTTTAATGACTCCCAGCTAATTAGAGTAAGATGGAGGCTCATTACAGTGCAGTAACAAAGCTGCTTACAGCTTTTAAAGGGAAAACAATGTACATCATTCGCTCAGAATCTCTATATTATTAATATCTATATTATTAACCCTGCTCGAGGCTACCGAACTTTTCTCTGAGGCAGCTTGTGAATAGCGTGAATATTTTCTATACTAACAACAACTGGTTCATAGAGGAGAAATAATGAGGGTCAAATCCACTTCTGGCTGAAGTCACTCTGCTACAGCAGAGATGAGATTAGGCCAGGACATTACAGTAATGATCTGAAACACATAAATTCTCAACACAAAAAAACCCAAAAAGGCAAAATTCCTTTCTGACACTGCCAAATAACCTTGATCAGGGTCCTCAGCATAACTCCCCAGTCATATACAACAGAGACCTACAACTGGTGCTGAAAGGACTGGAAAAGTTTTTATGTTCTAGACTGAAACTTTTATGTCAACTGAAATGTCAACCATTTATATCAACTGAAATATTGCATATGGCTGGGACAATTTCATCAATTTGTTTGGAGAAAAAAACCCAACAAACAAAACCCACACATGATAAATATCATCATTATGATATATTTATCATTATGATCATTATGAAATTTTAAAGCACGTGAAGTACACACAGTTTGACATTTTTGAGAGAAAACACTTCAATATTTCTATTTGAAAGATGTTTCACTAAACTATACATCAATTTTATTTTAAATAAAATAACATCTTTTAAAGCTTAAAGATGAGATTCTTTGTTTCATGCTGTTGAAATGCTCTTTTTCCCTTTTGGGTGCACTGCAAACACAGAGGAATTGAGAATGCTCCAGTTGAGTTCCCAGCATGTAGTTGTTCAAGCTGAAGTAATTTCCAGTCAGTCAATGGGTGCTAATTCATTACGGCTATAGGTGAATCTAGGAAAACCAGAAGCCAAATGCCATTTCCCTTGGCTTTTCCACACCACTTTTACACAGTTGAACAGGAATGCTAATTATTTGGGGTTTTATTTCCCCCAGACCTTGAACCACTCCGTTCCATACCTGCTGTTCTGATGACATTATCAATAACCTCCCTGGGGACCGGCTCATCACTGAGAAACCTGACAGATCGCCTCTTATTAAGCAGCTCATAAAACATCTTCGACCTTTTGATCATTTCGTCCTCAGGGTAGCGCTCCGCAAAGAAGGGGACATGGGCAACATTTTCGTCAAGTCCTTGCCACTCTTCATCAACCTCTACAAGAAAATAAAAGTGGTTAGGGATTGTTTTTTGCCGGAGGATGCTGTTGATATCTTTGGTATTCACCACCGTAATGCTCTTTGGCCTGCCTTGGCATACGCTGCAGTTCTACACCGCTGGAAAGGCAAAGTCTGGGATTCCAGTTGACACAACTCATTGATCCCCAGCCACTGAATAAACACCTTGTTTAAATACTGAGAGGCAGGAGGGCCCGGGATGACTGTAGCAAGTGTGATCCATGAAGAAATTATGGCCTTCTCTGCTCCAGTCTGTGAGCCTGCCTGTGAAAATGGGTTACAAGCTGAAACACCAGTTTAAAGGTGGCCAACTTTTCAACCCACTTTTCTCAGTAGGTAAATGTGAACATGTGTGTTCCTTTCTGAGCAGTCTAGTAAGAAAATTATCAAATTATTGAAGTTAAGGAGAGCGCTTAACTACCAAGGTGTGAGAAATCTCCTCTGAAGAGCTGAATGTCAGCTTCTTCCCATATTCATGTTTCACAGAAGCAGCATTACGAGTCCAGGCTCTGCACAACTGTGTTGTTGTGGTTAAGTTCTTTGGTTTCATGATACTTTCAGCATAAGGGGAAATGGGTGACAGGCATCTATACTATATTAAATGTGTGATATTGTGTTTCTTGTCTTTAGTTTAAGAACTCAAAATGGTTTCTTATTTCACTGAAATCTGTCTCTTTGGGTTTGTTGTTTTTTTGTTTTCTTTTATTTTTTACACTACAAAAATGCATCTTCTGTTGTCTCTGAGATCTCTTCTTTCTCCTATGCATTTCTACAATCAGCAGAGACAGAATTTTTTGCAACTATGGTGTGGAAGTTAAAGCCGTTTAAATTTTGCATTTTGACTAGTCAATAGTATTGAGCAATCTGCTACAGAGGGCTGAGTCAGGAAAAAATATTCCAGTTCTTTTCAGTTGCCATTAGGTTATTATTCTAGAATCATAGCAATCTCCAGTACAAATTCAAACAGAAATTATTTCTGTGTTTTAGTAGTGTGCGGTTGCCTTAGATACCAAGATGATTTTGGATTCATTTTATAAACAGCAGTGAAATATCCAAGAGTGTGGCTCAGCATGTGCAAGAGGCTGAAATACATTCAGGTTTATATGTTGAATTTAAACAGAATGATTCCAGTCCCCAGACAACATACGTTTTCATTTTGCATACAAAGAAGTCACCCTGAAAGTTTGTTTGGCTTAGCATTTCATGGCTGTGTTAAGCACTCTCAGTCACAGTCTGCAAGGTCCTGGCTCCAGGGTAATGGGAAGCAGTGACTCATAAAAATTGTTTTTGTGGGCATCTTAAACACTCAAACTGAAAAAGGCATCCTCTTCCTAGTGTTCCTTTTGTGGTTCACACTTCGTACAGTAGATTATTTACTATCCAATAGAAACCAGCTGCCTAGAACTTGCCCTTGGCTAGGATTCTGGTGATCTTCTCTTTCAGAACTTTTGCACCCCCTTTTTTGCTGTTCCTCCCCCACACTCAGTGAAGGGAACACCATGGGGTTACAAGGGCTATGCTTACACTAAAAAGCAGTGTGGTGTGATAGGACGTTGAGAGGAAGAGCTTCTGCTGGGGACCCAGTGTTCAACATCCTACATGTTTGAGAGCGGTAGGGTAACTGGGGAGGGGAGGCAGGGAGAAGGTTAGAGCTCTGCATCCTTCCCACCTCTTCTATGCTATGCATGGTACCACAGGATCCCATTTTCCTGAACCACTATGTTAAGCTGGTAAAAGCCAATGTGCAACCTCTCCTTGAAGATTCACAGGGAATGGAGCTGTGGAATAGTTTCCAGGATGCCTCTTTTCTGTCTCTTGTATCTCTGTCTGCTGGTTTGGAAGAAGGTGTAACCTTCAGCCCAGGGGGTAAGGCCCATGCAATGAGAGGCAGTGACCTTAGCTCAGTTGTACTGAGACAATAGCTGTCAAGATGTGAGAAAAAACATGAGCTAAAACCATACAGCATGAGAAAGAAAAAAAAGGTAGAAGTAAAAAAATCTTCCACAGACATAAGTTGAGACAGTGACGGCTGGCAGCCAAAGGATTTGAAAGAAAAAGTGATGACCCAAAAAAGTATAAAACCTTAAGGTTTTTCCCTTAAGGGGAAAAGCAGAGAGTTGGGAGATGGCAACTCAGCAACCCTTTCTGAATTGACGGAGGACTGTCTGGCCAGTAGAGAAAACCAGTTGTCCATTGATATAGACAGGACAGAAAATCATGGAAGCTTTGGGCACACAAACTTTCCTGCAAGCTCCTCTTGAAGGACTTACAGGCCTGGAAACTGGATGACTTCCTGCAACTGTCTTGATTAATAAAATTAATTCTCTCTCTCCAAATCCATCTTGTGTATGGTGGTGTATGTGGTACTGAAACCACAACAAAGTTATTCGTTGCTGAGCTGAGATTTAGCAGCTACACAGAGTAACACACAACTTTATCCGTAGGCACTCGTGTAAGATGAGTTTCTAAATGGGAGATATATTTTCCTTATGATGACAAAAACTTCCTGAAATCAGCTGAGGTTGTGCGCTATCTATCAGAATGCAAAATCTGACCAGAAGCTATACTGAAAGTAGGTATCGGATTAGTGTCTTGTTGAAAGTTTCAGGTCAGACCATACTATTTGTGCTGATAGCAGTGTGCTGTAGTGATCATCCCTAGCCATTTCACAAGTTTACAATGTTGAGTGTCCTGGGAAATAGAAAAAGACTATTTCTAGCCTAGAAACAGTCCAATAAAACTAACTCTGGGACCCAAGGGTTCTTATGCACTCTCACTATTTACTTTCTTGTGATGAGGTTTTTATCAAAGTTCAGAAAGTAGGAAATAGCGTACATTCAACACACAATACCTTTTATTCAGCCACTGATGGAGGAGACTTGGTGGTGTAACCTTGGCCTCTAAGCAAATCGAAGCCCTGCTCGGTCACCTCTTTTTCTAGTATTATTGCAAAACTATCAACAAGCATTTTGAGTTAGAGATACCTTGACTAGTCTATAAAATACCGAAAATCTTTACAAAGGATGATTGTCAAACGGGAGCAAAGACTGGAGGAAATTTGTGTAATCTCTGTGTCTAGTTTTGAAACACAAGGAAAGGAAGGTGATAAAACATAAATGCTTATATGAAGGTTGAAGGACAGAAGGAAGAAGACTAAGATTAAATTACTTCTGCAGCTGAGGACAGTAGTCAGAGAGCTGACTCAGATGATGTGCTTAATCCAAAGAGGACGTTCCTTGTGGCCAGTTGAGTGCAGAGGCCCAGGGTACAAAACAGACGAGCTATCAGTGCCTGTACAGGACATGAAACAAAACATGACAGAGAGAATAGAATGAAGGTGCAATAACAACAGCAGAAACTGCTTGGACTTGTACAGGAAACACATTTAAAAAAAAAAAAAAGCTAATAATTGATGTTGTGGTCAATTGTAAAGAAATGAAAAAGTAGCATGGCTAAAAAAGGGTTGCTTTTTGAGATGTACTGTCTTCTGGGATACTGCAGAGCCTACAAAGGCCCCCAAGGTCATGTCTAGATCAGGACACATCTTTAAGAGAGAGTCGTATTATTACCCTCAGCTACCTCATTGTTATGAAGTAGATGGTGGAAGCATAGCTTTCCAGGTGAAGACCAAAGAGGAAATATGATAATACTAGAAAGCAGGCTTCCCAGCTGAAGCATCCAACACCTTAATAAAATGACCCTCTTGTGCAGTGACTCTCTTAGCTTTGGTTGCAGTGAGAGTGGAGGATGGTATTAAAAAAAAAAAAGTACCCCTAAACTAAGATTATCAGTTCATTCAATTTAATTGACTAAATGAAAGAATAAGGAAAAGTATGCAGCTCTCATTTTTTAAGGGAACAAACTTGGGGAAAATAAGGGATTAAGAATAATTAAATTGGAGAACCCAGATTGAAGAATTCAGAGATCAAGGAGCAGTGAGATATGGCAGTTCTTTAAATCAGAGGTATAAAAATAATTTTAGGTGTAATTGGTCCAAGAAACATCCCAATTCAATGATCTAAAGGCAACTAGGAATGGAAGAAAAGGATTAGTTAGCACACAGACCTAGGCCTTGCAAGCCAGAAAGTATAAAACCTACAGTATTACTTAAAGCCAAGCTGCATTAGATTTTTTGAGGTTTGCTTGTTTGTTTGGGTGTGGGGTTGGTTTTTTTCCATGTAAATAGAAGAAATGAAGCTGCTGTGTGGTCCGGATGATAGCATAATGAAACAAGAAATGTACTTCCAAAGATGTTGAACATGGGACAAAGATGAGGTGACAAGTGAGAATGAAATTAGGAGAATCACCATATCTGAGCTTAAGTTTTGTAAGCAAAACTTAAAAACCTCAATGTACTCAAAGCAGGTATAAATGGCTGAGGCAGAATCACCCAGAAGTGACAGAACTGACACACATAACCAAAACTCTCCTGGCAATTTTTTTTTTTTTAATAAATTCGTCTATTATTTATTCTTTTCCACCATGTGTCTACCATTCATTCTTAGCAGTTAACATTATCCATATGCTAAGCTAAAATCATTATCAGCACCATCTGTTTAGTGCATGCTCTCTATATCTCTAATTGCTGTGTTTGGACTTACTCCTGTTTGTACAGTCACATTATACAGTACTGCAAATGTCTTGTTTACATCTCTCTATTCCATCATTTGATGGACAACAGGTATCCTGCTAGTCACTCTCTTATCTTGTCAGCCACATTCTCAAGACTGCCCTCAGTTCTGTTATACGTTTGCAATAGTCATCAGGCTTTCTCCTTTTTAAGGAAATCTGAAATGGGTTTGGCTCAGATATCGCAAGTGAAATCTCATTTTAAAAGTGAAATTTCTCTAACTCTATTAGAAATTCTTCTCTGAATACATTTTTGGACAATGTTTGTGTTCTTCCCAGAAGTTCATACAGGAGATTACAATCAGCCTACAAATCATGTAATATATTTTGCCTCAGTTTGTAGCAAAAATTCTTACTGTGAGTTCCAAATAATAAACTCACCCTGAGTACCACAACTTGTCATTTAATTTCTGTTGCAATTTATTTTACCTACACTGATACTTCCCTGTGTCGTTCATTCCCAGTTTTATGTCATTAAAAAATTTCTCTTATGCACTCCTCAGTTTTATAGATAGATCACAAGATAATACTGGGGCTTTGAGCAACCTGGTCTAGTGGGAGGTGTCCCTGCCCATGGCACAGGGTTGGAACTCGATGATCTTTAAGGTCCCTTCCAACCCGAACCATTCTATGATTCTGTGAATACTAACACTCGGTCCTGAGACTGATCCTTGAGAAACCTCACTAGTAACATCAGTCTAGACCAAGGCATTTGCTTTCCGAACCAGCTCTTTCGGTTTCTTTTCTAAGGAATTGCTTTCTAAGCATAGAATTCCTCTCCAATCCTCGTTTCCAGTGTAAAAGTATGATGCATAGGAAAGCAATTAAATGTGTATAAAGAAAGCTTTCAGATCTTTGGACTTAAAATGCTGGGCAACTGACCCCGTGCTTTTTGCTTGATTAATGGCAGACTGCTACAAAATCTGCCACTACAGGAATCCCAGTAGTGAATCCAATCCTGAACTCAGCGTGTGGCAAATTGGGAACTAAAAGAGATGGAGTGCCTTACTAGTGGGTTATAAATAGTGGTTAGCAGGCTGAAACCCCAAGAGTTGGTCAGGGATCTCAAGCAAAAGAAGTACCAAGTTGGAGAGGCAGACCCTGGAAGAAAGAAGCCAACATCAAAATATTGTGATGTTACCTCGAACCGGAACATAGTTGCAAAAAGTTTCTTGAGGTTTTCAGTGGAATGGAGTGGCTGTTTTATAAAGAGATTTGCTGGTTTGCCTGATGAAAGGAAAACTGGGAGGTAACCTGATTGCTGCATGTAAACCACAGGAGGGTATTTATTCACCAGGGCTGGAAAAAGTATCTTTTAAACTAACAAGAGGATAGAACAGAAAAAAATGGGTATAGACTAGTATTAAAGAAGTTTAGGCAGGCAGACGAGGATTGTTAACCCATAGCAAAAAGTTCTGGAATAGCTTTCCAGCAAGGTTAAAGTGAGATTGTCAAAAAGGGCCATTTTTCAACTGCGTTCAGCTGATGACAAAGGCTGGAGGTGTCTGCAGCAGCAAGGAGATAAACACAATGATGCGCCATGTCCACGTAAATCCTGCGTTCCTCAATGATACAAAACATGAACTGTCATTGAATTGGAAAATTAAACTGCTACTGCCTCAATTCGTGTCTGTAGTATTATTAAAAGATATGGGAAGCCTTTGAACTTGTGATGAGAATAAATACTTCTAAGTGGGAGAGGGTTATTATAAAAAGTATCACAAGCAACAACCACTGCATTTTCAGAAAGGTTGGAACATTTAGGCTTTTGCACATTGCTTTATAATCCTTAAGTAGAGCACATCACCAAACAAAGTCCCAACAATTAAATACACAGTAATAAAATGCCTTTGTTAATAACCTCTGCAACAGTTCCCCAGAGTAACAAGGATACAAATAAAATTCATTTTCCTCTTCCATACCACTGTAAACAGGGTCTGTATTTACCTTATCCATCAACTGTATCGATCTGAATATATGAACAAGAAAGTGACTTATGTTTGTTCTTGATTTGAGCCTGACAAGTATATTGTAGTAATTAACTGGGGAAGGATGTGGTTTCAAAACCAATATACACTAAGTTCCCTGAATCATTTGCCAGAAATTGTCTTGCAAGATCTAATTGTCTAAAGCTGAAGCAGTGGGAGACGAGGTACCACCATTTTGTGATCAGATGCCCAGCATTAGTAGAGAGCCCTTGCGACTCATTGTTCAAGATAAGGCTGGAATAAATGTCTTTTTCTTCTGTATTTAATTGGTAATCACACACTGCCAGACATACACACATACAGACCAGTCTTGCCAGTCCCTAGCACAACAATCTCTCGTTCTGGATCTCATAAATGCAGGAAAAAGTTACAGGACAGATGGGTATGCAAACAAATCTGAATTACTGCCAGCTAAGGCATTAAAAAAATGGACTGAGCGAATGCTTTCCCCTTAACCAAAGAACTGGGTTTCTGGCTGCTCTGAGAAAGATCGTTCACTTCAGCTGCCGAAAGCGTAACACAGACAAGCTCAGGAGCACCTGGTCCTCCTCTTTTTACCCTTCACTGCCAATAAGAGACTCTACTGAGTCTACCCAAGCAGTTCAGCTAATTACACTGAATGCTTTGCTGCTCAAAAGTGTGCCTCTCTCAGGGGAAACGTCCCTGCAGGTGCCACTTCAGGGAAGGTTCAGGGGGCTGTTGTCACCCCAGTAAGTTCGGTGCTTCGCTTAGAGAGCTCTTCACTCTCATGGCAAAGCCCCCTCACTTTGGTCCTGGCCAGGTATTGGAAGATGTGGTCTCCAGCTGCCCTGTCCTGTCCGGGGGCTGTTCAAAATTCAGTTTGTTCACCTGCAGCAGCCCTAAATTCCAGCTTTAGGTAAGGCCTTAAAAATGTTTTCTCTCACCTAACTCAGATTTTCTTCAGAGGAACTTTGTCTTTAAACACAAGCGAACTTGAGACATTTAAGTAAAAATGAGCTGTTCTGATAAAGTAAGATACATTAGTAAAATAATAGAATTTACACAGCAAGTAAAATATTCTTTACCATTAAGGAAATCTCTGTTTATATCCATATTTCTATTTCAGCATCTAGACTAGTCAGTGAAAATTTTAAGACTGATAACAAGGTCAATATGTTTTGATCCTTAATTGCAGCATTAGCAGAGCAGCAGATCCTTACCTTGTTGGCCATATTCTCTTCTCACTTAGGCTGGGCTTTCCCCTGATGAACAAAAACTTCCCTAAGCACGATGCAATTGCTTTTATTTTTCTGGAGGTAAAAGATATGCCTGTTTTGCAAGGATGTTGGTTTGAATCACACACCATTAAGGGGAAAACAATTTTTTGTTGTTAAAAGCCACATGGCAAGAAAGCCCAATTTAATGTTGGATGACATGGTGCATTGAGAGAGGTTATATTTAAAAATAAATAAATCTCCTTTTAGCAACAGCACAAATGTGCCTATCTACCTGTCAACTTTTTGTAAGCAATATTAAACTAGTACAGTTTTGAATTTAGCAGCTGAATGAAAGAGAAACAACTAAGACATAAAAGAATAACATTTTATATACGGAGCTGTGGCAGTGAGGCTCCTTGTTAAGAGCTAATAGGTTTGTTTATTTAGAGGATCTAAATTTTTCAACTGATAGAAACAGCTGTAGTCACAGATGTCACTGATAATTCATAGATTATCACTTGAACTACCCACAGGAATTTTAATTTGTAGCAATTTAACTGAACTAGCAAGCCATTAGTGACAAAGGAAATATGGGATAATTTTATAGAGAATCTATTTTGCAATGATCAAAGGAAGATACAACACAAGAAATAATTTTTAAAGAAGTTTTGTATATTTGGGAAATAGTCAACAAGGTTTAAAGTGTTCCATGTATCAAATATTTCTGGAAACCGATACACAACATTAACTCAAAGTACATTAAACAATGAGAAGTAAAGAGAAATAATGGTTCTTAGAAACAGGTATATGTGCAGAAAAACAACGCAAGTTTCAAGATTCCTAGAAGCAGACTCAGGGAATGTGTCATTATGCCACAAAATACACATTAAAAGCCTCTGAAACCAGTTTGGGGAGAAAGAAAACTGTATTAACTGCAAGTTTAAAAACTTCACAGGAAGAAAACTGCACATCTTTGCTAGACAAGGAAACGAAGACAGCTTATGGAAGACAGTCAGGGAGCAAAAAGAAGGAACAGCACATTTTGTGCCCAGACCTTTGCCCAAGCTGTGCATCAGAAATCACTACTTAAAAAGAAACAGACATTCTATACAGGTTCAAATATGAGATTGAGTGAACTGGGGTTAGTACCATCACCACATTTTGTTATTAAATATTTGATCAACATACCTCCCAAATGCTCCCAATGTTAATCCAGCTAAAGCTCTCATGTGCATTCCTAGAAGCCACAAATAGAGGGTAATAACTGTAATAATTCCATTTCCAACTTTTCTGGGGGTGCCGATACCAAATATATAGCACTGGATAGTAAAGTGGGCTGAGGTGTCTACAAAAACAGCTTGCAGATAGAAACTCTCTGCTCAGGTCTTCCCTTTCCTCACACTAATGAGGCCTGGGAAGAGGCTGGGGGGACCTTCAGCAGTACCTCCTTTCTTTCTCTACATTGCCCACAGGCTCCCTCATGGGTCTGAGATCCGCTGTGCAGAGGGACAGACAGGGGTCTTCGAAAATGCATTTTCTTTTTGAACCCATGGGATAGAGAGGAAATACAGATTTACACCAAGTGACACAGCACGAGGACAGCCTCCTTCCAGGGAGCTGACAAGCTGAGGGCACAGCAGCAGTGTAGCACTATGCAAGTCCAGGAGATCCCGTTTCCTTTATGCATACCAGCAGATAAAATTCAAACAACAGAAGTGCTCAGGTAGGTAAGAGTTTTCTTACCTTCTTCCTCTAAGTGGTGGTCAGTGCCATCTTTTAAATCTTCATCCACCCATGGGCGAGAAGGAGCCTTGCTTTTAGTCTCACGTTTTTCCTCCTCTCCATTTATCTTCTTCAGTATTACCCCAATCAAAACACATATAATGGCTATAAGGACTGGGGTTAGGGAGGAAAAGAGTTCCATGACTACAGAAATGTGGAGCCTTCCTTCAAGTTCAGTACTTTCTCCTGAAAAGAAGAGGAAGAAAAAGGAAGAGCAGAACGGCAGTATGCAGAAAGGGGTGGACCCAAGGTTCAGTCCTCGACCCTATCCTGCTTCTACTTTTCAGCCACCGCCCCCACAATCTCATCTGTGATGTGCTCCTCCTGTTAATCAGTCCCAGGTTTATATATTTGCTGAGAAGAAACCGCTTATAAACAGCAAGCAGAGGGACTGACCATATACAAACACAAGAATGCTGTCCAGTGCAAAATAAAATAAAATAAAAAAGATCTTCCAAAATCCCAGACTAATGCAAAATGCTTCTTCCCCCTGCCCCCCCCCCCTTATTTTTATTGTTATGGTGATCCCAGTAATCTTTCTTGTAACGACGATTATGAGAAAGAGCCAAGTAAGAATGTGACTTTTAAAAACTGATGGCATCTCTTCAATGTTTAGCTCATAAAATTAGTCATATTGCTCGTATCCCAGGAAATCAGAGTATCACAAATTGAATATCAGCTTGCAGCACCACCTTTGCCTCTGTAAATAGGTCAATAAAACAGATAAGTAAAGCAGCAGCTTTACCCCTGTATGAAGCATCGATGAGATGATTCACAGAACCCTGTATTCATTCTGCGTGTTCTGGGGGAAGAAAAAAGAAGAATTCGGGGAATCAAAGTAAGAAATATTTGAGGGCTGAATATCTATGCTGCAGTGAATTTTAAAACTGTGAGTCAGCTATCTTGTCAAAGGAAAGATTAAAAAGTGATAGAATCCTGGTCTAATCCAAGAATGGTCAATGTCTAATTGCTTAACCCGTTTTTTTACCCCAGCCAAGCTGCTTGGGAACTAAATCAGCACAGCAGCCCTGGACTGATGTCTTTATCTGGGACTGTTGGGACACACTGGATAATGAAATACTGGATGGTGGTGGGTGCTGAGGTGTGTGCTGGAGAGCAGGGTACAGGAGTACCAAATGCTTGCAGTCACCAGCACCCACCAGCCCTTTTTAGTGCTGGCTACACCCCCACCCTGCCAAGCCTCATCTCATGCTGCACAGGGCCAGCTTTGAAGTCTCTGTCTCCGTGTCAAGTCAGTCTGCATTTTGGATAAGCCCACCCAAGATAAGTGGGAGCGGCTGTGGCTGTAACCATTCCAGGAGACGGTGTGTCCAGCAGGTCACGTGCTGTGACAAGCACCTGCTGGGGGGGCATCGCAGGTCCTGCCTAGGGCGCCCCCCGTAACCTTAACGTGGAAACCAGGGCACACAGGGGAGAGAGAAGAAGTTGGGGCAGGCACAGGTTTCATCCTGACAGGTTCTCAGTCCATACCCTAGCCACTCGTGTCTCTCCCCCCACTGGTTTTGCAGCACTGGGCAGACCCTTGCTGGTCCCACTTGACACTGCCACTCCAAAGGGTCCATACCTTCCCGTGCTTCAGCACATACTGCTGGCTGCCTTGAGGAAGGATCCGTGTGTCAGGAAGCACATATTAACGACCAGGTTGCTGCACAGGAAGAGGAACGTGTGGCCATACTGGTTAGTTATGGCAGACTACGTTAGTCTGGCTGACAGTCCGGTCATGTATCCTCCTTTAACACAAGTTCCTTGTATTACAAGGGTCAAAGCCAAGGAAATTGCTCAGCTGTGCACTTATTGTCTAGATGTGCCCAGAGGCAAAATGGAACTGCCTCACGGCTGGTATCCAGGCTGGACTTTCTCAGATGCCCAGCTCAGATACAGAATAAGTACTTCACTGCAGTTGCAGCACATCCTACTTCCAACACATAGTAACCAGGTCCCCATAAGTCCTGGTCCTTCCAGGAAACATATGGCATCTGTACCTCCAAGACCAGCCAAATGCCTTCATAAGCCCATCAGAGATGAAATAAAGAGGACATGCAAAAATTGTACTTAGATTATCTAATCCAGTAAAGTTGGCAGTAGACAGGCACCTACCTCTGGCCAAGAGGTCAACCGGCTTGAAAACCCGAGACGTGAGTCTTCTCTTTCCTACTCCCCACAGTCAGGTTGTGACCTGGGACACCTGCTTGCATGATTGATCTTGGGCCACGTGTAAAAAAGTCCCCAAACCCATACACTGTACAGGAACAGAAAAGACAACAATTACCACATGAGAAAGAGTTAAATTTATCCTCTCTCTCCTCAATCCAGAGCAGATATTTAAACTGATTTGTCCTGCCTGCTGGCTGTCCAGTCACGGGGAGAGATACTTCACCTAATCCCAATTAGAAATATTAAATTTGTTAATGTGAGTAGAAGAGAGACCAGCAGTTCCATCAGACGCATTTTCAACAGCCTACTCTCTGGCAAGGAAGGAAAAAAGAACGCTTTCTGAATGGCACTGACTGTTTCTCCACCAGGGAATATATTCTTGTTAACCTTGAATATTCACACACACACAAATTAGGATCTGAATGCTTTGCAGCCGAGAATCCATCCTACGGTGAAACAGGTCCGTGCTGAAAGAGCGAGAGAAGCAATATAGAAGGTTCAATGCTATTGTTTAAAATAGCTACCTCTGTTTGCAGTGCTGGGAACTTTGTAATCTCTCACTCTTCTGGAATAACTTTGACTTTCTTAGAGGTGATGAGATATTAATTTTTCTCCAGCAGAGCAGAGAAATAAAGCAAGCTAAATAAAAGTCCCTTTGGCATTAACTTAAGCAAAATCTGTATTCGGTGTTATATATTCAAGACTGTTATCTTGAACTTCAGCCCCACAGAAATCCCACAATATCTTGTTTTATTAAAACCTGATTTAGTTTCAATAACTCCATACCATAGACATTCAAAATATAAACACAGTGATGCTCAGAGGAACTGTGGGAAGGAGTGGGCGGAAGCAGTCAATTTTTACATGGTAGATTTTAATCAGTTTTTCTGTTGGATTTTCTTCAATCCAAACTTTATAGAAATGTTATTATTATCATGACAAGTTCAAGCAAATTTATTACTATTATTTCTTCTGTTCTACTGTAAACCCTAAAGCCTAGAAGCGTTTTAGTTTCAAAAAAGTCAGGAGAAACATTACAAATAGCACTACTTCTAGGAATTAATGAAGCTTTTCTGACAGATGTAGAAAGAAGGTAGAAAATTTGATAGAAATACAACTGCTGAGAACACCAAAGTACTGAAGTATTACTGCATGAAATCCATGTAGACACTCTTAAAAGATACAGACCATCATACTAAAAGATTTCTGGACAAAAATTTCTTTAATATTTCCCATTAAATTCTGTGCATAGTTGTTATTCTGAAGGAAAAAATAAATGCACTCAAGTATCAAATATAGCCCTTCATTTTTCTCAAAGCAAAAATGTGTGACAAGCAAGTGTCATTTATAGGCTACAAGGCCATATCTAGGTGGTACCATGCAGTGTGTTAGCTCTGCACTAAGCTTATGTGACTCTGCTGCTGAGGGTTGTGGGACCCACCTGCGACCATTTCTGTTTTACCATCCTACTGCAGATGATGTACTCCCTGAAAGCAAAGCCACCTTTCACCATCTGCTTCAGATACTCCTCCCTGGTTCTTCCCATCATTCCCATGACATCAGCACACCCCTCTCATCCTGCTTGGAGGAGTCTTACGGTCTTGCTATGAGATTGTCTCATGGCTATGCTGGGGGCAAGACTCCTGAGGAGGTCATATAGGCATGTGGGGTCTAACAGAAGAGTTACACAAAAGATGTAAATGATAGGAGAGCCTTCAAATGCCCAAATTATCAATTAACATATTATCTGCATAGGGTGAATGTAAGCTATATAAATGCACAGAGGTAGAAGGGGAAGAGACTGAATGGCTGGGCAGAACCAAAACCATCAGCCCCCACAGTCCTTCCTACTTATGGTTTTATATCATTATTTTATTTGAGAACTCTTAAGACTTCTTATTGGATGCTATAGGAAACCAATAAAATCTACACATTCAAAAAGGGATTCAATACACCTATTCAGACTGGATTAACTATCAAGTGCACAGTACAGTAGTTAAAACACCTAATTTAGGAAGTCTCTGAGACTTTGGAAGATATACAGAAGGAGGGACCCTTTTGTGCAGTCCTCAGCCTTCTTGGTTTTCCTAGTCATCTACCCTTGGCCGTGTACAGACACAGGCTATAGCACTAGATGGCCTCAGATGGCTAAAACTTCGTATGAGAATTCTTACGTTAGTCAAAAGCAGATCTGTGTAAAGCAGAGCAGTAGCAGAAAAAGAAGAACGCTAACAGACAAGGTAGAAGAGAGCAGAGTAGGGTGATGGGGGTAGTTGCAATAAACATAGCACAAGTGTGCGAGAAAAAACACATTTTTGGGTGCCGACTACAGTTACTATTGCACATGTCTCTTGCTGAACATTATCAGTCACACACCTACAAGGAACACGTGCTCTATTTCTGCTACTAGTCAGTGCATAAGCCATTGTCAGGACCCTCGAGCGATACACCAATATGTGGTGGTGAAAGCATCCATGCAGAAAACTTGATGTGTTTGTAGTTAGAAGCAGGAAAAAGTAACCAGTGGGTATTATCTAGAGATGCAATAAAATATTACATTAACATCAGGGACAGAAGTGAGTTTCAGATTGGAGTTGGTGCTTACTGAAAAACAAACAAACAAACAAAACAAACTGCTCCAATGCCATCCATGATCAGCCCCCTGCTCAGTACGTGTCTGCAATGGGCAAGGCAGAAGCGCACATGAACTACTTAATCCAATTTCCCGGTCAGCACAGAGACAAATGTCTGGGGTCAGCTGAAACTTATACATCATCAGGTATTGGCATTACTAAAAATATCATTGGCTTGATAAGCGTCTTCATCTCTGTGATAGATCTAGCACCCTCCTGCCTCAGCCAGTGACCAGTGCAAAGTGCTTCTGAGCAAGGTGACCCTCACTTTTCTGCTCTCTCTTGCCTCTTCCACACTCCACACACACAACCACCTCTTTCCCTTCCCTCCCCTCCCCTCCCCTCCTCTTCCCTTCCCTTCCCTTCCCTTCCCTTCCCTTCCCTTCCCTTCCCTTCCCTTCCCCCGAGTCAGCTGGATGATCTCCTTATGACCCCTGGAGATATCAGATATCTTGCCCTGTAGCACTAGATTTGATTATCTTTTTCATTAACTTAGCTCAGATTGCCACAAATGTTATTACTGCTTATGAACTAGCCTTCTGAAATCTAACAGTACAGTGGGTAATACAATTACATCCCATAGCAATGAAAGCACGAGACAACAACGCAATAGTCATTCTTTCCATTTGTCCTCAGTGTACCGCCCTCCACTTGCAAGCTCCCTGTATTTATATATTACAGGGCAGAAGAAATAACCTATATATTGACAACACACTTCATTAATATCTTTGTAAATAGAATAATGAATTTATTAGGATCTGTGGTACCAGGTAAACCATTATTCATGCTCAACAGGCCAATAGTAGTCCTAAAAATATTTCCAATTTCAGAGAATAACTTGGGTTTTAACCCAGAGATTAATTTACCCCCAGATTCATACCAGAAGGAGAAATTTTCTACTGCTGTGCCAATGTTACCACCGCAAACATGTAGGAGTGAGTTTCCCCATGGCAGGATCCTGGTAGATAGAATCATAGAATCGTTAGGGTTGGAAGGGACCTTAAAGATCATGGAGTTCCAACCCCCCTGCCATGGGCAGGGACACCTCCCACCAGAGCAGGTTGCTCAAAGCCCCATCCA
>JAOXNO010000024.1:53868291-53906279 GCA_028565335.1 Limnodromus scolopaceus | reverse complement strand
CAGGGATGGTGCCTCAACCACCTCCCTGGGCAGCCCATTCCAATGCCTGACAACCCTTTCAGTAAAGAGATATTTCCCGATATCTAACCTGAACCTCCCCTGGTGCAACTTGAAGCCATTACCCCTTGTGACTTGGATAAATGGGTCATTTCTGAACAGCCATGCGGTAGGTGGGAGAAAACAGCCTAACAGAGGCTGTTATAACTCTTCAGATTAGGGGTGTTTAGGGAAGAGAAAAGAGGGGTAGGTAACGGCTCCCTTCCAATTGCCAGCAAGTTGAGAGTAATCTCATCCAGATAAAAATATCACAGCAAATTAATTCTCTGCATATCAGGCCAAAGAGGTGAAGGCGAAGGCAAAATGCGGAGACAGAAATTCACATAGCAGCTTATGTATGCCCATACGGCCCGAGGCGTGGGGCCAAAGCACGCGTAGGGATAGACCTGGGCCAGCTCCGTTATCAGAGCCGCATCGCTATCGTGATGCCAATGGGAAAGAGGCACCAGCTCAGCCGTGACCCCGGGCAGACACCAAGGAAGCTCCCCCACGCCAGCACCCCCGCAGCTGCAGCTCCCCAGCCTCCCTCCCCAGGTACACGCAGCCTGCCCCCGCTCTGTGCAGGTGATCGCAGGCATCAGCCCAGGCGTCCCTTCCTCCTCAGTTGGTGGCGCAGGAGAACGAGCGCGTTTACAGTGAATTTATAGCACTGCCCCACATGATCAGACTGTTCGAATCCCGGTGTGAAGTCAAGTAACTGTTAGCAGTAGAGAAATGATAACTGGATGCCCTTTGTAGCTGAAGTAAGAAACAATGTTATCGTCTTTTTGATGTAGAGAAGAAATACAGGGGAAAAAAGAACTAAAAACTAAAATAAAAAGTAAAAAAAAAAAATTAAAACCTCCTACTTTTCAGACAGCAAATTTTCAGTGGATTTTTTATTTCCAATTGTTAATATACTTTTTTTATCTGTGAGTACAGAGAGGGAAATTGTCTTTCGTTCCGTGCTGTTATGACAGGACAGCTGAATGGCAGCATGAAGCATTTAAAATCAGCATTTCAAAGCCTCAGCTATTCCTAGAATAGCTATTTCTATTACTTCAGTTCTTATTTGCACCAAATCAAAACATGGCTAGCTTATTTGAAGATTTTCTTAGCTGATTACATCTGAGCTTCTAAAAACTTCATCTAGGAAAACAGTTTTAAGCTATGAACGTGAATTCCTATGTAATCATAAACCGCAATGTTCAAAGGGTTTGGCTTTTTTGTGGATTTTTATTTCCTTTTTTTTTTTTCCTTCTTCTTTACATGCTTTGAATGAGTTTCATCTTCCAGCCTCCCGAGGAAATCCATCACAAGCCTTGTCCTTTCCACAGAGGGCATCCCCAGCCTCCTCTTTTCCAGAGGGTGGGTCTGCCCATCCCTAGCCACAATCCCTCTCCAACTTCTCTCCTTTCACAGGGGCTACCTTGCTGTCTCCAGTGTTGCTCGGACAGTGGATTGGCCACGCAGGCTCCTCGCCCAGCCTAGCAGCCAGCACTTCCCCTTCTTTGCTCTCCTCAAGGGGCCTTTGCAGCCCCCTGGAAACACCTCAAAGCAAAATCCTTGCTCCCTTCTGATCAGTAGCCAAGCATTAACTGTCACCGTGACTCTGGTTCAGCTGCATCAAGGATGATGCTGTTCCAGTATTTCCCTCTCCACCTTGCTCCAGCATTTCTTGCTTGCAGAGGGAAGCTGGGAAGTGAAGATGGCCATGCCCATGCCTATAGAGTCCAGACCAGCACATATGCTGACCCAGCTCTCAGGTAAACCACAGAGGCATCAGACAATGTGGGAGACATTTTTAGAGTGTCTGATAATGTGAAATGTCTTGGTACCCAGGGAAGGTGAGATAGCTGGGTGCTTGGGTCAGCGTGTTCCACAGGGGCCCTGAGGCTGGAGAGCCACATGCCAAGGGACCCAGGGTTACAGATCTCCTTATCACCTTGAGTTACCCTTTTATAGGGCAATTCCAAGCACACAGAGAATTTAAAAGACCACCACAAAAAATCTGACAAAGATATTTTTACCCTTTTCCCTAAGGCCAGAAAGGAAAACCTTTTCCCTCCACCCACCGCCACCCCCCCCAAAAGCTCTGATCGAAGACTTCAAGAGACGCAGATCTCTTGCCCAACTCTACTGTTACTTTTACCCTGTGTGTAAATATTTACTTCATAACCTGTCACACCAGCTAATCAGCAAATCAATCCTCTCAGGTTGTGGTTCCTCCACCTGACAGGTTGCCAAAGGGTAATTAACATTTACCACCTTCCTCTCGGAGAAAAAACTGCAGCTTTCCCTGGCTAGTCCACAAAAAAAGGCAGGATGTCTCACAATGACACAGTTCAAAATCCCAGCACTGTTCAAACAATTCACTTTACTCAGCTAACACTTCATTGCAGACAGTCACTCTCGGAGATGAAACTGGATATTTGTGGACTATTTGAAAAATACATCTACATGGCACAATTAAACTGTTTGAGGTTTGCTACTCCACCAGCCAGTGGACTTTACATGTGGTTTGTCCAGTGGGCTTAGATCTGATTTAAGTCAGATGCAGAGCTTGGAAATGGGCTTGGATGAAATTTTTCCTTGGGATTTAAATTCTTTTAATAGCTCAGACTAATTACATAGGCAAAATCCACTCTGCATCCCACTGTGAAACTCTTCCCATTGTTGTCTCATTAAAACAATAAAAAAACTCAGGTCATGACAGCCATTTGAAAAGATCTGTTTTCTGACTGAAAAATATTCTCTCATTCCTTCTAAAATAGGAACGTGGACATTGACACCAGACGAAAAGTTCACAAAGGGAAATAATGATCAGTATTATCTGAAAAATCTGGAGGATCTCATGTTCCCCCAATGCAAATATACTATGGCTGGTACGAGGCAGAGGAGGCGCATACTCTGCAGAGGTTATTTTACTTAAAAAATTATGAATGAGTATTTCTAAAAGATACGATGCATACCATGACTGAGTAAACTCAGAGATCGAGGCATTCTGCCAACATCCTTACCCTCACCTTGCTATGTCATCAAGACAGTGACAGAACAGGCTGCTGCCCTCCCTGATGCTCCCAGATTATCTTGAGCAACAGCGGAGTCCCTGTTTACTGCACGGTAAGTTCAGTTTGGGACAGCTCTGCATGTGTGGCTGATGCTCTTCTAAAAAGCACCAAGGTGCTGCCCCAAGACCAAGTGTCTTCCCACCAGCGATCAATCACATCTTACCTTGCAATCAGTGCACTGCAGTCCATTACAGTTAATCAATGCTGGAGCATCTTCTGTGTCCAAAAAAATAAGTAAGCTCATTTTTCAACATTGGCTGAAACTGTTTGGGTTTTTTTTTTTCAGCGTGAGTTCACTCCAAACTTAAAAAAGAATTAGGACCTGTGTACTTCTTTCTCTGTGTTACAGGTTCCCGCTGCCAGCTGTGAGGCTGTCTGTCATCGTGTAACATGCTTTGCTATCAGGCACACACACACGCAGAGGATCCTGCTTTAGCCCTTCGCCAGTAGATTTTTGTAGCTTAAGAACCCAATTGCTCATTTTAGTCAGGTTCCCCTCCGTAAATTAAAAAGTAGCAGAGCTTTATCTTTGAAGCTAGGCAGGGGCCCTGTCCTAGCCCTGCTGCTAATTGAGGTGACCCCTGAGTAGCTTTGCCTCGCACCCAGTGCCAGCTGCCTTTGAGGTTGTGCTGACAGCAAAAATAGAGCTGGTGTGTGACCAGCACTCGGTTATTTCCCCATCCTCAGCTGATGCCTTATTATACAAGGCTCTGAGGGATGTGGATGTACAACCAACAATCTGTGAAAGCATATTTCCCCAGCGGTTCCTTCTGAGCAGCACAGAAGTGTCAGATGAGGACAGAAGCTGGCATTATGCTACTGGCATGACTGAATTACAACAGGAGCTCTGTTGTTAACCATTTAATGGTCTAAACTTATTGTACAGCACTGTTCTGTCTGGTTTCTGCCTGACATTATTCCTATTACAGAAGGGTCAGGGAGCCAATTGTCCAGCAAATCTGTGTGATGAGCCTCTGGACAGACACCAGACTGATAGATCCAAGCGATGGTCCAGCTATTCCAGCATCCTGGCAACGGTGGCACAAAATTACTCAGATGATGCTAAATTCTTACCTCCTTCAAAACGAGGTCCTTTCATGGCAGTGATTCCTGCAGGTAACTGTGATCTCTGAAAATATGTCAGTCTTCCCTTCAGAAGGCAAAGGTTTGAATTATCATGACCCTTTTGTTGATGACCTTCTTGTGCTAGTAGGCAGCATAAGAAAAGGTTTCCTTCCCACACTGTTCATTACACTCGTATCAAACCCTCCTGGGGATACACTGACAACACGCTGACACAAGCAGACAACAGCACTCATAGACCAGGGGAAGGTAATAAGTTCAGACCTTGCAGAGACAAGTTTCTCTTCCCCAATGTTGTCTTCTAGGCAAGTCTTCTAGGACTTCTCTGCTCATTTGCTCTGTCTCTCCATGCTGTCCTGCTTCTCCATCTTCCTCTTGCTTCAATCCCCTGCCTCTCCCCTCTCCTTTTATTCTCTGCCATCCAACTCTGTAACACACTTTTCTTTTCAGCCTCCAACACACCGCCAAAACCTCTTTAACAGCACAAATAGTGCCTTCCTTTCCAATTAGGACGTGAGAGTCAAGGAGATTCTAACCTGAGCTGTCTGGGTGATGGCAGAGGACCTCGCCTTCAGCAGCCACCACCCATACCACACCACAGATGCTTTCCAGGAATCAGTGGGTTCCCCAGAGCTGCACCACCTGGCAGGAGACCTCCTCTGAGCAAAAGAAGGAAGACGGCACTAATGAAATGCCTCTCCTGTCATCAGTCCCCCATTAAACCCATCCTATAACTCAGTAGGGTAAATTAACAGTGACATTCAGGGTACGATGAGGCAAACTTAAGGCAAATTCTCTTGTTGCTGTTAATTTGGGGACCTCTGTTGGTTTCAGGAGGGATTATTCTAACATTCTGCCAATAAATCTGACAAGAAACATGTCCTGCTCTCCTTTGTCCAGCCCCTCAGTTTACAATTATGTTGGTCTCATTATTTCCACAGTATTATTGTTCAGTGCATTGTGCTACCTCCAGAGTAGCACCAGAGTGAGATTAAAGGTAGTAAGAATCTTAACCTTACATTTCATTACTCTTGTCAGTTCAAGTTACTTACACAATGTCATCATATTTTTATATAATACAGAAAAACAAGTTGTTCTTTTATTATGCCTTTTAAGTAAATTCATTCCTTCTCTAGGCAGCAGATAGTAAAATTAATGTCTGTTCTCATAATATTTTATGATCTTGGACATCAAATATTCCCTGGTCGCTGAATCAATCAGGATTCATTGACTCCTATTAACTGTTAACAGGGAACCGTTGTCTTCAATCAGACATTCATAATAAGGCTTTGACTCTGTGAAATCATGCTAGATAGCCAGGAAGTCATTTAAGTTACATGCAATATCTGGTCTGCAGGAAGTAAGAAACATAAATACTTTTATTTTCTTTAGTGCATTTATGTGGAATATCAGCCAAAGTCTGCATAGCATAACAGTAAAGTGTGATGTCCTTAGCTTCATCGCTTTCATATAATCCCTTTTATTATTTGGTTGTGTTTCAGGTAGACAGAAAGACAGACAATCTCTCTGATCATCCTCTGACACAAGACATGAGGAAATTCAAGGTCTGTAAATTTTCAGAGAATATTTTTAAGAAATACAATTCTGCAAGTGGAACATTCCCATTGGCAATTTAAATGGATGCTACAAGTGATAACAGGGACATCTTCACTTACAGTTATATTCACAGTTGCACATACAATTATACAGCCTATCATGAAAAAAACCTCAACCACCTTCCTGGATACTTTAAAACCAAAACCAACTCTATACAGAAACCCATACAACTGTTGTTGAAATATGGCAGTAATATATGACATTTTAAGTTCTTCTACTCATAAAGTTTAAGCAGCAAATTAATTTATCTCACATGTGAGAGCAGCATCACGAGCTCCAGTGGCAGTTAGCAGCGTAAAGCAAATAAGGTTAGGATCCCTGCACACATTGTGCTTCTCAGAATATGCATTTCAGAAATAATTGCTCTCTTGAAAGAGTTAAAAGCCTCTGCCCCTTTCTAAATGCAGCACAGTAAAAACATTGCGCTCTCTCTCTCACTAACAAGTATGGTTCAGTAATCGTAAAGTCATTTTAAATTCTAATTCAAAGTAATTTGATTTGCAGGAAATGACAGTTAATTATTCATGCAAATGCCTCTGGTAGGTGTGGCTGGACTAATGCACAATCCACACAGTAGGCGAGAGCACACGCTCCAGTGTTCCTCAGGCAGTCTGTGATATCTTTCATAATACTAAAACAGTTATTTTATTTTTTTTTTGCAAATCACTACCTGCTGAGAGTAATTTCCATGTGGAAGGTAAAATTAGAGGTGTAGTTCAACATAAGGAATAATTGTACTCCAGCCAGTTTTAAGTACTGTTTACAGCAGCCAACCTGCACCTCTGTGACAGTCCAGACCTGCTGGTCTGCGTTTCACAAGGCCTGGCCATGAAGAACTTCCTTCTGACCACCAACATATCTGAAGGTATGGGTTTGCAGTCCTAAGCAGGGCCCAGAAGTTCACATAGAAGGGGTCAAAATATAGAAGTTCACATAGAAGGGGACAAAAAATGGCCCTGTTTGAAAAGTACTGCCTAAGGCAATGTTTTGACGAGGGAAACCAGCACCTTTTGCAGGAGGAGAGGCTGACCCGGCTGTGCTCAGCCAGGGCTTTCCCTCTCTTCCCTCTTCCCTCCCCGCAACACATTCCTCACACGTTAGCTCTTGCTCCATCGCACACGGTTAGCGACGCTTCACTGGAGCTCTGTGTACACTCTCCCACCTATTTTTGGCTCTACTATGGCACCAATTCCCGTAGTAAATAAGGTCCTCACCGTCTGTGGTCTATTTATCCAACGCTAACACTGTGAGCTAGGAAAATGCCACTACGCCCACAGCACACGCAAGGGAGAGAGCGCGAGAGACCAAGCTGTGGCACAGTAGGGTCTGAACACCTCTCCTCCCCTGTGGACACCCCGCCTGTGCTTCCCGTCTGTGCTTTAAGATAAAAGATGCTGCACAATGTGCCTGTGAAGCCCTTCCCTCTGAGCACAGTTTTTCACCTGAGAACAGTGGGATGTGTCTCCCCATAGACCGGGGAGGAGACAAAGGGCCGGGACACCGGCTGGATGCCGAGTTCCTGGAGACCATCTCCTCAGCTTCAGGATGCATTGCAACATTCAGTCGTGGCTCTGGTTGCAAGAGACATCAATTTTTAGAAAAGCACCAGAATAGATATGGGAATGGGGTTTTGAACCAAGACAATTAGGGGAAGCTGTAATAAAAACTAAAATTAGTGGGCATCTAGAGAAGTACAATCTACTTGGAATGATCAAGAGTTAGTATGGCTTTTGTAATGAGAAGGTCTGCCTTGCTTTCCCTGGAGATCTGCAAAGGGATCAATCAAACCTGTGGATAAGGGTGACCTGGTTGGCACAGATTGCCTTGATTTTCAAAATTGTCTGCCAAATGGTTAGAAGAAACCAAGCATCCATGATAGGTCCTAGCACAGCTGGGAAACACAGTAGCAGCGTTTTCTCAATTAAGAGTAAGCAACAGCTCAAGCAGGGTCTGTGCTGGGACCTGTGCTGTTCAGTGTATTTTCAGGCAATTTAGAAAAGGGTGAAGTAAGAAAGTTTATCAAGAATACAAAGTTATTCAGGGTAGCAAGGACTAGCACAAACATGAAGAATTGCAGAGGAATCATATGCGACTGAGCTAAAAAAAAAAATCCCCGAAAAAGTTTATAGCAGAACTGGCAAATGTTCAGAGAAAGGCAGGACAGAAGATCAAAGGCAGAGAAAGCTGCTGTACGAGGAACAAATCAGTGAGGTAGGACACAGCAGTCTGTGAAAGAGGTGACTTCTGGGTATATGAGAAAAATCTGAAAAACTATGACTTGGGGTAGGGAGGGTGGGTAAAGGCTGGTTGTGCACTTCTCTAACAGCACCAGCGCTAGAGGACATCAAGCAAAGGCCGTAGGAGCCAAGTTCAAAACAACAAAAGAGGAGCAGCAGGAACACCTCGACAAAGAGCATTGCAGATGATGTAAGCTTCTGTGGCTTCAAAGGAAGGCTGGACATATTCTGACAGAGAGCAACTCCCCAGGGATCACATCTGGCCATGAAGTATCCGAACTCAAAAAGTTGAAGGCTGGAAGAACACCGAGTATCACACATACTTGACTTGCTCAGACTCTTCTCTAGGTCTTTACCTATGGACACTGTTAGGAGCAACACCCTGGGCTAGGTGAACCTTGGGTCAATGCTCCGCATCACCAGAGCTACCGTCTAAAAGCACTATAATCTCTCCTACAACAAGCTTTCAGCACTTTTATGGATTGCCTTACCTCTGGGATTCTGTGTTAAATCTGCCATTTTCCTTAGCTCCTTCCCCAAACATTTTATAATTCTGTCTGAATTGCACATTTTTAAAACATTCATAGCTCTCTTCATAGCAGAGGCAAGCTTGGCCGCACCTCCCAGGCTCAGAAATAAGAGCACAAACACAAAAAAGCACAACCCACAACTTCTAGGCTATTCTGCTGATGATTTTAAGGCCTGGCAGCAGCAATAAAGCTCTAGGTACAGTTCAGGTTAAATTTAAAAAGGCTTTACAACCGGAAAATCCTGGCACTGCAACATGTTGTCTCAAGGATGCAAAAATGCTCTGAGAAAGAACTGTGCAGCACACATGAGGACAAGGGAGACCTCCAAGATGTCCAAGAGATGATTTGTGAGCTCTATTTCAGTCATTCTCCTCAGCTAAAGGTCGAAGAGAAGAAGAAACACTCTTGAAATGTGACACTATTTTACACAAGAAGTGGTTTGAGAGCTGGAAAAAAAGAAAAACAAATACAGTGGTAGTAGGAGTTCAGTCGTGATATAGTGCTGAGCAAGGCCTGCTTCTACTTAATCTCAATGATTTTTTCCACTGAATGCTGCCTGGGTTCTCTGGCAAATCAGTATGCCAGGCAGGGGAGAAGCCGTACTGCAGCAAGAAAAGAAGAAAAGGAAAAGAAGGCTGTCTTTTTCTATTTGCACATTTCTGATGCAAGAGGAGAGATACCAGAGAGGTTATCCCGTAAAGCAGAGCTCACTTGGTATTTTTGGTTCCCTTCTCACAACCTTCACAGGGAAGATAACAAACAAAACAGCACTGGGCAGAGCTTCTGCAGGAGCAGCTGTAATTGGAAGACATCTTGTTCCTGCTGAGCAGCAGCATCCCACCTTCTTCCCTTGGAAAAAAGAAAAAAGGAAAAAGAAAAAAAAAAGGAAAAAGAAAAAAAAAAGAGATTTTAAAAAATCCTGAGGATTTTTTATAGGTCATCATTGTGGGACTGGCCTCTGTAACCTGATGACAACCCTGGTGGCAGCCATGGGACCAGGACAGGCACACCACGAGGAGCATGGTGTCGAGGTGCAGGAGAGCCGGAGTGACCAGACCTTCCCAGGGTGCCCCCTGCACAGCCCCAGTCATGCGCTTCTGGCCCTGCCTGCTCTGCTCTGCCTTTCTTCCTCAGGTGCCTTATTAGCAGAACCAGAGGAAGGGGCTGAGGGGGACCAAAGTATTGTTTTGTGTTCCTCAGTGTTGAGCCACACATCAAAATTGTCTACAGAAATGCACAGTGATTTGTTCCCCATCTACCTTCCTTCACACACCATTGACAAGTTGTCCCATTCTCACAATTAACAAAGCTGGTTTCCTTCTGGTTGATGTCCACAGCCCTAGTGACCTCCTGGTCCCAGTGCAACATCTCCAGCCTGCTGTCCCTTACCACAGCAACCCCCTTGGGGCCTCCACACACACTCCTGGCAGTCTCCATGTCCCCCCACCTCCTCCTGCTCCCCTCAGGCAGCTGAACCAAGGGCAGGACCTGCAGCAAGGGGTTCGAGCCCTGTGTGTTGCACACAGAAGCCACTGTGCTCCTGCAGAGCCTCTCCATTCCTCCCCTCCCACCCCACACCTTCACAAAACTTGGAACTACTCCACATCTTTTGAAAAGCTGTGCCTCCACCAGATTTGCTCAAGTGACCAGTGGGCTTAAAAATTACACCTGGGGGAGGAGGGACAGGCAGCTGAGAAAGACAAAGTAGCTGCACAAGGTTCATTTCCTTTGGGAAGTTTGGCTGATGTTCCCACCCTCTAGGTCTGCAGATTTCATTCAGCTGATCATCCAATATTTAGCACTCTGTGAATTTTTTAAGGCTATTATTCCACAAACTTGAATACTTTCTGCTTCCCTGATGCTTGAATATACTCTGACTGCTGAGTTCAGATAAGGTTAGATTTTGGTGAGCAAGAGGAAATAAAATAATTCTCCCTGGTTTCCTATTTATTTCCCTTTCAAAAAAAATCCCAGTAAAAACAGAATTCCTTCAAGGAGGCTTCAAGAAATACTTGAGGTCCTTTATTACGAATTGAAAATACCTACAGAAAGAGAGACACACATTTTTCATTTAGAAAAATGACACTTAATAGAGAGAAACATGCAAAGCTGTACGCAATCAAGCCACATTATGGCCATGATTATACTGCACCTAGCTTCAGCTGAAGGCCACTTTACTGGGATGTCTGGTTTACTGCAATGGCTACTGCTTAACTCGAGTATCAGTAGAAGTCCCATGTAATTGAGGACACATTTAGCTGAAGCCAATGGACTGTATAATGTTTAACCAAGTATTTAGCAAGTGAGGAAGCTTAATCTCTTTTTGATTGGTAGGGGAAGCAAAGATTAACAAAATAAACACAGGCAAAATGCAAATGCCTTTCTTACTCTTGGTTTCTTTTAAACTCATTTATATTATTTTCATGACCTCCTATAGAGTAAGCCTGAAGTACGGGGGGTCAGACTGTTTCCTTTTGAAACGGAAGTCTGCAAAGTCCCAGAACACACAATCCTTACCACTCCCAGGCAGCGGGGAGAAGTATTTGCATGCACACACCACTCAGACACCAGGCTGGAACCCCCAACTTTTGTAGCACCTGCCACCTTCACCAGAAACCAGGGACTTATTTTAAAAAGTCCAGAGCCTAGGTCCATGCTTATGACCCACAAAACCTCCATAGTGGCTAAGCAGATAACTGTCTCTTAAGCCTCAAAAGTTGTCTCTGTATCCAAAAGACACTGATTTGTAAACTTGGGTAAATCAACAACAAGTGTGCTTGTGGGGGTCTTCTGTGTGTGTATGGTGGGACTCTGTGATCTCAGAGGTCCTTTCCAACCATGAAGATTCTGTGATTCTGTGAAAAGGAGGGACTAAACCCTGAGGGCAGGAGGTAAAGAGAGTCAAACCGGGCTGAGGTATCAACACATTATCTTATCACTGTAACAGACAGTGCAAGCAGGAGCCAAGAAAAAACCCAGATGGGAGCTTTTTCAGATTCAGCACCGAAGTCAGAATGTCACTATACATTAAAAGCACAGCTTGCTTCAACTCACTTTCGGAGAGGGAGAGAAAACACTTTGTGTTTCTCTCTTTGGTAGAAACCTTCCTTTCCAGGCCAGCCTCCAGCCACCAAGGGTGCATCCGTGTCCACATCCACCTCTCCTGAAATTGCTCCTTCTGCTGCTGCAGCCCTCTCCAGCGGCTGGCAGAAAGGACACGCCACCAGCTCTGCGTGGAAACAGGGAACACAGCAAGCGGTATGAAAGAAAGAGAGAAAATTTACCGTGAAACAGAGAAGACTTTATGCACCATTTTTAGAGAGTTCTTGCCTGTGCTGTCGCAGCAGCTGTGAATGGGATGGGAATGCCACCAAGAGCTACAGGGGGAGAGGAAAAAGGTGTCCGGAAGGGAGAATTACCTCTATTTCTAGACACTTGGAGTGACCCTCAATTAATGATAGTCCTGCAGTCCTCTGGAGTCCACTGGAGGGAGAAGAAAAAAAAAAAAAAGAGCTTAACAAAGTAACCATTAATATATTGCATATTGTCTCTGGAAACGGCAGCGTGAATGCGGTGTGTGTAATGAGCAAGTCCAGACCAGGACCCAAGAGAGGTTTACCCGAGCACACAGGGCAGGTTTGCTCCTGCCCAGCCATCTGCAGAGGTCTCTCCCTTAAGCTGCCATTTACGTGCTCCAGAGTAATCACACTCGTATGGGTGGTTTTGTTGGAATGAACAAGGAAATGAGGTCACATATTGATGCTACTGAAAGATCGTATGTACACTGAGGGAACATGTCATCTTATATATTTCTACCCTATACAGCCAGAGGATATGAAAAAACAGCCCACAGGTGATGTTCACATTGCCCTGGAGTTCTTAAGATGTGAATAGCTGATAAATAACATAATTGTTAAGGTAAGCAAAGCTTAACTAGTTGCTGACATCAGAGTCCAGCCAGGACACACAAAATGAAGGAAACACTGGACAGATTCAAACCACATATTTCCTTCTGTGCCTGCACCAGTTATAAGCACTAAGGCAAATTTCCACATGACCTTTAAGGCTCAAACATCTGCACAGATCTAAACACCAGCATTAAATTCAATGTTGAGAGGTAGCAGCTCCATTCCTAAGGTACAAGCTGGACTAGTGAGAAGGGAGGTCAGCAAACAGCACCAATTCTCTTTAACAAATCTTTTGAGAAGCACATGCAAATCATCATCAGGTGTAGTCGGAACATTCTTGGAGAAAAAAAATAAAGAAAAAGGTTTTTCTGAATAAGGTGCAGAAAACTTGCCATGAACTGTCTGTCTCAGCTGATGTTTCATTTCATGTGGGATTCACTCCTTTATTTCCTGATTTTAAGATTTGTTATGTTTTTTAATGATTTTTTCAGCCTTGTTTCAGCTTTTCCCTCTTCCTCTATGAAGTGTGAACACAGGGCTGCATACCTACCAGCCTTGCTTTCCTCCAGAACTTCTCTTCAAGCTTCTTCTCTTCTGCTTTCAGTCCTTTTTTGTTTCTCTCTTGGTCCATCTCTTCTTTCCAACTTACTTCCTTCTTTGTTCCAGTCCTCTCCTTTGACTGATTATTTTCCTCTTCTCTCCACTCTATTTTTCTCTCGTAGCCTAAGATTTTACTTTATTTTCCATTTCCTAACCTTCCCCGCCTTAGTGCTCCCACCTCCCACCCCCAGTATCACACACAGAGCACCCGCAGGAACAGCTCTCACCCCTGATGGGCTCCCTCATGATAAAAACTTGCGAGGTTTGGACTGACTCTGTTTACAATGTGTCTTTCGGAAGTGAGAGAGAGGGCTGTTTTGTTGGGTTTTTTTTAAAAAGAAAAAAGAAAAAAGAAAAGGCCCTTGTTCCTTCGTTCTCCTTGGTCTTATCATCCATCAGAGCAGTCAGCCCTTTATAAAACAAGCCGTGAGGGGAGTCTGTTGGCAGGGAATCTGCTCCGGCTGGGAAGCTGCCAAAGGCTGCAAAAGCACTGACAAACATCACGGGAGAGAGAGAGAGGAGGAAGCTGTGCCCAGTGTCTCAGAAATGGGTTAGTATTACAAAAGGGAAAAAAGGCACAGGGATGTTTCAGAAGGAGTTAGTGTCTCTAATGCAAAGCCATCACATTTTGGAAAAAGAGCGATTTAGAAACGATTGCTTTTCTCAGCAGTTCCCAGTCCAGAGCTAACGCTGCTCCTCTCCCCTCCTTCCAGTCTCTAATACAACCAACAGCTGCTGTTCAAGTCCCCACAACGTTGACAAAGCAAGAACTCAGCATCAAACAAACCCCCTCCCCTCAGAAAACAACCTTCTGTCAATAAGTATTTGTGAAAACAGCTGTAGAGAGTCTCCCAGGGGTAGCCAAATTATAATATTTAACTCTCTCAAAGTCCTTTTATGCAAAATACCACTTGAGTGTCCATCCAATGTGCCACATGCTGACATCCAGAGAGAAAGCGAATAAAGCAAGTTTAGAGAAATAATATTTGTATGCAAGTACTAGATATCATTCAAAGCCACCTAATTACATTTGCTTCTGACCTGCAAGCGTACATCTGTTCCCATGGCTACTTTTTCCATTCGCGCTTGTCATTGCCTTTCAGTAGTTTGCTCTGTCCATTCATAGTATCTTGGCTTCATTAGGCTATAAACAACTTGGCATCCACTGCCCAGCACCTGGCAAACTGGGACTTCAGCGCTGGCAGAAGCCTGGGGTGCAATAGCTGCATACTGGTGAAATAGCACGACATTTACTAATGAAAAAAATGTATTTAAACAATAGAACCTGAAAGTAGAACACCATTTAACCCCACACTCCTTCTTTTTCCTCTCTTTATCAACATGAAGGAAGAGGCTCCGGTGAAGCACATTTTTAGCCTGCACCTTGAGAGCCGTCTCTGCTCTTTATCCCAGTGTCTAATCAGTGTGAAGTGCTTCTCGGTCAAAATGGTCTGCTCATTACCACTAGCAGCTGCACATCACTTTGCTCCAGAGGAAGGGATTACATGAGGTGAAGGTGGGGACACTTACTTACTGGGAAGAAAACTCATAGTAAGTTCGGGGCTTCCAGCTTCTCAGGAAGCTGGCTTGAACAAGCCCCGCATGCACAGGGGTTACTCAAAGGACCATAAGGCTGATCTGGCCTGAAATAGGAGCAACTTAAAGTGGAGGTTGGAAGCCAACAGGCCTTGAGCTCACTTTCATCTCTACAAATAAACTCAAGAATCCTCCACACAGATTCAAAGCAAAATAGGAGAAACTTCCAGGTCTTTTTCCTCCTCCAGCAGTTCCCAGAGATAGTATCATCATGTCACTCAGGTCCAGAGCCCTGAAATAGAGTGCTAAGGAGGGTGGCACCTCAGGTCTGGGCCTCTGGATCAGCTGATGACTAATTAACAGGATGTACCCGGTACATATAAACATAACAGTGGTCCATCAGTAAATCTACACTCATGTGTCACACACCTGCTAAATATTTTCCCTTTCAAATTTGAAGGATAGAAGTCAAGACTCAATAAGTCACCTCTGTCAGATCTTGCCATGGTTGTGGATCCTCCAGACAAAGACAACAGTCTTTGGCTGCAGAAGTTGTGTACTGAGTACATGTCCACAGGGCACTTGAATCCCAAACCTGGCTCTTACATAAAACTAGTTCTGCTCTTTGTTATAGCATAGTTATATATGACTGGGCATATGGTATTTCTTTCTATCCCTTAGTTATTCCCAAACGATTCATAATTTCCTGAAAATTTTCATGCTTCATATTGGCCACCCTCTTCAGGCAAATGCTGCATCAACATGGGGGCTGTTCACCAAGACAGACATAACCTACTTTAAATTTCTCAATGGCAAATCCCTAGCTGCTTAAGTCAGGAGTATGGGGTTTGCCCTTTTATAAAATATGCTGGATCTTTTTAAAGATCTCCTAACAAGTTTCTGAACAAATATCTCATGACACCATCTAACAACCTTTCCCTTCTACAAAGACTAACATTCATGCTGATTTATACAATATTTAGACTATTTTTTTCCCTTCAAATTTAGTTTGTATTTAAAACAGATCACCCTGTTTCTACATATTTAATGACTGTGACTCATGTAACCTATTTCATCTGGGTGGGAATTTTTTTATTATTCTCATGCAATTTTGCTGCTGTTATTTTTGACTACCTAACAAGCCTATTTTTGTGAGGAGCAACCCTGAATCTTCTGGACCTCACAAACATTTTAAGAAAAGTTAGTGCTCATCCAGGTATACATGAATAATTCATGATGCAGCCTCATTTTTAGCACCATAATAAAGTCAGCCCATTAATTTGCAAATCCATTTTTGCATTATTCATTTTCTTCTAATTGCAGAAATTCTTAAATAAAGTAGGGAAACACTGCAGCACTAGGAATTGTTAGAAGTTAGAAACAAACATTTTCCACCTAGAACTAAGCCATGAACAGAGCCTCATTTTTCCACTCTGTGATGTTTGACCTCAGGGCTAAACATAGCCTGACCTTCTTACCCCAATTTTTCTGGAAATATGGCTAGTGCAATCACACTCTGTGTGGCTGAATTGTGTGTATGTGCCAGAGGTTTCTTAAACCCACAGGCCAAATTCAACCAAATTTGACAAAAGAGCAAAGTCCTCTTAAGCGGGTTCAGTAATTTTCAGCTATTTCAAGTTGCTTGAAAATAGATAGCAACACTAGATAGCCACAAATAAAAGGACACATTTTCTTGCTCTTGCTGAATATGCATTTGATTAGAAACTAGGGAAGCCCTCTGGAACAGAGCTAAAAAATGCCCCACTTAAAAGAAAAACTCATCTCTCTCTTTAAATTCAAAGGCTGCTCTCTAGATCAGAAGAGAACATGTATATTGGCAAGCATCAACTTTGAAATATATTCAAAAACATGTGGGTTTGTGCTACAATACATCCATATTCTCTGGAATAAAGGAAGCTTCCACCCATAAAGGTAATGCCAATGAGAGAGACTTACCCTAGTGAACCTCACCCTCTGATTTTAGTTACAAGTATTTCTGTCTAAAATGCAGACACCAGTCAGGCAGTTCATATTATTCTTCCAATGTCCTGACCCAATAAAGCTGGATGTTCCAGCCAACTGCTGCTGAAGGGAAGGTTAGGCAGGCCAATGACTCATGAGAAGTCTCTCTTGTTGGCCATCCACCTTAAGGCCAGATAATGTCCATTTATTGTGGCAGAAAAAAACCCCACAACACTAACCAAAAATACCCACACCAGCAAAGTGTGGCTTTGCAATCAAAGCAGTGCTTCTACTATAAAATGTTTTGTGAAGATCTTCGTCTCTCACAGCACTACCTCAGAATTCTACTGTGTAGAGATTTTCTTCCCCCTGCAAAAACATTTCACCAAGGCGGCCTACAGAAAACCCACAAGAAGCGTGCTGGGAAGTCTTGAAGAACTCCAAGCATTGCTTTCAAGAGGGAGGATAAAGACCAGTTTGACTGTTGCAATTGCTCATTGCTTATTTAGCAGCATCTCAGAGGAGTCGGGACGTGTGTTCAAATTCAAACAGGGCTGTATCTGTATTCAGCAACTTTGGCAGCCAGCCAGCGTCACCAGAGAGGATTGATATACGTGTACTCACATGCCAGCTGTGAAAACTCATTGAAGGCATTGGGGTAGGTACCAACTGCATTTTATATCTGACTAAAAAAAAAAACCGAACCCCGTAATAATTTTAACAAACACTGAAAGCTAGACCTCAGCCCCGCAACTTTGTCCCCTCTGGCATCAATGGCAAGATCGCCATGAACCTGAACAGGGTCCTGCTTTGGGCCAGTCATGGGTAATTTTCCACACAGGTTGTGCAATGGAGCCAGAGTCAGTACAGCCCCCGCCTGTGAAAGGAGGCCAGATTTCTGTTAAGACCAAAGCATTCGTTATTTGTACAGATTTTGCATATCATGCCAGCAGTTAACCTTTTGGATTTTCTCTCGGTTGTTTCATGAAGAATAACATATAATAAAAACATATAAAAAGAGACCCTGAAATCTAAATGATCCAGATGAGTGCATATCCAGTAAGAAGTAATACAATACTTGCAATCCGGCCCTGTAGGTCTCCATTTTAAAGGGAGACCATTTCTCCCTTTCTCCATTTCTCTCCATTTCTCTCGGGCTGAGAGAACTCTAGGAGGTAATGGGGTTGTTACTTGTACTGTGTTGCTGCAAAGGTACAAGCACAAGGCAAATAACTTGCCTTTTGCTCCCGTCAGAGAGACTGGAGACAAGAAGTAGCACTAAGTGCTCACAGTCCTGGGCTAAACTCCCCTTCCCTGCAGCCTGGTCTCTTCCAGTTAAAGTTATCTCTGGTTTCCCTCCAAATGAATATTAAGCTTGTGCTTTGAGAAAGCTTTTGGAAGAAACTGAATGCAGTTCCAGCATAAGGATTTTGAGGGTTAGCCACCATTTCTTAAAGAGGACTGCACGGCTCCCACCAAGGAGCATTAAGCCTCGAGAGACATGTCTGAAGATGTTCCTAAAGCAGTGCTGAAAACAGCTTCACCTACTACAGGGTAGTAGGAAGGCCGCGCTGTAGACATTTCCAGATAAAATCTTTTGGGATATACTTCAAACACCGAGCATACCATCCACTCTGTCCTGCTGCTTTCTCCTCAGGGACATCAGCAGGGGTAACAAACTCTGAGACCAGCCCCAGCGTGAAGAACACTGTCCACCAAAATGATTTGGAGGGCATCCAGGACACACCGTGTGCACACACGTGAGAAGAACTGGGTCACCACTACTCCTTCCTCCTTTTTTCTTCTGCAGGCATGCTGCAGCATGAGGTAAAATCCTGCAACTAGATCAGCAGGATAACAGCATTACAAAGCCCATCAATAGATCAAGCGCTCAGGGACACAGAGGTCTGAAACACATTGTGAGAGCCCTTTCTTAGCCAGCAGTTCCCCATTCATCTTATCTGCAGTTCAGTGAAGCAAAGTATTCAATCAGAATTAATTCTTACTATATAAAAAAAAGGAAGACGGTACATTTAGAAAACCTTAGCGGAGCTTTATATCAATAACAGAGGCAAGCAGAAGGAAGTTTCTCTGCATTAGATGCAATTAAAAAAAAAAGCAAACACAACAAAAACCACAGATATCTCATTGTTCTTTTGAAAGAACCCTTCAAACTAACTACATTTGGACAAAGCTGAGGTCATAAAAGTACTCTTGCCTCAGAATGTGTTCCACCACTATCCACACTAAAAAAAAAAAATCCCACTGAGACCAATTTCTCTCCTACTGTTATCAAAGGGGCAGATGAACTATTTCTTCAAGATTTTAGTGATTTTGGATTAATTTTGTTGGATGTGAAAATCCCCTGTGCTGACCTGCAGTTGGAGGCTTTTGCCAGAAGACTGGGGAAGGGGAACTGCTCACGAATAATACAAGGGTGACTTGGGTTAGCCATCACAAAAGTCAGATTTCTTTTTGTTAGCAGAAAATGAGATACAGGGTCTGGGCCACACTGACTCTGCATGAATAGATCAAGCTTTTATGCATAAAAGTCTGAGAGGCCCTAGGTGGACCCCATTTTATAGATGAGGAGGACACTTCATCCTGCACCAGTGAACGTGGCCACAGCAGTAACACTCCAGCCTCAGCTGCTAGGGATCCCTGAGAAAGCAGGCAAAATGGGAATAGGGTTTTCCACCTGGAAAACCTGCCCTTCTTCTGGCTTTCACATTTCTCTCTGCTCAGGTCACACCAACTTCCCAAACCTCTGCTCCATGCTTTCCTAACAAACCATTGACCGTCCCCTTTCTTTCAAAATGCAGCCTCTTTTCTTCGATCCTGTAGTTGGGTGGCTTCAGCAAAGCTTTGATTCCTTCTTGCACACAAGGAGAGGCAAACCCAAGCCTTTTACATCCCAGAAGACCTCCATCACCACAGGGGTTTCTAGGAAGAAAGGCCTAACTTTACCTTTTGCTCTAGTTTTCAGGAAGCAGTTGGATATTCACTGTGCCACAGGCAAAATGGGGCTTTCACCTGCTCAGGAGCTCCTCGGGCTCCTCCAGTCTCCTGCTCCCCTGAAAAGCCCCTCTGCTGCAACTTGGTTAGTCATCGTTGTCTACACAGTCTGGCCTGTGGGACCTTGTCCTCACCAAGTGTCGAACTGGGAAACAGCTTTTTGCGTGACTTCCGACTTCCACTGTTAGTTTGAGGAGCAAGCAGCACTCCCTGTTAGCTTAACCATCTCCATGTGACACAACTGACAGAAGGAGATAGGACGAAGGTGAGGGATTCAAGGAGATATAAAACCCCTGCTAAAACCTAAATGCCAACTTGGGAAAGGTCAGCAAGAAGAAATCCTATATAGAACTGAAATAGGGCTGAGAAGGTAAAACTTACATATATTTTCTGCTTGGCTGGAAAAGAATAGAGCTCCAAATCACAATTTTTGGTACAGGTATTGTATGGGTGGGGGAGGTTTTTGAACAAATTCCTTCAATCCACTACCCTTTCTTTGTGTGTCTGTATTTTCTGGGAGATGTTGGGGGGATATTTTAGCCATGTAAGCAGCATTTGCTGAATTTAGACCAGAAACCCACATCTAAGGCCTCCCAAGGGAAAGCTGAAGGTTGAACCAGAATACTTCAAAACATGCCTGCTTGCCTGCTCCTCAAGTCACCTCTGCACTCACTAAACCTGTACCTTTATTTCAAAAAATCAATGCCTGAACCTGAACAAACTTGGCACCAAGACAGAGGGTGGCACTCAACCTCACTTCACGGCTGTGTGGCACGGGTCTGCAGGAGGCAGGCAGCAAGCAGCAGAGCCACATCCCCTCCTCTTCAGCATGGGGTGACCCAGCCGGTGGCTACCTGGAAGCCACAGTCCTTCAGAGAGTTACTAGCAGTAATGAAACACCAAAATACCAAATACTAAAACTTCAGTGCTGGGCTGTTCTGAAAACTCATCCTAGTAGTTTCTTCACTCTCTTAAATTTTCCCTCCACAGTAAAACCGCCATCTAGGAAGAAAATCTTATGCACCAATCAAAGGCAGAAGTTTCACACTTGAAATCTCTTTCAATCACCTACAACTTCTACTTCAAAGAAAAATAATTCAGATTTCTGAACGGCTGCCTAGTGCTGTTCAGTGAGTATCATCCATGTAAAAAGCAGTTGATGCCACACTGGAGGAATGTGTTGGAAATCTGTCTCTTGCCTTGCTTCAGGCCAAAACAAGTCATTGGTTAAGGTCTGAATATGCTTGGGAGGAGGGACGTACGGTAGTGGGCTGGTTTCTCTTCAAAGATTTTTTTTTGTAGTAGGAGAAACTTTCTTAAAATATTACTGTTCAGTTGCCAAATCTCTTTGAAATTTAATAGGATTTGTTAGTGTACCCCAAAAATACCAGCCATGGCTAATTAAATGATATCTATACACATTTTCTGAGTATTTAAATCTGAGGTAAAACATGATTTTATATACCAATCCCTCCACTATATGGCATCAAGCACATGGAAACAAAAGTACCAAACAGTTTTTTATAATGCCAGTCAGATATGCTGAAAGGCAAGAACAACACTCCACATCCATACCCTTTACAAGCTGTTCACACAACAAACCTCACTTTTATACCCATCGTTCAGGAGCCGAGATATTCAATGCATAACATAAACATAACATTTGAAATGATTTGATATTGTGTTTGAGGAAAGCACCAATTTTTCTCCCATTAGCAGTTCCCATAGTAACTAACATTAGTGAAGGAGGGAGAAATCCAGTGCCACAGGAACCTGATGTTTTAACATAAATAGGCAAAAGGGATGAAGAGGAGGAAAAGATGGAGAGCTTTCAATCAAAGCTGTTTGGGAGAGCCCATACAGCTCACTACCAGTGAATAAAAGTTTGCCAGGAGAGTTTAGTAGGGGAAAAAAACTGGTCAAGTAGTCCAGCAGCAGCACAAGGTTGCTCCCTGAGCTGACTTGGTAGAACTTTGCCTGAAGGAGCCTCCAGTGCCTTTCCCACTCCCCAGGGTGCAGCACCCAATTCTAGTCATTTTGTGACTCCTGGTTATTGCTTTCACTGAAGTCTTGAAAGGCAATAGGTAACCTTATGCAAGAATCATCATTTAAAAACAGAGCAATAATAATTGCTTCTGAATCTACACACTTGTGTAGTACGCTTCTACTTCTAGCCATATTGAGAAACCCAGTGCTGTGGATGGCCTTCACTACAGGGCCTTGTTATTCCTACCAGAAAGCTAATCTTTATCTCAGGTCCTTGAAGCAGGCAGGGAAAGAGATCGTACAGAAGTAGGCAGAGATTTTGACTGGGATGCAGCTGAAGGCAGGAGCTAGTGAATTCCAGGGCACAGGTCCATGAAACAACCGCATGCTTGCTTTTGAACAGGTATTTTTTTTCAAGTACCCACAGAGAGCACAAGCCAGAAAGCTTCATGCAAGTTTTGCTTCCTTTCCACTTAAGCCCCATGCTCACACACAGAGCATCTGATAGGGATTGGCTGATAGAAAGAAAAGAAAAACCTCACAGCCAAGCGAGCTGAATAATGGACCATCTCCAAGCGCCTTGTCAGAGAGCTGCGGCACAGGAGTGGTGGAGCTCATCCTGGTGGCGCCAGTCAATGGTTGTTCCACTTGTCAAAACAGAAAACGCTAATAGTAACCTAGAAATCTGGCATCTGAGCATGGCTCTGCTGCAGGCATTTTCCTGTCTT
This sequence comes from Limnodromus scolopaceus, assembly GCA_028565335.1. Lineage (NCBI taxonomy): Eukaryota > Metazoa > Chordata > Aves > Charadriiformes > Scolopacidae > Limnodromus > Limnodromus scolopaceus. Next base: position 53,883,970 of record JAOXNO010000024.1, on the reverse strand, counting down.
GCAGCACTGACTTCAACAACTGCAAGAAGTTAGGAAGGGTTATCACACAGACACTTCCATCCAAAATAATTCACTGTTGTTTTTTTTTAAAAGCAGCCAGCTACCATAATTAAGCCGACGGCCTATTACTAGGATTTAATTTATCTAATAATACTATTGTCTATCAAACATATTCTGCACTAAGCTCAGCTCGAAGCCCAGCATACAAATGGTCTTGTAGAATTTGGAATAACTCACAGTTACTGTGAAGGGAATTACAGCCTCAATAATTTAGCAGTCATCAACTCAATATATAGCTCACATGAATTCAGTGCAGATATTTAAGTCTAAGGCACTGTTCCTGTGATCAAGAAAAACGCACTGAACAACACGGTTGCAAAATGCTGCATCACATGTACTACAGAAACAAACACGATGCAGGAACTTAAACGAGAGAAGCTGAAGGCCACTAACGAGGTGGTACAAACCCTGTATCATTTCTTGTGGATTAAGGTGGCAGAAGATGCTGCAGAGGTTCGAGCACACCTCACCCTTTCACCTGTCCGAATGTGATGAAATACATCCAGCAAACGTACAGTACCATCTGCAGTTTCTCTTCTGAAGGAAAAGCCTCCAGACTCTCCTGCGCGTCTCAAGGTCAATGCACGGCGAGTTCTGAATATGCATCAGCCCTCAAACAAAATCACTGGCTGTCCCCATTTCCTACACATCCACCCGCCCGCACACACTGGCACCCCCTCCCCATCCCTCTTGGCTCCCAGCGGCGGCTGGCTGCCAGCCCCACAGTTTTGCCCTACCCCACAGACCGAGTCCCGCACCCTGTACCAGCCCCATCTCTCTCAGGATTGAAATCTGAGCGCTGGCACCCGGTTCCTCTCTACCACAGGCAGAAGCAAGCCTTGCATGGGAGCAGGGCTGGTTAAATCACACGGGATGGCATCGGCAGCAGGAGGCGTTATGGCTGGAATTGCAATGGGTCACCCAGAAGAGAGTGTCGCAAAGTGCCAGTCCAGTGGTTTTATGAATGCAATCCACAGAGTCCCCCGACTTCTGGCTTTTTCTAAGGCGTGCTGTAAATCACTGCCACCTAGTTCAATGCACACACTGAGAGAAAAGGTCCGTTTCTTTCTTACAGCGCTGCCTGAACAGCATCAGACTCCCGGGGGCTAACGGAAGATATAATGCATTCATGCACAGAAGTGTTGTAACGGGTGCTAAGCAAAGCACAACCACAGAATGGGGGCACTTGCTTGCCTGGAATCATTGAATGAACATCTTGTTATAACACATGAATGACCTGGGGTATTTCCCCTCTCAAAAAAGAAAAAAAAACAAAAAAACGCCCAAACCCCCCAAAAAACAGCGAGAGAAACAGCTTCAGTGCTAAAGAGCTCACAGAATGGTTTCTCAATTTAAATCATATTTAATAATAGATGTTAAAAGGGAAAATGCTTGGACATGCCTCTTGTATGGTAAAATGCCATCTATAAAAGACCGCCCATTCATTGAGAAATAGGGTTGTGTGGAGGGAAATATGTCATGTTAAAATGATGCTGTTTGAAGTGGGGGGGAGGTCTTGTCTATTTTTAGGATCTAAGGAAGTAAAAGAACCAAGCAACACAGAAATAATCTTCATTTCCCCAAGCTCAGACATTTTGATGCCAGCTGTGATCTCTGTAAGAATTTCAGCCTCAGAATTCATGTCAAAAGCTATCCCAGGTTGGAGTAACTTAATTTCTGCTTCCTCTGACCGCCATCCTCCCCACCCCGAGCTAGAAACAGTCAGAAGAGTCGACCCACAGAAAAGAGGTGCTCAAAAATCCCCCTCTCTCCAGAAAAGATTGTACCAGTTTGGCCTCTGTGCTCCCATCTAGCCAGTGCAACCAGTGTTCTCACCCCATGCTGGCCCCACACCATGATTCCCTGTTCCCACCAGCAACAACCTGGGTGTTCATGTTCTCTCTACACTCTGGTTTTCTGCACGCTCTGGGGCGCTAGGATACAAGTCCCTTCCTTTGGTAGCTGTCTGTTAGTTTGCCTTTGGATGAGGAATACAATTGATTTGCATTTATTAAGGAAACTAAAGGTCACTACCCATCAAGTTCTATCATCTGTCTTTCATACTTCTTTCTACAGCAGAATCTTAATATGTAAGCACTGATTCCTCCTTTATTACTGAAATCATTGATCAAAACTAGCAATAAGGAGGGCATCAATGTTAAGGCTCTCTCCGAGACAACAGCATCTGCTGAGCTGGTTCATACTGCCCGATGGACTGCACTGCCACTGCAGCGTGAAGACTAAACAGAGGCAACCATACATCTACACCAGAGCCCTTTCTCCATTGAAAGCCTCTCTGTGGAATCTTTTGTTGGCCTGCCTTCTGCGTAGCTGTGCAACAAACAGACTGAGCAGAGAATAAAACCCCTTTCCAGCCCACGAGCACCTTTTTAAAAAGCCACCTCACCAGGACAACGGTGGCAAGCCTGACCAGCCACTCCAAACCAAAGGGTGAAGGCTGATAGCAATGGCCCCAGAGGAGAGATTTACCAGTGACCAGGCAACTTTCTGGTGAATTTAACATTCAGGATAGAGGAGAGATTTTTTCATGACCTTCAGCAGTTCAAAGATTGCTTCTGGCTGTACTATGCCCAGTTGCCTGCTCATCCTCCCTTGGAGCTGCTGCCGCTGTGCTGGAGGCTACAGAGACCGTGAGGTGACTTAACTCACCTTCACAAACAAGTTACGCCAAATTTCATAAGGACTTCCCACTTGCTTCCAGAGACAAGAAACCCCATCAGAAATGCAAAGCAAACAGTTTAGGACAATAATTTCCTCATCTGTCCTGAAGCAAACTTATTTTATCTTCCGTAGTCCTCAACAGCACAGAAGTGCAGCCAGAGTTGGCCATCTCCAAGGCTGCCAAGGTGACAAGAGGCAGCAGCAACTCAGATCTTCTCACCCACACTCTGCAACGCCTCCACAAGCATCCAGGCATGTAGCTGTGCTGTCTGGGGCGCAGATGCAGTGAGACACCCCCCCATGGCTTTTTGATACTCTACTTGGAACAGGAGGCTCTAACACAAGTTCTTCATGTTTCACAGCTGAAAACTTTTTTCGTAAGTCCCAGCAGAACCAAATGGTTGAACAGATTTGGAAGCAACTCTTCCAGGCGAGGTTTCTAGGTTATGGTGATGGACAGAGCTACAGAAGCCTTGAGGACAGCTCAATACTTACCCTCAGAAGACAGAAACATGTTGCCTCACTGCAACAAAAGGGAGAGGTAGAGCGGGTATGCACACGCTGGTCAGCAAAGGAAAAAATACATTACCTTGCAACTAAAATGATGCACACAGGAGACCAGACAGCAGCCTTTTATCCATGTAATTTTCCTTCTGCTCAGACACAGATACGGCAAACACCTAAGTTAGCCCCAGTTACTAATGACATAAAGATCTCTCCAACTTCACTAAATAAAGTGACTACCTGGGGTTCCTCCATCACTTGTCCCAGGCAACACCGAGGGAAGCAGCACGCTTACAGAGAGGTAACAGGACTGTGCAAATACAGGAAACGAGAATTTCCTTGCTAATAAACTTACTGGCTTTGGAGAACATAATACAACAGGAATAGGCAGAAGAGATGAAGAATAAAATACATGAAGGGTAGAATCCTAAAAAAAGCCAACGAGTACTCAAAAAACAAACATGGAAAAGTATTTCTAATTCCTTAACTATTTGCTGAGATTTTCATCAAGGCGATTGTGCTCCTCAGTGATTATTACATCAAGTATCAGGTTGTTTTTGCAAACTGGGAGTGGCATGCAAACAATTTTTAAGATTTTTGAATTGGGTAAAACAGATGAGCAGAAAATATCAGCAGCATTATTCAAAGAAAGTATTACATCAAAGAAAACACAAAATAGAGCACAGAAGGGAAAAAACAGTTCAGGAAAGGTTTTGAATTTAAAAATACCAAATCAGAACAACACAGGATTGGAAAAAAATGGAGGTTTGTTCTGCAGCAGAATCACCTTCCATATCTATCTTTTTCAGGACAGATTTGGATAACCAGTCCTAAATACTTTCAGCGATTAAGCATCACAATATTGCCACTCTGGAGTCTATTCCAGTCCTTTGCTATACTTATTTTTGAAACATTTATTTAATGTCTAATTTGAATCATCCCTGCTGCAATTCCAGTAGGGTCAAACCCACTACTTCTTACTCCAGCTACCATAACTATGGAAATATTTTATTCTCCCCCTCCTCCTCGCAACAACCTTTCACATATTCAAAGACTGCTCCTTTGTTCCCCTACATCCCCCTGCTTCAGATTAACCGACCTCATTCTTTCATCCCAGTAGGTGATGTTTTCTAGCCCTCTAATCATTCTCACAGTTTCTTCACATTCATCTTACCAGGCAGTTCTCGTTTTTCTTTAAGCTTCCCACCCAAAACGAGGTGCAAAGCTCTTGCCTTGGCAGGGCCTATTCAGAAAAAGCAGCAGGTGGCTGGTTGAAACTGGTGTTCCACCTTCCTTCCCCCACCAGCTGCAAGATTGGCCTTCTTCACATGGAGCTGCTGACCCTGCTAGGTCTGTGCTTCTCTGTAAGCCCCAAGACCCTCTTCTGGCAGGCTGCTACCTGGCACTGGCCTCCCTTCTCATACCTGCATCAACTACTGACTGCCTTGGGGCAAATATTGACTGCTTCCACTTATTAACCACCACTGGTGGTAGTACCTTGCACTTGTTCCTATTGAACTGTCTCCTTTTATTTCCCAGCAATTTCTTCAATTTATCAAATTTATTTTGGATCCTAAAAGGAAGAAAACCCAATATACACTACCCAAATCCCCACTTGATCTGTCCTTTCACATTGACTGCAAACCTTTGACACCACCTGAGAGAACAGGTACTCAATAAGTTTTGATTCTACACTACAACAATTTCATTTTGACCATTTTCCCTTAGCTTACTTATAAGTACATGTGAAATAGTGTCAAATGCCAGCTCCTGCCAATTCTTTCCTACCTGTAAAACATGCTACCATTTTGTAAACGGAATTTAGACTAACTTAGCACACTTTGTTCTTGACAAATTCATAATGAATACTACTTATGTTCTTGTTTTCTCAAGAGTGCCTACAAAATACTGCTTAACTGCTTGTTTCACATTTTTTTCAGAGAATTTATTGGTTAAGAATAATTCTCCTCTTGATTCCTCTTTTTTTAATTATCGATATCACATTTGTCATTTTCTAGTTGCCCAGGATCCTGACTGTTTTGTCACCTCTTCTTCCAGAGGGCAAAGGACTGTATCATTTCATGATCACTACCATATAAATTGATCTCCAACAAAATTCTCAACTCTTCCTACTAGTAAGAAATAAGTCTTTCAGAACTTTCCCCCTCTCAGTTCCTTTCACCACCATCTGTATCAAAACTCTCCTCCAACACACTAAAAACAGGATGAACCATTTGTTCCCTGTCATCTTTTGTTTCAACAAATGCCTGGGCAATTAAACCCCATTAACAGCACATCCTGCTCTGAAGGATTCTGTGAGTTCATTTTTGCTGGGACATCTCTGCCAATCTTTAGCAGCAGGAAAATTACATTTGGTGATTTTTCATTGTGGGGAAATTAGCTGTAAGTTCTCAGGCAACCGATCTAGTTTTCCCTCTGTCCAGTGTCCAGACAAAATAGAAGAAAGGAAGAATAATTATTTATCAGCATTATTAGCAGTTAGGCTCCAAGAAGAGAAAGACTGAAGTGTTATATCACCAGCCCACAGCAGCTCTTCACTTTGGACAGTGAATCATAGAACTCATTCTGTTTGCAAAGACTCACAAGAGTTCAAATCTTGTGTCTGAGAGCATAAGAAAAGCCCTGTTGGGTTAGAGCAATGGTCCATCCAGGTGGGCATGCTGAATCTGGAAGGGCCAAGCTACAGTGTGCCAACTAGAGCTTCCTCATTCACGTTCTTTGATGCATGAGTAAAACTTGAGCAGAAGAGAAAGGCAGGATCTCACAATAATGATGGAGAGTTTCCAAGACAACTGTGTTTATCCACACTTTCAGTGACCTTGTTCTTTCCCACACTAACTGGCCAACAGTAGAAATCAGACTCACTGCTCTGTATATCCCTGGATCCTCTCCAGCCCCATTTCGTAGGTTACATGGGCAATCCATCAGTCTGCTGCCACAGTGGCTACTTGTAACAGTGTGTTGCACGGGCAGAAGTTCAGCAACTTCACCTTGGACATCCCTCCAAACTCCAGGCTAGATGCCATATAGTTCCCAGGGACTTATTAACTTACCTGCTTGGTCAACCCTGATCTGGCTCCTATGACCTTCCTGTTGGGAAGGAATTGTTGGGTGTAGGAATCTCTCCAGCAGCAAAGACCAACATGAATACACTGAGCTTCTCAGGTACAATGCACTGAGGGCACAGTTGCACTGAGGGCATCTTTCACCTCTGGCTAGCAAGTGGTCCCACCAACTAACTCCATGTTTGGCTTCACAATTCTGATACATTCAAAGAACTCTTCATTAGCATCTCAAGCATCCTTTGCAAGGCTCTCCAAGTTTTACGTTTGGTGGTGCTGGTTTTTTTCTAAGTTCTAATTGTCTATTGACCTGTCATAATTTACGGGCTCTCTTCATTTGGGCAATTTTCCCATTTTTTAATATTGATCCTTTCCTCATGATAGCCTCAACTTCTCTATTAAGCCTTAAAGGGACTTTACTGGATTTATGTTTTCTTTTTAATTGCAATACAAAATCTACCTCAACTACTCATACAGTAATTTTGAGAATCCTCCAGTTTTCTCATTTCCCAGACTATTGCTTTCAAGGTTGCTTTGTTCTGTTTTTTGACAAATTGCCTCATTTTCACAGAGTTTCCTTTCTTGAAATTGAATATTCATGTTCTGCATTTATTTGGCTTGCTTTTGCTGAAATCTAATCATGTTGAAACACCTGTTACAGAGCAGTTCTCTCACGGCTACCCCTTGAGGCACAACTTGGGACCAAACACAGATCAGCATCTTTTCTTGCAGGTTGTTCTAGGAAGCAGTCACGCAGCATGTCAAAATTTTTACCTCTACAGCTCACCCTGACAAGATATGAATCGAGTCTACAGATGAACATTACAACTACCAACTTCTCTGTCTGTTTTACAACTGCATCTCCTCTCATCTCACATAACATTTCGTAGTCATATAATGATGATCAGTCCCCATCCCAAGCAGTGGATTGTCAGTATGATCCTGCCGTGACACCTTGTTATTAGGGGTTCCGCCTCTTTTCCTTGGAACATTTTTCTGCCATTACACCACTTATTAGCCTTCAAATACATCGTCACTCCCCCGCCAATATGTCCTGCTTTCTCATCCAGCAAGGATAGTAGCCTGGCAACACCATATCTCACTGATTATCCTCCTCCCACCATGTCCCTAGGATGACTGCTCCATCAGGGTCGCCACTTGAGCCCAGGAATTCTCATTTCTCCAGCCCATTTTTTTTTAAACACCAAGCGCTGCTGTAAAGGCACAGGTGTGTTTTGCCCTAGCTCCATCACTCAGGATTGCTGGCCAAAGGGAACCACAAGCAGTCTCGTTTTCCTTGTTCATTACAATTGGGCCATTCATTTCTCTCCCAAACTTTTCAGAGGCCTTATTTTAACCATAGTCTGCACAGGTCCTTCTTGTCCCAGAAGCTTCCTCGTTTCCCAAAATGCTTCAATCCTAGCTTTCTGCCACATCACCTCCCCTATGCAGGCTCTTTGCCTGCCTCCTAAGCCTTCTTTATAGCCCTGGAAATATTTAGACAATGCTGCAGCAGAGGTCTGGGATACCAGTCTCCTGGTTCCCAACCAGAAGACAGCCCCCAGAAGATCGCTTTATCAGTACCAACAGGGACCACAACCACTAGCTTCTCCCAGTACCCTCAAGTGGACAATTCAAGCCTCTCATGACGTCCCCTACCTCTCTGCACAGCAGGCAGATTATGATGCACTTCACTCAGACATCACAGATCCAGTTGTTCATTCTGCCTGATAGTAGTCTTACTTGCCATCACCTGCCTCTTCCTAGCCACAGAGGCCTCCTGGGTTGCAGAAGCACGCTTAGTACAGGAGCACATTGTGATGCCAGCCAGAGGGCTGGTCTTCTCTATGGGGTTAGACCTCAGCTAGGAAGTTCCCCGTCACTCCCAACTGCTCCAGCCCAGAGTTTGGAGAAGGAAACTGCTCTCCCAGGCCTATGGGCTCCCCATGCTGACAAAAGCCACCCAAGAAGCAATCACCCTTGTGCAATCCCATGGGAAGCCACCACCCTCCTTCTGGCCCTTTTCCTGCACCTTGAGCAGGAAGGTCTGCTTGGTTTTGAACATTTGTAGAAATTTGGCTTCTCCCCTTTGATTAATGCACTCTCCCTGTACCTTACAATGCCCATAGTAAGCTAGGCAGCAACAGGCAAAATACACCTGAGTATGAGGGTCCACGCTAACCTGAGAAACTCAAAGCTAAGTCCTCACCAGCGCCAACTGCCCTATTCACTGCACTCTCCATCTGCTTGGCTGTTGTTTCTACCCTCTCCTTGCCAAGGTGCTGCCTCCCTTTTTCTACACCCAAGGGGCTGCTCCACTTTCCAGGACCTGACACCACTACACTACCCTCTGGGGACCATCCACCCAGCACAGTCCCCAATGGCTCAGCACCCTCCCAGATACCACCCTGAAAGCTCACAGCTTCTCCCAAGGGATACCCATCGATCAGACAAGGCAGAAATTTAACAAGCTTATTTGTTTTGCAGGACCCAACCCCCTCTTTTCTTCTTCCTCCTCCCTTCCTGAGCAAAACTGCCCCACAAACAGCCCTGTTTACTGTCCTCTGTCCCTTACCCGGGCAGGGAAGGACAGAAAGACCTCTTGCCTACAGAAATTGCAAGGCAGGATACTGATAATAGCCTAAGCCTTATCCATCTCTGGTGCTCACTTTCTCAGCTGCACACCTGGATATGCCAGGATCGGTTGGGTCCAGTTTGGCTGTCTAAGCACAGGAGCCTCAGGCCCCCTGAGATAGCCAAGTTTACCCCACCCCACTCCAGCTGCCCCTCGGTAGGGTATGGGGCCACTGGTGGTCTCCACAGCACTTCTGCTGATGTTGTGAGACCTGTCAGAAACCCTAAAGCACTCAAACAGCACTAGGCAGCTGTTGTTTAGGCAACTGAGCTGAGCTCCTTATGAATGTGAGATTTGCCCTGGGACAGCCGAGAAAGGACCCCCAAACTGGAAACACAGAGATGTTTTGGCACAGCTAAACATAGTATACAATAGATGTTGATTCCTCTGAGGAAATTAAGGAAAAATAAGAAAAAATGAAAGATTATTTTTTCAGAGCAGAGGTATTCAACTTGATTCTATATGTGGCTGCTAAAAAAAAATAAATTGTCCTACAATAGCAGAGAAAATGTAAATGGCAGTGAAAAAGCAGCCAGAAGTTCTGGCCTTGGTGTTTTCTTTTTGGCTGCCCTCAGTACAGCCCTCCTGGCAGGAATCAGCTTTTCTAAGCAGGGAAAAAGTCCCCAGACTCCAGGTCAAGCTGATAGTTCTCTGGGCTTTGACATCAGAGTTCCAATGATCGTTTTCCAGCAGGTTTTATATCCCTGAGATCCAGGATGTTATATGCTACACATTTTGTAATCAGCCACTAATTCTTTGCCATGAGATTTGTAGTCACTTTTGCATAGTATGTTTCAGCATGAAATAAGGGATCTCAAACAGAGTATCAATGATCACTATTTAGAACTTCATAACTGAATGTCCTTCAGACCCTTAAGTTTCAGTATACAGTGATTGAGGGCTTTGTAGGATAACTTCTATCCTTTTGGAGGCATTCAACAGCCACACAAAAGCATCAAAAGAAGGCAATCTTGCTGAAGAATGTGTGATGTAATTTGCTTTCCTTTTTCACACAGCTACAGTTCCTGCATGCCCATTCCAAATACAGTATAAATTCAAAAATGTTTTGGGTTTCCCCCCTACAAAAATACTCTTCTGCATGACAAGGGCATTATCTAGTGCCACAGTTCATCGCATCATACTCTCGTATACTGTATAATTCCTTTTTCTTTGGAGTCTAGCTCCAAGGCCAGAGAGAGCAGTAGACAAGTCCTGCTGGGTTTTCTGCCAGAATTCCATGGAGCATTCGCTTTACCTTCCAGTGGTTTAAGACATCATTCACTGGTGGCTTCAGCTGATGTGTTTACAAAGAAGCACATACTTACTGCTTGTGAAATACCCCCTTTGTGGGATATTCAGAGCTACTCATCGCAAAATATAGGACAACTAAAAGTTTTCTTTCAAATGATGTAATACCACAGAGTACAGAGCAATCCATACTTAAATACAGGTTAATAAAAATGAACGTAAATATGGACTAAGCACTTCTGCTTTGAATATCACTGAGCTCACAGATTCTCTGGGCACAACATATAAATTGCACAGCTACCTCTGGAAAACTGATGGGGCTATGAGGCAATGACTCACTGCACATTTTACTGACTCAAGTTATATTCTTCTCAAGCATATTATAATTAATAAAGTAATGCCCAAGAAGACTAAGTTCTCTTTGGGACTATTTTGCAGTGTCAGTTTTTTTCCTTCTGTGAAATTATTCCTGAGCAACACCAATTAAATAAGAATCCAGCCAAGGGTGGGCCCTGTGTTGCATGAGAACAAATGGAGCAGAGAAGGATTTCAACAAGTGAGCTCTAACCTCAACAGGAGGCTGCAGCAGTAGCTATCCAATTCAAACAACACATATTCATGCACCGAGCAGAGCTATTAGAGAAATCTAGGAAATATCATATTCGCCCTAAGCCAACACCCAAAGAAGTCTTTGAATATTTTTTCTTCAGTCCTTCATTTCACAGAATTTTTCATTAGTAAGAGCAAAGAAATTGCAGGTACTACAAAAAAAAACCCCACCCTAGTGCTAGTGGTTCAGCGGCCACCTTCTCTCCGCATCTACGCTGAACCAAAACCAGGACACGCAGCCAGGAAGATCTCATTTGTTGTCCTCCATGCCGAGAGAAGTTAACCGTACTGCCTTGGGAAAATTGCAGCTCGAGAGCGCCAGTCATTAACATTCAGCCCACACAAATCCTCGCTGTCGTTACACTTGGGCTTTGTACTCCCTTCACCGCATCCCATGAACTCCTGCGCAACGTTGCAGCCCAGCATTAACCACTGGCTGCATCCCTTCTGAAAAAACCAGTTGTATTTCAATAGCAGATTAAACATTTAATATAAAAGCTTCAGCACAAAAATATATATTTCAGAGTAAGGATGCATGGGATAGCAGTAATGAAACACAAACCTGACCAGCTAAAACTCACAGGGGTTGTGTGTGTTTTACTTTTTGTCAAACAAACCACAATAAGCCTATTTTAGCACACAGGGATACTTTTTTATAATTTTTAAATGGCCAACAGCTTTGTTTCCAATCCAAAATCTAAATAGATCCTACTTTCAAGTCAGAGATATATATTTTTTTTAATTAAAAGCATAAAGCAAAAAGAGAATGTTGTGGGTTTTTTTTCCAAGTTACATGAAACGTGGTAACCAGAAGCTGCACAATGCAAGATTAGAAAACCATATGAAGTGGTGAAAGTACGTATATAAAACTCCATTTTGCACATCTCCACCAGGGATGAAAGTGCTACTTCAGTGAAATATATTATTAGAATTTGTAATGCTCTTGCCATGGAAATAGCTGTCATGTCACCCACCAGGATTATGGCCGGGTGGACAAATAAGAAGAGCAGATGATACATGAAAGCAGTAGAGATGGAAGCATTTCTCAGAATTAGACAGCAATGACAAGGGAAATGAAAATGACATGTAAGGTCTAATTGGAATTCCTTTAGTCACTTGGAAAGGATATTAAAAAAGCCTTTCTCAAAAGCACTCTTATCAACACTTTCTTCAGGAATTAGAGAACAGCATAATTTAGACAGCGCATAAGCATATTAATTTTTCGTTCTGCGAGCAGGTGGCAGAAAGCTTGCAGATATTAACTCCAGCCCGTGAGCTCTTGTTTGAGCCACAGCAGAGAGCAAAGCTGGGGAGCAGCAGGCTGCCCCCCCTGCCCAGCTTCCCGGGACACCCTCCTGCCACAGCTCTCAGCCACAGGCCATCCACAGCCACCACCTTGCCATAGAAGCTCACTGGCCTGTGAATGCTCAGGATCATAAGACCAGGGCTCACCAGCAAGAAGCTGCAGGAACACGGCTGGGAGCCTGAGCTGGGGGACTAGGAAGGGACACATCACAAACAGGGTACTTGGATTTAATTTGTGCTTCCTCATCCTGTTCAACAAGCCACGAAGAAAGCACACAAAAGAAGTACTTAAGATACAATAGTGTGTCTACTATCTTTGAACACCCACACGCACTGTCCCTCACACCCAAGACAAACCTACACTTGAAAACAGTGGCCACCACAACAGCAATAGAGGTTGATAATAAAGGACAAAAGCTGTTTTTTCCAACCCAGTAAGAAGTTTCACCCACAGCCCACGGACTAATGAGCTTCTTTGCAAGACAGCAAGGCCCAGAGGATGTGTGTATTGGGGAAGATACTTTAAAGGCAACCAGAGAAAACACTCAAGACGGTCAGTCTGGATTCAGTCAGGGTCCTCCTTCCACCCAATGGCTGGGAAAGAGCTAGCTCTCATGGGCAGGAAAGGCTGCCAGTCTTCCTCAGCCCTGTAGAGTGTTCTTGGGGGTCAGTCATACCCAGTCGCTTCTCTGGGTGTCAACCAAGTGTCAACAATACTCTGCTTGTAGCACGTATTTGTCATTGACTCTCCCAGCTCAGGCAGGCAGCCTAATTGTCCTTTTATCCCAATGTCTTGCATGAACTGCCAACATCACAGTCTCAACGGAAAAAAAAAGCAAGTAATGTGAGTGGATACAATTAAAAAAAAAATAAATCTAAAATCTAACCTTGCAAGGTTCATTACTTCTTCACAACCTTGACCAAGTCATAGTGATCCACATAGCGATCGCTGTGCTGGGACAGGCCTACGGCTGCACAAAAGCAGATGCTGAATCACAAACAGGCCCTAACCAACCTGATCTGACGTTGAGGCTAACTCTGCTTTTAGTAAGTTATTAGATTAAATGACCTCCAAGTATTCCTTCCAATACAGCTATTCAACTCTATTCTTCCAACAACTCCTTATTTTATCTAACCATTGCTAGCCATCCCACGTGAGCTGTACTTCCATCACAAAAACTTACTGAAGATTCTCACCCTTTTTTAAGCTCATCCTGAGCTATAAGCTCACCCCAAGGTCAGTTCTCACCCGTATTGACCTTGCTGCAATTAACAGGAATCCTGACAGTCTTTGAGGTGAGACAAACTAGAATAGGGACTGTTGAGTTCCCTGCCACAGCAGTTATCGGAGGGCTCATGTTGTTCCTTCCCACTGTGCAAAATTGGCCTCTTTTGACAGAGGAACAAGTTCTTCTCCATGTCAAAGGAAAATTGACAGGACATACTGTGGGAAGAAAGCCTTCCTTTATTAGCCTTTCCTGCTAATTCTTGCTCTCAAACCATGGAATGACAAAAAGGCTGTGCACACTCATCATCCAGCCCCCAAGAAAAAGCCTTGGAAACCAATCTAGTGAAGGTCAGAGTAGAAAGTGCTGTTTTACCAAAACTAGTATTTGCTGTAAAAGTACCATGCTTGCTGCCTACATAACACTGGAATGAGGGCCACGCAGCTTGATTTGTCATGAAATGAGTGTTAGACGCAGATGTGCTCTTAAATGAGTCAGGAACATTTAGAGCTAGTTAAGACATTTCAAAATAGCAATTTAAAATATAATTATAAAAATACTTAGTATAATTCCTTAGCACATTTGTTGGTTTGCATGAGAAATTCATACACTCCACTGAGATAGCAAGTGGTAACAAGCATAGTGTCTGCCCCTTGAACTGGTCTCTCCAAGAGGTAAGATCAGACCAACTGCATCAAACCAAGAACCACCGGGGCCAGAAACCCCTCTGCAAGCAGTCACCGTGAGCAAACGCCAAGGGAAAAATAATAAGAAGAAAAGCTCGTATGATTCTTCTCCCTAAGACTGTCCCACCTTTTCCTTAGTTCCAGCTCAAGCTTGCCCGGAATCAGATATGTATGAGGGTTTATCTTTTTATAGTAACCAGTGAACTCTCTCTCCCTACTAATCGTTCAATCTCCCTTGAACCTTTGGCACCGACAACACCCTGTGGTGGAGACTTGGCTCTTCAGGTCAGCCACTTGTTGTTTGGAGAACTCAATGCTTTTGTTTGTTCTGAATCTGGGTTGATTATCTTGATTTGATGCCTCTCAGTACTTTTATTAGCTTCAAACCAGGACAATTCCGTTCCTATCTACCCTCCCCATGATTTTGTACGCTTCTAGCCTATCCATCCTTACACACCTCTTCTCTGGTCTAGCATCTTCCTTCCTGTTAAAGAGGCTTGCCGCACCTTGGATCATCCTTGTTGCCCTTTTTTGAACCTTTTCCAGGCCTACCATAACCTGTTTGAGATAAGAGGATCAGAACTGCACAGAAAATTCAAGGAAGAGGTAAAAAAAAAAAAATAATAAATAAGTAGAGTTGCACAATGGTGTGTTTTGTTCCCCATCATGTTAATAACTCCTACATTTGGTAAGTTGGGGATTTTTAACCATCACAGAGTATCTACCACTACTAATGTTTTCAGGTATTTGACATAACCCCAGATCAAGCTCCTGAATTATATTGTCCTGCTCTCTCAGCTCTGATCTGGGCTATTATTTTATATGTGGAATTATAATGGGTTTGTTCTTATGCGCATCCCTGAACATTCATCTGTACTCAATTTCATCCATAATTTTTTTTTGATCTGTCACCCAGTCTTATGAGGTTCTTCTACATGTCTTCACAGCTGATCTTGCTCCTTACTAACAACTTAATGCCATCAGCAATTTTTGGCAGCTCACAGCTGACCCCCTTCACCAGGCCACGTCTAAATCTGCTGAGCTGCACAGACACCCGGGAGCTTCTCTGGTGATTTCTCTCCGCTGCAAGAGCTGCATGTTTTCTCCTGCCCTAGTTCCTGACTTTAAACCCACGTAAGGGTTTTCCCTCCTGTGGGGCGGCCAAAGATGATATTCTGGGAGGCAGCAAGTGAACATCCCCTATTCTGTGCAAAGCATCAGGTCTTCAGCTTGTTCAAGATGGGCTCTGCGTCTCACACCTGACATTCCAAACCACATCCCTGAATTCCTGTAACTACACCAGTGACATTTCTGCCCTGCTGACAGCAGATCCACAGATACACTGCCTGTTTGCCTACACCCATTCCTCACGTACCGACTGCCTGCTGAGTTAGAAGGGGCTCTACACGTACACCAGGTAAACCAGAGCCTGGTGGGAAAGACTGCTGCGGAGATCTTTGCTGCTTATACCTGACTGATCGTCCCCCTGTCCTTGGCACTGGTGAGGCCAGTACACCTCGAGTACTGTGTCCAGTTTTGGGCCCCCTACCACAAAAAAGACATCGAGGTGCTGGAGCGGGTCCAGAGAAGAGCAACAAAGATGGTGAGGGGTCTGGAGCACAAGTCTTATGAGGAGAGGCT
>JAOXNO010000024.1:53843549-53857799 GCA_028565335.1 Limnodromus scolopaceus | reverse complement strand
AGTCTTGGAGTGCTTTCCTTACTTACCTCATGATTTTTGAGCATTTGAGATTCGCAAGGTTCAGACAGGCAGGAAACTTTGAAAGAAGTGGCAGGTCAGCATCTTCCTGTGCCATCCCCGCTGCTTGATTGGGGTTCCCAGCCCTGGTGCATATTTGACAGCTGCTCTTCAGTTTCTAGTTAACGAGTCAGTGCTCGGATGCAAAGGCTCTGAACGGTCCCAATCTTTTCTTTTTTTTTCTTTTTTTTTTTTTTAAAAACCAACCTTGTACACGAGGCTGATCTGAGCTATTCGAGCCAACTCCCAGATTTTTAAGCACTTTCTTTCAGGTGATTCCTGCCTGGAAAAATAAACCCCCTCTCCTATGGAAGGTTCTGCTTTTATGAAAAAAGAGAAGATGTGAAACTCAGGACTGGGGCTGGGCATGACAGCCTGACTTTCTTCAGCAGAGAAAACACAGCAATACTGTGGGTTAATCTGATTTATTTGATCTATCTTGAATCCCTGCCTAGTTATCTTTGCTGGTGCTGCAGCGGTGGCATAATTTTGACATACTTGAATTCCTGTTGCAAAAGGGATGAGAGCACTAGAGAGGAATTCTGAGGGAGGAGGAACAGTTGTTAGAGCAGATACCAACTGCAACCATAAATAAAAACTGTAAGAAATACAAGTACTAAATGAATTAGGAAGCAGCTAAGAAGATCAGAACTGAAAAAGCCATACTAATTTCAGGAAGTTCTCAGATTTTCACATGTGAGAGGTAACATGAAGGGGAAAAGTTAAGCAATTATCACGTCACTCAACCCTGGCATTAAGAATTCTAATTTTTGAAGAGTTGACATATTTTTAAACACATTGTCCTTGTGCCAAGGACAGAAAATCCAGCCTCAGAGTGATTAAGTGCTGAGCTGAATGCACAGCTTCATAGATGAAGAAATAATCAATACAATATGCTAAGTGGCAGCTCTTGACCAAGGCGCTAGAGGACAAAAGGAAGAGAAGGCACTTGAGGTAGACTATTAAAATTCCAAGGATTTACCATTATAAAACATACACTACTGTGGCACATTGTTGATATGGAAACAGAAATACCTTTGAGACAAGTATAAAGAGGAGCATCTTGCAAACAAGCTATAGCTTACGTAGCCTTTTTCCAATAAGGGATCATTTTGTGCTTGTTTTAAGCCTAAACCAGCACCAGAAAATTCCCCAAAGAAATATGTTAAAGTATTTCTGACGACTGTGAAAGTTATATTAAAAGGACAGCTGGAGTTTAGGAGGCATGAGTTAAAAGGGTCCAGATAAAAGAACATTAAACAGCTTCATTTTCTCTCAAAAACAGACGCTGTCAGTTGGTAATAGCATATGTGCAGCTATACTTATTTGAAAGACTTGCTTTTTAGGTACACGTATCAGAGGAACAGAGTTATTTTTATATTTGGGTTGGCATCAAGCCCCTGTCCTTCCCAAACGAAAAACATGCTTTTTCCCAATTTCAAGGCTGAAAAGCTGCAGTTATTACTTACTGGCAGTGGCAGCAGAGACAACGCGCATCACAGCCACTGCAAAATGGAAAAGGGTGACCCTACCAGCGCTCTGCCTGACACACTGGCTTATTACCAGCCAAAATGCTGGATTCGGGGTTGAGCAAGTCAGCTGGTCCGTGATGACACGAGCGTGCCAAGATCTGCGTTACTCCTGAAGAACCGGTACCCACCTCTCCACAGGGCCACTGCCCGGACCCACTGCAAAGCCCAGTGGAGCCTGAAAGTTAATCTCTGCAAGCGCTGATCTCAGGAGACACAGATGGGTTTGGGTTTGTTTTTTGGGTTTTTTTTTTTTTGCAAAGGACACAAAGATGGTCTCCATTTGGCAAGTTGTGTGTCTGCCACCAGTTACTCCTTGTTTTGTTACTTGCACTACGCCCTCAGGTTTCTAAACAAGAACATTTCTGCAGCTCCGCAAACGCTACTGGAGTGTCTTCCAGAGATTTGGGGAAAAAACTTAAAGGCCACATTTTTTTCTTTCCCCTCCTAGTATCTAAGATAAATTGTTTGATTACCTCCAGGAACTTTGCTCTCTCCTTATAGCATGTGGCTGAGTTGCATTCACACACTGATGAAGACTTACATGGGAAAGTAAAGCAAAGAAATAAGGCAAAAAGTGAGGAAGCTCCAGCGGTACGAGGCCCATCATTCAGAAGACACTAGAATTTACAGCATCCTTTTCAGTCTTTTGGATTGATTTGGTATTGGCAGGAGAGCCTCTGTGGCAGAAATAGCACCAGATGACACATTCCCATTTCCACCGAGAAGTAAAACATCCTTAAGAGAAATAATCAAGCTGTTAAATGGAAGTAAAGGGAAAAATTAATGCAGACTACAGACAAATGCACCATGAGAGTACTGCAGGCAATGGATGCTGAAACTGATTTAGTAACTACTGCTTTGGTAAGCTTGAAATTAAGACTGGAGAGAGACAAGGAACTGCATGTAGATCGTTAGTTGCAAGAACAAGGTATAAAACTGTCCAAGGGCCCACTTTAGCACAGGTTGAGCCTGACTCTGGTTTTGGTATGGTGTGGTAGTCAACCAAGCTGCGTGATCCATTACATTTCTACAGGCATTAGGCAGTGCACTGTCCCCCTCTGCCCACCGTGCTGTCCAGGTACACTGGTAAGGAACCCACAAGCAGCATCCAGAAGCTTCTCTGTTGTGGTAACTCTATGGACACACCTGAAGCCTACCTATCTAGCCTACCACAGTGGTAGCTCACTAAGTCAATTCTACAGCCCTTGTCTCAAGCACCATCATGACACGCTGCCTGTAGTCTTGACCTGGCTCTATCTGGGTACTGGTGGCTGGACAAGCCCGAGGAATCCGTTGAAGACGTTTCATTTGCTTCATGAAGGTACCTGCTACTTACTGCGGTAGCAGAGGCTGCACGAAGAGGAAGGCTGGCCATCACCCAAGGTCAGGTTCAGACAGAGCTGTGGGGAGACGTGCCCGCAGGGTCAGCACAGCAGCCACTGTCACAAATTGGCTTCTCTTACTGGGAAACAGCAGATATTGATGGGAGTTTCAACATAGAATCCCTGTAGGGATTCCCTCTTTGCTATAGATCAATATATTAAATAAGGGTTTTCCAGCCTGTTTTTACCTCAGGTCAAGCAATATGAAGGGAAATACCAATCTGGAATAAATACAATCCTGTCATAGACCTGCTCCAGGTCTTCATATATCTGATAAGTACTGACCCCAGTATGACTATGGGCTACGTGAGGGTACACAGACCCATCCATGAAGCCAGACACTGATGTAGGATCCTCCTCTAGGAGTCAGGAAAGTTTCTTGCGCTCTTGTCCCCTTCTGTCCCCTAGAAGGGGTAGTCAGACAAACAATGCCTGTTAATTGCACCTCCAAAGGAAGTTTCAGTCTTCAACGCATTTTAAAAAAATACCTCATGTCAATTATTGTTGGAAAACAGAAAAGTCTAAGTAGTGTAAGCTGATACCTCAGAATTTGGTCATTAGTTCTACTGAAAAAAATAAAGGAAATAAAAACTCATCGGCACTAGGTAAGATTATTATAAATCACTATCTCAAAACTTCAGGAACTCTGTATTTACACTGATGGCAAGAATAATTTTGCAACACTAAGTACTTCCTAGGCACATTTTTCTCTTCTTCACTTCAATTTCTCTCAGGTTTCAATAGCAACTTTAATTACATTCACACTTACTATTTGCTTACTGACAGAAAAAAAGTAGTAACATGGAAGCCAAATAGAAAGCAGTACAGTTGTATATAATGTACGTAGCTGGTACTGGCAATCTGATTTGACCACTACGTAACATAGGCATGTAGTGACATGTCCACAATACATAGATATACAAATCAGTTTGTTTTCTCTGCTTTACAAAATTCTTTAAAAAAAAATTGAAGAAGATACCTAGACTTTTAAGGCCTTTGATTATCTGACTGAACTGGATAACTTATCTAATGGAACTTATATAGAAAAGCCTCCAATTTCAACTTGGGGATGCTAACAGACAGTGATCTCACCTCTTCCCTCAGTAGTGGGCCCAAAAGGCTCCTCACCCTCACCATCGAGGTGCTCTATCTTCTTCCACACTTCAATTTTCCTTCTTTTATCTTCCAGGCATTCTTCCTCCTTATGGTTTTCTCCAATACATGAAAACTCTTAAATTTCTCATTTTCTTACCACACAGAAATATATGCAGCAAAGCAAGACTCTTCTCAGTTTTCTTAATAGCTAAATATGTAACAGGTAATTTTCTTAGTGATTTTTTTCCCTAGACCTCCCAGCACTTGATTTCTTTTCTGCCTCCCTCCCCAAATATTAACATCCCTTAAAAAGCAACGCATGCAGTTATTCAGTACCTGCTTAATATCTGTGCGTGATGCTGGCAATGATAAGCCTAATGTAGCCAAAAAGCAATTAATCCTTTTGTTACAGCACTTTGCCGAGTGTTTAAGTTCAACTGTTTGTTCAGAATGAGACCTGTATCTTCTAGTTTCCAAGCAACAGGCTCTCTGTTGATGTGGCCCACACAATTATTTTTTTTTTACCCTGGAGGTGCATGTTTACATTAAGGCTGTCTTAAATCAGCAAAACCATCATAGAAATAGATTGCTGAGTAATTCCAATTTCACATACACTATTATACCTACCAGGGTGAAGTGCTAAAGACTCTTACCAAGACTCAATGTCAAAGAGATTGAAGTGCACACAGGGAGCAGCTATTTTTCTCTCGCTTTTCTTGGTCATGTTCTCGAGAACAAGAAAAGCTTCCTTCCCACATTTTCCACACATGTTCCCTGCATGAATTGCAACTTCAGGAGTAAAACCTACCATAGGAAAAACAGGAGGAAGGGGTAAAAACAGGGCTGGCAGAAGAATGGATCATCTCCTTTCTTCTGTGCCACAGGAATACACAATCTTGTCACTGCAGCCTCACGTGGCGCACTAAATATGATTACAAGCACTTTCCTCCTCTTTCTAAGCCAACTGGAAGAGCAACCACAGGAGACATCATACTGTCAGCTCCTGCTGTAAAACATGCAAAGGCTAATTATGCCATGAAACAGGCCCCAGAAACACACGCTCTTGCAGACAATCTTTGTACACTGGAGAGGCACTTCAATACCAAAACAAAAACCTCAGCTTCACTACATACTTAAAGAGGGAACTTCAGTTCCTTTCATTAGCCACTTTAAAAGCCCAGAGGAAGCTCTCATTGCAGCCAGAGCTGGCCCTTCTCATGAAGGCTGTCCTGCCAAGGCAGTGAAGAGCCTGGGCTCTAAGATTTAATTTCAAGTTGTTTCAGTAACAGTGTGCTATTGATATGCCCCTCGAATATTGCCCAGAGCCAAGAACACCCACACAGTATAAAGACATAAAGCATGATGAAATCTTAAGTGAATGGGTCGATTCTAGCCTCACTTACACCAAGGCCAAGAGTATCTCCATTAAGTAAAAAAGTAGCAAGAATGAGACCCTGTGAGCCTCCGGTAAAAATCAGGCCAGCTCCAAACAAAAGCTATTTAGAGTTTGGGTTTGCTCACTGACACTCGTACGATAGAAAAACATGTAGAGCTAGAGGAGAGGAAGCCCTTCACAGAAGTGACTGTCCCGTCCACGTATGACAAAAAAAAAAAAAAAAATAGTAAGGACTGTCCCAGTCTTCATTGTTTTTAAGTGTATCACCAAACCAATTGGTTTTAAAAGGGGCAGGCCGCTATTTTCCACAGCTACTTCAGTGCAAGATGAATAAGACAAAGGATGCAAATATGCGATGCACACAGCTGGGTGGGTATTGTTTAGCCAAGTAACATGAGGGGAAAAAATATTTTTGGAGCAGCATTTTGCTGCAGGAGGTGTGAGAACTAGCACAGTTGCCATTACTTGACACTTCTGATTTTGCACACCACTACTATAAAGGAAGAAAAAAAATTATATTTGAAATCATAAGTAAAAATGCATCTGTAGACGTGGAAATTACCAAAACCTCTAATGTTCAGACTTGGGGTCATTTCTAAATACCACCTGTGGAACGTAGGCAGCTGTAACCACCTCAGCAGTTGAAAAGGTGTATTGCAGGCTCTCAGTTGTTTCAGCCCACATGTTAAACACTCACGAATAAATTTACAAAGTCAGGGAACAGTACCTATGAGCAGACAGCATTTCTGACACCAGCTCAAATCTCTAAACATTGCTAACAAGTCCCAAATCAAAAGGTTTTTTTTACATTTTGGATGAATAAACTTGGTGCTCACAAAAGGCTATCAATGCTTTCACAAACCAATAGGGTTTTTAAGGCTTGTGAAAACACCTGCCCAGTCAAACATCACAAGTTTGCTAGTAACTAAGACTTCTTTACTAACAGCACTGATTTCTGCCTACAGAGTTGAGTGAAAAAAAAAAAAAAAAATCTAACAAAAGGCCCCCTTACC
Source organism: Limnodromus scolopaceus (assembly GCA_028565335.1). Taxonomy (NCBI): domain Eukaryota; kingdom Metazoa; phylum Chordata; class Aves; order Charadriiformes; family Scolopacidae; genus Limnodromus; species Limnodromus scolopaceus. Next base: position 53,851,324 of record JAOXNO010000024.1, on the reverse strand, counting down.
TCAAGAGTTAAGGAAGCTTTTCCTGTAACTCTCTCTCCTTCAAGGGCTGATGCTACTACAAACTTGGTCATTTAGACGTAGCTACATGAGTTCCTTTGCAAGGAGCACAGACCAAGGAGAAGAACCTCCTTGTGGCAAGACAGGTCATTTGCATTGGGCCTCTTTCAGAGCCAAAGACATCCCACAGATAATGCTGACAACGATAGCGGGACATCCCGACACAAAACCAGATGAAATCACAAGCTCCCCACAATTTCCCTGGAGCACAGATTTTATTCCACAATTTTAAAAAAGATTGCTGGAAGACACCTTAGGAAGCCAGAGATGAATTGCAACTTCAGCAAGGTACAATATTTACATTTAAGATACTGCAGGCAAACAAATCAAGTCTTTCCTTAGGGCTGCTGGAATTTCTTGAGGAGAATTCAGAGAGGTGCAGAAGGGAAGCATGGTAGAAGGCCTCCTGCTGAACGACCCCCTTCTGCCACAGCTTCAGTAGAGAACTGAGAGTTACCCAGTGTAAGCCCTCCCCTACTCTCACCTCTAGTGGAAGGAAAAAAGGAAGTAGCAGCATTTACCTGAAGATTTTCCAGGCTTTTTTTTTGTTAATTTTTAAATCCCCCAGGGCACAGGGAAGGCAGGAAGGCCTCATCTGTAAAATATTTGCAAAAGCAAGGCTTTTGAGCACACCAGGCTACAGGAGTTTGGATGAGTGATACTGGGCACATTAAAAGCCGATTAGGATCTGCACAGCTGGGTTCTCATGTACTTACCACCTCACAGGCTTCTCTTTTTGAAAAGGAAGTCCATTTACCAACCTACTCAGCAACAGTAGTCTTGTAAAGTGTACATGTAACAAGTCACAAGTTGTTCCATTTATTTGAGTAAATATCTGGTAAATAAAATCATCGGTAAACATTACAAAATTAAATACATTAAAAAAGCTTGCCAGTATACATAAAATTCACAAACATGTACTTCTTTTGAAAAATAAAATATGTTCAGAGCACCCTTGATATAAAATGCCTGACTAGTGTCACCTACCAGCATATGGTAGCTTATTGAACATTTCAGTTAGGACATTTTCTAGAAGGGAGCAGGGATCTCTCTTCTGTTCTTGCTTTTACAAGTAAGAGAGCCCAAGTTAAGAAATCTCCCCACTTCTCAGGGCAGAGCCATAAACAAAGGCTATAATATTCTTTGCCTACCTTAATAGGAGAGGAATCTGCATTCGATTAAGACCACATCACTAAACGCAAGACAGTGCTTGTAATTCATTTAGGAAGCACTGCATTTCCTCCACTGTGAAGCGGCTTTTAAATGGTGGCGGACATTTCTCTAGATATCACTGCAGGCCTTTATTCGGTATAGGTTAGCACAGTTCCAAGACACCATGAGGTGGAGAGGAAATGATCTGGCAAAGCATCAAAGTCAGTCAAATAACTTCAGGTCTACAAATTAAGCCCTTAAAATTCCCAATTCTCATATGCTGCAGTCTAAGCAAGAAGATATGATGAAATTCTTCATAGGGCTGCTGTAAGGGTATTTAGAAAAATGGCAGCACTCCTTTTAGTGATCTAAATTGGTACCTTCTGGTAGCAAATTTGCAATAACCACCATTTAAATAATTTACTGTAACAAACTTTTCCTTCCATCCATGTGAAACAGTATTCACAACCCACTTTATAATTTATGTACAGACAAGCACAAGAAACTTGACATCCATGAGTTAAATGTACAACCAACTTAAAAAACGTTATCCAACTAGTAGCAAGGAGAAGTCTCCTAGCTCTGTAAATTTACAAGATCTTCTGGTTCGGCACGTCGGCTTGCTGCCCCTCATGACTAACTCTTGGATTCTTCACTTGCTTCAGTAATCCTCAAGTGAAAGTTGAGCAGCATCCAAATTGTTGATATTCTTGATAAAAAAAATTGACACTTAAAAAAGAACCCTTAAAACACACAAAAGAAATTCCTTGAGTCAAAACTGAATGAAATCAAAAAAGTTGTGGCGAAAGACAACTATTTTAATAGAGGTCTTGTATTCAAAGTCCCATTTCCCTTGTCATGTCTTTTACAGAGTGCTACTACTTCAAGTTATTTATATACTCTTCTTTTGAGGGGGACTTAGTTTCCTCATTCCTCTTATCCGAGTTAGCAGCTCTTTGATAAATTCCTAGGAAAAAAAGATTACAAAACATGAGTAATTTTTATGATCCCATAATACCATGATTTTGAGTTTAAAAAGCATTCAAAGCAAACTAAACATTTTTACTTAAGCTTTTACTGCTAAGCTGAAATTTCTCTGGCCTGATCTCCAGGAAACTTATATACATACTCTCATCGCACGGCGGAGGTGTGAACAACTAGGTTTTCTTCTGCATGAGTGTTCAGGCTCAGTTGCTAGCTGTATTTCAAGCTTTTACTACACGGGGCCTTCTACCAACTGCTGAATCAAGCAAAATCTATGGCTGGATACAATGCAAATAGTCAAAGCAGACTTTCACAGTTTAAGCCTGCACAGAAATCAGCACTCCTGCCAGAAGAGGTGTTTCTTTTATCACTCTCCGTGCCGGCACTAGCTTTTTGGTTGGCTGCATACTCAGCTGGGACAGAAAGCTGATCCGGCTAAAAACTCAGCTGTTTTTCCTCTTGCCCTGCTACTTTCCAAACTGGCTCAGCTCTCCAACCAGGCTCACCACTCAGCTCCACACCAACGTTCGTGCCAGTCTGAGGCAAGGTATGAAACAAGGAGCCAGTGATAGCTCCACTGACTCGTGCTGGGTGAAACTGGTGTGGAGCTCAGTGAATTACACTGAGTGGAAAAAAAATTTAAAAAATATTCATGGACCAGGTCTTTATTCACAGTGATATTTTCCCCAGCTTCAGCACATTCTCTCTTTTTAAATTGTGGGAGAACAGAAGCTGGCAGAATTGCAGCATTATCTGAAATCCTTTTGGTATACAATTTCTTACAATAACTGCAGATGCATCAAAAGCTAAATCACACCCTTACTGTCACACTGGGAGAATAATGTTTGCCCACAATACTATGTGTACACCAAAAAAAGGGTTCTTATCATGCAATCATTTAGCTATAAACATGGAATGCAATTATGGATTTAGTCAGTCAGGTTGATGTGAAAGGACAAAAAGCGTGACTTCCTAGCTGAATGCTTGAGGCTAAAAATTCCAGTCAACAAGGTCACCACTTAAATGACAACCCAGTACCTTTCAAAAAAAGTCACACTGAAGCTTATATTATCCAGGTGCTACACTGTGCATAAGGAAAGTCTCTGTAAATGTGTATTTTAACCTGAGAAAGACGTCAGATTTTTCTGGTGGGACCACAATCCTGGCAGGTGTCACCCCAACAGAGCAGTTTCCTTTCCTGACAGTTTATGCATGTCTATACTGTACTGCATGTACCATTGCACCACGGTTATGGCTGCACCAACACTAGCCGTGGCTTCAGCTAGCAGCAGCAAAGGCAGAGCAAGCACACACATCAGCATGTGCTGCAAACACTCACCGAGAACCTTTTATGTCCTGGCCTCCACTACTGAACTAACTAGATCAAGGCCAGCACAGGAATACGTCTGTGCATACCAATATTGTGCTCCCCATCTGGACAGATTGATAGCCTAAAGAGATGATCAGAAAAGCAGATTTGTTAAGACCTCAAATACCCCCCCTCCATCCTCTAGAAGCTGTCTTTTTCCACATAGGCACAAGCCACTTCAACAATATCTACTCTGAACTTGTCAGAGAAAAGTACTTATCCATTCAAAGGTCAGAAAAAGGAGGGAAGCAGATTTACTCTGAAAATTCACAGCTTTCAGTGCACCATGCATTGGTTCTGTGTTACCCTTTCATCATTGTAAAGGCCACGCAAAACTAATATAGCATGGTGCTGTTTGAAACATAAATGCACTTTAGGATTTTTCACTATCAAACTTAAATGAAGCCCTGCTTTGAAATCATCATAGAAGTAAACTCTCTAAAGTGATCTTAAAAGATTTTTACTTGGGATTAATGCTGTTGGTATTGCCTTTCAACAGCTCTTTCCATAAAAAACTGTACTCCCATGCCGAAACATCAGATTAAGACAGCTTTGGGAAGTAACAGACTGAAGTTCAGTTCTTCCCTTTGGAAGACTTTATTAGTCATCTGTCAAAGTCACAAATACTCTACACCACCTTCACTCACCACCAAGGCAGCAACTAAACACTGAAACGGCAAACTGTCCAACTGCTCCACAGAAGGTGAAAGCAAGAGCCCTAAAAGAGGGGGCATTTGCAGAGTGGACAGGGACATCCCTGGTACTCTGACTGTACCCATTTGGGATATTCCATCTCGAGAGGAACCTCTGCCATTTCTCTTGCCCATTTTCTCCCACAACTCTGAAGAGTTTGGAACAAGTTTCCCTTGGTTATGAAACACAGACAGGGTTCAGCTGCTTTTCATCACAGCAGGGGAGGGGAGCTCCTCCCCTTATACCCTGAAACAGTACCGTAAGCACCTTCTTCAGCAAAACAAGACATTTGCTTGAAGGTTTCAAGCAAGTTCCACACCACCTAGAAACTTCTTAGTACTGCCAAAATGTAGAGGCAGCCCCCTAAGCAGATCTGAAGTAATTGAGGCTGTTCTTAAGGAAGAGAAAGGGAGTAGTATTCACTTGAAGGACATACAATAATGGAAAATGCTTTACCCCTCAGGAACTAATTTTTCTTGAACTAAGGGTCTGCAGTACCAAACAGTAAAACCCAATGAGCATTTTATACGTGGCAGACATTTTACATAAATGCAGTAGGGCTGTTGTGCACATCCCATGGCTGTGCAAACCACAGCATTGGTTCAGTACATTTCAGATTTAAGTATCATTTTGCATCTGACACTTGCATGGAGCCAGCTGTGCTTGTGCCTTTCTTGTTTTGCAGCTCTCCATCAAGGAAAGGCAGCGTTCCAGCAAAGACACACATTTTTCCCTCTTGGAGGCAGGAGAGGAGACTTCACAGCATTTCAATAAGCCTTCACTTTATAACTAACCAACTCAGCTTTATGACAGTAATACCCATTTGTTTCCTCTAAACATCACTCAAAAATTGCAGTTTTATTCCTTGTGGACATTTGAGTCGAGGCTTGACAGAAGGCTTAATATCCACATCTATCTCAACCTCATACGCACACATTTTACAAAGAGCATTTTACTGAAATCCCCTCTAGGAGATATGCTGAAGTTTAGCACCACGCATTTGAAAGCTGATCATGTACCAATATATGTTAAAAGTAGTTCTGTAACACAGGTTGGATTATCTACTTATATAATACTTATTTAATTCGCAGAGCTGGAAAACATTTAACAGTAATTCAGCTAAAGATTCAAGAATTTATGAATTATTCCTTGGTGCGTTACAGCCAGGAATACACAGGACAGATCTACTTTTAGAAGAAAAAACTTGTACCAGCGCTTTGGGTCTTGGTAAATGGAGAGGAAAAAAAAAAAAGGCAAAATAGTGCACAAACTCAGTTTAAATTCTTTTAGATTTTCTGCAAGGAGATCACCTTTAAATACAGTTTTGTTACAAGTACTGAGAGTCCTGTTAATTTATAATACAAAGTCACTGTTTCTAGAATACGTCTTTCTAATTCTAAAGGCAAATTTAAATGAGAGACAGAGACTAAATCTATAGGTCATTTGAACTCATCTACAGTCAGCCTTAGGCATTTGTCTTCTCCCTTTTCTATAGCTTTCCCTTGAATCAAAGGCATTCGCTTCAGCAAAAGCATTCATCTAATGCAGAATAAAAAAATAAAGACTGTAAACAAAGGTGGAATGATAATTCAGGAACAGGGAGGAAATCACTTTACCTCTCTGCTTTAAAGGTGTGATTCGTTGTTTTAATGAGGTCATCTGACAAACAATGAATTCTGGGCTTCCTATTCAAGTCTTCCAATTAATTCTGGAGACTAATTAGACTCTTTCTCTCCAGATTTCCCTTCCACAAACAGTACAAAGTAAGACTACTTCTTAAACCAAGATTTAGAGTTCCTAGTCCTCCTGCTTCACTAGAGCATGAAACGAATCCTAAACCAGCTTTCCTTCACAGCAGCCAAATAAAAAAAACTAAGGAAAAATATCAAGATTTCCTTGACTGTTTGCCCAAGGGTATTTGGGTGGATGTAAGCAGTAAAGTCAGCCTGGAGAGCTACACCCACAGCTACTTGGGGAAGAAACTAAACAGTAGCTTAAAAATGCTATCTGAATGGGAAGGAAAAAAAAATAAGGAAAAAGAAGAGTGACAAAGAGGGAACTCTACTGCTAAACACCTTCCCTTCCACACAGGCTCAAACCTGAAGCTGGTTGTACAGGAAGAAGGGAACTGAGGAGGCTTTGGGAGAACGGGGCCAGAAGCTGCCTTCTATTAGCAAGAACTGGTGCAGCATCTCCGTAGCCTCACTGAACAATCCTGTCATCAGCCTCTCCAGTGAGGCCACGGCACCATCAGTGCCCAGAGGAGGACAAGACACAGCAATTTAGTTTCTCAGTGAGCCCTGTACAAGACATTGACTACACACCACAAAGCTTTGCTATGATCAAGACATGCAGTCCAGTTGTTCTCCAATTCGGCGGCACGTAAACAAGCACAGCTTATTCTTGTCAAGTCACCGTTTGTTCCTCCATTCTTACACTATTGCTATTGGTATTTGTGAGTTGTATTCATGAGTACTTGCAGAACTGAAAACATGCAAGCTTCACTCCCTCCAACACTGTAGCACAATATAGGGCAGATCTCAGCAGGCATATAACCAGTTCTAGTTCACTGAATTCAGAGTGGTCAAATGGATGAATGAGAAAACATGTTTTTCTAGAAACGCCTCTGTCTGCATTGCTTTTAAATATGCATGTTTCTTAACTTTTTTTCTCTACAAAATGTCCTATTTGATTTCAAGTAATGTGGACACATCATACAGCTACTGTGGCTTAATAATTTACCACCCGTCAGCTGAGCTGCAGTAAATGTCTATGAGCTCCCAGGCTCGCCCAGATGTAAGGCACTGCACTGCACTGAGGCTTTAGGACACATCTTTAGTTATTATTGCTTCAAATAGGTATCCTATGTATTGCTGCCTCACAATTGTATTTAAAAAAAAACCATAGTAACATTACTTTAATAGTTCCTAACACAAGAGGACCAAAAAAAAAAAAATAATCCTTCACAAGTTTATAAATTCCATTGCAGAAGGGCTGCGCTTTCTCTTCCTGTCTGCATACTAAATACAAACATTATCTCAAAACATACCCAAAATAGTTTTTAGTTTTAAAAACCACAGTGCCTGGACCACTCTAAAAAGCTGCATCACAAGCCTGTCCTTTGCTCCAACTAGGAATTAAACTTGTTGAGCAGATACATCTCTACCTTACTCAAAATTAAGTGTTAAGAGCTGCTGAAATAGTCCAACTGAGTAGCCAGTGACTTAAATATCTGTCCAAATTCTCCAGAGAATATGCATAAAAACTTAAAATAGTTTGTTTGGAAATTATATTGAAAATTGTTGTTATTAATTAAAAGTTCCCAGCAAAACAACTTTCTTATAAAATGTAACTTCATCTCCTTTTTCTCCCATTTTGCACTGAGTGAAGTATTATAGAATGGTTTGGGTTGGAAGGGACCTTAAAGATCATCAAGTTCCACGCCCCCTGCCCTGGGCAGGGACACCTCCCACTAGAGCAGGTTGCTCAAAGCCCCATCCAGCCTGGCCTTGAACACTTC
>JAOXNO010000024.1:53816746-53831381 GCA_028565335.1 Limnodromus scolopaceus | reverse complement strand
AAAATATTTCCAAGATATTGCAGCTAAGATAGGCATCTACTGCAAATCTCTTCAGCTCAGGTTATTTCAATTTGGACAAGTTTAACATTTAAAAAGTGTGTTTTCCAGTTATTAAATCAAGGGTAATGCCACGAACAATGATTACAGGGTTCTGCATGGAGGAATACACACCTTGCTGTGAAGCAGAGGAGGAGCTTGCCTAGGAATCATCAGTGCCTGGCAACAAAGAGGAGGTAACAAAGCTATGGAGAAAGGTTATTAAGCTAGATGAGGAAGATGGGACAGACAGACATACACAATGATAGTGTCCACACAGGCAGGTACAGCTGGATCTCGGCTTGGTCAGCCAGTGTGCACAAACTGCACGGTCCAGAAACTATAGCTGCACTAGCGCAGCTTTCAGACCAAGAGAACAAACCCTGTTGGCACCCATTTACATTCCGGTGCCGTAGCTTATTAACTCAGCAATCCAGATTTCCAGATCAAAGCTTACCCACATCCATCTGGCTCAGAGAAGAAAGAGCTCGCTAAAGCCTGTCTGCATCTGCCAATTCACCCTATGTTGGTTAGTAGATAAGTGGTCAAATAGCCTGAAGTTTATATTAGAAAGAGCACATCTTACTCCAAGGAAATCCCAAAGAGGAGACCTGTTGGAGATTCCTGTCTGAACCCAGGGAAGAAGGAGCACTCTCAAGCTCCCAGGTCTAAAGTGTAACCTAACAGCATCCTGGATCCAGGTCAGTATGCAACTGAGGTGTGTGTTGCCCCCAACCAGAGACCCACTATAAGAAAAAGCACGTTAAAAAGGATACCACCATACTCCTTGGACAATTGGAAGAGCACATCCATCCCACCACCTAGCCAGCCTTCACTAAAACAGCATGGTTAGGAATTATCCCTTCTCCTTTCTCTAAAGGTGTTTTTGTGGCCAAACCACAAAAACCAGGCAGGGAACCTGTGAGAATGTCTCCTTAATGGCTGGGACTCTTATGAGTTTTAATGTTCAGGATCACTTAGTCCGCTCTGAAGGCTATGAAAGGGAGTGAAGTTAGCCAAGAGACACACAGAGGAAGAGATGCACAGCTGTAACATAAGGGCAGCCTTTAAGTGGCTTTGCCTCCTCCAGACCCATAACACTATGTGCATTATCATTTCCTGTTATACAGGTAGGAAACCAGTTTGAGCAATATGTTCCTTACAGGCAAGAGAGGGACCCAAAGTTTGGATTTAACCAGCCTCCACAGTGACAAGTTCAGAGATTTTTAAAATTTAGAGAGATGCAGTCAAAGAACAGGGATATGCTCCCTCTGCGAGTTACATTATCTGACAACATAACTTGTCAAACAGTACTCTTGCAAGCTCCCTGGAAAGCATAAACCATGAGGGTCACAGGTTTGGGGATTTGGTTTTGGGTGGTGGGAGGGAGGGAGGAAGGAATTCAGGACAGAATGATGTCAAGCAGTACAATCCCTGTACAAGGACACCACCCTAGGCAAACTGGGACACTAATCCTGTAAGTTTGTATTACTTATCAATAGCCAAGAACAGCTCAAACTTTCTTACTCAGAAACAAGTGTAAAGAAAAAATAAGGTGCAAACCAAATTTAAATCAACTTTTGGGAATCACTTAAGTACACGAGCATCTTAATGTCCATGTACATGCCAGGAGTTAGGTACAGCTGTAGCTTCAGAATTCAAATAGAAATGAAAACACACTAACAGGGCAACGATTATACAGCACACACAAAACACTTAAAATTCTAGTTATGAACCTCATTAAAGCAATTAAAAACAACTGATATTTTCAATAAGCAGGGGAGGAGCACCCACTCAAGCCAAGTTCTTCCATCTCATTACCCAAGCTGGCTCTTTCTTTTCCTCAGTCACTGTGAAGCGTTGTTTGTTTCAAGCTGGCACTGCCACAGATCGGCATCTCCTCTTGGCTCTCAAGCGACTGCAGAGCAGATGAAGTGGACAGATGCTATTGCAATTACAAGCTCCATTCAAAGAGTCGGACCCTCTAAAGCATTAAAATGCAGCCCGAATTTTTATTATAAAACAGTGCACAAGTACACCAAAATAGAAACAGCAGAATCCTGGCACTTTGGTGATTCAAAAAAAACCAACTTCGTTGTGCCCTTACTTCAGTTGGGGTGCCTCTGTCAGCATGGAGGGATCAGGGTTACAGGCAGAGATAAGAATATCACCTCTCAATGCAATTCCTATAAAAGCTCCCTTTATGGGCAAGCCTTTGTGAAAGAGGACAGGGAAAGGACCTCCAGATCCAGAGCAAGGGTCCCCACTCAGCTTCCCTGAATATCTTCATCCTCCCCAGAACACAAACCTGCCTGCACTGACACTCGACACAGAGGCAGGTGCTGCCTTTGCAAATGCCACTGGAGTTTTGCCTTTCCTTCAATTAGAAGGTTAAAGGGCAGAAAGATGATGGCAACACACCACACTTTCCTCTGGACCAACTCCTTACAGCTACCGGCTGCCCAAATGCTAAATTTAAATCAGCTGCTTAGTTCCTACATCAGACCATGGTTAGCACATACAACATTTTACCCTGTGTAAGGGAAAGGTAAGCCAGCCAACCATGTCAAGAGTCAGCTGGAAGAGGGGAAAGGAAGGTTAAGTTAAAGCACAGCAAGACAGGTACAAGCACTGCCAAATCGTTCACTGAAGTTACTCAGGGAAAGGGAGGCAGGGCCAATTTCAGAGAACAACTCCATTTATAGAGGCGATGCAACTGAACGGGCTTGGAATCAGAGCAGTGGAAAATCTGGACTGCTCTCCTGCTGCTGTGTTCTGATCCATCGTGGGCAGATGCTGCACATCACATCTAAACTACCTTTTCGCCACACAGTTATGCCAACACCAGGCTTGGAATAAAACTTGCTATCACTTAACAACAGAGCACGTAGTTGAAAAAAACGGTTGACATATTTACTTGAAGCTAGCACTTTATAATAGTAGCAGCTTGTAATAGATAAAGCATCAAAATTTCCATGAGCTGTTTTCAATGTGGCCTACCTACACCCGAGAATGATGGCAATGGAATTTTCAACTGGAGGTCAGAGGCTCTCTTTAATTAGTAAAGGCTAACCAGCCACTAAAATTCACTGTACACCCCTGCATCAATGTGACCATTACTGTCAGAGACACCTCTGTGTTTATACAGAACATATGAGAGAATGTGACCCCAGCCAAACGCTCTAAAACTGGCTCTGCAGAAGAGGAAACCTTGGTCCTCTCTTTCCACAGCGCTGCATTCTGCTTGCTAGCAGGGCCACAAAGCTCCTATTGAAAGAATAATGTGTCAGGAGGGTTAAACTGGAGTTTTACTGCATTTCAAACTCTGCCAACTCAGTTGAGGCCGGGCTTGCCTAGCAGACACACTGCCTACTGTTGGGTCACCAACACACCCATCCAGTTTTCTTGGCTGGAAGGAAGACTTTCTGTGCTCTTTCAGAGGGCCATGCCTTTTTACTCAGATGCCCTTAGAGCCAGCATGGGCTGGCTGCCACGTCTCAGGGGCTGCGTTCTCCCATCAGCAGCGGGGAGGTCACTCTGTACATGTGGATGCAGCCTGCAACTCCATAAACAGCACTGGAGGCTTGTGCAGGCACCGCAGCCAATAAAGATAAATAACAGATCCTTTTACTTTTCTTCTCCCCACCACTGTTCAAGAACCTTTTCACCCTCAGCTTTTTATTTTTTTTTTTAATAATTATATGCGAGCTAAGGAAGTAATTTGCAAAAAATCAACAGGAGTAACTTTTCCTCTAATTAGCTGTTAAATGAGCTTTTGTAACAGTAAAAAACACACATACACATGCTAGTTAACTTAGGGGGTTGGGTTTTGTTTGGTTCTTTTTAGAAAATTTATTTCTTAGTATCCCTTGTTTTAACAAGTTTTCAAAAGAGCCTATTATGTAGGTGACTGAAAATACTTATCCTGGGCTCTGGACTTGCTATTTTTAGTTTGGCATTTATCTGTTGCTTGAATGGGTGACTGAAACACTAGTCAGGGGTCACACACTTGCAGTGCAGACTCTGGTCTATCCATACACAGTAGTTCTTGTATGAGCAGCTGTTTAGGAAGCGCTTGCTCAGATCTCCTGCCACAAAGCATCCAACAGTAAGAAACCAAAATAAGCCCCGACTTGAAACAGAACAGCTCCTAGGAATCCCATACTGGCCAAAAAACCACCGTTTGGCAAGCCCTTCTTGGTTTGTGGCCCCATCATTTATTTAAATACTTCCATTGGTTCATTTAGGAAATGGAAGTTAAGAGCCAGAAACAACTTATTTACTCTTATTTTACCATGTGGGTATTCGATAACTTCAGAAAAATTTTGACAGCCCTTAAAAACCAGATTGTTTTTAACTATGACACTGATGCAGCTGCCTAGTACAACAGAAACATGGCCACTTCTCTTGAATACAGAGAATACTTCTTTGTGCTTTCCTCTCCTGGCTGGGAAATGCTTGCCTAGTCTACAAGGAAAAGTCATCATGATGCCAACACAGATGTAGCTGCTACATTAGAAAAAGGCATTGTCCTGGTTTCAGCCAGGAAAGAGGTAGTTTTCTTTCTAGTGATTGCTGTGAAAGGAATGTCAATAACATATATTGTTTTAGTTGTCGCTAAGTGATATTTCTACTTTTCAAGGGCTCTTTTCAGCTTCCCATAGAAGCTCAGAAGGAGCACAGACAGCAAGTGGAATGGCCAATGGAACATTCCGTACCATAGAGATCATACTCAGTATATAAATGGGGTTGGCTGGGGTAGGGAGCACAGGAAATCCACAATCACTGCTCAGGAAGGTACCAATCCACCAGGTGGTGAGAGAGTGAGTTATTATTATTTTCCTTTTCTGTTATCTTCTATTAAACTGTCTTTATCTCAGTCCACAAGGGGTTTTTCCTTTCCCTTTTCCCTCTCTTCTCCCTGCCCTTCTGGAGTGAAGGGGGAGAACTGTGCAAGCAGCTGAGTGGTCCTGTCAGCTGGGGTTAACCCCTGACAGGTATCTTTCCCCAACATTTCTCTACAGACAAAATAGCAGAAGCCAGAAAGAAATACACAAGGAAAGCTCCGTTTCTTTACCACTTGCCAATTTAATAAATGTCTCATCTGAAAAGTTTGTATCCGTGGAAGATAGAGAAAATGAGTAAGCGCTGGAAGGTGGAAGCTGAACATAAAGTTCAGACTATATTCTGTCTGCCATTGGTATGGGTATGTTAATTCCTTTCAAAATGGAGATCTTAAATGGAAGCATTCAGTTCGTTCTTGCATTGAAACGTTGTCTTCCCAGCTGGTTTAACTAGGCTTTCTGTCTGGCAGCATCACCCCTCCTTCAGACTTGTAAAAGCACCATTTCATATGTGCTCACACATCCTATATGTTATCTTATCCCATTTTAGTTAACATCTAGCTGCCCATAAGTTTTAGCCCACTCTGTTTTCCAAAATCCTTATATTATATCCAAATGTAGCGTATTTGAAATTAATTTAGGCTTTCGGCTTCATTTTAGGATACCTCCATTTAAAAGCTCTAAGAAATCTGGCAAAAATGTCTTCCCATTCACTTAATTTCAAGTATACACATTCACTCTTTCCTGAAAGTCTCTGCAAACCAGGTTGTAAGGAGGCATTATATGCAAAACAGTTCATGGCAAAGAAGTCCAAAGCACCACCTAAGCTTCCAGCAAACCCTTCCAAGTCCCAACTCCTCCCACATTCTTCCACCCATTTCAGTATGAAGCCCCCTATGTTCCTACAGGCACACTTACCTATCCCAAGAGAATAAAACCTTTTCTGACTGCCAAAGCATGGCACCCTAAAGAGACAGCCAACCTTATAAAGGGTATTGCCATCTTCAAAACACAAACTGTGCAAGTATCATTTGACAGAGTCTGCAGATGACCTGCAACAACTGTTTTAAGAACAGCTGTAACTGTTCTACCAGCCTAACTGCCTTCCATGGTAGCCTGCAGCATCAGGACCTCCCATTTCAGCTCCCAGGATCCTTAAACTTTTTCAATTGAAGTCTCACTTTGCTGTGGTCAGACTAAAATTTGTTCTCCTTCTCTTGCTTATACTTCAAGATTTATCTTTAAGCAGATGTCATAAATACATGTTAAAATATTTTCCTCCATCTTTCACAAAAGCACAAACGTGCAAAGTCGGGGCTTGTCAGTGATCTCTAATCATCTGCATTGCTGGAAATGGTCACAAGCTGAAGAAAAATGTGTGTTTCTCTTCCCAGTAACATTCCAGAAGAATTAAAGAGTTATGGATGATACGAATATTTTTTTTTTCTCTCTCACAGGAATAAAAGCTTTGTGGTTCCATAACCATAGAGTCATTTAAGACACATTGAAGGAGAAAATTATAACATTAGGCAAGATATTTGTTATTTTGGCTTGGTATAAAAGTAAAAAAAAAAAGAAAAAATGAAGTCATTCTGAAGCATCTCATTTACTCACAGCTTTACTTTTTAAATGCTCAAGAGCCCATCATCTTCCAGGACATGTTATCTTGCCAGCAGCAAATATGTGGCAGACCTTTCCACGTTGTATAATGAAAACTTGTCAGGGGCTACATGATCACAACAGTGTTCGCAAACCCAAAGCACTGAGGTGCCCCTCTGCTTCTCAGACACACAAACAGGCAATATTCTCCAACACAACCGTAAAAATTCCAGATGCTCATGCAACAGCTGCTGGCCCTCACAAATCACCGTGGCCGAAAGATGATGCAGGCAAACAGAGCAAGTCCAGGACTCGTGAAGGCCCTTAAATGAGATGAACTTACAGACTGGCAGCATCAAGAATAGAGAAACTGCAACTGGGCTGAACTAAAGGGAAAGAACCCCAACAATCTGCTGAAGGACAAACACTAACTTTTCGCTTCCCCTCCCCCCCACCTTAACCACAACTGACATTTACATGCTAAAAAACCTCAATTTCTTAAACTTGTTTCCTTTGACTGAAATACAGCTCTGAAAAAGGACTGTTTTTGAAAAGCTACATCAAGCCTAACCCTTCATCACTAGATTGGAGCCCTGGCAGAAGGGCTATAACACTGTTAGCATGAGTGTGATAGACTAGTCTTAAGCACATCAATTAACACAGTAGGAAAAAAAAAAAAAGGTGGGGAGGGGAAGAATATTTAAAGGGGAGTATAATTTTCTCAAGTATCCCTTAAATGCCGGAAGGAGCCACCTGCAATTATCAGGGACACCAAAGCTTCCCAGAAAGGAGAGAACTCACACGCATACTCAAGATCCCGTTTCTTAAATAGTTTCCTGGTTCTGAAGGACAGAACACACCAGGACTACCTGGGATCCAAAGCACTTTGGTGTAAATCGGAGATCCTCTGCTACTCCTGGAAGACCAGAACACAGAGTTATCATTGAGTTTCCAGAGGTCAAAAGGAGGTGTTAGCAGGGGCTTTGTCTGCTGCCAACTAGACACAGCTTTTCAGACAGAATCCAAATGAGTGCAACAGTCTTCCAGTTTTCTTTTGAAGTCATTTACCTACTATGCAAAGCACTTCCAGCAGCTTAGGTATATTAAAAATACAGCCAAACAGTAGCTTCATTCAGTTGGATGTTATACTGAATTGCAGTACTATTTCACATTACGCCATCCAACAGCATACTATATACACAGTGTGCACATATATATACACTCACCCTTCAGAAGCATGTTAATAGACCACAAATATGGACCTACATGCACATGTGTGTGAACAGTTGCCTGTTGTTATAGAAAGTTACCAGAAGAAAAAAAAAACTGTACCCAGATTTCTGCAATGAAAATATAGGTAGCGAGGCCTTGAAGAAGCACGGCTTGCTGTGGCAGAGCAGAGCATATTAACAAGCCATCTGTTCATTATAACAAGCTCAACAGGATTCAGCTTCTAGCTGCAGAGATGCTACCTACAGCATGTCCCTTGATCAAGCAGACAGTTGTTGGATATTGCCAAAGTCTTGCCACATCCTTTTCAGAGAACGTGTTATATGTATCTGCCACCCAGCACAGTCTGGATTTAAAAACTGCTTTCCCAGGAGGCTTTGCCTTTGAGCAGAATTAGTCACACCAACAAGCAGCCCAGAGTCAGGTTCCTCCACCTAGAGATAGGCAGGCATAACCCATGCTATTTGCTTAAAGCTCTCAACTCCTCCTCTCAGGGTGGGGAGACACACATTGTGTTTCCAGGAACACTAACACTGAAGAACATGAAATCTGTTCTCAGAATAGATACTGGCTCTTGAGACAAGAACAACATTTCTCTCTAGTTCTTTGCAAGCAAGATGACTGGTCTTTCAGTCTCTCCCTCCCTCCCTCGCTACGTTTCTCCCTTCCAACAGAGAAATTATGAAACAGCTGTTGCTTTTGCCAGCTTTGTGAGAGGCAGAGAGCAGCAGTCAGAAGTAGCAGCAGGGGAACAAGACTGTAATATACCCCGGGTCCCATCTGTTGAGAACGGGTAACAGAAGACAGAGGGCAAGGAAACAAACAGGGACTCCAACGTACAGTCAAAGAGCTACTTTCGCACAACCTATATCTTATTTTCTTTGGCTCAACATCCAGCGACTGCAGCTAGGGAGAGGGGAGAACTGTTCAAGTCAAATGTACATCAATCAATTTAGTACCCTCATAGTATTCACAAGTAAGTCATTTAATTAATACACTGTGCAGCCAGTATTTTGGCTTAGTTGTTACTCTGCCATGTGGCAAACTAGACAAAGCA
Organism: Limnodromus scolopaceus; assembly: GCA_028565335.1. Taxonomy (NCBI): domain Eukaryota; kingdom Metazoa; phylum Chordata; class Aves; order Charadriiformes; family Scolopacidae; genus Limnodromus; species Limnodromus scolopaceus. The sequence goes on along the minus strand of JAOXNO010000024.1, from coordinate 53,822,615 downwards.
GATGGTCAATAAGCTCTGTTAAACTGTCAGGGCCAGCGATTATGAAGAGACAAAACAGCTCTCTGCTAGTTCCAAAATTTTTAAGCTAAATCTCAGCAACCTCAGTTCAGTTCCTCCTCCTAAAATAGCTGGCATCAAAAGACTCAAGATTAAACTAATAACTTTCCCAAGGGTCCAATCCCAAAGTTTAGAGCATACCAGGCCCCATCCTAAAAGATACTCAAGTTGATTAAAAGGCAGAAAAATGTGAGAATAGCCAATACCATCTGCACTACTCTAACTACACTGATTTGTGAAATCACCTATTTTGCATCTTTAAAAAAAAAAAAAAGTAAGTGTAGCACTTAAGTCAGGAAGAGATAGGATTGATATTAACTCCTCAGCCTTAGAATTCCAAACAGGGAAGCCAGCACAACATAAGTCTTACTTAAAAGGATGAACTGGTTAACAAGTCAAATTCCAAAATATTTTCAAAATATTTAAGTTGTCACACTTAAGCTCTGAAACAAATCTTAGACACTTTACCTTGCACGTACCTCCAAGATAGTACTTTGATCCTCAAAACAGACACTCCGAACAAATAACCAAGCAAAGGTGAAGTCTGGTTCAGCAAACAGCACAAGCTTTGCCAGGTTAGAGGAGAAGGTTTCTGGCAGGGTGCACAGCTACACCGTGTTTTGTTCTGCTACAATCCACCTCTTCCCACTACAGTAGCCTCTCTGCCTGCTCACCAAGAGACATTCACGAAGGGACCTTGTTCTGAAGTGCCTCCAGAAACAAGTGTTCTCATTTTGACAACAACATGCCTCTGCCTCCCCTACCACCTCCCCTGACAGCAGGCTTTCCTTCAAGGCCTTCAGGTGGTACAGTTTAACTCCTGTGTTTCACCCACGGAAAAGCACACCATGCTTTTTCAGAGCAGAGCACTGTTATGATAGCCCTAATCCCAGCTGCAGCAAACTCAGCCAGCAAAACATGACATACTTGCAGCCCTGGGGCTCCACAGAGCTCTTCTGAAATGAAGCACCAGATAAGGATACTGGTATTTCTGTAGTGCCCAGGCAAGGTATGTTGCAGTTTACCTGAAGAACGTGGGAAGTTCTGCTTTCCATATAAAAGCAGCCGAAGCTCTACAACAGGAGACTAAGAACACCTAACTTATTAGTGTCCCGTACAACAAACCAACACCTTAAACAGAGCCAACCAAATAATGAACATGTTTGCTTAGCACAAGGTAAAAAGTGAGGTTTTATCATATTTTAAGGCAAACTTCGACCACTCAAAGGTTCGTGCATCTACATCCATGGCTTCAGTCTCACCTATGTAGGTTATCATATTGACTACCACAACACCAGCATGTTTTGCTCCCAGGGCCATAAGGAACCCAGGTGGTGCCACCTTTGTGTTCACAAGCAAAATATTATCAGTGAAACCTTCTGCACCCAGGACCTTTTCAAGGTCCAAAATGGCCTTCACCTTTAGCATGCTACTTTGAGGCCAGCCACCTCAACAGCTTTTGGATGAATCCTGTAGCAGCTCGCTTGGGTGCATTACAGTCACCATCACCAGACCCCTCAGCACCACATTTTTCAGGCAGTACCATCTCTCATTTGTGTTTGCAAATATGTGCTTATCACAGTAGGGCTCTAATCTTAGTTGCTTGGCCTAGCGAAAGCTTCTCCAACAGTCGCCAAAGTAATTTTAACCGTAAATTCACTGGCATCATTCAGAAGCTGCTGGCAAGAGAAATTAAGGAGTCAAGAGACACATCAATATTGTTTGTCTAAATTATCTCATGATTTGTGTAATATGGGCTCAAAATTTCTGTGTCTTGAACTCAGCCAATGCAATGTATGTACAGCAAGGAGCCAGACCAGCTTGGGCAAGCACCACGTGAGGCTGTAACAGCATGGGTTTCCTCCTTCTGGACAACACTGGCTAGTTTTTAGCCTCTGGCAGTCTTTCAAGGAACCATTCAAAGAATTTACCTGGATTCATACTTCAGTTACTCATGCCTATGAGTTTCATTTTCCTTCCACTGTCTTGCATCTTGGAGGTTAGCTTTCTCCTTCCTTTATCTTCTCTGCTTTCAAACATGTTGATCACGTGAGAACAAAATTCATGCATGTGAAGCTGCTTAGTAAGTAAACAGTCATACCGAATTCAAGAGCAGCTGTCTTCCAAAATGAGACCTTTATCTGATCAAAATCATTTGCCTTGAGCAACATTTTAAAGCAAAGCTACAAAAATGACATTTTTACTGAGGCCCAGAACTCACAAGTTAGGATTCTTCTCACCCGGCTTTCTACATCTACCATCCATCTACGTTAAACAACAGGGGACCTGTAAAGATAGCGTCAAGCAATTACAGCATAGAGGTCTGTCTCAAATCAGATGAATCTTACTAATGGTATCTCTCATATACCTGCATGGAAGACCTGTATCCATCCTCCTGCTACGGAGCCAATGCCCTTCTTCAGACCTTGATAAAGTTAACCCATGTACCTTGGTAAAGGTTGAGTCGGGACACGAGACTAAGGACAGACTGTGTTAAAGTCTGGCTGATTGTGTTACTCATACTGCTTCGCCAAGAGAGACATGTTACAAATCACAATTAATGTCATTTAGTTTTTCCATCTGCTGCACTGTATTTTGAGATTAAACTTTTTTTACTACCAGATCAGATGAAATACATGAAAAGTTTTAAAGATGGGCACTACCAGCTGGCTACTCTTACCACCCAAGAAATGTTAATGTCAGTGCCAAAAAAAACCCCAAACAAACCCTAGGCTGCCTCAAGTTAAACACTTAACTTGAACAGCTTTTAATTAGTTTACTCAATATAGTGCTGCTCTGTAGAAAATTATTTTCTATTTCCAGATACCAAGAAAAGGAAGTAATACAATCTGAGCATCTTTTCAGCTCCAGTTCTTAAACATAATTTAGCTTTTTTCTCATTAATACACCTTAGTCAAAGAGCTGCCTATTCTGCATTCTTCTCACATTATTCCACCCTTGAAATCAAAGATAGAATTGGAAATGCAAGAGAAGAAAATTTCAAGCAGTTAAACATTACCACTTAAAGCAGTATATGACACAAAGAAGTCATTATCCCACTCTATTCGGCGCTTCTCAGGTTGCACCTGGAATGCTGCGTTCAGTTTTGGTCCCTGCTATACAGAAAAGATGTGGACAGGCTGGAGAGGGTCCAGAGGAGGGTCACCAACATGATCAGAGGACTGAGGAGCCTGCCGTGTGAGGAAAGTCTGAGAGAATTGGGTTTGTTCAGCCTTAAGAGAGACCTTATCACTGTGTTCCAGCATTTAAAGAGTGGCTACAAAGAAGACGGAGACTCCCTTTTCAGAAGGGGTGACACAGAAAAACAAGGAGTAATGGGTATAAGTTACTCCTGGGGAGATTCTGATTGGACACAAGAGGAAATTTTCTCACAATGAGAACAATCAGCCCTTGGAATAATCTCCCCTGGGAAGTGGTGGATTCCCCAATATTAGGCACTTTTAAGTTCAGCTGGACAAGGTGCTGGGCCATCTTGACTATGCTTTTGCCAAGAAAAGTTGGACCAGATGATCCTTGAGGTCCCTTCCAACTGGATATTCTACAATTCTATGTAAAGGACAGCAGTGTTCTCACTGACACACTGTACTCAGCATGTAGATTCAAACCCAGAGTCTTTACGTGGCAGTGAAGTATGTATAAGAAACATAACACCATTATCCCATAGGGCATAGATAAGGTACTAACCCCAAGGAATCCAAAAAGAATTTATTCAGTGAAGATCCTTCTCAAATGACCCAGGTCTGCAAAATACCTGAATATAAACCAAATAGCTACAGCAGCCTCTTTCCATTCTAGGGACAAAATGAAAACTTTCTGCAAACAGAAATCACATAAAAACTAGCCTCACAGTCACAATAGAGAACTGATGCCATCAAAAGGAACCCAGAAGCACTTCTGCACATCTTTAAAGTATTGTGTCCTAGTCTGTTTAATACAGAACAGCCAATTCAAAGGAAACTTGAATTCAAAGTATAATAGTGTGTTAAACAATCAATCAAATTATTTTTAACTGGCTATTTTTCTTACAAACATCGAAAGTATAACATCTGAAGCCCTTGTAGAGATTAACCTTGACATAAACATGTTCATGAGGATGACTCCTATATCTTTGCTCCTCCAGATTCTCACAGGCCTGTTTCTATTTCCACCTACGGATTTTCTCAAATAGAAGATATTCTGGGAACACCAGAGACAGTAATCAAGTCTTCAGACATGAAAACGCATGAACGTGCATGCAGAAGCAGGTGGAAGGAAGGGAATAAGATCAAAGTCAGGCACTCCCTTTCCCTTCCTGGGAAAATAAAAAACAGATAAAGAGAGGAAGCTCCATGCTGCTCCTGTCTCATATTTCTATTGTTTCTCTGCTTTAAAAGATTTTAGTCATCAATAGTTTTCAGCACAAACTACATCCAGTGCATCCTAAAACAGTTAACTTCCACAAGACTTCTTGTAGAAGTTCACGTGGCTCCCAGGGTAACCTACAGGACCACGGGGGTCTGGGAGGGTGCTGTTTTCAGGTGAGTTGTTTTGTTATTTTAGACTGTGGCACATAAAAGAGCAATGACTGCCAATTAAGTGGCACAACAAAGTAGATTCAGGGGATGAATAGCTTGAAAATAAGTTTCACAACAAAGTCTGACTTGTTACTAACCAGTGTTTTATTTAAGATGATGTCCACTTTAAAGTGAACAGTCTTCCACAAACTAAAATAAAGAGGGCACTATGATCTGCCACAAGTAGCAGATTTACATCTGATCTGTTGGAGACCAACATAAGAGCTACTCAAGAGAGGGCGATGTACCACATTTGTAATTGGATTCTTCACATCTGTTCTTAGAACAGAGCAGAAAAAATGACACAGGTTAGGGAGGACCAGAGCTAAGGAATCACGGCTTTCCTGGAATTCGTATCTTGATTCTTAGGTGCCCAAATAAAGCTCTTCCCTTATTAAGACTAGATAGAAAGTGGCATTCCTCAGGGGCCGGTATTAGGACAGGTGCTGTTCAACATCTTTGTCAGTGACATGGACAGTGGGATTGAGTGCACCCTCAGCAACTTTACTGATGACACCAAGCTGAGTGGTACGGTTGACATGCTTGAGGGAAGGGATGCCATCCAGAGGGACCTGAACAGGCTTGGGAGGTGAGCCTGTGTGAACCTCATGAAGTTCAACAAGGCCAAGTGCAAGGTCCTGCACCTGGGTTAAGGCAATCCCAAGCACAAATACAGGCTGGGCAGAGAATGGATTGAGAGCAGCCCTGAAGAGAAAGACTTGGGGATGTTGGTTGTAGAGAAGCTTAACATGAGCTGACAACGTGTGCCCACAGTCCAGAAAGTCAACCGCATCCTGGGCTGCATCAAAAGATGCATGGCCAACAGGGTGAGGGAGGTGATTCTGGTGATTCTGCCCCTCTACTCTGCTCGTGAGACCCCACCTGGAGTACTGTGTCCAGCTTTGGAGACCCAAACATAAGAAGGACATGGACCTGTTGGAGCGAATCCACAGGATGGCCACAAAGACGATCAGAGGGATGGAGCACCTCTGCTATGAAGGCAGCCAGAGAGTTTGGGTTGTTCAGCCTGGAGAAGAGAAGGTTCCAGGGAGACCTTATAATGGCCTTCCAGTACCAGAAGGGGGCCTACAGGAGAGCTGGAGAGGGACTCTTTATCAGGGAGTGTAGTGAAAGGACAAGAGGCAATGGTTTAAAACTGAAAGAGGGTAGATTTAGATTAGATATTAGTATGAAATTCTTTACTGACAGAGTGGTGAGACACTGGGACAGGTTGCCCA
>JAOXNO010000024.1:53795991-53816646 GCA_028565335.1 Limnodromus scolopaceus | reverse complement strand
GTGGATGCCCCATCCCTGGAAGTGTTCAAGGCCAGGCTGGATGGGGCTTTGAGCAACTCGGTCTAGTGGGAGGTATCCCTGCTCATGGCAGGGGGTTGGAACTACATAATCTTTAAGGTCCCTTCGAACTCAAGCCATTCTATGATTCTGTAACAGCTTACCTGTGTGGATTCACTACCATCTAATAAAAGATGAAGACCTCCCCTTCAGTGAAGATATTCATGAGGTCTTTTAAGTTTTGTGAAAATGAGCAGCTAAATTCTACAGCAATCATCATGCTATGATATCATTATCCCTCTGGCCAATTTCAAGGTAGTGTTACAAATGTTACCACAGCAGAAGAAACACACAGATTTTCTGCCAAACACTTTCAGCTTGCCATTTTAGCTTAATAATGGAAAAAAATACACTCAATGCCTTTAAAATACAACCAACCCTGTTCTAGTGGCAGTCCAAACTGATACTGGCCAGAGAAGCACCTTTCAGGAGTTGCATTTGAATGGGTTCAGCAAGCTGTTCTGAGCTTGGAAAGAAGAATTTATACCCATAAAAATAACCTGCTCCTTCTCAGCTTCTGAGTGCCTTGTAGCACCAGCTCACAAGACTTTCTGCAGTGAAAGATGACCCTCTTAAAATTCATACTGATAAATCCATGCTCAGGTAGCCCCTAAGCCTTTTTTTTTTTTTTGCTTCTCCCAAATTCAAAGCCTGAGCTTTAGAGGACTTCCCATGCAGCATCACAATTGCATGCAATTGCTCTTTGTTGAACGTACATTGCCTAAAAAGAGAGTTTTAAAGAAAACTGGTTATCTAAAACATGTTAGCATACCACATTAGCCACAACCTGCAAGGGGTGCACATTTCTTTAATATTTTCTCTTATCAATGAACAACGAAACACAACAAGGAAAGAGTCAGCATAATCAAAGTGACGGGTGGATTTTGAAAATCACTTCAGGCTACAGCTAATAATAGAATACTCAACTTCAAATTAAAAGATTGGATGAGTAGTCTGACACCCTCAAATGCTAAAGAAACACTAGTGCTTTTCCAAGAGCTGGTCAGGGAGAGGGAACATGCCAAAATACAGGAGCAGCAGGAGAATTTTCTTATGCAGTCAACTGGCCTGAATCCAACCTCCTGGATAAACGTCTTCCTCCAACTAAGGGGAGCTGGGCTACATGCATATGCAACCTCCAAAGGCAAGCTTTGCTCCAGCAAACCCAAGCCAAAGCATTCTCAGCCTAGCTCAGAAGAGGCACTGCCTGGCACTGGGTACAAGGTGGTATCAAAAGCTCCTTCCCACCCAACTTCATTTGGCACTAGGCTTCTTAATCATTCAAATGGCCAGTGAAAGCAGTTTAAAATCCAGATCACCACTTTCAGGATGTCTCCAGAATGAGCACGTGGTAAGACATTACAAATTTCTCCAGGAGTAGCAGCAACCACACTTTCCACCCCTGCACACCCCTGTTTACTGAACTTCACTGTCAGAGCAATAGCTTAAGAAATGTCTGACCCCCTCCTGTGACAGAGGGCTTGGACAGCTTGGGACATTTAAGAGGTCTGCTGGCTCAAGACAACATAAAGCACTGGGGGAGAAAGAACTGTTTTCTGAAAATAAAGATAAATTTGAGATGTTTCTAATGTAGCTACATCTGGACACTGTTTGAGGATCCCACTTCCTCATTATTGTCGTAAGCTACCAAATAGCTACTTTTAATCCTCCTCAAATTCTTCCAAATCCAGATGCTTTGGAAGAGAGAAGATGGAGCAACTGTCGCAATCCCATCTTCACAGCTTGTAGATGGTACATGTAAAGAACACTGTACCCATATTTCCCCCACAGGCAGGCAACATAGATAAGGCACAAAGGGTCCAGTTCTGCACACATGGTGCCAGCCACAGAATTCAGGACCCTAATAAAGCCTCCATTCATAATAAGCAGTGCTACCTTCCATAAGAAGAGTTCACAGGTTAAAATCTACTGAATATGGAAGGGAAGCAGCAGCCATTGTCTAATCATTTCAGCACAGCAGAATAGAGGCATCCAGGGAGCATTTTATGACCACAAAATAGTCTAACCCAAGCATTTTAACTGGCCTATGAAATAGAGAGTTAAAAGAAGGTGGCATAATCCACTGCTGCTCACTAAAATCAAGCATATTCAATACTCCTTTGTTTAAAGTCCCCATTACCTACAGCTGCAAGCAGGAGATGAGCTATGCCAAGAGTACTCTTACGTGTATTCCACTTTAAAAAATGCTGAAGATCCTTCATATAATGCCTTTGGCATCTACCAACGAATAAAGACAAGCCAAGTCACACGACACTTTGTAACACAAAAATATTCAAAACCAAATACAAACTTGCAACACCATTTTCCAATCCAAAGGGATTAAACAATTATGTACTTAATTAGAAAAAATTAGGACATCGGTTTCACCTTGTTTCTATGCAGACCAGAACTCATTTCCTGCTGTGGTTTCAGATGTAGCTCTGGCTTACTACTTAGGCAAAGACAGTAAGGAAAGCAGGTTAATTTTTAAGAACACCACTACATACGAACTTCACAAATAAAGTACACACAGAGGAAAAAAAGAACTGGCTTTTTATAATTGAAGGGAATCCAGGATGTATGCACTCAAATAGGGAACATTTGTGTTAAATCCTGAAATAGTTCAGATAGAGCCAAAGGAGAAATAACAGCTGGTTGAGCTTCCAATCTACAAGGAAGATTCCAAATATAGAGGAACAAGTGAGCGTAAATTAAAGTTGTAGTTAAAAGTTACTCATCCCTCAGTAAGTGCAGCTCAGTGGCTTATTTTACACACAAGTTCAACCTGGCAATCTGGCTCAGGTGATAAGATTTGTTTTGAGCACCAGGCTAAAGTTTTACATCAAAGCACCTTCACATTGCCCTAGCAGCCAAGGCAATGACATCTGCCTGGTTTGACTTTTCTTTATTCATAAGAAACTACTCCAGCTTTATTTTAACACCCTGTTTTATAGTAAGTCAGCTTTGGCCCTTACTCATGCATTGCTCCTAATGAGCTTCTACACACACAAGTAGTCCACCATGTACTTGTTGCTCCGCTCCCAGCCACCCCAGCCTATTTGGAGCTACAGGCAAAAGCCCCACTCCTGCTTGTGGGCTGGTACTCTTCCACCTTTTGATGATTACAGCCCTTTGATTACAGCCCTAAAGCAATTTCAGTCATTTGATACTTTCCCACAATATCTTCCTCCCTTCCCCCTCAAAACATGCCTCAAGGATAGACACGTTCCCACAATTCACTGGGAAATAAAGAGCAGCTCAGTTTACTGCAGCAAAAAAAATAAAATCTACGGGAATAAGACACCAGCAATCCTAGCAACGGGCATATGGGACTGAAGTGCCTAGGTACACAGTGACCCATTCGGTTTACAACTGCACCAGACCTGGGAGCCCAAGTTAGTCCACCTGCTCTGCATCTGGCTGTGTTTTACACGCAAGGCTATCTTACACACAGAAGAAACATGCGAACTGAACACCAAACTCCTTTATACGCTTATAAGACTGCTATCCAGGACTTGCAGAAGTTTACGATTCACAAAGAAGCGTGTTGTCAAAAACAACGAGGAGCTCCACATTCAGGAAACAGGAATTACAGATCGTGAATGAAGCCAGTCCTGCAATTAAACTAGATGAATGAACCCAACAACCTTACAGTAGGATCTTACTATGAAGTATATGTGTGACACTGAGCAAGCCATAAAGCGATTGTTTCCATCTCTGACGTGGAGAAAATACTTAGCTAGCCCTTAGTTCTGAAGCTTTGTTCATTAACCTTTGAGCACTTGAGACTGACTGTGCTTCAGAATTAAAGCAATGTAAATATTTATCTGGGAAACAGGAAGAATAAGATTCTGTGAGTAGGAGTCAAATTAAAGCTAACCTCAGTTTTAAAAATCTGTCTTCCAGTTGCTTGACTGTCCTCAATTGCACAGCCTCAATGTTACATTAACAGGCTTCTTCCTTTTTAACTGCATATAATTTTTCTTGAGATGTGTGTTTAATACTGGCAGTTAAATGGATCATTAGGATTGGAAATGCTCATCTCTTTGGAGATGAATCCGATGGAGCAGGGTAAGTTCCTGTTTTCAAAGCTGCCATTAGCCTGCTGATAGTTTTCTTTAAGGCACCATTAACACAGCAGCAGCCAAGACTGGCTTACATTGCTGCAAAGAAACAATTAGCCAATGACTTTAATCCTTTTTCCCTTACCTAAATAAATCTTTGCAGAAATCTTTGCAGTCATGCCGTACTCTGAATGTTATGAGGATACAACCAGAAAAGTCATCAGCTCCTGCACTTCCTTTTATTGTGTGTTATCTGCCACTGCACTTCCACGACAAAATGATAGGAGGGGGTTGCATGGCTGACTTCTGGAAGAACACTGGAACAGAAACAGTACTTGGGCTCCTACCATCTTTCCTCCTTTTCACACCTGTGGCCAGTCCCCATTTCCCAACAGGGCTGCAGTCCCCTGCACACAGCGTTCATGGCCTCCAGGTTTAGCCTTGCACCCTCCTCTCCCTTCCCTTTCCCTGCTCTGCCTTGTACAGCTAATTTCATTCCCGGCACTGAGAGTCTGTGACAAGTAGAGTCTTTCAGCATATTGAACTGTTGTGGTATGAGGAAATGAAGATCAAAACCAGGAATTGACATCTAAATGTGTTTCAGGGCTGAACAAAAGCACTCCAAAAAAAAAAAAGTGTCTTTACATAAAAACTAAATTAATGATGCAGCACACACCTTCTCATCAGGGTCCACACAGCCCCTCTGGTTACGATAACACAGCGGGGTCTGCACTGACACCTTCAAATGCTCAGTCCCCAACATACACGTTAACGTACCTCACACCTCCATGTTACAGCCTCTTTTCCAGACCTGGAGCTCGCCCCGCAAGGCCAAACTTCCCACATTAGCCCTGACAGCCTTAAGAGGCACCCAGGAGTAAAGGCTTTCAAAAGAATGTGTCCTAAAGCAAGCTCTGGTCACAGTCAAGCCAGTCCCAGAAGACAAAGTCACTTGAGTGCCCGGGCCCCAGGGGTACCACCAGCCCCAACTGCCCCTGCCCACTCCCTCGTGGCCCAAGACCCCACATCAGCCCCGGGGCCGTCAGCCCCTGCCCCAGCGATGCCACAGCAGGGCTGGTCTCCATCTCCCCACAGCCCTGCCCGGCCACAGGCCCCACCAAGCCGGGCCCACCTGTGGGCCCACATCCCCGGCCTGGCCTAGGCCCATCCCCAGGGAGGTGCCCGATGCCTGGGGATGGCCCTGCCCAGGCAACCTGCCCGGTACAGCTGCCATATGGGCTCCTTGGACAACTGCGCCTGAGCCCCGGCAGAACACATAAAATGGCTGGTGAAAAGCAAGATCTCGCACCAAATACTATTTTTTTGCAGCCAGCAGCGGAGCCCTTCCCCCAAAAGACCTCCTGCCCAGCCCTGGGGAGCCAGCCACAGGGCTGCTGAGGCGGCCCTTCCTCCTTTCTCCATGGGTGCTTGGGTTTGCTCTCCTTCCCTCGCTGCCAGCCAGCCTCGTCAGCAGTACCAGTGCTCTGCAGCCATGCTTGGACCAGAAGTGAGTGTCAGCATCACCAAAGCACACCGAGCATTACGAGATTTGAGCGGGGAGGGATCGTAAATTACGAGAGAGAAGAGATCACGCTCCTTTTCCCCCCTGCTTCCCCTCCATGTCTCATTTCCTGCAGCCTCTTAAAACACTAAGTCTAGAGTAATGCCAAAGAGGCATGTCTTTGCATGTATTAATTCCCCTTCCATAACACACACCCTCCACTTGCTATTACTCTTCCTCTTACACTACAGCAAGCAAAGGCTCCCCATCTACAGCTGTAGAGCTGAAACCCAACTGCTCTGCAAGCCAGTCTTTGCTAACTCATGGATGGCTTCCCTTTCTTGCCTTGTCTGTGTATTTTTGTCTTCTGGGTCAAGAAATTCCCAGGCTAGGTTTTAATACTACTTTCTTCATGTTGATTTGCCAACTGATTGCTTGAAAAGCAAAAAAACCAACCAACCAAACAAAAAAACCCCAACAATAAAAATCTGAGATCTGGATAACTGCTAAAAGAATCAATCGTACAGGATGGAGTCAATATGAAAAACAAGCCAGTGTGGGAGGATAGAGCCAGACATGCTCTAACTTCACTGCTTTTATGCTTAACACTGCAGCTGTGAAAATCAGAAGGGAAGAAACCTGCTTTTTCAAGGCACAGCCAGCCTGTCTGCTGCAGTGTTTCAGAAGCACATCCCTAGCGCTCCTGTTCAGCACTGTGGAAATAATTGCATATATAGCTCAGGTTTTGCCTTTTTGTAAAGATTTTTCTAAAAAGTCAAAAGGATGAGAAAACAGTGCTAGTCTGGAAAAACAGCAGATGCCACAATGTCATGGGGTGAACCAGCCACTTTAAAACAAATGTTGAAAGACCATCATTTTCTAATACTAATTGTTTGTACCACAGCCGGAGTACTAAAATTAAATAAGTGTTAAGCTGGGCTCTATGAGTGTAAAATTACTTCTATTACAAATTTGCCGTATAACTTTCCTCTAAGAGGCACAGAGTGCGGAAAGTCAGCTGAAAAGGGTCTTTTATTTCATTTTTGCTATAGTCTGTACTTCAGATATTTGGACCTGGTGGTTCTTGTTCCATGAGAAACTCCTTATGGCTGTCAACAATTTTTCTTACTGAAAAGCCGTTTACAAAGACCAATTCACCCATTAGTGATAGGCTTGGAGTGAGGTGCAATTGCACAAGTGTATCGGAAGACATTTGTCCAGATCTGATGTACAGTTATGAAAAACAAATTCTTTAGAAGTATTTGGGTACATCATGTGCCTTCAAAGCTAAATGTATAGACTTCATTGTAGAAACATCAGTAGTTGCTGATAGCACGATCATACTACTTCTCCCTCTAATCCACTTCCAATTGCACCCTCCAATACTGGCAATGCTTTAAACATTATTGAAGCACGTTTTCCTAAAATACAAAATCCCAGTACCCAAAAGCAGCCTCTAGAGTAAGAGAAGTTAACTTTTAAGATAACTACTGTCAATCTCATTGTCCCTAAAACCCCTGACTTCTGAAGCTCTCTCCTCCACTACTGTCAATATTTCTGTGAGTCTTTAAAGTATAACAAAGAAGAGAAAGACAGAAGGGGACAAGCTGAATCAGCAACATGGGGGCACAGAAAGAAAGCAGGCTACTGCATAATTACTTACATTTATCAAACTGGCACCTTCTACTGCCCGTACTCCTGCTGCTAGAAGCAAGGCAGCAGAGTTTAGGCAAGGTGACATATACCCACACACCTGGATCAGAAGTACCCACTAGTGAAAGAAGTAACATAGAAAAACATAGACACAAGGTAGGCAGCCTGCCACAGGCTCTCTATATGTATTCTACCATCTCTACCTTATTTCTGCCTCTCCAGGTCCACCCAACTTCCCATTTTCTCCTTTGCTTCTACAATCTCTTCCTGCCCAACACTTCAAACTGGTTCAGAGGCAGTAGGTATCCTTCTGCGCCTACTGCAGAGATAGACAGAAACAAGCTCTAGAGAAGAGAGGCATATTTGTCCTCCGCTTATCAAAGACATGGTGTTTAGGACAGCACAGAACTTGGTGGAACAGAATTTGTTCTCCACTTGCTGGCAGTAGAGAAATAGGTAGAGGAATTGTGGGAAAACCCTCATCTCCTCAGAGCCCTGTCAACAACTGCAGCCTTCAGACTTTCTAGGAAAAGGGTTCCCAAAAGAGTTCCCAACGAACATTTTCTCAAGAACTTAGATTCAAGAGCAGTTCTCAAGGCATGGGATGTGTTTTTGTAGCATGCATCTTAAGAGGGTAAATTACCCTAGACCACAGGCAGGGATGCAGCCAGCAGGTGGAGGTGTGGGCAAGACATAAGGCAGAGCAGCAAATTCTCTGGGATTCATGCCATTGCTACTAAATTATGGAAAACAAGCACCACAAGAAATACAAGACCAAATGCCACGAGATTTTGAAGTCTGAGAAGTCTACACCTCATCGCGTCCATAACTTTGGTAATAAAAGTCCACCCCTCTGTTACGATGGCTGCAGCTCTCTATCATCTTTAGCACAACACAGAATAAAAATCAATTGGTAAGAACATGTGATTACAGTAAAAGATTTTAGAACACCAAAATACCCGTTTCCCCCAAAGAACTGTCAACAATAATACAGCACATTAGGCATTCCATTCAGCCATAAGGTTAATTTAAAAAAACCCCACACACCTCTGCTCATTATGCAGAGAAAGTAAAGAATCTTGTACTCTGCAACTGCCTTGTCATTAGTAAGCATAGAAGAGGATCTGACATCCAGTCACAGTAAAGTTTAGACTTCGTTTAGCCTTCTTTAGTACTAACACTGGTATTTTACTGTTTTCATAACCAAACTGTCAAAACAACATCAGCTTATCCTAAAATATCCATAACAAACTGGTTAAAAATTGTTGTCTAATTTGTGCATCTTTACAGAAGTCTAAAGAAATCATTAGAGTGTGAAATTGCTAAATGAAGAAGAGGCATTGATCAGAAACTACACCGAGCAGAGAAAGAGAGGAGCATTCAGCACTTCCTAACCATACCCGTGACATGGATCCAATTTCAGCAAACATTTGTTAAAAATCAAGTGCTGTCTCCAAAGCAAATGAGTTGTGTTCTCAATATAAAAATAGGACATGCTAAGTCTACACTTGGTTGTCACTTCTGTTAAAACAAAACACTCCAAAGCAGACAGGGAGGACACACCCTGTTTTTTGTCATCATCCACTTTCACACAGGGCAGAAATAGTTTGGTATTAGCAAACACACATCGTACGCTAAATCACATAGTCATCCTTGAGAAGGCCCAGGAAGTTCAGCCATCAGGAGCTTTCTAAATGGTGGTACTTTGAGGATTACGCCAGTGGAATGACTTTCTACATAGCAGTCACAGGACATCCCTACCTCTGCCTAACTCATAGTAGCAGGTCAGTCTCCAACTGCAAATAACAGAAGCCCAGTTGACTGCTCTCCTGCAATTTGTACATAGTTCTGCATCTTCGAAGAATGCAATAGTTTGATAACAGCTTGGCCTATACTGTGTTGTTCCACCATACAGGGGTTAATGGTGAAGCAGAGAAGCTGACTTCTTGTCTAAAAAAAATGCCTGTGAGAACAAGCTGCACTACATGGAAACATGTTTTGAGTGTGCTCTGAGCTCCACAGCTAGACAATGCAGGAGCAACATGCAGGGCATTTTCTACAGTTATAGGTTACCACACCTCATTCTTACATTCCCATGCTAACACAGCTTTAATCAGAAAGCACATACCATGCTCAAAACTGACTTTCTAGCCTCTGGAGACATCTATTTCCCTTTCAGAAAGGAATAAAACTCATACAGCTCTAGCTTAAGATTCCTAAGTGCTGACTTAGCATTTCAGAGGAGTCTTGAAATTAATCAGTTTTCACCTTCATTCACACCACTGTGGTACCACATTCTCCCAGCATGACCCCTGATGACTAGCACCATTCCACGCTAGGTCAAATTTAACAGACTGACTGCTTTCTTTTAAGAGTGGAGGTGAAAAAGACCCAAAGAACACAATTTAAGAAAACACTTCAACCAAACAGGATCAACACCAGGTCCTCTGCACTCCAGGAGTTTAGGCTAAATGGCAGTACAATTAAGTAGGTTTGTCTCTTGGGACACTTCAAGGATTAATTACTCCATCAGACCACTTGAAAGAACACAAGGAAAGAGCACACGAGATTAATGAGGCCTCAAAATGGCTCTCCTCACCTCAGCTTCTGAAGTCCTGTAAAAATAATCTGTTAGTCTCCACTATTGATTTTCTCTATGCTGAGAAGCTGTGTGTAAACTGACTTCTGCAATAAGAGACATATGGGGTGGGTCCATCAGGTGTCTGACACATTCATGGTCTTCTCACTGCGTTTTTGTCTTACCAGGCAATTAAAGCATTATTGGTTGGAATAACAGTTTTCTAATGCCAATATTTCTTCAGTAAGTTTCTTCAGTAAGGTCCTGTCAGATTGGACATGGGAGATTGCCTTCTGTGGGGAGAGGGGAATATTTTATTCAGTGATACCAAAGCAAGTGCTCTTGCATCCTGCAGAATCCAGGAGCAATATAATCTTCCTGTTGAAGAAAATTAGTCTGTGAGAGATCTGGAGAGCTTCTCAGAGTTTGTAGCAAGTCATTCCTTCAAGTGGTGCCTGGGCACAGCAGTGTGTTCTGCACAGTGATGGCTCCTAGACCTCTCCCTCCCCCAAGATGCTAATTTTGAGAAGCAGGCAGAGCAGGGACTGCAGATAATGCATTTTGGCTCTGGTCCACCGGTGTCAAGAAATATCAGCAGGAGTTCTAACATGCTTTAAAGCAGACACTCCTCTTTCCCAGGGGCCAGAGGCACCACTTTGCTCCCCAGGCAAGTCCCTGGACTGCAAAAGATAGAAGAGTGCCTGAGGGATCTTTAAAACAAGTTTGCCAAACAGCTTCAGATCTAGGAAGTGGGCTAATCTGCTATGACTGTCCCACCAAGGACGACAAACCCTGGGAGAAGGGAGCCAAAGATTGTATGGGACCCCTGTTTGATTCCAGTGCCTCCTCTCACTATCATACTACCAAAAATATATGATGGCACACGGTCCTACCTCCCTCAACTTGCTACATCCAATGCACTGTGAACTTCTAACCTACAGTAAGAGCTAATGATTCTAGTATCAAATATAGTCATTACATATTTTAAGGTGAAATTGGATATAAACTTAAAAACAAAAATGAAAAAGTGTTCAGAGACTTACTGAAAAAGACGGCTAAGGGAGAGGTTGTTTAGGTGTTTGCTTTTACAGAGGTAGTCCTGGAAGCCTCCGTTGCAGGCAGAGACAAGAGAGCCTCCATCTTATGAAGTGAAGGATTGATATCTTGCTTCCTCATATAAATGCATTCTTTGGTTATCAGAATTTCTTCAAGTCTCTAAAGCAACTCATCTGTGTAAGAGTTTGGTCTTGATAAACAAATAGCAGCTGAATACCTATAAGCAAGTTGATTAAAACTTCAGCTAAGCAGACTAGTAGAGACAGCTGAAGCAAGAGCCAAGATGTTTCTGGCTGACAGTGGGAGTTCCCACCAGTGCTCCTCCCCACATTAGTTTCTGCACTCAGAGACAATTTGGTTTCCAATATTAAGAGAAAGGATTCAACCATAATTCAAATTCAGGGAGTTTTATTAAATTTCTTAGAAAAAAGACTATGCAGTTTTGCCTCAGTGCACCTGAAACAGGAATACAGAGTTAGACAGTAAGCCTAAAATGGCATAATTACTACCAGCATAACAAAACCAGAAAGACCCAAGAATTCATTCCAGAACACCAGAACTTCTTTTCTGATTAAAAAAAAGAAATACAATGTGCTTCAGGTATTATCTTTTAAAATGTAAAGCAACCAATTGTAAAAGCTCAAGGCATTCTTTGTGTTTAAAGTAAACGTGTCAAAATGTTATATATCAGTTATCTAAAGGAGAACCAATCATTTGTACCACGCTAGCGTTAATTTAGATATCTACTTCAAAGAAGCTATCATTCAAGTGCTAAAATAAGTTAGGATCTTGAGTAGCTAACATCATGTATTTTCCAAGTACTGTTAAATTAATTCCATGAACTATTAGTGAGCACGTTTCTCCCAGAGTCTGCAGGCATCTATTCAGAAGACAGATTTTGTTATAAGGTAGTAAAGAGAATTACTGTCTTAATACTTCTGCCCATCTCCAGTGGTCTTCACTTGAGGCCGGTGATGCCCAGAGTAAGGGCAGACAGTAAAGTGCATTTACAGCCATTTAAACTTCAACCCAGAGCGAAAGCCCAGGCAAGCCCATCCCAGGCGTTGGCCTTTTGTCTATTTCTTTCTATATTTCATGAAGGGGGTGGGGAAGAGCCTAGTGTCTGAAAAGTATATTTAGATCTATAAAATAATGTGGAAAGAAACTGAGTCACTCCAATAAAAAGTGATATCGAATGCAAAGAGCTTATCTGCAAATGAGAAAGCAGACCCTGTGACCTAGGAGATGCTTCCCAATTCTGTGTTCTGGAAAGTAATCCCATTAAGACCGTCTGGTAAGAGGATTTTCATTAGGCATTGATTGTGCCATCATTTGCATTTATGAAGTCCTACACCCAGGGCTGAAGCATGTGCTGCCAACAAGGGGATCACACTCAGAATGGTGAGCTCTTCTCAGCCACCACTGGAACCATCACCTGTAGACTGGCACCACTGCTCAAGCTAACCATCTACTTACTTACCATTAGGCCATTTTTAATTAATGCTATCTTTGGTACTGGCTTTGCTCCACATGCAGAACAGTATTACATTGAATTAATTAAGCTACCAGCACTCTAATAATTAAAGACCTATAGTACACGTTATGATTTTTCTCTAGGTCTAGATCCACTAGACCTGTGCTATGATAAGTATCACGTGGACTGAAAAGCTGCAAGATGCCTTCTGGGGCTGTGATCTGTGTGTTCCCTGAAAATAGCTTAAGATACCATGTTGAACTGGTTCCTAGAATAGATACCATGCTCCCTAGGGGAGAAAAAAAAAAAAGGTAACAGTTCTGCTATTCAAATATGATCCTCAGAATTAAATACTTATAACTTCAAAGAAGATTTGATTTGTTTCAGTGTGTACCTCTGCCCAAACGATTCCTTGTTCCAAGAAGATATTTAGCAGGCTAAATTTATTCTACCTTTGAAATATAGTCATACTGCTGCTGTATGGACCGCATACAATTAAGATTTTATCCCCTCCCCTCCTTCTACAACATTAATAACTTCTAGAAATCTTGACTTCCATAATTCCATGTGTCACATGAGGGGACAGCAAAAGAAACTGCCAATGTTCTACGACAGGCAGCCAAAATTTGCAGTGACACAGATGGATGGCCATGTCTAACCTACTCAATTTGAGCTGTCAAATAGAAGTTTCTGGAGTTAGATGGAGGGAAGAGAAATAAGAAGGGAAGGGAAAAATGAGAACTTCGTTTTCTTATACTGCAGGCAAGACACAAAGCTGCTGGAAGAATGGATTGATATTGCTGCTGCTGCTTTATCACCTGTGGTGACAAGAGACAAGGTGATCATAATTCAGATTGAATCAGGTTAGAGACAGGATAGCATTTTTTTTTTTTTCATCCGCATCCCCTGTATTCTCAGAGAGCTGCTTCACACACATATGCACAAAATGGTCCAGGTGGTTTTGGTTGGATCTGGGGCCCCAGTGATTTTTAAGTGGCTGGACATAAACTAATCTAAAGGGAGAGCTATGAGAATGCAAACAGGAGTTCAGTGAGACTTTGCAAAGCATGGATCAACAGAGAATTAGCTTAGTCTCACGATAACCCTAAACTATTGTGAAACGAAGTCTTAGTTCAAGTAGAGCATCTTTTTATTTAGATACAGTGCCTATTTAGCAGCATTCCCTATGCCTTTTAAGGGGGGGCAGATGTGCCATGAATACACGTTTTCCTCATTTAAACAGGGTTATTTTTGTTTCAGGCATTTTCTTCCTTCGCATAGTTTAGATCAGCTAATGCAAAGCTGTGGCAACAATGGGAGAGATGCCACTCTGATTTACCCTGTCAGAGTACAGGGGGACAAGGGACCCACAGTGCAGAAGCCAGCCCAGTGTCTTCAACAAAGCACACCACCACCAGCTCTCAGCCATCTGTGGACAGATCACGCACGTGGTAGTTTAACCGTCCTACAAGTACAGACGCATCCAAGCTAGACTTAAATCCAAAAGCAACGTAGATGAGTTAGTGTTATGAACCTGAGTGGGAGAAAGGGGTAGATTAATGATCAATTCCCCTTCTTCCCTCCCCTTCAGCTGTATGTTCACTGCATGATTTGCAGCATAGCTTACACTTATTTTTTTTCTTAATTCACTTTTTCCCCCCCATTGTTTCCACTTCTCTCTTCCACCCTCTCCCCACCCTTGTTACCCTGGATCATCAAGCACTGACTCTACATAAAGCAATTTGCCTAAAGGCAGAGGAGCCTTTGTAGCCTCAACGGTTGAAAGCTACAGTTTATAAGAAGTACGATTATAAAAAAAAAAAAAAATTAAGTGATGCAAGCAATCAATTATTTCTTTGCCTTGTTCTAAAACAACCACGCCAACCACTTCAGCAACAAGACCAGTTGAATCTTGAATTGAGAGGGAAAGGACAAAATATTTGCTACGGAATAGCCGATGGAAGATGAAGATTCATGTTGCAAAACTCCTAGATTAGAAGTCGAGAATATTGCTACTACTTAAGATAAAACAATGAACCACGACCAGTGCAGAAATGACATCCAGACTATACAAAGCTCAAGTAGTAGAAAAATAATTTTCTTGAACTCCTTTGAGATGTAGTGCAAATTCTGCATGTAAAAAAGGAGGAAAGTAGCAGACTGGTGGTACATTTCCTACCAGATTAGGGTCTTTAGAACCTAAGATCAGAGGTTAAGCAGTGCACTTGGAGACAAAAGGCTCTAGCCTCATCGCCATCGGGTGCTTGGCACCTTCACAGGTACTTAACCCCACTCCTCTGAAAGCAGCAGCATGCATTTTACAAGGGTTGTTTTACAGCAACATGCATTTTACAGGCCATTGTGGGCTTCCTATTTTTTTTTTTACTCTTGGGACTCAAATGCCTTTCTTTGGTTGCTACATGATATAAGAAGCCTCAGCTACACCAGTGTTGCCTGTGTCCTTTGTAGGTCTCTGACCACAGCAAACCTTCAAATGATAGGAGGGTATGTTGAACAGCTTCCCTGTCCTCAAGAGTGCTACAAAGTTCACGCCGTACAACGTGGAGATCTGACATCAGTAACAGTTGTCCAAAACAAAATAACCAAATAACCCATCTAAGCCATTTGATGGACCTCCAAATATTTTACTCCAATGCATCTAGACTATAATACTCGATTTCCAGAAGAAAGAAATCCTTTATTATGCTTCCTGCTGGCTTTTAAGGAGTGACAAATTCTCAGATCCCTCTCAAGTCTCTTTCCACTTTTGATCCATTTAGAAAGGAGTCCACACGCAATCACTATTTGTGAGGTCTTGATCCAAATTAGATGAAGTTTATTAGTAGAGTCAAAGAGTCAGCAAAAGTTGGTTTCTGTAGTTTTATTCAGTAGACTTCCTTACCAAACATCCTTCTGAGAAACAAATAATGAATTTCAAACATTACTTCACCATGGCCTGAGGAATAAGTAGTACCTGATCATACCATCAGGTCCACATCACTACATGTCAGCCTTAGCAGCAGCTGACCGGGCTGTTTTTGGAAAGGATGGGATGTTTGGGGTGGGGAAGGGGGAGTGTGAGTGTTTGGCCCTGAAATCCTTGCACCATTTTATTCTGCATTCTTCCAAACTCAGAGCAAAACAGATCACTGGTAACCACAGCAACTGCCTCAGACACACTGCAGGGTGTGCAGAGCCACTGACCCATGAGTGTGTGGGCTGGAGAAGGTGGTCCATACTGTGCAGAAGGTCAGTGCCCCATACAGTTCCAAACAGTAGGGAGAGAAACAGCTGCAACTGAGTTCCACCAAATCACCAGATGAGCCTGTTTGGATGAAAACGCACAGAGGAACTGATACCCTGTCCGGCATCTAGTTATTCAGCCTCCGCAGCACTGCTCTTGGTAACCCATCAGTCTGCAACTGGATGCAGTATTGAAAAAAATACTTCGGAAATACAGTCAAGGTAGCTCATTTGTCCAAAGTTTCCCCACAACCCTCAGCCCACATCTTTCACCTTGTCACTAGCTTTACCACTACAGCCAGCACAGTGGTACAGCAAGAGAGGAATGGGCAAGGCAAGAGAGGAGTGCGGCAAGGGGCACAAACTGGAACACAGGAAATTCCATCTCAACAACAGGAAAAACTTCTTTGCTTTGAGGGTGCCAGAGCACTGG
The DNA here is from genome assembly GCA_028565335.1 of Limnodromus scolopaceus. NCBI lineage: Eukaryota > Metazoa > Chordata > Aves > Charadriiformes > Scolopacidae > Limnodromus > Limnodromus scolopaceus. Next base: position 53,800,587 of record JAOXNO010000024.1, on the reverse strand, counting down.
AACAGGCTGCCCAGAGAGGTGGTGGGGTCTCCTCCAGAGATATTCAAAGCCTGACAGGATGCGTTGCTGTCCAACCTGCTCTGGGTGAACCTGCTTTGGCAGGGGGTTGGACTAGATGATCTCCAAAGGTCCCTTCCAATCCCTACCATTCTGTGGTGAAAGGGAGGGCTAGGAAGTTTTTACTTTCATGACCTAGCTCTCCAACCTAGATAAGGGCCTTCCTCTTGTCTCCTGTCTAGCACCAGCCAGGTCAAACTAAAGTGTGCAGAGACCAACAGGCTCTCTGACGCTATATTAGGGAGAAGCTGTCACTGTTGGCATATCCCAGCAGCTTCAGGAAGGTGGCCAAAGAGGGTGTTCTCCAACACTGCAGTCACAGAGCACCCAGCTCAACCCATGCAGGACCAAGTTAAATTCCTCCCTTCCCTCCCATACTTCACCAATATTATTTTTTTAAACTAATATCCACAGATTGGCCCTGCCAACATGAAATCCCTTATCCATTTCAGAGCTTCACGCCATTCTTGTCATTGCAGTACTCACACCACGAGGTGAAAGAGAATCATACATATGACAATTGTCAGTCTGGCACGGCTTTGCACTCTTAAAGGAAATGCTTGAGGGGCTCTTATGCGCACCTCTTTCAGTTACATTTTCTTGTACATTGAATTGTAAAACAGAATTCCAAGGTATTTTACCCTGCAATGGAAAAGGGGTAAGCGTGGACATAACTCCCTGTTACTTCCAAACCAACATCATATCCTTTGGCAAGCACTGATTTCCATATGTGATTAGACATACACCAGTAAAATAGTTGATTATCCAAATAAGCTCATCAATATCTCGTATGAGAAGGTAAGTCTTATATTCAACTTCTAAAATGCAAAATCTAAGGATTCATTTGATTTGTACATGCATGTCTCTACATTAAAAAAAAAAAACCCACTCAGCAACAAACCCATAGCACAAGCAAAAATCTTTCTTCATTTTTTACGAATGCTGTGCAAAATCTGTGTGCTCTCAATGCGCTTACTCCATCAGCATTCTGCCATTTATAGCAAATGCTGTAATTATGGGTAGACAGGACCCCTGAGCACAGTAATTTGCCTGTAAAGTTGAATGGTTTCTGGGGACAAATCCAGTGGCCTTTTTTTCATATATAAAGTTGTACAAGTTTGGCAGGTGCACACAACATAGATCGTACATCTGGAAAACGAGACTGTCGTCACTTTCATGCTGAACTACAAGTTGCAAACCATTAGGGAATCAATAGTGATGATGTAAGTTGTTCTGTGCAGCATTATTTAGTAATTCTTAACCAATAATGGTTTTAGCCTGAACCATGAAGCATCTGTGGAGAAGCTTTTTTTTAGAAACAAGGTATCTAGCAAAGGTCAACACTGAAATCAGTTCAAGTCCTGCAGTTAAGGTTCTGCATTTTCAATACACCAATCTGTGACCATGACCTCAGTTTCAGCATTCACAGCAACCTATACAAATATGTTAGAAAACTTTTTTTTTTTTAATGAAGCAGCTCCAGGAGCAAACAGTCAGACTAATGCTCACCTGAAGCACTTGACCCGACTACATCAGCCTGACAAGTTCAAGTGCCAAATAAATCCTACTTAGGAGTCTCTGGTCCTACTACAGTTTTCTACCTTGGTAACCCTTTACCAATCAGATCAGGTTTTTTATCCCTAAAGTGCATCATGTGGAAGTAGCCTTTCTAAAGCTGATCTTTATATCATGGATCTGCAGTCAGCATCATAAACAGTCTCCAAGAGCTCTTTCTAAACCAAATCCCCCAACTCCATTGTCCTGCTTGGCATCCAACTTTTAAAACTAAACCCGTACAGCTAAAGACAAGAACCACTAGAAAAAGAACACAAACAAACCTGCCTGTTTATTTCCCAATCTCATCTCCTAAACTTTGTCACCAAGCCAAGACAAGCTTATAGCTGACTTAACTTGCAAGTACTTGAGAGACTATGAATATACATTTAGCCTTGAATAAAGGGAGTCTTTCTGCAAGTGCTCACTTACTGATGAATCTCAGCATAATTTAATAGAAAACATTATTTAAATGAAAAACAGTGGTGCCCTGGTTTCAGCTGGGATAGGGTTAATTTTATTCCCACTAGCTGGTATAGTGCTGTGTTTTGGATTTAGTATGAGAGTAATGTTGATAACACACTGGTGTTTTTAATTGTTGCTAAGTAATCCTTATACTAAGTCAAGGACTTTTCAGCTTCCCATGCTCTGCCAGTGAGGAGGTGCACAAGATGATGGGAGGGAGCATCGCCAGGACAGCTGACCCAAACTGCCCAAAGGGGTATTCCACACCATATGGCATCACGCTCAGTATATAAACTGGGGGAGTTGGCTGGGGGGTGGCAATCACTGCTCGGAAATGGGCTGGGCATCAGTAAGCAGGTGGTGAGCAATGGCATTGTGCATCACTTGTTTTGCATATTATTTTATAATTTTTTAAAAAATAAAATAATTTTGTATTATTGTTATTATTTTCGCTTCCTTCCCTGTCCTGTTAAACTGTTTTTATCTCAAACCAAGAATTTCCTCTTTTTTTTTTTTTAATGATTCTCCACCTCCCCCCCCCCATCCCACTGGGCAGGGGATGGTGGGTGGTGAGGAAGCAGCTGCCTGGTGTTTGGCTGCCTGCTGGGCTAAACCACAACAAGTGGGCAGGCACTGCATTGACAGAATCCCACAAAGAGACAGGCAGGTCTCCTTGCAGACTTTCAGTCCACCACACTGCGAGCACCCTCTACTTTCTTATTTCTGCTCTTCCCAGAAACAGACTGCACTGCCCCTTAGAAACAGAGCTCCCAATCAGAGCCGAGATGAAGCACTGACACAGGTTAACTCTTCCAGGATTAGCGATTCAGTGGCTATTTCTGACGTTCCGCAAGATTTCAGGTTGTTTCAGACCTTAAGTGTCATCGCATCAGGGAGTTGTGATAGATCTTCCACAGAAGTTAAAGCAAACAATTCCCAACACACTCACACCCCCCCAACCTGCCTTCAGACAAGGTTATTAACTGTCTGCATAGGTGATTAAATTTCAGCCTGAGAGCTACATCTGTAAGCCTGAAAGTAATTCAAGCAGATTCAAGCAAAGCATCTTGCATTAAATTGCTATTGTCTTTAATCACTGCACTCATCATGCACCCTCCATTTATTCTGAGAGCATATTAACTGCCTGACCTTTTCACTGCTGTCATCTGTGCTGACACCAGACAGAGTTCATGTGTAACAGCAAAGAAAAGCAGAAGAATTAAATATTTTTCCCTCAATGTTCAGAACTGAAAAAAAACCAAACCAAACATTTTAATCTGATGTGTCAAACCATTTTTTACCCTAAAAGCCACCTTAGAAACAGAATTGTTGAAAGAGTTCTTTCCATGCAGCCAAACATTGCTGTTATACAGTACTGTACAGTATATTTCCAGAATAATGTAAGTGGAACAGATCTGGACATTAGATCTGGAAGCAATTCTTCACAGAAAGAGTGGTCAGACAGTGGAATAGGCTGCCCAGGGAGGTGGTTGAGTCACCACCCCTGAATGTGTTTAAGAGCCATTTAGATGTGGTGTTGGGGGCTATGCTGTAGGGGACAACTTTGTAGAGTAGGGTTGACGGTTGGACTCTATGATCCCAAGGGTCTTTTCCAACCTGAATGATTCTATGATTCTATATATGGTTCCCATCTTAACAGAGAGCCCTCCTAATACAGATCTTCTATTCCCATTGGAGGCAGCAACCACAATAAAGAAAAGAATGAAAGATTCTTCATCTCCAGAAAGCCAGTTATTTGAATACTGTGAAGAGCAGCAATAACTCCTCTGGACGTTGGTTTGGTCCTTTCTTACATACACAACAGCTATGCCTGTATGTCAAAAGCACACAGCCCAGACAAGCCTGGTGTTTTTGAACGTCAGGAGTCAAACCAGAGGCAGCAGATCCAGCAGGCCAGCTACTAACTACATTATCAGCTCATGCAGACACCAAATCACCAGGTCATGCAAACAGTTGTCAGTACTTCTGACCTCCAAGAAATCCTTTTAGCCCACAGGCAATGTGGCCTAACAAATCCCGAGGCTTGGGGGGGAGGCAAGTCACACCAAGATGAGGAGTAACTGCTTGTTTTTAACCAGAGTTTCCATTTATATCTTTCTTTCCTTTCGTTTAAGGATGTGAATAGTTAAGGAGTTTCAACTTGGCACGCACACATTTTTTATGAGGGCAAGTCCTTCTGACAAATTTGCTGATAAACTGGTTTTGAGATGAAAGGAAGTTTCTTTCAACATTTGTATTAAGTACCTGCTAGATATTCAGGCCTGGTTATTCAGGCCCTCACATCCACACCTCAGGGACTGTCAAGCTCTTGCATCCCTAGCTCCTGAACGCCCGGGAACCCTGGGGTGAGATGCTGGCTCCAGAGATGTTAGCTGCAGAATTCACGTTTGGCTTCAACAAATCTCACTTTAGAAGTCTCTAATAGAAGCGAATTGGATCACTGATGGGAAAAGCATGGGAAAGCCTCCCTTTAGACTGAACATTTTGATCCTTTATAAC
>JAOXNO010000024.1:53766753-53794576 GCA_028565335.1 Limnodromus scolopaceus | reverse complement strand
CCCAAACCGGCGGGGGGGGAGGGGGCGGGGACAACCGAGGGGGGGTGGCAGCGGTACGTCCCGCCCGCCACCGCCGCGTCCCACCGCGCCCGCACCGCGTCCCGGCCCCGCAGCGGCTGGGAGCGGGGACGCCCCCGGTGCCGGCGTGGCGGGGGCGGCTGCTCCCCTCGGCTCCCCGGGGGCTTCGGCTGGCTGGGGGGTTTGGGGCTTTTTATGGGTTTTTTTTAAGGAAAGGCGGTATCGCCCCCGTCACGCCCGCCGCGTTCATAAATATTGTATATCTGCAGCATTAAAACGCGGAACGCGATCGTTTTCTTCCCTCCGGGGGACGGCGGTGAGTGATCTCAGGGCAGCGAACCCAAAGAGGAGGCAAGTATTTGGAGCTATCAGCAGGTAGTCATGGCAATTAGCCATTTGGAGGTGGCCGTCTTTCTAAAAGGCACCGGTTAGCATCAGGGTTTTCAGCAGCTTCGTGTCTCCTGGGAGGCACTGGCTGAAATCTCCCGTGGTCCCTCACAGGTACCAAAATGTGCCCATGACTGCAAGCAAGCAGCCAACCTAACACAGGCGCTGGTTAGGGGCCCTGGACCATCCCCATTAGCAAAGAGGTTTGCCTGTCACAAGGGGCAGAAGCCAGCCTCCTGCACACCTAAGACTGGAAGTGTCCAGTGTCCCAGAGCTCAGGTACAGCTGTGGGGACCATCTCCTGCACACACTGACCTAGGACAGGATGTCTTAAGCCAGCAAGGGCAGAGGGGAAGAGGGTATGGATCACCAGCCATAGTTACCTGGACGTATCTGCTTCCATTTGCTTCTCCTTGCCGCTGTTTGACATGCCCACGTGGTTGAGGTGGCATCTCAGCCTCTTCTGCTCTCTGCATTTGACACGCCACTGAACAAGAGGCAAGCATGAGGCATTTTGAGCCTCATCAAGCTAGTTAGGTAAAACCCAGCTTGTGTCACCAAAGAAATCATAATTTAATATGATCAAGAGATAAAAATCTTGTTATTGGTCTTAAATGCTATGATAGCTTTTAGATTTTCATCTAAAAAAGCCCCAGTTCTTCAAAGCAAAGCATATAAAGTCGGGCTCCTTATCTGTAGGTAGGGACCACATGATTTTCAGAGATACCAAGCAACTGCAATTAGGCATCAGCCCAGATCACACTCGGAGCCAGGGCTGCAAGCAGAGCTTGAGAGAAGGCCACGTCCCACAAGTCTGAGTCAATGCAAGGAGCCTGTCCCGTCCGCTGGGCAGTCTCCTCTGCCACTACCCAAGCAAATCTCCACTTCCAGCTGCAGCTGGGTAGTGCTGCCTGCCTGGCTTTTATAAATCTGGGCTTGGGTAAATACAGTCAGAAGATACCATCGTCAACAACTTGTTCTTACAGAAACCAAAAAGATGCAGAGGAGTTCTTGAAAGAGGGGAGCGGCTGTCTTTTAAACTTTCATGTTTGGAGTGGCCTGTAATTTGGGTCTTCGGCTCTGTGTGTCATGTTGGAAGTCTGGTGCTGACGTTCTCAACCACAAAACTTGAAACTTTCCTGTTTAGAGCAACAACATTTTCATCATTATAGATCGGGTTTGGTTGCTGAGAAAAAAAAAAAAAAAAAAAGATGGATTAATGCAAAAGAAGATAAATATTGCATGAGAGTCTTTTTAAAGCCATACTAAGCATCATACTTGCTGTTCCATAGGATATAAAGCAGGATACCCAAACTGATATTTTATGGAGCCAAAAGTACACTGACATGTTCCACGCTGCACCTAAGATGGCTGGAAAATACTGAGGTTTTTGTTCCCTGCTGTAGCAAGCATCAGGTGTACAGATGGCTAAAATATTCTCATTGACTCTGAGTGTGAGAATCCAGAAAATCTCAGCTGAAGGACTTTTTCAATGCTATTATTAACGGGATATTATAATCACTGCAGACATTTCAAAGCTGGCACCCGCTATTCAAATAGCACTTCCATAACACTCTTAAAGTAGAAAACGAGGTGCCGGGGATTAAAAAGCATGTCCTCAGAGGTTATCATTTCAAAGTTACAATTCTAATATAATGCATAGTGGTTGGTAAACGTGGGTGGATGAGAAACTGGTAGAACTGCCAGCATTGTCATAAGGCAGTTTTATGTGCCATTGGTTTTTCATTCAGTTTTTAAAGCAAGTGCATTCCTCAGGAAGCCGGGGCAAAACACGCTGCCAAGAATCTTTCCTGCAACAATTTTCCTTCATTTGAAAGAAAGATCTAGTTGTTTAAAAGTCAAAGTTGAGCAAAAACGTTTAGATCTCCTAACATCCTGGGAATGAGCAAAGCAACCCTGTGTGGGCACAACCCGTACTTAACCCCTGAGTGGCTGGAGGTGTACGAGAGCATTTCTTGGAGTGAGAAGTTTCCTCACAAATAATTCTCCGTACCACAACGGAACCATTAACGGTTACACCCATCACAAAGGCAAGACCTAACGCTGCAGAGGGAGGACACATGCTTCCCAATCCTTCAGCCCCAGTTTCAGACCTACCTGGAGGGATGAATTCAGGGCATAAGAGATCAGGCTTCACAGGCGAGGGTCTTCCAGCAGCTAAATCAAAATCACAGTGCTGCATTTCACCTAAAGCTAATGGTCCATCAGTAAAAACAAAGGGGAGATAAAATACACCACCACTTAAATACTGTGCTCTCTCAGTGTGATCATGCCCATGTCTCTCTCTCAAAAGCATTGTATCAGGTGACAGGATAAGTAAAGAACAGACAACATAAATTCGGAAACACCAAAAGCAGAGGAACGCTTGCATCACCTGCACTTCTTTCCCAAACAGTGGATGTGGGAATCTCTTGTGAATGTAAGCAACATGGTGTATCCACTTCCCGTGCACATATAGCATGGTCCTAACTCTTTTCCAGTCAAAGGAAATATTAAAGAGTATCTGGACTAATTTTCCAGGAGGCTTACACAGTGACCCGTGAGGGCTCAAGGTCCTGAGCATTAATTGCCTGCTCACCTTTAGTAACCCCGTTTGACAGCAGGTATATTCTCTTCCTAAACAACTGACACTTCAGTCAGTGCTGGCCACAAATGTCAGTGTTGACTCATTTCTGTGGCTAAAAAGGTTCTTCTCTAGGCAAGCTTGCTATTTAGGAAACAAAGTTTAGGCTTGTTATCCTCGGGGATAGTCCAAATCCCCATTTCCCTATGCTGTCGAACACTACACTGGCCAAAACCAAGACTCCTTTCTTATGCCGCTCATCACAAATTTTCCTTCCCTGGAGACTCCTTGAAGGAAGGACCCCTGCAGCTTGCCTCTTCTCCATGGCTTTCCACTGCTTCATAGCAGCTTCTCTTAGATGTTTCCATGCTCTTTTCTGAACAACTTTGGAAATAAGTTGCTGGACTCTGAAATAAACCACTATGTATCATGAAATCTCATTCAGTTTAGTATCTGTTATTTTCCCGAGGCATTTGCTCTTTAAGGGATTCACATGTACATGTGTATGTAATTTTGGTGGTTTCTGCTTCACATGATGATGTGCTCAAGAAGAAATTAGAGTCAAGTGGAAGACTCATAGCCAGGCATTTTCAGCAACCCAGAATTGTTTAAAACTGCAAAGTATACACTAGTTGGTGATTTTATTTCCTCACTGAAGTGCACATTAGCCTTAACATGTTCTCAGAATCATAGGAGCTGCTTCATGCTTGTATTCCTTGGCTTGCTAACAAAATACTTGAGTTAGGAGTTGCCCGGGAATCTCCGACGTGTGGAATGACAGATTCCATTATTTTTACAATTGCCAGACAGTCTTTGTCTACCGGCTGCCCTGCCGTTTAAGAGCCATGCGTGGCATCTTGGTGAGCTGGGAGACTTCGCTCCAGGCACACTCATGAATTTCACTGTCACAGGGCTTCTCTTTTGCATAATTATTGGAAACTTCCATCAGTTGGGTTGTCTTGTGCCTGATGACGGCATCTGAGGAGTGGCATGAGACTGTCCTGAGTTATTTATTGTTATTTCTCTGCAAGACAAGTATTTCATCAATGGTGAACCTTGACACCCTCCTCAGCTCGGAGGAGCTTTCACGCCCGGGGTGTGGGTACTGGGGTCACGCTTGTACAGTGCCTTGTCCGGATGAGTGTTACCATCCTGCCCACCAATAAGCAAAAGTGGGTTTGGGGGGATACTGCCATAGTTGATAAACCACTGCAGGACTGAGCTTTGCTTTCATCACAGTGGTAGCCCATGTGTGTCAGACAGTGTATAAGTGCCATTTTTCTGTCTCCTATTTGAATTTAGCTTGGGGCTATGAGCTGTTAATGGGTTTTGTGTCTCTAAGTGATTTTCTACTTTGCATGTCCTAATTAATGCCCCTCCCTCTAACTGGTAACTTCCTTGTCTCCCCAGACATATTATGATTTTGTTTTCCTTTTCAATCGCTTTTCATCTGTTTGTGATATTGATGTTCCATACTCCAAAGACGCTGTGTTTGTGTCAATCTATCATTCTCAGCTCCACCAACTTTCTGTTCTTGCAGCCATCCTTTTGATGCTCCAAACCCAGAACTTTTTTTAGTTTGCTTTGCCTTTACTAAAAAGCTCCTCAGAATCTGGCTCTTACAAGTGTTTATCACCAAGGACTGCCTTTTCCTCTTTGTCCTTTCTTGTAAAAAAGACACCATTGGGTCATCGCTCAACCCCCAGTTGTAATACCTGTGGTCAAATCAGTAATTCTACTACTAGTCATTGATAAACTAAGGACACAAAGCAAATATTTGTTACATCAAAGTGTTTGCTCTGATCCCCTCTGGGTATGATATAATCTGCTTATATCTTGAGACTCTGATAATTAAACTTTGGAAGACTCTTGCCCTTCAGGAGGAGATTGCTGGGCACTTGTGAGTTACAGAGGCCAAGCTACATTCAGGTACAAGATAAACACTACATGAGGGATTAAAAAAAGAAGGAAACAGGAATTTGTACGCATACACACATTGTTTCCTGCAAATCAAACATGCACAATGACACCCTCTGTCTCAGAGCAGAGATCCGAGCATGGGATGTAACCATAGCCTCATTTCTGCCCTGTTCCAGCGGCGGCTGGAGGCTGTGATGCTCTAAAGTCTGTTAGCAGTGGCCATTACTCTGCAGTGGAATTCCCACCTCATCTATATAGTGTAGGACCACATGATACATCTATGTAGCTGCTCCCAGACAAGAAGGTTAATTAGAACCCCTCTATACTATCCATAGGAGGTCCCTTTCATTCCCCTAGTCCTGCCTCTGGCTGCCCAGCCAGTGTCCTCAGGGAGAAACCTGCCTTTTGGGCTCCTCCTGGGAGCACGTCTTGACAGTTTACCCCATTTGGCTCTGGCTCTCCCAGCGGCAGGGGGTGAGAGAGGATTCCAGGTCCTTTAGAGCAGGAGGTGTCTCTGGAAGGGCTCCCGTTTGCAAAGGCAGGCAGTCTGGGTGTCCACTACAGGGTCTCAGAAAGCAGCCAGGAATTCAGAGCACTTCCAAGTATCAAGTACAACATCTCTGAGCATCTCTGGAACATGCTGTTCAGCCATGTTGGGATCCACAGGCTGTGCTGTCATGGTACTTTGTGTTGAGGATTGGTAGCAACTAAAGAAGAAGTAGGTAACCTCTGTTTACTTGCACTTGCCCTCAATAACATCAGTAATTCCTGGTACAAATAACCTATGATTGTTCATTCGAGCACTACCACCCAAGCTGTCACTTTTATTTAGAAAGATGTGGACAGCCTTCCTTCTTTCTGGAAGGGATTAGTGGGGAGGTAGGGAATCAATAAAGGAAAAGATTTGAAAAAAAAAAAACCCAACAGCAAAACAAACCATGAAGCAGGGCTGGACAATTAACATCCCACAGCCTCTAGTAATATTGATTGTTATTTTGCCCTTGAATCCCACTCTGCTTACATAGAAATATTAACCCTTTGGTAAAATATAAAGAGAGAAAATGAGTGACACAGATAAAGTATTTGTATTAGTCCATACAAATAGACGAACAAAAACATTAAAAGAAAGTATGTGTTAGAGAGTGAGACACGCACAACATCTAGATTAATATTCTGGATCAGTCATCTCCCAGACTGGCACCTGTCACCTGTGCTCCACAGGCCATTTCACTTGCACTCAAGACATAATGAAGAATGATAAGAAGTTATTCGGCACAGCTTGGACAGCCTGTAGAGGAGGGATGTTGTGTTTTACCCAGTTTGCTTAGTGATTAGTGGCAGGTGATGGCATTCAGGTGCTTGGATTTGGGAAGAAAACCCGAAAAAAAACCTGAAAGCTAGACAGAAAGCAATCACTTCGCAATTTGGGTGCCAATGGTCCTTTGCCTTGTGTCCCATCATCCCTGCACCTCAAAACATTCTGCAGAGGGATATATGCAGAGTGAGCCCAAGGCTGTCTAAAAACCAGCACGGATGTGTAGCTAAAACCTGGTGCTGTTCTTTGTCGTTGTACAAGAAAAATATGTTAAACTTCCCAAGTCCTTAGTTACATCCTTTGGGAAAGCAGGAATGATACCGGGCTGTTTAGCACGGAAAGAGTCTGTGGTCTCTCTGGCTATAACAAGAGATGTCAAGAGCACAGATTTGTTAAAAGCATTAAGTAACTGATGCCATCCCAGTGCATATTCTTTCAAGCTGAAAGCTATTTTGATGGAGGAACCATAAACAATCAAGAGGGCAAGTTGGTAAAAGCTATCCTCTGTGGTTTGAATAGAGAACAACATGAGGAGCAAAAGTAGAACAAGCTCTACTGCTCAGATGCCTTTTCAGAAAATTTTTACAAGAATGCTGAACATACCTTTCAACCCTAAAGGATATTCCATGTTGGCACTCAAAATCTGGTAAATGAAGAACACGGAGGATGCAGCCATTGAAGAAAGGAGATCAGCAAAATGCAGACCAGCAAAAAACCTAGTTCATCAATTTTACATGTATACCACAGGATGCAATTCAATAAAAGAAATGCAAACATTCCATATTCGACTGGAGTAGTCAGCTGTGCATTTTCCTGATTGAAAAATGTGAGTTTGACATCAGCTCTACCAACAAGGACCAAGGGGATCTGAATGGCAGACGAAACATGAGTCAGAACCATGCTGTGGCAAAAAAAGCTACATGGCAGTGGAATGTCTGAAGAAGAGTGCCATGCATATGAGACATGGAGCAACTTTACTGTGTGAGATTCCACGGGTAAGGCCCCAGTTAAGAGTGTGAGACTCCAGAAGAGATTGGACCGATTTGCCAGAAATTGGAGAGAAGCAACTGGAATGACTGGAGGTCTAAAAGATACGCCCTTTCTGTAATAACCTACAGAGGAAGACTAAAGGAAACAGAAATATTTACTTTATAAAATGCAGAAGTGTCAATAAAACTGAGGGATATAATGGGCTCTCGATCTCATGTGGTGAGCGCAGGGAATAATGAGCTTAAACTGAAGCAAAGGAGATTTTGATTAAACGTGATGAAAGAATTTCCAGCGGTAGGGATAGAGAAACGGCAAAATACACTGCCCAGGGAGGGTGTGGAATCCACTTCTTTAGAGGTTTTTCAGAAAGAAAAAGGCAAATATTTGTAATTTATTTATTTCCCTGCAGGGAGATTTTATCCAGTCCAAAGGCAAGGAGATGAACCAGGAGCCTCTCAGGCTACGCCTGGCCCCATAAGCTCTCCGTGGCCGGAAGCAGGCTCAGGCACTGGTACCCAACTGCTCACTAAGCTACCAGTGCACCCCCACTGGTGCTCAGCCCTGCACTGGTCACTGTCTTAATCTCCAAAGGTTGTCCCCAACAGCCACTATGGACAAGGCTACCACATTCGGGGGGAAAAGTATTCAACTGCACCATGGTACTTGACCTCAGGGTGAAAGAAGAGGTCATGGCCCTGTTTCTTGTAAAGACATAGCTTAGAAGTGCCCTCCAGTCCTAATTTCTGTGAGTATTTCTGTACCAAGCTATTTTTAACAAGGAGAATCCAAAAGCCCTCTCTAAACATGTGCAATTTAAATGAATAAGCTTTTATGTGTACAACAACCATCCAGCTCTGGGGCATTCATACAATTTTGCTGCACTTAGCAGCTCTGTATAAGTAACACATGAAAAGAAATAGTCCACATGTAAGCATAAGATGTTCATAAATACAAAATAGTTATAATAATTTATTGCAATATTACCAAGATGAAAGTCCAATTATCCTAAATACTTTTACAAATCCATAGCAGGAGACACTCCCTGCCCCAAACTTTGCACAGCTTGGTTTGAGGCAGCAGAGCAGAGCTTAAAAACACATGGTGGTGTAAGATACTTGTTTACGTAAAGAATATTTTTTTAAGTGTAAAAATGAGATTGTCTGTAGTAATTTTCAGTATAAGGCACAATTTAGCATTTCCTCCCCCACTTAGGATTAAGTCATTTTCCAGGAGGTTCAGCTCAGTAATGTTTATACAGTGGTATGATTGCTTCAAAATTTAATTTTCTTCAACAAACATGCTTATTAGTTAATCTGTTAAATGCCTGTCTAGATTGCCTCCATTTAATAAGCTTCAAAGAACTGGATAGTACAGAGATGATTCAGGAGCTTTTACCTACAGGTATTGTCCTACATTTAACTTTCAAATTGTAATGGGAAGAAACACTGTCAGGTTCAATAAACACAAGTTACTCTTTGTCAGCTGTAGTCGACTTTAAAGCTATTCTTTCATTCAGGCCTTCATGTCTCTAAGCATCACTGAGAGTTTGGCTATGAGTACTTCATAAAACTGTTTCCTAAAGTGAAATTCAGATAAGTATTGCAAAATGGGCCTATATATTTCTTGCAGTAGTGAAAATACCATCTTCATCAGGGTAATTTTCTTTTCCTTTCAAACGGCCATAAGAAAAAGACCACAGGCATCAGCTAGTTAGTAACCTATAGTGCACTGACCTGTTTGATGTTCACAGGAGAGTTAGTCAATATATTAGCCTTAGATACAGTACCATTAGTAACTTATGCATGAATTTTATTGTGTAGCTCAATCTCCATCTGCCCCACAGCCTGCAAATGCCCCTGCAACACACACTACTACATAAAAAGGTGAGTTATGAAAACATAAAGTTAATAATTCTATTTATATTTTGGTCCTGTGGAATGTGAAAGACATGGTGTTGAGGTATGTTTGCAATATTTTGCAATTAAAGAGTGATAGTAAGTCACTAGTTTTAAATATGGTATCCTAGCTTCTGTTAAATTAATAATTAATCATTTAGGGCATTGCTAATGACTCCTAGTCCTAAACCCCTCTGTGTTGATTCTCAAAAACTCACTAGATTGACCTCAAAAAGAACCCTTGGCATTTGAAGAAATTAAATGTAGTTATATGCTAGCTTCTGTGTGTCAGTACATTGGTAATTCCCCTCTCAAGAACAGAAAATAAAAGATCCATGGTATGTTGCAAATGGGAAAAGATTGCAATTTGCCATGGATCATCCTGAGAATGGGAGAAGGAGCTCAATGAATCAAAGAAAAAAACGGCAGAAATTGAATTTGATAAGATACACCTGCTAAATTATGTGTTTTCTGATGATAAGGCTGGATCTAAAGCAGCTGTTCCAGAAAATGGAAGATGACTCTGAAAAAGCTAGGGAGTTGGAGCATATGAAAATGATTGAAAAAATGTTTGGTGCTATGTGGAACAGTCCTTCAGCTCAGGCGTGCTGTTGTTGAATTATCTATCTATGCCTATTTTTTGATACATAAGTGCACTTCGAACACACACATTTTTTCTAGCAACAGTGTGTTTATATTCATCCATCTAAATTAGTCCTGGAATGATATATACCACAGCTCTGTAGCACTAGGAAATGAGGCAATTACAGGCAGAGTTAATAAATCCACTTTGATAGCCCTTACCTTTCAGAGCTGACTCCCAGGCCCGTGGTTAAGTAGCTCCATTTCTACACGGTGCAGGAGGCTCCTCAGAAGAGCATTCCAAGAAGCCTTCTGCTTTTGCAGAAGATGCCTGAATGGAGTCCAAAGCAGTGAGCCTTGTTCAGAATTGCCTTGGCAATGTACTCTCGATACATCTCCTTAGCAATTGGTACCCCCTCATCACACCCTGAAACACTTCTTTCCGCCAACAATCGTCTTGAACACCACTATTGAATAGCCTTTCTGCAGGTCTTTAAGCGGATAGAAGTTGTGGCTGGAGCCAAGCGTCTCCTGCCAGGCTTTCTCAGTTATCCTCCCTAGGATTTTTGGCCATGGGATTTGGCTTTAGGATTTTGGTCTGTGGTCTGTTAATGAAAAAAAAAAAAAAAAAGGCATTTCCATGAAAAGACACGTGCCTGACTTCGTCTCTAGTCTGATGTACCTGCCAGCAGACACACATTCCTGCATCATTCAAAAGAAGGCAGCCCAGTGCTTGTCTGAGTTACCTTTTTAGGAATCTCTTTTAAAAAAAGATAAAAACACAGAAGTTCCTTATTGGCTGAAGGGAGGTGGAGAAATTAAGTCTGGATTTGTTCTTAATTGGTAGTACTCTATATTGCACCATGCCTGGATGAATATATAAGACTGCACAGTATTAATATTATAAGATCTATGCTATTAATGGCAGTAATGGTTTTACCATTAAGTAATTCAGCAATAACCAGCTGTTTGTTTAATTGCTTTTTTACCTGGCTGATCTCCATCTTTCCTGTATTAGCTATGGGATTTGTGAATACTCTAGGTTCATAGAGTAACATGACGTGACATGTTTCTTTTTATGTCAAAATATTTACATTATATTTATCAAAATTAATAGAAGGTTTTAAATAAGCCCCTCTCCTCATAGCACGGCTAGGTTGTTTATTTCTAATTTTCTTATGAGTACTGTCATTAAATTTTTAGCCTTCTTAGTGGAGTCCTCTATATTTTCAGTGAAGTCAGCTGAAGTGTTTTCTCCATTAGCGTTCCCATTAGCCACAACAAATCTTTCTCCTGCTGCCTGTGCATGCCTCTGGCTGCCGTTCCAACACTGACTCATGACTGAGAAGAGATTAAGACTTTGACTCGATGGGTTATAATCCTCTGCCTGGGATGGGAATGCCTGCTGCCCAGAGAGCAAAGCAGCGCTCTGCTTTCTTACAGCTGCCAGTCCGCGCTTAAGGAGGCACGATGGCCCCCACTGAGGTAACTCAGCTCGTCCTTATTAGATAGGGGGTGGGAAAAATACACACATATCTAATTGAAGCATGGGAATTATTTTACTGGATTGCTAATGCACTTGGAAAATCTATGGTAACGTTTATTAAATAAGCGTTGGGTCACACGCGTAACCTGGCTCACTTCATTACCCAGGGTGAAGGCTGGGAACTGCACCCCATGAAGCGGTTGGAGCTTTTCCTGATTGCTGAACAGGCAGCAATTTTCATGTTCTTTCCAAATCATCCGTATGATTCACAACGGTCTTCTCTCTCTTTCTGAAGCTTCGTATTATTGCACAAATGCTATGAGTAGCACCTGCTCTACAGAGCATTGCCAGTGCTTTAACTCGTATTCCTGTACATTGCATACACTGAAAAAAACTTACCTTAAACAAACTGTTGCAATACAGTTCCACAAAAGACACCTCTTTTGTATTTTCTCCTGTGCTTAGTTTCCTACCATCTGCTTTGCACATAATACTCATGCTTGTGGAGCAGCTTCCAGGATTTTGGCCTTTCTGTTGCAGATGCCATGCTTCTTCCCTGTTACACTGCCAAGCTTTTCTTTAATTTGAAAAACAACAGGCGCAGGTTATACACCAGCTGAGAAAGCTGAAACAGTGGCATCGAAGAACAATGATTTCCGTAGAAAACAGCTTAAAAAGGCTGCTAGGGCTGCATCGTATCAAACTGGCAGATGCTAATTCTCAATTTATATTACACTGTCATTAATTGCCATACTGAGGTAACGTACCCATCCAATTTAGAAAAATGCCAGAAAGGACCCAAAGATCATTATAAAAGCACGGTTTTCGTTAATGCGCTTCAGAGTTCGGAACCGGCACTGTGTTTGTCTCCCCAGAGGGCACAGCAGGGAGGAAGACAAAAGCAGATCTATGGCACTGATGCAACAGGAGGACCCTGCTGGGTGTCAGGGGACTCCCTGAAGCCACTCCACGACCCAGACCATGCTGGGTACAGGGCATGGGCCGTGCCACCTCTCAGCACAGCATCTAAGGAGCTGCACCTCTGGTCCAGGTTGGTTGTTACTTCAGTAAATACAGCAAAGTATTATTACCGTTATTACTACATTTATTGTTATTATTTTCTAATTTTACCTCCTGAGTGGGAAAAATACTGATTTCATAATTTCTGTGATTACTCCTAGGACTTTGTCTCCCACACTCTTTTCTCCACACAGAGCTTTGTTTGTGTGTTTCTGAGCCTTTTGCAGTGACGAGATGTTTCAGAGAACTACAGAGCTATCTTTATTTAGCAGGGGACTTTAAATTAGGCAATTAAACTGGGCTGCTGTGGTTTGCCTTGCAGACTGGCCATTTTCTCTTGCTGTTTTTATGGGGGGCAATCTTCATGATGATTTTGTGGCAGAAGTTCTGCAGCGTTCATCCACATCTGTGCTTGTCACCTACCTTTGCATTTAATTCTGTCTCTTAGAAAATTTTTTTCCTGGTCTTCCCCTCAGCAAAGGGGACCTTACTGCCCGGAGGGGAAAGGCTGCTTCCTCACCCATTTGACCTGGAGGTTGCCTCAAGCCAGGTGGAGAAAATTGGGGGAGAAAAGTTGAGCTAAAAACAGGTGAAAGGAAACAAAAAAATAAAACCAACAACTCCCAACTAGAAATAGGCCCTGAAATTTGGGAAATAATCCCAGGGCAGCTTTGTTTATAACTCATTCCTGGCTCAGGTCTGCAGATGTCCAAATGGTCCTGCGCCCCCAGCACAGATAGGGGAAGGCTCAGAGCAGAGCTGTGCTGGGGAAGGTCACGTCAGTGCCATCTGCAGAGCCACACGGCAGCTTCGGATGTGCAAATCACGGCTGTTTCCCTGCGATGCTACACCCATGCCCGCTGCATGCTGGCTTTCCTGGAGGCCACGGGGACACACATAGGCCACAGCATGGCTGGCAGAAGTCTTTCTGCTGCCTGTTCTTCAGACGTCCATCCTGACCTTGTTCCTCTTCTCCGTGCCTGGTGCAAAGGCTCAGGATCAAAGCCAGCCCCACCAAAGTCAAAAGCAAAATTCCACTTGAATGGATGATGTTCAGCCGGTGCTGAACATAATGCTGGACCTCACCAAAATGAGGTTATAGATCATACTGTAATATAGCATTAGCCAACACAATATCAATTCTGGTACTCATATGTAAGATTCACTATGAAATTCATAAGGGTAATGAGGCACTCAAATTGATTGCTCCAAGGAAGTGGAGCACCTTCCTTTGTGGCTATTTAAGAACAGGACCAACATGGATGAGGTGCCTCCCTGCTTCCCAGATCCCCTTTGTTGTGATTCCACCAAAAAAAGCCACCACAAAACAAAACAAAAATAAACAAAACAAAACAAACATTGTCAAGGTATTCTAAACTAATTTCAAAACCCAAATGCATTCAAATATATCATATGCATCTCAGCCGAAGAAAGCATCAAAGCCACCAATACGTTCTTCAATAGCTACGGCTTTGTCCCCATGCTTCACTGGGGACATCTCGTGTGTTCGAGGCCTGGCCAGCATTGAGCACCATGTAGAGTCAAAGCAGCTACCTAGCCAACCTACCTAGCACCAGTGAAAACCTGGAATCATTGTTCCTTCTCCCCTGAACACATAACATTCACTGAAATCTCTAACTGAGACCCTAGTTCAAGGACAGCTTTAGGGTAAGTCCATCACAACAACTCCATTTGTGGCAGTACGGTCCCTCGGTGAGTTGGTCACTCACGTCTTCCCTCGCGCACCAAGACCTCTGGCAGCCACTGGAAATGCATGTCTGGATTGCTGTAACACTTGTCCACTTCTCAGGTCTGCGTCATCTGTTTTCATTAATAACAGGACAGTTTTGATTTGGAGCAAATTTAGCCTCTATATCCAGCTCGGTCAACTAAGTATTAGGTCTTTATCGACCATCCCTTTGAGATTATTTTTTTCCCATTTATCTAGCTGGGAACCATGTCACACGTGCAGGGCTTTTCTTACATGTACTAGGCACCAGAAATCAATCAGAGTGCGGGAAACAAAAAATCTTGATGGTTCACCAAATATTCCAGGCCCCATCCACAACACGTTCAATCTGGTTCAGAAAGGGGCTGGTCGTTTTGCTCAGCTTGCGGCTTTGGGATGGAGCCAGTCCCGTTCAGCGAAACCGGAGCCTCGAGTAGGTCACGGTGCCAGGTGTTCCTGCTGCCCCTCGCTGCCACCCAGCCCCTCAGCCCTGCGTACAGCGTCACACTTAATGTGGCAGGATGGAGGGAGCCGGCGATTTCAGCCTCTCTCAAGAGACTTCGGGCCAAAGCTCTTGCCCTTCTGCCCTCCCCCTGCTTACAGGTGGCACTGACCATCGGCAGAGCAAACCTTCAGAGTCTTTACTGGGAATCCCTCCTTTCCTCAGGGCTGGCTTTTATGTTGCTGATTTTTTTTTCACCTCCAAGACACAAAGCATTATCCAGAAAAATGGACTTCATTTTCAGAGAGACAAAGGCAGCAGTAAGTCAGGCGTAACAGACTCAAAGACATTCAGAAAGATATGAAAACTTCTTTGCAAGAGTGCCACAGCTTTCTGTTCTTTCTTCATTCTTCTTGGTTCTTTTCTTTGCAAGGTTATTGTAGCTTTATCTTTGCTTAATAAATAAATGGTGGGCATTTCAGTGGCTTGGACTACAGCAGCATTTTGAGGGTCTCTAAGGCAGACCCCACCAGGATCATATCTGGTCCTCATATTTTCTTCACCGCAGAAGTTTAATTTTCTAAAACTAAGCTCCCCGGTTTCTCTCTGTGTTTTCTGTGTGACTGTTTCCCTTCAGGCTCGAGAGCCTTCTACCTATTGAAAGTGCACCGGATTGACTAATGGAACAAGCATCATGATTCTGGAAAAGTATTTCCAAAGCATGTATATTCTTGTTCGGCTCACGGTCTTTCTCTCAGTGGGAGAGTTACTATGCTTAGACGAACATGTTATGTACCAGCTAGTCAGGTACCCTGGTGATTACACGTAGCTTTTTAAAGGAACATCATGTCTTTTTGTGCAGTTTTGACTTGCATTTATGTACTTTTTTGGCAGTTTGCTCTTTCTACATCCCCCCCCCTCCAAAACTGCACCATTGTTTTCAAGACTCTTAGAAAACTAGATATGAGTGTTTGGATTTTATTCTTCCTGTTCGATAATTATGCACTTCCCTCTCTGTTTTTGCTTTCCTCCCATTCCAATGGGACAGAAGCACAAAAATAAATCTTGCAATTACTGGAAACACAGTCCAGGGCTACAGTTGCCAGAGATCAAAAACAAAGAATAACCCACAAAGAAATGGAGGTTTGATTTTTACATTCTGGCAGGAGGCAAGGCAACATGCGGAGTCAAACATATAGTTAGGAGCTAAGATGGAAAGCCACAGCCTTCAAGAAGAGGCTGCGTGGACTTGCTCTGCCCAGCAAAAGCCCAGGGTGGGATGCTTCCCGAGGGGACCGCATGGAAACCCCGGACTCTGCTGCCTTGTAAAAGGCAGTGTTTTTTCCCACCGTGGCTGTTTTACAGAGGAGGGCAGGGGTCCACTCTGCTCCCCCACTTTCTACATGCCTGGTGTGACTTTCTCTGCCTGCAGCTGCACTGGGGACCCCCTCTGTCAGCTGCGGGAGGTGGGCTTGGCAGTGACCCCACGCCGTGGCTCCCACTGGCCCCCCCCTCGCTCAGGCACAGCCTGGGCTTTGACGCTTGGAAAGCTGTGGATGTTAGAAAAGCCTTTTGCACTTTTTTGTCCTCCTTGGGATAAACAGGGATCCTGAACCGCGGGCAGGCTGCCCAGAAAGGCAGGCAGGCTTGGAAAGGAAGACTAGGGCTTTGTCTTTAACACTTCCCAGGGAAAAAAGATGTTTTCTTTACTTTGGAGCAAATAATGGAATAATGGGCATGTGACAAATTTGCAGGAGAGACTGGGCACGGCAGTTTTACTGCAAGAAAAACTCAGCGAGCTAAAGCACTAAACTCTTCTCTCCAAACACCCTTTCAGGCTAAACCCAGTTATTCTGGACTAAAGCCTAATACCCTGGAGGTATTATCCACACATTGGTTTTGGCTTTTTAACCCCAGGAGACTTCATTCATGTGAGGTAACCCAAGGCGTCAAATACACCACTTTTAAGCAAAAAAAAATCCCAAACAAATAAGCCCTGTGTTGGACGGGATGTTGCTCATTTTAGACTCTTCCATCCCAGATTACTCTTGTTTTCTATGAAGCCTGCATGCCCAAAAACACTCCTTCCCTCCTTTAGATCGGGAAAACACCAAGGAGTAAGTGGTATACAGCTGCTGTGCAAGTCAGGATTTGGGAAGAACTAGCAGTTAGCCAGGAACATCACAGGGCAAGAGTAGCAGGAAGATGCTGAAGGAGATGCTTCTCGATGGCCAGAGAAAAGCCTGAGGGTGTGGAGAGGGCCTGAGCTTCTGCATTTGTGGTAGCACTGGGGAGATCACTGGTGGATCAAGGCAATTACAGGAGAGGACAAAGAGGAAGACTCACCAGGGAACGCTGAATGTACTTTACATGGCATATTACATGACATATGCAGGCAGTTACACAGACTTTTGAGGGTTAACTCCACACCCTGAAATTCCCTTATAATAACAGTAAGTATCACAGGCAGATAAAATCTGCTGTGCTACATCATTCTTTCCATCCCCGCCGGGAAGAGAGCATGAAAGCTGTCAGGGCTGGCATCCACGCAGTCCAAAGGCTGGTTCCCCCCTCCCGCATCCCCAGGCTCGTCGTGCACACCTTCCTAATAGACTAGAATTTGCTTAATTTGATCTTGACAAAATAAAATTAAGTAAGCGCAAATCCACTGAAGTTATTATAGAGAATGTCTTTCTGAATCATATTTAGCTTCATGCCATGCCAGGAGATAATCTCCAACTGCTAACCACCACTTCTAAATCCTCCTCCTTTTCCAGACCGTTTTAGGAAGCTAATCTGGATGATCACCCTCCAAGTTGATTTCCATTTCCAGGTGCAGTTGACTCATTAAATTTTAAAAAAAAATATATCTTTTTCAGAGGTCTCTGATCTACCATGGGTTTAGATTGTCTAAACACGGCTATCCTGCCTGTTCAACTGCCTGTTCCATTGCTTTCCCAGTTTGTTCAAGTTGATCATACAGAGATGGAAAACAGTTTTGTCTTTGTTGCAGAACAACGAGATAGAAGGATATTCAACTGACAGCAGTTGTGACTAAATTGTGATTAAAATAAATTCACATTCAGATCTCAGATCAAATCCTGAGTAAGTGTAAAATCATTATAACACTGTTGAATTCATTGAATTTCTGCCCATTTTCATCAGCTGGGGCTCTGACTAGAGCTGGACTCTTCTGAGTAATCTTCAGCTCTCTGTTACTAAAAAAAATTAGTAATTTGCTTTTCCAAACACCTTGCAATGTTTCTGTCCATTCATTTATGTGGAGTTCCTCATTAGTGTTTCTTGTAGCTTGAACATGAGGTGGGGATCCTGCACCAATTCTTGCTGAATCAGGGCTCAGTGCAAATACTTCCAATCCCTTTTCTCACAAGGGTGCTTAAAATAACAGCTTCAGCCCATCCGAGCTCACTGGGAAATCTGTCAGCAAATTTTGTGTTTCTATTATTACAAGACCAATTTTAGAACCAGAAAAAGAATCATAGCAGTGATAAAGCTCCAGAGTGTTTTAAAAGAATCCAGGTGGAGATGTGTCACCACTGCCAATACTTTCACAGCAAAGTGCCGAAATTTCAGGGTGAATTCACTTTTAACATGTTCATATCATCTTGAATTGGCTTTCCGCAAACATTTGGGCAATTAAAATGTTGATTGACAGCACTGCCTGCATCTCATTTCTTATGAAGCTGCGTATGCAAGGATTCATGATTAATGAGCTTCGCATTAGCATTAGCAATTATTCTTGCTAGAAATTCTCGCACATTTCTGAGCGCGGGAGCAGGAGGTAGGTGTCTGTCTAGATCTGTTCCTGTTGTGGGCAATATTGAAACACCTGCTTACATCCCAAAGACTTCCTCCAGGCACAGCTCTAAATTCGTCTGTTGACATGGGGGACCCCAGAACCGAAGCTGCAATGAGACTGGGGGAGGTGGAGACTGGGTGCCGTATGACTTACCAACTAGTAAGCTTAAATAGATGACACCTTGCTATTGCCCAGAAACTTTAAAAAAAACCAAACAACATAAACATGAGTAGTTTAAAAATTTCTAATAATACATCTTGAGAGAAATCACAAGTGCTTGTAGATGTCCTATAATTAAGGACCATCCCATTATTTAGTCATTTCTATCAAACATCACTTTAAAATCAGACCAGTCCAGCACTTGGGGTCTGTTTTTTTTTTTCATGTGATCAAGCTCTTTTAGACCAGACTGCAGGCACCCTGGTTAATAGCAGAATATGGAGGAGTTCTGACACCTTCCTAAAACAGGAAAGTGGAGAAAATGCCTCAACATCAATGACCCCTATGTAGTAGTAGAAAATTAGGTAACTCCTGATGCCTTGGCTAGTTGTGTTGAAGGGAAAGTCTGATTTAAATGCACACACACGCCTCCTGGAATAGTTTTCTGGGTTGGACTAGATGATCTTAAAGGTCCCTTCCAGCCGAGACAATTCTGTGATTCAACCACATTTTCTGAAGGGTGTTTTAATGTCCCTCCCAGGGCAGCACAACCCCGAGATGGTCACAGTGGTGCTGCTGAACTGACTCACTCTTGAGAGGGCAGTGGGAAACCAGACAGGATCTGAAGAAATTTAAAATAACGTGGAGAAGTGGCTGATTTCAGTTGGGAACTGAAATAAAAATAGAATTAAACTCTAATAACTTGTCATGCCTGTGAAATTTGAAGACTGAACCATGCATTGCAGATATGTCATTATGAAATATGACTTCATGGTTCTTCATGGATGTGTCCCTCGGGGTCCAAACACAACTGTCCGCAGATTGTTTCACATTTGGTTGACTTTGAGGAAACCTGTAAAATCTATCACTGTTGCTGCAGTCAGCGTAAAAAATACAGATCATGAAGTATGCGTTTTAATCCTTATCTTCCTCCATTTTTTCAGGTTATCAAGGAGAAAGATGATAAAAAGCAAGGTGATTTACATTTACGGGCAGATTTTTGGTGTAATTTTGTGTTCCAGTCCTAGGGATAGGCATCAAGACACGGATTTATACATCATAATTTTGGACTACTAATAATAAACATGCATAAATTATTTTAAAAATGCAACAGTAATTAGGAATCTGAACACTGCATGCTGTTATAAAACAAACAACCTCTCCTAGGCCATAAAGAACTTCTCTTACCCATATGCTTGATCAAAGAAAATGGAATTTATAGTCTCTAGATATTACTTTGAAAAATTGATGTCAATAAAGAGTAAGACCTGAAGATAGGAAGAATTCAGAAAGAAAATTTATGAAAAAAAACCCCAACCTAAAGATTCTGGCTGGAATCTGCATGTTCTGCTAATAAGCAAGAGAATTGCTAGCTGGTGCTGCTGACTTGTGCTGTTCCTGCTGCATCTGCCACCATATTATTATTATTTTGCTTCAAGCATTGCTGTGGAGCTCACTGTAGCTAATGATCATGCAACTAACAGTCTGTCAGCCTTAGTGTCTGCGGGAAACAAAAGGGAATTTGTCCCTACACTATTAGCCATGCTTTCTAAACACACTTCCTTTGGCCATATGTATTGAACATTGCATTTAATGGCTGCTCTACTATATGCCCACTGGCTACGTGCAATAAAGACAAAGATTATAGGGCAGTAGGTAGAAGTCTGCATAAACTTCTTTGGCATACCCTCAAAATAAAGAACCACTTAGACCCTTGCTTAGTTGTTGGAGTAAACTCAAGAGGTGAGAAGCGGCAGGTCAGTAGACTGGCAGCCAGTAACAACGCCAATTTATTGTAAAACTCAGTTTTTGCCTGAGGTCATCTAATTACATGTATTGCAACCACAATGAGGTGTAACACAAGGACAATTAAAGCTTGGGTTTTGAGGAGGTAAAAAAAAATGTCTAGCTCCAGCGTGAAT
Source organism: Limnodromus scolopaceus (assembly GCA_028565335.1). Lineage (NCBI taxonomy): Eukaryota > Metazoa > Chordata > Aves > Charadriiformes > Scolopacidae > Limnodromus > Limnodromus scolopaceus. Next base: position 53,774,307 of record JAOXNO010000024.1, on the reverse strand, counting down.
GAAAGGGGAGTACAGGCAGCTGGAGTGACATGAGAAAGGGTTCCTGATCTGCCAGACCTTTAACCAAAGGGAGGAATTAACCTCACTCGTGATAGCCGCCCTCACCGCCGCTGCCCCCAAAGCCAGGGGGACCGAGCTGTGTCAGGAGAAAAGCTGGCTGCCCGCTGCTGCCCGCAGCGAGCTGGGAAGGCTCCGAAGCCCGAGCCCTCCCTCTGCCCCGCTGCATTTGCTGTGGTGCTGCTGAGCTGACCCACATGCTACGGCGCTGCTGAGATGACCCACTTCTCATGGCGGTGAACTAACCGTCAGGAAAGCACGAGAGAAGGGAACCGGGGAGAGCAAGCAGTGGATTGCTTTCAGGCAAACTATTGCTGCGTCAGAGTCTGTCCCTCTAGACTATGTTTCCCTGTTCCACAAATAGCTTTGCATTACGGAAATCAGGAGAAGTGAAATGACTCCATCTTGCTTTTACCTCTCTTTTTCCCTTTCTGAACGCCATTATTTCTTTCTCTCTCTCTCTCTGGTCATTTGTTTAGTTCCTCAAATTTCACCCCTTTGGCTAAGAAGAAAAGTGCTTGAGATTTACTGGTTCTTTTCAAGTGTTCAGTGACAGAGTCAGGAATCTGCTCTCCTGAATTGGACTCCGGAACGCTTGAGTTTAGGACCTCCCAGCATACATCCAAATGAAGTGCAAGGAAGCATTTGAACCCATAGGGATCTCCACTTATCCTAAAACATGGCTCAAGGAGTAAACACTCACTGCAAGGCAATGTAAGGCTTATTCTCTACATCTTGGCTCTGTTACTTTCCAGCAACCAAGGTCGGGGTCCCGAGTACTTAGATATTCCCACTTTGAACAAAGTGAAAATACAGCCAATGCACTGATACCTGTTTTAGTTTTGTTTAAAATAAGACTAAAGGATTTAATTCTTCATGCTGCAGGGTGTAATCACCAGAAGCGCCCTGAAAGGGTTGACTACTAAAAAGGTAGGCATATTAACTCTCCAAGTCCTTTAATTAGTTTCACATCCATTTCCACATCAGATTCTACTTCCTTACGCCTACCGCAAGGTCTTACAGAACACATTATAATGCTTCCCATGTGCTGCCCCATTTTGCTCAGTACCAGCTCTCCACCAAAGCCAGTTAGTACCTCTCACCTTTTATATACATATCATCCATTCCCATACATCTCATCAGATACTGACGTTTCTGTTGAACTGCAAGATCTCCGTTGTGTATCTACACTCCCTTAAAAAATCACCTAAAAAAAAAATGTACAAAGAAGACTCCTAGGGAACCTTACTTTGCTCTCCCATATATATTTTGTTATGTATTCTATATTATCCCATCTAGGTTTGTATGTAGCTTCAGAGCTGAGTATCTCAGGAATAAAGACAGGGTCATAGAGCTGGGGGTGGTGTAAACAAGCACTCCACTGGAGTACTGTGTCCAGCTGTGCATGCCACAGGCTTTAGGAAAGACATAGAACACCTGGAGTAAGTCAAGGGAAGGCAAGAGGGAAAGTTACGAGAAAAATAGGAAAATGGGGTTGGTTAGTCTAGAAAATGGGGGCTATGAGAAGTCTTTCAATATTTAAAACATTATGGCAAAATAACCCAAATGAATTAATTTCCACGTGACTGAAGACAGGGGGAAAACGTAATGGATTTATGCTACATCATGAGGGATTTAAAATGACCTTTAAGAAAATCTTTCTAATGGTTAATGGTAGTTAAACACTGGAGTATCCACTGGGGAGGGAGTGGAGTACTTAACTGAAGTAATAGGGGATAAATCCACTGCTTTTGCAGTGGTCTTGACGTAAGATTATTAGAAGTTTAAACATGTTTCTCTAGAACACCCATCACTTGCCACTCAGAAAGGCAACTGGCTGTAGATGGCAACTTCCCAGGGAGAAGCAGGAGCATATCTTCAGCCCAGCGAAATGTTGCTCCTGCAGCCTGCTCTGCTGCAGCACCTGAGGCTGGCCTTCCATTTACTGGATGATAAAAATTGTGTGAGGCAAAACCATGGCCCCCTCACTCTTTCTCCTAAGTGGAAAAACAATCATTCCAGTATTCAGGTAGCAAGTGACTTGTTCAGCTGGTTAGTAAACACTGCTAATTATGCTGTGGTTTTGAAGTCTTGAAACCATAAATTCGCACTACTATGCTTGAGACACCACAACAGAGGCTTAAGGAAATTAAAACTAAAATGAAAAGCAAGTTTTTGCTTTATAAATCACATGCAAAATCAGCAGTCTTCAGAAGTCCTTTTGGGTTTTCAGAGAAGTTATCTCATCTCAAGCTAGATCTCTATCTTCAAGAGTTTCATAAAAATTGAAATAAGAAAAAAGTTTAATGTAATAAGCGATCTGGCAGAGCACCCAAGAGTTATACCACCTGAGTGCTCTCCTTGGTCTCAAACCACCTGTGTTAACTTCACAGAAGCCTGATACACTATAGTCTCTTATTCGTTGAAAATGTCCTTTAGTTTAAGCAATACATCAGGTTGCAAGTGTCACCTGGAGGTAAAAACATTCAGCATCTCAACACTAGAAATCTCAGAAAAGCAAAAGGCACAGAAGCCAATCCTGCCACAGTGGAAACCAGAGCAGGGGCATTTTGGTCAATGACTGAGGGTCCTAGAGACAGCTTCATTGTGCACAAGCTTTATGAGGCATGGAAGGTATTCATTTTAAACAGTAAATGGCAAACTAAAGGCAAGACTAAATATAGGGCTTCATAAATAACTACATTTGCAACTTTATATTTTATACTATAAAAATAATATGATTGCTAAATTGTGTCAGTCTTTGTTACTATACAAATTCGAGTTAGTAATTGAATATTCTCACCAGTGGTTAGGTTCTACACACGCACTCTTTTGTTGTAGCAAAAATTGCTGTTTTCATGTCCATCAATTGCTAGGATTATAAATGATTGCACTTATTACATCCTTTTCTCTGGAAAATGAGCTGGAAGTGACAGACATACAGATTTTGACACAGAACAAAATCTGCTTGAGCTTAGCAAAACACCTCCATTGTCCAGGAAAAAACATACATTTACATATTAGGACAAGACTAATGTGGAAAGTTCCATTTGCATTTTATAGGAATGGTCTGTACTGTTTAGGAAAAAGGGGAAATTTGGGTCTGCCCAATATTTTTGTCTTTATGGTAACTGTGCTGTATGGGTAGTTCTTCCAAACATAAAACAAATGGGGCTTATAGTGGAATAGGGCATTTAGAGCATGAAAGAACATTAGAATTTTGATCTCTATTTCAGTTTAAAAAAAAAAAAAAGGAGTATAAAAGAAAGAGCTCCTACTTGAAGTCTAAAAATTAAAGCAAAAAGCATTTAAGAGTTAACTGTGGGTGCATGTAGGAATATCGGCTAATATTGTAAATAAAAGAGTTAAATTCTCTCCTGCTCAGAAGTAAGTAGGTATGTTCTTTTTGACATTCTCTAACCATCTCACTGGTCTCTGCTATGCTCTGACTTAAAATCAGCATAATTTATGGAGCAATCAATATCTCCACTTTTACGACAAAATGACATCAAAACGTCCAAATGAAAGATCTCAAAGCATCTGTATCAGCGTGGCAGTAACCAAACTGCTTGGTTGCTCTGTATCACAAGTAGGGAACACAGCACAGGAATAAAGAGGGACGGTCACACACGGGTGTGATCTGCTAGCTGGGGAACAGCCATAGTAACACGGCTGTGTGAAATACACACTGTTCAATTTTCTGCTCCCAGGGACCCAGTTAGTTTAGTATACTTAGATGCTCGGCGTCTCCACTTGTCACTCAAGCTACCATCTGCTCCCACTCACTGTAACCCTTTCCGGGCTGCCGATGTGCTGCCACGTATCTCCAAACCCCTTCTACTTCAAAGAATCAGAGACAACCTCTGATCCCCTCCCTCCTGCTTTGAGCACGTCCCAGCTCCACACCCTGCAGGCCGAGAAGCGCCGGCCTGTTAGGGGGTTATGTCTACATCCTATTTCCAAGACAGATGCAAGTTTGCTTCAAGCTGGTAGGAAGGGAGCCGGTTGGGATGCAGAAGCCACGTGACTGCATTATCAGCACAATGCTGAGCTTGATGCAATAAGCCTGGCGGAGAAGCGGAATATATTAGCTGAGCTTCAGTCAGCCCAAAGCACGGGCAAAGCGAGCTTACATCTGTCTGCAATCTGTCAGGCAGCTCCATATTGTGCCTGAGTCGCATAATTACCCCTTCGGTCTTATTAGCCCGCACACAAACTGAAGTGGGGACAGAAAGCTACTCTGTTTGCTTTCTGCAGATGAATTTGCTGATACTGGGCTTCTGTCAGAGACGGCACACCTGTGGAGGGAGTTCGGCTCCGCTCGGCTGTGCCACCACTGCTGCCACAGGCACCAGGTCTACATTTGCCACAAACCCTTTACACTCCACATCTACATTTACATTTGTTCAGTTTATCAACAAGAGACCATTTTATGCACTGCTACCTGTTTCCACCCACCGAGAATCAGCTTGCAGAGCCCTGAAAAAATTATTACCAAAAAAACCCCATAAATAATTTGCAATTCTCATTCCATCTTTGGTCCGTCCAAAAGCACAAGAGTGCTGATAATGTAAGACTTGCAAAAGCACTGCTTGCTTTCCGTGGTCTGGCATCACTTAGGACGAAACCCACAGTTAGCCATTTTGAAGAACGTAAGCATCATTAGAGAATAAAGAGACTTTATTAACCCTTAGGAGCATATCCCTGTGGGAGATTTTACATGCAAACTTTCCCAAGGTGCATTTTCAGTGTTACATCTATTGAACACAAAGGCTACACTCGCTTTTATGAGGCCAGCTGCCAGATGCTCTGGCCATTGAGGGCCCTTCTTTAATAAAACTCTGAGGACCCCTGGCTTAGAGTTCTCTGTCCACAGACATATTCTCTTGGTTTTTGTTTTTTTTTTTTCTCCCGAAGAATCCCTGATATATAAAAATGTTTTCCTCAAGGGGACACAAGCTTTCTGCCTGCAGCATTGTGGATCAGCTCCCTGAATTGGCTGCCTAATGCTTAGGTTGCAGCACTGGTCGTAAGACAGCCTTGATCCCTTCTTGCATGTTGTTCTCCAACACGTCTGTAAATTTCTCTCTCAAATCACAGAATTCGTGCTGGAGAGGAACCCACCATCCACGCTGCTTTCTTCTTCGGGAAGTGAGGGACAAGTGTCTAGCTTCTCAATGGGGCAATAAAGATTACTAACTCTTAAGTGGCATCCAAATTCAATTAAATCAAGACAATGAGAAGGTGCAAACAGGTTTCCAAGAGCAAGTACCCTTTGCAAAATCAATACAGGTTTCCCACCCTCCCCACGCTCCTAGAAACATCCAGAGGTAGTTGGCCCAGGCTAGAGCAACCTGTAGGACCATCTCCAGGCTAAAGGAGAGTGCAACAGGACCAGCATGACTACAGCTCAGTGGTACCTGGTTCTCTTTTGTGAATCCTGACCTTGTTTATCCCTGCAACACAGGATTCATCACCTCTTGCAGCTGTGTGCATCTGGCTTGATAGAATTTCCACTGCGTCAGTCTGCTTCTCAAATCCCTTCAGCCAGAGCCAGCCGGGAACACTGGTGATACTTGAGCGGAAACAGACAAATCTGACAAAAAATGCTCAGGGCCATTTTGCAGTGGGAAATTATTTCATACTGTGCTTTGCTCAGAAAGGTCTGACAAAAAGTCTACCCCAAGAAACTTCTCCACCTGCTGTCATACACATCTTGCTAGCTAACCAAAGGGACACAAATACTTCAAGTGTGAAACAAATGCAAATATTTGTGTTCAAGAGGTTTTATTCAGCCTTATATGAAAGACTTAGCCATCTGAACGCCTGTCTTTTTACTGACAAAAAAGTCTTCTCAGTACTGGAGACAGCCAGCTGTCAGATTGCTCTTGAACTATCGTCTTGTGACTGCACTCCAGTGCCTTGCAGTCAGCTCCTCGGGCTGGAGCACCTCTCCTCTGCTGTCATCCTAGCTCCATAGGTTCTAGAAGAGCTCTGTGGCTTTGCCTGCATGACTTACGGGTATCAGGGACGGCTGCTTATCCCTGCAGCTCTTGCAGAGTGAGATGGCACCTTGTGTATTGCCATGACTTCCCACCAACACTCACCAAATTCCCCAAGCCTGGAGTCACCAGCACTCACCAGATGGGACCTGTGGTGGGAAGGGGAGCAGGAAGGGTCCTCCTCAGGGGCAAAAGGACATGAGGCACATAGGTGCAGCCATATGCTTTCACGCTGGCAAGAATCAACTGAAGTTGTCTTGCCTGGCACAAAACCTCTTCTATCTTCTGACTGAGAAATGTCATTCAGGCAGTGAATCAGCATTGCCACAGGCACAATGCCCAGGTGCTCTAAAATTGGTCTCCTGGCCCCGGCTGGAGTGTGCTGAGACAGTCGCTTGGCCAGAGGTGAATCCTGCTTCAGCAAACTCCTGGCCAGGAGCTCCGCACAGGCGTCCCTCGGGGCAGGGACTGTCCCACCCCCAGCCAATGGCCAGGAGCATCAGGCCCAGCCCCGGGAACCTCCCTGGGGACAGGGACAGGAGGTGGGTCCATGGGGGTCCTGGCTCAGTGGAGCCTGTGGCTGGGGAGGGCTGTGGGGAGCTGGAGACCAGCCCTGCTGTGGCATTGCTGGGGCCCTGGGGGGCTGACGTGGGGTCTGGGGCCATGAGGGAAGCCCAGGGGACAGGCAGCAACAGTCAGGGCTGCTGGTGTCCCCGGGGGCGTGGCATCAGGCTTTTTGTATCAAATTGCTGTTCTTAGAGACTCTTCTGTCATCTGGACACGTTGATGGTCTTTTGCTGTCCCTCACCTTGCTTGGGCATACTTGCTCCCCGTGGATCACACTTGATCACCGATGGCACTAAAGCCATCTCTCCAAAACACACACAGAATCACAGAGTAATAGAATTGTCTAGGTTGGAATGCACCTTTAAGATCATCAAGTCCAACCACTAACCTAACACTGACAAAACCACCACTAAACTGTGTCCCTAAGCACCATATCTACCCATCTTTTAAATACCTCCAGGGACAGTGATTCCACCACTTCCCTGGGCAGCCTGTTCCAATGCTTGATTACCTTTTGGGTGAAGAATTTTTTTCCTAATATCCATCCTAAACCTCCCCCAGTGCAGCTTGAGGCCATTTCCTCTTGTTCTATCACCCATTACCTGGGAGAAGACACCACCCTCACCTCACTAAAACCTCCCTTCAGGTAGTTGTAGAGAACGTGAAGGTCTCCCCTCAGCCTCCTTTTCTCCAGGCTAAAGAAGTCCAGTTCCCTCAGCCGTTCCTCATAGGACTTGTGACGACCTGTCCCGGTTTGAAGTAAAACCGAACCAATTTTGTGTTCTGGAATTTTACATTTTAGCCAGGCCTCATCTAACTCTCTGAAATTAATGGCATATTGTGGAGAAAACTGCTCGTTCTCAGGATGATGTTTGTGCTCCATGCCAAGGAACGGTATGCAGAGAGGCCCTTGCTTATACTTATTGCT
>JAOXNO010000024.1:53747346-53766653 GCA_028565335.1 Limnodromus scolopaceus | reverse complement strand
TAATTCTTCATTAAAGTAGTTTAGTTCATTCTAAACTTCTGTATCTCCTTATCTCTTCCTCTCCTCTCGTTTGGGGGTGGGTGGGAAGGGCCATCTGTTGGTCTGGTTGCAGTGATTTCGGCTGAAACCACGACATGACCACAGCCACCCAGCCCCGCCGCTGCAGCGGAGGGTGCCGCAGTGAGGAGGTGCACTGCATCATGCCCCACGGCAGCTCCAGTAACAGGAGGAGTTCCCTGCCTTTCCCCTACTGGGTTTCCAGCTTTCTTCTGACTACCTCCTTTGTCACCCGCAGACTCTCTGAATCAAAAAAAAAAATCCCCATTTCCTGGGTTCAGAAGAAGTAGTCACTGCTCCACCTCCCTGAGCTGTGCCGGAGGGACTATTTCTGCGTCTCCTCGGCTACCCTCCACAGGCTCGGCTACAGCCACCCCTGGGCTGCCATGCCCCTGGGAGGCTATTTCACACCCATGCCACGGCTCCCTGCCTCGGCACCGGCAGTGTCTCCGCTTTACAACCCACCTTTCAGCCATCGAGTTTTATTTGAGGCTTTCTACTACAGGTTACGATGGCTCCTTGCCAGCCGCCCGCTCATCTACCAGTAATGGCTTAGCCTTCACCTGCCTTACTCACTGCTAACCCTCCCTGACTCACGCTCCGCTTCGGGGAGCTCAATCCTGTTGTGCTCCGGCACCATTTTATTCTAAATGCATCAATTCTTTGAGGAGGGTGACCTACTTTTAAGTGAGATAGAAAGAGAGGTGGAACTAAGGTTCTTCCCTGCAAAAAAAGGCCAACTTTGATAAACCCAGGGAAGGAGGAGATGAAGCCCATTCAGCTGAGGATCTCAAAGAACTGAATGCCCACAGTGCTCCACGATTTTAAAAGGAAAACATGAAAACTTCTATAGAACTTTTTTGTTTCTTAAGAAAAAGAAAAAACGCTGCTGGAAAGGGATATGGACTTTAGTGGACAAACAGACGTATCAAAAAGGATATTAGGACTAGGCAGGGAGACACGGGGGACGGATAGGAATGATCACTAGATAAAGCTGTTTTGCAACATCAGTAGCAGAGTTGAAAAAACAGACCTGTCACCAGGCAAGCTGATTTAGCCCACGCTAAATCTGAGCTCTGATGAAATTGTCCTTTCAGCAATACCTTGAAACAATGAATCCTATGTGACACTTACGCATTTACCCTTTAGTTTCGCAATCCAGTCTTTTTAAATACCTTTTGTTGCCATTAGTTTGACCGCCCCTACCATTAAATCACTGCTGCTCTGGCATTCAGTATGGAGCTGCCTTGTGAAATGTCTCACTCTGTAATTGCCTCCACTGCCCTTTCTTCCCAAGGCCACCGTTACTGTTTTCCTCCCAGGTTTGCAAATCTGCCACCATTGTCTCCCAAACGTACACTTCAGTGACCTCATCCCTGCAGGCCACAGTCTCCCTCTCACTTGACATCAACTCAGATCAACAAATCCACTCCCAAAGCACAGCTAATTATATTCCTTTACTGTCAGGAAGCTCCAGCAGGTCCCAGTGAATCCCAAATCAAATGTGGAGCAGACCTAGATCTTTGCCAACAAGTGCGCTCTTTGATACTGTAGATGTCTGTGTGCATCTTCCATTTGAGTATGGATGTCCTCAGGGCATGCTTGTGCAGCAGTAGTTTGTCTCGGGCATCCTTTCGTGATCATTGAGAGAGATGGCATTTTTTGAATTGTGACAAAAAAGAGTCTGTTTGGTCCTACCTCCATAGCATCCCACTCGGTTGCTTTCCGATACAAGCAACGTTCAGGTTCCTCTCAAAGTCACTAAGCTGCATTTTCAGTAGGACAAAGCTAACTTGAAGCTAAAGAATCTCAGTTGCAATGGGATAAAAAGAAGGTACTCTCACGGAGAAATAAATGGTTAAAAGACAGGGCACAAAGGACAAAAGGCACTGGAGGAAGATCGCCAGCGGACTCCCACAGGAATACACTGATTGATCGAGTCCTAAGTGACTCGGAAAGTGGGACAAGATGAAGTAACAAAGTTTGCTGACAATACTAAGTTATTCAAAGAAGTAAATTTAGAGCCAACTGCTAAGAGCTGCAGAGGGATGTCATAATACAGAATGACTTGGAAATAAAAATGCAGCTGAATTCAATATTGATAAATGTAAAGTAATGCACATGGGATAAAAAAGCCCAACTATACATATGCAATGATAGGCTCCAAAATAGCTGTTGCCACTGTGGAAACCAATCTTGAGGTTATTACAGAGAGGTCTATGAAAATGTCAGGTCAGTGCTCAGCAGCATTTAAAAAAGCAAATCAAACGTCAGGAAAGAAATGAAAAGCAAACCAGAAAATATCATGATGTCACTGTACAGATTCACAGTGTGACTGCACTTGAATAGCGTGTGCTGTTCTGTCCCCATCCTCCCAGATCAAAAAAGTGGGTGGGAAAAACGAAAGATGCTCCAAAGCCTGCAACAGTTTTTAATGTGAGAAATTGTCAACGAGACCAGGAGCCTCTGTCTGGGAGAACAGAAAACCAGGGAGGGCACACGGTAAAATTCTAAACAGACTTAAGCGGCTAGAAGGATGCTAACGGTGAATAACTGTTTGCTGTCTTCCAATATAACATAAAATGAAATCAGTAGTGATAGTTTCAAAGAAAGAAAAAGGAGGCAATTCTTCAAACTACAGTTGAGCTGTGTAACTCCTTGCCACTGGAGGCTGCGGGCACGAGAAGTCTCTGTGGGTTTAAAAGATGCATGGAAAGGGAATCCATTTGATAGTTACTGGATACAAAGACTCAGAGTTTCCCAAAGATGCAGATCTTGGGAGCGTGAGAGAGGGGTCTGGCAGCGTGGCTGTGTCCTTGCTCTGTTTCTGCATCCCTTTTCCAGCTGGGCATCCGTTACTGCCTGGTGCTGATGCACTGTGCTGGGACCCACTACAAAAGTTCTGGTGTTTTAAGGTTGTCCCCCTTAGTGGACCAAAGTCAGCCCCAAAGCCCACCCTTTCCTCCTCAGAAGCGAGCGTGGAAAACCTAGCTCTGATGTCTATTTTACGCTGGAATAAAATATAGTTTGGTCTAAGTCAGAAGGGAGGTGTAAGCTGTCTGACTTGGATTAATTTGGCATTCAGTGGGTGTGCGAATGATGACATACCCACCAATGGAACAGATGGTCTGGGCAGCAGAAGAAAATTACTAGATAGCTATAAAATAAAGCAAGTTCCCTCCGGGCACGTTCTGATCTTCGTTTCACCAGGATAAACCCGAAACAAATTCACTGAAGGGGCTGCGCTGTTTACCTCTTTCGCTGGAGGTATATCTTAGATCTTTGCCAAATTTGGCCCCTTGCTGGAATTTACTTCCTGGCAATTAATTTCCTTCCTCCAGGCTCAGTTTGGCTCCTTACCCTACTAATTCTCTTGTTGAATCTCTTATACAGTGTCTATGGAGCAGCCTTTAGACTGATCTCCAGAAAGGTGAAATCAGTCTTACATTCTCCTCTCCTTGGGGGTGGCAGCTGGGGTGAAGGGGTCCCGAGGCCGACGAGGCAAGAGTGACACTTATGACTCTGCAGGCATTGCTCAGCACCTCAGGCAAGCAAAAAACCCTGAAACCTCTTTCATTTGAGCTCAATCAGTCTTGAAGTTGTTGAAAGCCAGTTATGGTATAAGTCCTTAAATAAAAACACAACACTAGACCGCAGTAAGAATATATCCTTATCAAATACATCCACTATCTCTTGTCTTCTTCTCTTGCTCTTTCCACACACCCCATGTAGTTCTTCCTGCGGTGGCTGCTTCGGCATCAGAGGTGGTGACAGGGAGCACACAGGAAACACCCAGTATTCCACAAGGAATTTATTGGGTGGGCCCTAAAGCAAAAAACTTTTTACATGCCCTAAAGTGGCAGCAAGATAAATAATGACAATGTGATAAACAAAAGTACAAAAGTGTGCAGATTTTTAATGTAATACTAAAATGGAGAGCTCAATGACAGAGCTTCATGCTAGAATCATATTTTTTGCATTGTGGAATGCAGTTTTCTCTATTTTTGTGTAATCTGCTAAACACAGTTTCTGTTACCCTAAGCATGAATGTTTGTCAATAACAACTTTAATTAATAAGAGGCTGATTTGGTTGCAGGAAAAAAAAAAAAAAAGAATGACTCATCCGGCTGCACATAAAACACTGCATTCTTGTAAATGTATCCTGCATATCTGTATAGTTAAACGAGACTAAGATATGATGATGTTATATTGTTTCCAAGTAGAAACAGTATCCAGATCTCTGTGTGGGTGGATAGGCAGTGGGTGGATATAATAAAAACCTCTATGATGTATTGTACATATCCCTCTGTTGTTTTCAAATATGGTTCTGAATTATTAATACCTAAAAATGGAGTTGTCCAGTTCTGCCCTTATGCATCATTGTTTACTTCAATAAACCTAAATTTAGCAGGAAATGTTGAATATTTAATTGTGAAGCATAAGTAAAGATGACTCTCAACCATTCTGGAAAGTCTCTGTTTCAGAGATGGCAACAGTCTCGGAGTGAAGTGCTTTATTTTATTTTTTATTGCTATAATCTGCAGCTAAAGTCTTCTGATTCATGACTCAGCCACTTGATGTGCTGTGATGAACTCCTCCCTTTCACAAACCAGGGGCAGAAAACAGAGGGGTCTCTGACTTCATCCTTCATATCCAGGGTACCATTTACCAAGCAGATGCGAACAAATACCCATCTGCATCAGGCATCCCAATTTAACTTTGGTTTACCTTTTCTTTGGGACCCACTGCTGGAAGATGTTGAGTCTTCTGCTCATTGCTTCCTTGGCTGGTTTTTGCAAACCAGGCCTCGGTGCCTGCCCCATCTGTGTTTTTCCCTTTGGGCACTGCCTGGAAGGAAAGCCGTGTGCCTGTCCGTGGGGGAGGCCCCATGTGTTTTTGCCTGGCACCCCAGACGGTGGAGACACAGCTGCCTGTGCAGGGGAGGCACCCTTGGAGCCAGCCATGAAGTGTCTGAGGTGGTTTGTAGAGCAGGATCTGCCCAGCTTCTGATGGCAGGTACTGATAGGAGTTGCACTGACAGAGGCAGTGTTGATCTCCTTCAGTTTTTGTCTGTAATTCTTGCACAGGCTTTTTTTCCCCCCCCTTTGCTTTGGCACTGGCACATGTCTAGTGCCTCTTCATCACTGCCTTTGATCTACACCTCAGTGTTTTGCAGTTATGAAAAGTCTGTGGTTAAGGCATAATTGGGCTGCTTCCTTATGCTAGATCTCCAGGAAGTCCATGTCCTCTTCAAAAATCTAAGTGGGATTAGTAAAACTAGATAACTCAAGAAAAATGTACAAATGAGGTGCATCTTGCTGTGGGCCAGCATGCAAATGTACAGCTGTACACAGCGGGGCTGTGCTGGGGGCAATTAGATTTGTTAAAATCACAGAAGCATCCTGGAAGAGCTGCTCAGCACCTCCAGCAAGCTCTGCTCTCCCCTGCCCCACGGCAGCCCTGCCCACCCCTAACGCAAGGGATGGGCTGGTAGGAGGCTGCACGACCCCTGTCTGTCTCCACATGCACCCCTAAAACTCTGTATTTTGTGGGTCTGAGGAGATTTATTCTTATGTATGCAAGGGCTTCACCACTCGTCTGCTCCCTATTCTGTACACACCCTCACCTCACCCTCAAGAGTGTGGCCAGCAGGTTGAGGGAGGTCATCCTCCCCCTCTACTCTGCCCTGGTGAGGCCACATCTGGAGCACTGTGTCCAGTTCCAGGCTCCCCAATTCAAGAAGGACAGGCAACTGCTGGAGAGAGTCCAGCAAAGGGCTACGAAGATGATCAAGGGAATGGAGCACCTCTGTGATGAGGAAAGGCTGAGAGACCTGGGTCTGTTTAGACTGGAGAAGAGAAGACTGAGAGGGGATCTCATCAATGCTTATAAATATCTAAAGGGCGAGTGTCAGGAGGATGGGGCAACTCTTTTCAGTGGTGCCCAGTGACAGGACAAGGGGCAACGGACACAAACTGGAACACGGGAAATTCCATCTCAGCAACAGGAAAAACTTCTTTACTTTGAGGGTGGCAGAGCACTGGAACAGGCTGCCCAGAGAGGTTGCGGAGTCCGCTTCTCCAGAGATATTCAAAACCTGCCTGCATACTTTCCTGTCCAACCTGCTCCAGGTGAACCTGCTTTGGCAGGGGGTTGGACTAGATGATCTCCAAAGGTCCCTTCCAACCCCTACCATTCTGTGATTCCATGATTCTGTGATCTACCTCAGTGACTTAAATCCTTCTTTATTCACTTGCCATACAGCTTGTCTTCACTAGCAATGGATAGGTAGAACCAGAAAAAAATGCACATTTATTCGTTTTTTAAAAAATTACCCATGTGTCATCGTATGAGTCAGCCAGCTGGCTCTGGCTGCAACCTCCCCTTCCCAAAACCCATCAGCCATGGAGCAATACGCAGTTTGGCAACACATTCACATAGATCTTGTGAGCGCGGCTTGGGGTTTCAGGGATGTAGTATCAGGAAAAGGATTGTACGGAAGGACAGATATGCAGATACAAAGGCACACTGCGGGTTTCTTACACACCAGATTGTATCTTAATTCCTATCAAGACGGAGTATCTAGGCAATGGTGACACTTCCCCAAGCTAGCAGAGCTTTCTGCATATCATTTCTCTCTAGAACTTGAGAGATGTACAGATGCCACCTTTTGATTTTCATTCACTTGTCTAAAACACAGTATACAAAATGGATTACCTAAAAGTATTTCTGAAACACATTTCTTAAGCATAAAGGAAAAAAAAAAAACCTCTATTGATTACTTCTCATTACACTTGCACCCACTTTATATGTTCTTCAAGTGTCATGCAAATTACGAATCCTGTAATTCACACTTCCATTTGTAGGTAATGATAGGCAATTTCAACATTACAGTTAGTGCACACAGCCCCGGTCAGATCTGCAGCTTCATCTCCAGCGGAGATGGAAGTGTTACACGTACATATTGTATCCCAGAATCGTACGCACACAACACAACTTCCCGAGGGAGCGGATTGAAAGCAGCGCCCAAGTCAGGAGTCAGGAAAAGGTCTCCGAGTGTGATTGCAAAGCTAGAGATTGACAGAGAAAAAAAACTGGAAATGAATAGGGAACGTTATTAATGGCAGAAGTTGCAGGGACTACTATACGATTTGGAAGGCACTTTCTAGGACCTGTTCAATCTTTTCCTATAAAAAGAAAGGGAGCAGGGAGTGCTCGCTAACCTGGTAACGAGGCGTATTATTGTGCTGAAGAAGTGTGAAGCAACAACAAATGAATCTTGTTTGAATTATTCTTTCAGAGCCCACGGAGCAACCAGCAGTCACAGAGGTAATACAGAGTACAGCAAAGATCGTTTACAGCAGTATATCGCAATTACAGGTCACATTATTGTTTAAAATGAAGGGCTTTAAAGTCTGTCCTTAGAGGTGCTGCACTAGGTGCTGCGTGACTGCTTGTAAAGTAGGTAAGTTGCCCAGTCTACAAATAGCTTGGATGCTCTCCACTCATTATAATACATAGTTCTGGCTTCTTACAGGTTAATTACAATGTCTAAGGGCATATAGGAAACAATGCTTTTAAAATATTACAGTAATCTTTTCTCACTGTCAGGTAGCTTATACCTCAAACGCCAACCTGACTTGTTTTTTAGGAACTCATTCATATGAGTTCCTGAACTCATATGATATCGAAGTTAAAAGTCAGTCTACTGATGGGGCTAGCTGATAACTTTTTCACCACTGGCAGCACCCCAGCTGATGATGGCTATCAAGAGCCTAGACTTTTTAACAATAATTCCAGGTTTTCTGCTGTTCTGTTAAAAGCAGGTGGGAGAGATAGCATAGTTTCTCATGCATTTGTATAAGGCATGAAGACTGCAGTTAACAGCTCCATTCCTGAGATAAACTGACAGTTTCCACTGTGAGGATGAAGCCCACCTGTTAATATCACTGTCAGGACAGAGCTTTAGGCTAAGGAATGAACTCTTGCAGCTATCAAGAACCACCTTAAATATTACTGTCCTCCACCTTTCAAAAAAGACATTCCTCTTGAGCCTTGTCGTCTCTGAAAAAAAAAATATGTAAGTACATTTACATAGATTTATACATACAAATATATGTATGTTTGGTTTATATATAAAACAAAAACAAGACACCCTGGAGACATTCAAGGTGAGGCTTGACGAGGCCCTGGGCAACCTGGTCTAGTTGGGGGTGTCCCTGCTGACTGCGGGGGGGTCGGACTAGATGACCTTTGAAGGTCCCTTCTGGCCCAGATGATTCTATGATTCTATTAAAGAAAAAACAAAACCCCTCTTAAAACAAAGCATTACTCCAAACACACAATTTTCCCCAAGAGAGTGATGAGGCTGAGCTCTTAGTGGCAAATAGATCCATCACTTCAGGCTCGTGCTTGGATATTACCATGAAGAAAGTAAAATGAAAAGCCACATCAAGCACAATGGAGCACTCACGCTCCGTGTGCCAGAACCAGTGGCCGTGGAGAAGAGGACACTCTCCTAAGAAGGAAGAGGTTGGCACAACTCTGATCTAGACTTCCAGGCTGCCTCAGGCTTCAGGTACCCATGGGCTGGGGTAATAATTATGAGGTACTTAACCCTGTCCCAAATCTGTGGGGTTTTTACAGCACCCAAACTGAGGAGGAAGCAAGGGGACCATCTTTTGCCCACCAATATAGAGTCCACTCATTTCCCTCATCTTCAGAGTACAGAAGGGCAGCTCCTCTCTGTGTCTCTAATAAGGACAGCTCTTCTCCATCAAGAACATTATTACTTTGTAAACTGTCACAGTCACATCCAGCCTTCAAACCCAGATCTGCTTTAACTCATGCCAACACATCTGTACTGTGCAGGAAATGTAAGGCTGTCCCAGCTCTTGGAGTGTTTTGGGTGCCTGGAGGACAGGGTGGCTTTGTGTGGAGGTAGTGCTAGGTGGCATCTGTGGGGACAATGTGGAGGTTTCCATGTAGAAGTTTGCTAGGGGAGCTGTGCATGTTTTTAGGGGACTGTGAAGCCCAGGCTAAGGGGCAGAGCTGGGGTAACCTGCGTGGTGCAAATGGGTTGGCACAAAAAGGGGAATTTGGGGCACAAAGACTGAAGACCTGGCTAGCTGCTTCAGCCCCATCCTTCAGCTTGACTGAGCTGAGGATGGTCAAGCTTGACTGAAGTCTTCTCACCTCACCACACCACGGCAAGCCTGACCCACACACAACTCAGGAGAAGGGATGCAGAAAACTCTGGTCTCAATCGATAACGTCTGTTAATCAGATTCTGAGTTTCCCCTCTCTCCAGGGCAGACCAGGATAAAAGTGCCATGTTGTCCTTCCCCAAGGTTGTAGATAAACTAGTATAGAAGGTATCACAAATTATCAAATAAATTACTAATTTCTTATCCCATTATTTTAATGCAAACAAAGTTCAGAAGGATGCAGGAGCTTTTCTTAGCTAAACAACAGGTAGTGCAACACCCCTGGAACCCTGGTGGGGAAACGAGGCAAAAATCAGCCTTTTCAGGACATTAGTGAGTATGTTAATACACTCCGTTACCTACCATTGTACTGTATATAATAAAAGCTTTACATTCAGGAAGTCTCTCATCTTTTTGCATAACCGGAATAAATCAAATCAGTTTTAAAAAATATAATTAGAATTAAACCCAGATTGCATTTAGCTGGGAGAAAGGCACGGGCTTGAAAGGGGGAGCAGAAGCACATAACTATGATGGTCTGGTTGAGAGAGCTGGTCCCAATATGCAGGGAAAGGCAGAGGAAAAGGGGCACGAGGGCTCTGTCCTGTTTGGGAGAGGTGGCATGAGGTGTGGGACATAGTGAAAGGGAGGGCAGGGTGAAATGGGAATAAGAGGGTTGGGTTCTGCTTGGGAGAAGTGAGGTGTGATAGTGCCGAGGGAAGGGAAGAAGATGCAGAAGGGTTGTGTCCTGTTTAAGAGAGATAGGACTTGCAGGGATGGGGAAAAGAACACAACAATTGTGCTATATGTGGACTTGGGGTGTGAGGAATGCAAATTTATTTCTAGTATAAATTAAAGCTACGTCTCAAAGCACGTGGGCAGACTCTTCCAAATGATCAGGCTTCACTTACACAGTGTCCTGCTCTGGAACTGGGATATCCTGGGGGAATAATTGCAACAACTGCACTGAGGATTTTGTTCAGGATGTGAAAGGTGCCCAAGAACTCACTTAGAGAAAAAGTCATGCCATTAAACTACTGAATGTGGAAGTTGTTTAAGCAGATGTTACCTTTACGTTTACTGTCTAAGAAGTGCAAAATACTGTAACTGAAGAAAAAAATAATCAGATAAATAAACAAAAAACCCCAATATGCTATTTCTTAAATTCTAAAGCTGAAGGCCTGTGCAGGTGTTTACCCAGTGTCCCTGGGTTTGGAAAGGCAACCTGGATTAGCATGACCGGCTGGATGTGGGAAAGCCATGAGCTATCTGGGGCTCAGCAGGGTGTCAGTTGGGCAATCTACTGCAAGGATTTGGTGGCTTTGTTGCAGGAGAAAATTATACTGGGTATTCATGCAGGCTATTGCTAAGCTGTTTAAAGCACTAGAGAGATTAATAAATAATTTAAATAGCTTAAAGGCATAGGAGGATAGATTTATTGTAATGAAGTAACAAATGATGCAAAATATGGCAGGATCCCAAACTCCATTAAGAATAGGTGTGTGACTAAGTGGCATCTTGGCCAAATGCAATGCCAGCCTATGGATAGGTGTGTTATTTTCACTGAACAGCCTACAGATGCTTAAGCAATGCTTAAATGCACAATACGTCTGCCATTCCTTTCTGTGTCAGAACACTGGAGAGACAAAGGGCTCTGGGTATTTATCTGGAGCCCCGTAGGAGGCCACAGAAGACCCAGACATCGTGGAGTTAAATACCAAATTTTAAAAAGTCTTTACCTTGAGACAATATTCCATCTCAGGTTATACTGAATAGTGAGTAATACCAGGGAAATGATCCTCAGACTCGAAATTCCAGCAACAGCTCATGAAGAGTAAGCAAGCAAAGCTGAAATGCCCTATTGACATCATAGCTGACAAAACAACAGTAAAGTCTTTTCTCTTTGTCATGCATGTTGTAACTAAAACACGAACTGGCTAAGGGTACAATTCTTGAAAAAATACTACATTAGTATTTTCCTGGAGGATGCCCACTCATAAAAATGGTGTTTCCACTAAGACGAGGAGAGTTTTGCTCCAGGAGCTGAGAGAATTTTCTACACAGTACGAAAATTACCATATATTTCACCTGTTTTCTTCCTGAAAATAGGAGCCGAGTAACAGTTGTACAAATAAAATGTTATTATAATATAGTTAAATTGCTAATTCACATAAGAGTTACGTTACATAACTCTCCTGCCCCTTATTTTGGAAAAAAAGAAAGGGCAAACACATTCTTGCCTCCTCTGGATTAAAATGTTGCTGGCAGAAATGAAAAAGCTAAGGAATGCAAGGAGAGTTTTTTTTTTTTTTAACAACATTAAACAAAGCACATAAGCTTTACTGAGAGCTGCACAAAGATGCCAGAAAACCCTATAGCACATACCATTGTCACTTTAATCTACCTCTCAAGTAAACTGTCAATCCCACACACTAGCCAAACTTTCCATACCATCTGGCAGGAAGTTTACACAGAACCCAAGAAAATTCCTCTGATTCCAGTCTGGATGGACCTAATGCTGTGATTGGTAACTAAGCAATACGTTTGGACACTTGTCCCACACATAGCCAAACTTCTTGGCTCTCGGAGAAGACATTTGGTCTTTATTGAGAGAATGGAGAAGGGTAAACAAAAAATATGCCTTCAGGTATTGATTCAACGATTAGGAAGCTGAACACTTGCAAACTATATATCAGCAGAGAGCAAGAGGTTGAAGTCTGGCCCTGCTGGAAGAGATCCAGATGTTGTCTACAAGATTTACTTAGAAGAACAAATAAATTCACTAGTTTTATTGAAATGAGCTATTGCACTGTTTGCATGCTTTATAATCAAGCAATAACAGTGTTCTACAATCAAGTAGCTCAGTAATGCCCTATAGCAACACCCCAGTAACTCTTCTGGATAGGGTCTGACTTCCAGTCAGGAATACAGGTTACCAGCCACACACATCTCACTCGGAGAGCTAACTTATGACAGTGGTGGTACGGTCTCGGGATTAGTCCTTTGACTTTTCTGTGGCTGCTGGAGATGTGAAAATATGAGCAGGCTTTCAACTCCAGAAGCCTCAAACACATACGCACTACACAATAACCTGACTGGGCAGGGAAAGCTTTTTAAAAATGGCTTCATGATCCAAACCCAATACACTCTTACTGTGAATCATGCCGCTTCTTATCACCGTTCCCAAATTGCACCTATAAATAACTTCTGCACAATATTAGCAACAAGCCACCTGAGTGAAAAGTATACCGCATAATGCATATAAACAGTGCTCACTCACAGCCCCTTATACTGGCTGAAGCACCATCTGGTTGAGTAGGAATATAGTGTCTTGATCAAATATATATGCAAAAAGTCAGTATTGCTCAAATCCAAGTATTTTCTTTTTCTCTAACAGAAACACAAGAAAGGACAAACTGGTTGGGTCAAACCATGAACCTGCTGGAACCTTCACCTCCTGCCAGAGCTGAGCTTCGAGGGAGTTGCTTCTGAGGGTCTGAAATAAATGGGTTTCCACTGCTGGTTTCTAGATGAGCCCAGACAAGAAGTGCAGAACCACCAAGAAAATGGTTGTTACTACAACATTTTCAGGCCACATTTGAAGCAAGAAAAAAAAAATCTCAAATTAGAAGTATTTTTAAATCATATTACTATCCTCTTCTGTGAATTTGTAATATGCAATAGCTCAGATATGTATTCAACCTTTGGGTGCTTACTAAACAATAATGCAATATGAAATGTTGAGGAAAATTGGAAACTTACAGTGCCTGAAAGAAAGTTTATATCATATTTAGGACCTTTTTTTTTTTTCTTAATGCAACCAGTGCATCTTCATTGCATGGTTACCCTGGGTAATCTGTATCTGAGCCTAACCAAAATCCAGGTATTCTCCCATCACAATCTATATACCGTGACAGTATTTAAATTATAGGTGACTGAGACACCATGGCTGGGGTTCTTTATGCTCACACCCTCTTTGGCATTTGCTTAGCCAAGTTTGTCACCTGTGAGGAAACATATGCGTCTTCTGAGACACATATGGGAGAACATTGGGGAGAACATTGGAGGATTATCTGCATTCAAGTCACTTTGCCTCAAGCTTCACTACAAAATGTGTGATTTGCAGCCCAATTTAAAGAAAATCCCACTCTCTCATCCGACTCAGTCAATTTAACAGCTCTCCTGCTTTGAAGTTCAGACAGACTTCTTTAATGAGGATAGAAGCAAAATGCTTGGGATAAAACTCAGATAACAGCTCCAATCAACAGGCCAGTGACAACACACCTAAAGCCCATTTCTCCACCATTAGCAAAGCAGGAACACCACTGATTTCACCTGGAGGGACTTGTGTGTGTGACCTACAATGCAACAGCGACAGCAATTCTAACATGACAGCGGCCAGAAACACAAGGGAACTGCTAGAATTGTACATCAGAGGGCTTTAAAAAAAACCCACATAAATGCAAATACAGTAATCTAAGGCAAATACAGGCAGCTCAACGCGCAAAAGAGGAACTGGGTTGTACCACGTGAAAAAACAGACAAGAATATTTTTAATTGCATCAATTAAATATTCAATGCAATGACCTCAAAGTGTGCTATTAACATGAATTAATTTTTCTGTTGCAGCTCTCCTCTTGTAGACATCTCTTAGTATTTCCAATTCGCAAATAAGAGATGCAGATTATGAACCTGACCCAAAGCCAGCAGAAGACTTTTCTCCGGCCCGGGAGGGCAAGCTATGTGTGATCTGCTCTGCAGGACAGAGAGAGCATCTACCAGTCTCACTTGTACACCTTCAGACTAAGAAAAAATGTTGTGCTTTCAGCTATCATGGGTCCATTTTTTACACCTGCAACAGAAAGATACATCAGGTCGTACTTCTTTGACAAAATAATAGCCAGGAAACCAATGCGGCAAGGCCAGAAGCTATCACTTTTATTATTAAAACGTACGTGAAGACCTAAGATTGGTCTTGGACTACTTTTGAACATCAAGGTTCAGAATTAAAACAATCCTTTACATGAATTTTATTGTCTTTCCACCTAATCATGGCTGCACACACTTAAGACAGTAGAAGAATATGAAAGCAGCAGCTCAGGCTGCTGACTGAACTAAACTGAACTGCACATTTTTCCCACACTTGATGATTTATTAAACTAGCAAATGCCTTCTCAGCATCAAGAGACAAAGCTCTATCTGAGAAATCGCTCTAGAAAAATCACTAGGAGATCTATCAGTTGTAACACAACAGGTTAAAATTATCCGTTATGGTTGCTCCACTAATTTCTATTGTTTAACATCCCCAGAAACAAAACCAAAACCCACAAAACAAGAAGAACAGAAGGGTCTGGGAAGAAAATGGAAGTAGACTTGAGTTTACAGTGAGTTTTGTGTTTTGCAATGGAGGTTAAAAGGAAGCCCTAAAAAAAGGAAGCCCTAAAAAGAATGGGGTGAAGAAGGCATCCGCATCTTCCACTGCAGATCAAGCTGTCCACTCAGCTCATGATTTCTACAGTTACCAGAAAGTTAAATGTTGTCATCATTATATTGCAAACATTCCCAAAGTATTTTCTGAAGAGTTTGGAAATCGCCAAAAAGAAAGAAGTGCCAAGAAGTCCAGAACTGTTCATTTCAGAGCAGTATACTAAGTTCAGAGTGTATAAATGAAGAATTCTACATAAAACTGCTCACAGTGACCAACTAATTGGCATCTTTTTGCCCTTTCTATGAAAAATGACAAGGGATACTAACAGAAAAAGGAGCGTTGGTGGTCACGTCCAGTTGATTCGCTAATTCAGCAGCATCTGCAGACCCTGCTATTATTTTGTAAGCTGTTACAAAATCTTGATGTTATTGATCAACATCAAGGCTGCCACCAGCTTCCGTTGACTCACTATTCATGAGCTTATTACCCTATTGATTCTTATCAACATACCATACTGCAGAAGAACGCACGGCTGAAATAGCAATGAGTAAATTTTTCTGCTAGGTATTTTCCTTCTCAGAAGTGATCCTTTGTAGTTTTATGCATGATAGCAAACCTTTGTGTATTTCAAAAAAAACCCAGCATAAAGGATTTAGGCTGTCAGTTTTGTACGTCCAGCCGGTACAGGAAATAGTTTTCCACGTTTTCAATATGCAGTAGGAAATTTTTTCATTGACAGGTGGACACAGATTATACAAATCTTTGCTTAGTTAACACCTTGGAGCGCAAGTAAAAATATAGGCAGAGTCAGTGTCTTCAAAGGTTATATTATGCTGACTGTAGAAAAAAATGCATAGTATTGACCCGTCTTCATTCTCTCAACTATTCCCCTATTAAAGAGGTTCTTTACAAGCAAAATGACTTTTTCTACTCCTAGCTTAACCTGGGCTCTGACTGCTAAATTAGGTTTTTACTGTTTGTAAATTGGTGGCAACTTATCTATACAAAACTGGCTGAATTCCAGTTACAAACCTACTGCTCTTATATCGCCTTTCCCAGAGAAGTATTTTAATCTTTCTTTTTTTTTTTTTTTTTTTTTTTTAAATAAAATCACAACTGTCCTTCAACCCTCACACAGCAGCTTCACAGCCTTCTTGTCCAGAGAGCCAACTGCCCAGAAGGATGCTGAAGGAGCAGTTGGCGGGTTCCAAGTTGAAAAGAAAAGTTGCGGTTTTCCAAGATCCAACCAAGAAATGTGGTGAGAGTGGTACTATTCTGTCAGCAATATTAGGATTTCTTTGCTGAGCTCTCTTTTTAGTGCTTTTAGTGCTCTCTTCTTTCCTGCCCACATCCATGCATGATTTTGATGGAACGGTCAGTTCGCAGTAGTAGTGCCTATACCTTAGCAGCAATGAGCATCATTGTTACATGACCTTTTATTATTATCTCACAGTGATTTCACCTTACGCCAGCTCATAAAGACAATTAATAAATACACTTTAGAGAAATAGCTCCTCCCTTCTCACCCCTACCCATCCTTGCTCTTTACAAGGAGGGCTTTCTTAAAAAAAGATTTATCTTAGTACCAGAGCCCCGGTGCTTTTTTCCACCAGAGTATCTGTTCTCCTACCACGTGGTGCCTGGCTAATGCCATGCAGTCAATTATGCAGTATCTGGGCAGAGAAGCAATCACAGCACCTATGAACGCAACGTTAAAGTAATCACCTGATTCCTCTTTCTTAGCCTGATCCTTACCACTGCTGCTAGAGGGAAAGGGTCTCTAAAAAACAACCTCACGCCCTTTTTTTCATTCTCTGTCTCTTTCCCTGTTTCGGTAAAATGCTGGGTTTGTGTTAGGGACAATTATAGTCAGGCATATAGAAAGGAGAAGGGTTTGTTCGTAATATTCCACTTTATCAACTTGTAGAGCTCTCGAATTTCATACTGTAGTATTTAATACAGCAGTAGAAATATAAGCAAAATTATACACACTCACACCCACTGCCAAGGTTGGGCTTGGCTACTTTTCCTCTTCTTAAAGAGGGCAAGGGAAAGTGTTTACCATACTTGGACTAGAACCATCTCAAGCTGTAACCGGTCGTACCTTTTTAACTTGCATCACCGTGGGATGTACGTATAATCAATATGATATGAACCGTTTTCATGATTACATTACATTTTTCATTTACGAGTTTGAAAAATGATTCCTCCTGCTGTTTTCATAACACCAGTACCATAGCATTACACAATTTTCCTTGGGAGGGATGGGAAATATTAAAAAATGACAAAACACAAAAGCAGAGTTATATCCCCATAATTCCTCTGCTCCCACTGGTAGCATTTACCACCCGACCCTCTGTAATTCCTGCTGAATGCCTCGGCTCTCACCCTCACGGTCAGAAACTTGAATCTCCAAGTTGAAAAGAAAAGGTTATCGCCTCAATTCATTCATGGGCAAATTGCTCAAACTCGGCTGTCAATCAACGGTCCACTCCAGCATCCGAGCTGGTTTGTATCTATCCTGGGTGTTTTCTCCACAGGCTCTCACAAGCTGGAGCAGAGAAAATGTGTTTAATGACACCATCGTGCCGATGACACAGTACCTACCGGTACCTACACTGTAGGTAGCATTTGCATTATATGTTTACTGTTTGCAGAGCATCTGGAAGACATCAAATGAAAAGGAAGACATATTTCTCTTTCTGAGCACATATTCCAACAAAAATGAGAACACGAGTCCACAGGAAGCACTTTGGATGGGGAAGCCTGGATGTAACTTTGCCTTTTCTTCCTCCTCCCTTCCTATCTTCTCCACTTCTTTCCATCCTACTCCATTATCTTTCTGTCCTCTGCATTTTTAATCCCTGTTGTTCTCTTACTTTGGAAAAAAAAAATGTATCTAAAAAGGAAGAGAAAAGCAGATGCACTCATATCTTACTTCCATAGTTTCAGTGATTTATGGATTTTGAATATGAATAGAGATTGAAACTAATCAACAGATGGTTGGAAACATGAATATTCATGAATTCTGAATCCCTGTATTACTCTGCCAGGTATTGTTTAGATGTAAAGAATATACGTGTTGTTTAATCACCACTTTTGGGAAAGAAAGCCAGCAGTCTCTTTAACTGTCCCGTGCCTTATGAAGTGCATGTTTTGGGCAATCAACTGTGGTACATGCGTGTCTCCTTCGAAAAGGGAAAAAGAACTAAAACCTGACAAATATCTTTATGAATCTCTAATGCCCTCTGCTTGAAAATCAAACCATCCCCAAATTTCACTTCAATGATAGGCAGGAATAAAATACTTTAAGTACTACTATAAGCTAAATATTAATTTAGATGTGTAACTCCACAACCTAAAGAAAATCTAAGGCGCTCACTACAAGGAACCAGTAAAGCAATTAAGTGTAAGTATTTATTTACACTTAGGCAGACAGTAACATCTAGCAGCAATCTATTTTATATAAGTAATAAGCTGCTGCCACCTTCTGAAAAAAGCTCAGCATGACTACGAACGTCATTTTTCTCACAAGGCCCAAGTAACATGGGATGGGCGTTCTGAGACAAGAAAACCAGGCAACAAAACAAGTTCTGCTCCAGCATCAATGCAAAAAAAAAAAAAAAAAAAGAAATCTGCTGCACTGACACATGTTCTTGGTCAAGAAGCTAGTCTGAGGGTGGCCTCGGCACTTCCAAGCACAAATGTAAACATGCCGTCCTTATCCCAACTCAGTAAAACGCTTTGACATCTACCAACCATCAAACAGGCCAACGTGCCACTGAGACAAACCAGCAGCACAGTCACCTCTCTTTAGCCATACCCTTCTTTACCTCTTAAACACCCACCTGCTTGAAGAGGAGCCTGCTCTCCTTGGGGTCACCTTCCGACCACAACTTCCTCGTTATAAAGCAACAGAAAGTCAACGTGTCTCTCGGTGGTTTCTGCAAGAACAACCTGCCTCTCCAGAGGTGCTGTCACCATCGCTAACAACCAGGGGCCACCATTCTGGTAGAACTGGATAGCCCAAGGGTGATGGCAGGAGCGACCCTCCACTAAATGGGCCAGCTACCACTAATCAACACCAGCTGAGTGCTGATCCTGGACTGGGACCTTCTGCCCAAGCAGAGGAGCCCCAAATCCTTGGTGACTATGAGGAAGCAATGACCTGGTGGATTTGCTCCCTCTGCCAACTTCAGCCACCATAATGGTGGTAGGAGCTTTATTTATTTTTTACATTCTGGTGGCACAAGTAGTATCAGAGGGTAAAACGGCAGAGCAGAAGCAAACCTGTGTCACTGCTGGCAAATCAGTGCTTCACAGTCAGTATCTCTGAACAGATGGATCACCTCTCCAAACAACAGATTCATGGCAGCTTAGCCTGATTTTCAAGGGAAATGAGGACTGTATCATCTTACTGTCTAGCTGTTCCATCCTCCTATCACCTTTGACTGCATTGACCAGTTTCAACTAAATTGGACAGGAAACAGAAAGTCTCAAAACCATAATTTCCAGAAATTTGGAGAGCCCACAGAGCACATAGCCAGAGAAAAGCAATCTTCAGAAGCTGCACTGTTGACGGGCCAACCGCTTCAAAGAATCACTGAATTACAGTC
>JAOXNO010000024.1:53732575-53745187 GCA_028565335.1 Limnodromus scolopaceus | reverse complement strand
CCGCCGCGGCGCCGCCGCCGCCATTTGCCGCCCCGCGCCGCCGGGGAGCTGGCCCGGGCGGTGGGAACCCTCCGTGCGCCTGTCCCGGGAGCGGGGAACGGGAGCCCGGGTCGTGAGGCATCGGCTCCGCGGTGGGGGAGGACGAGGAGCTCCAGGCAAGGCTCCCCCCCCGCCCCGAGCCGGGAGAGGCGACCCAGCCGTGCCCGGGGGTGCGGGGGCTCCGCGGAGGGTACGAGCTTGGAAAACCCTCGCACCTGTGTCCCTGCGGAGACCTGGGGAGCGACGGTGGCAGCCGGGCGGTGGAGGGGAGCCGGGCGGTGAGATGAGCGTGTTCACGGGCTCCGCACCCCCTTGGGGACCGGAGGGGTCCTGGCTGCAGGATCCGGTTCCCCCGGGGGACCCGCGGGTGCTGGCCACCCCGGAGAGAGCGAACCGCAGGTACCAGCCCCGCCGGAACCTGGTGCAGTACCTTGAGAGCAAGCACAAGCCCTTCCCTCTTCTGGGGCTGCTCTCCAAATGGTGCCACCTACGCGGGTCTATCCTTCACTGAATTTAGAATTTTTCCTACTTAAGAACTTGGGAGCCAGACTGAAGGAGAGGAGGATATCTCACAGGTAGTCCAGAAGCAGGATGGAGACTCCTCTGGAGTCTGGGCCACATCAAAAAAGCGGCAGTTTGCTCAGCCCTGAAGCGTATTTAAGAACAACATAATCCAGAGCAAACAGCTGCAGATGAAAACAAGTCTGGATTTCTAAATTTGGAGTCCGTTTCCTAGCATCCGATCCGAAGGATTTCCTCCTCATACTCCCCTACCTCCTGTTGTTAAAGAGTTGCATCTTAATTCGCTTTGTCTAAATTTTATTACCTTCTGCTGACAGTACTTTCCTAAATGCCCTCTTCTTCAGCGATATATCTCAATTTAAGTAAATTAGCCACTGCATGCAATGGGAAGAAAGCCTAGTGGTGGTGCGAATGTAAGCCATGTGTCCAGATGGCGCCTGCTATTACTGCTCCCTTGGCAGGGGAAACCTCAGGCTTGATCCTCCGTCCAGTCCTGCCTGTTTTATGAGAGTGCCAACGGGAATCCCCTGGAGATAAGAGAGAACAAGGGCTCAATTTTTGCAGGAGTTACGATGCTTAAGTATTTAATTTTTTTGCAAAGTGCATGGGCAGGTAAACTAGAAAGCTATAGGGAGGAACTTGTGGCAGTAAAGATGATCTTAAGATACCAGAAAAAAACAAGGTATGATTTTGACATTTGCGGTGGGGAAAGTATTAGATCCACGGTACTATTTGCAAGATTGAAGGCGTAAGACTAGATTTTGCATCAATGTCACAGAGAATTAGGCTTCTTCGAAAACCCTTGAAAATATCTGCAAATGTTCTTCATCATTTTGAACTGCTTTAATTCCATTAAAACCTGGCCATAATGTAGAGTGCAGTTATGGCATGATATAAATAATACTACTGTTCAAATGATACTCTGCCTGTTATAAATCTTGAATTCCTTGAATTCTTGATGCCTTGCCTTTTAGGTAGCTTTTGTGACTATCAGCACTGGGCTTGCAAGGCAATTTTAGTTCCTAACCTGCAAATTGCTTTGTGTCCTGTTGGGTTTATTTAAAAGTCTGTCTTGTGGGTGATGGTGGTATCGGAAACAGGGGATTATGATTTCTTAATGCAATTACACTGGAGCTGAAGCAGAGCCACGAAGGAGAATGAACTTTTATTCAAACATCTGTCAGCCATGACATAGACCAGGTGAGATAAAATTAAGATTGAATTATTTTGCTGTCTGATGTTATGTTACCGCTGCAGTCTTGGATTACTTTGAAAAATTAGCCTGGACAGTAGTGCATCATCACAGGACGACGAAGGCACATCTCTTCTCCCTTGTGTTGAATGAATTTAGGAAATTTAGGAGACAGCTTTGCATTTTGAGATTTTCCTTTGTGAGGAGATCATGTTTTACCTGTTGCTTTTGGGGTTTTTTAGAGTATTGTGGCATTGAGTATTCTGCTGTTCTTTTTTTGATTAATCCCAAACCAATGTTTATCCATAAACATGGTGTTCTTGTAATTGCAAAATATTTCTGAGCATTGGTATACAGGGATCTCAAGGGTGTTGTGGTTTCATTTCTGTTAAGGATCTTGAGTAAACAAACCCCAGTTTCTTATTTAATTCTGGGAGCAATTAATGACAAATCTGTATTCTTCAGATCAAGTGTATCTCTGTGTACTTCCAGAACAGTCAGCGGTGGGATGAGTTTTTGAGACTGAACATTTCAATGTAAATCCTTGTCCTTCACTTTACACCCAGTTTGTGCTGGTTTGGCTGTGGATTTACTTTGCAATTCCAGGCAGTTTGTGCGGTGTTAAAAATGTGTGCCCTTTACTGAAAGAAGAGGTAGGTAGTTTTGCCTTTGTTAGGCAAATTTTTAAACTTTGTAGAAAGAAAGAGGACTTGAGTGCCTCACCGGGAATGTCTGACTTTTCCTTCTGCTCTACTCACCAGTGGTGAGCGATGGGAGGATTCAACACTAAGGTAAACTGATACCAAAGACATTCAGGAATCAGCAGTGAAATAACCTTCTGTAACAAAGCCTTCATTCAGAAAACTCGCCGGCAGCAGCTTCGTTAGCGGCAGGACAGGTCTGTATAAAGGATGAAGGAAGCAGAATGAATTGAGCCTGTTGTGACCCCCCCCCTAAGAAAAAAGTGTTGCTCATAAAGTTGCAGCCCCTTTTCCAGAGAGCAGCCAGCTCCTGCACCTCATAGTGTTGACCTGTTCGATCTTCATATTGTTTATTTATGTTCAACCTAAATAAAAGTTAGAAACAAGTTAAAAGAGCTTGATTTTTCTGCCTACCTGTGGCTGGTAGTCCTTTACTCCTATAAGCGGTGGTTCTAAGTGGCTCCTGAGTATGCCTCCTTGCTTTTTTACGCTGGCTTCTTAGAAGCATGCGTTGCCCAGATTTGGAGGTATTTCACTCCCTAAGGATAATGTATTCCATTGCTTAAAACCTCTCTGTGGAAAAAAGAGTCTTTAGCTCCATAGGCTGTCTCCTCCCATGCCAGATGTCTCTCTCAGGCCAGTTTTTTCTTTATTAGAGCAAAAGAGGAGCTGATTTGCCATTGATTTACTTGTCTGAAGATGTTCTGGTGGCTTACAAGCAAAGGCAATGGTGCCTTCATCCTTTGGGACCAGAGGCCCAAGTGTGGTCCATCTTTTGCAAAGAGCTGGCATGAATTCCTGTGACCTCCCCCAGCGTGAGGTGCTCCTGCCATTGCAACTCAGGCTGCTGGGGTATAAAGTTAGTCCGGGAAGAGAACACCCTTATTGTGGGGGACCCAGGGGAAGTGGGGCTTCTCTCTGCCTTTGCAGGGCATTGATCAAGTCATTTAAGCCAGACAGGTGACATGAAACCTCTTTGCAAGGTAGAAGTGGAAGAATGGGCTGTGCAGTTTCATACCCAGGTTGGTCTCTTTTTGACAGTCATCGGTAAAGTAAACCACTGTCTGAGGACTGTAGGTAACTCCTATATACCAAAGAAAAGTTGTCCGCGCACCATAACGATGGTGTTTATTAACAATAAGGTTGGGGGGGGGGGCGTTGCACCTAAATGATGCTTTCTAAACATAGTTGGTTTTGAGAAGTGAGTGTGTACAAATTAGGTAAAGCTTCCCATGCCAGCTGATGAGCAAGAACTGTTTTACGCTTTCTAGTATTAGACCTTGTTTTCAGTTATTTGTACGTTTCCCTAAAGTAAGGCATTTGCCGTGAAATTTTCTATGCCTTACCTACTGCTGAGAAAAAGGAGAAATAAAAACTTTGCCGTTTAATCAGTGATAAAAAAATTGTCCCGTCGTTCTGATGAGCTCCGTGCCTTCGAGCGAGTTCTGGAAACCAGAGCGGAGCACGTGCGAGGGAGAATCCCTGCCCTGGTGGGGAAGCGCCTTGTCTTCCCTCGTGCAGCTCTGCCCATGCCAGGTGAAGTTACAGTTCACCTCCTCTTCAGTAGGTGCTTTTCTGAGCTTAACGTCCACATCCTTTACAGGGTGTCCATTGCAGAGGTGGAAGAGGCACCTTGGGACTTAAGGGTGCTGGACATCTCATGGTTGCAGAGAAGGAATGGAGCTTGGGGAAGGAACTGCAGAAAGATACCATCTTGGGGCTAAAGCAGCCAAATGAGGACTTGTAGAACTAGATTTTATCCCTCTCTCTTCCCTGCACTGCCTGAAGGTTGCAGAGCAAATGACTTAAACCACTTCTCACAGGCCACGTCACTCAACCTACCATCAGTTTTGTCACTCTAGCCTGAAAAGCTTGTGGTCAGATTGGCAAAAGTATTTAGTACTCACAAGTTTGATGAAAAGGAACTGTACTTTGCATATAGCAAAATGGTACGAATCCTAAATAGTCTGAAAATCAAGCTTTGAATGTCTTAAATCAGGCACTTAAAATCAGTCGTGGTTTCTGATTATTTTTAATCGTTATGTTATTGTGCACTGCTTCACCGGGGTGCCAGCTTATGTTAAATTAGTCTTTCACTCCTGTAATGATGTATGATAAAAAGAGACTAAAAGAGTATTAAGTTATGCAGAGTGCTAAAAAGGTGTGCAGCGACTGCCATCTGAATAGGTATGTGATTCATATTTAAATCCATTCTCCTTAGTTCAGATTAAAAAACCACACTGATGCTAACGATCCTGTCGCATTGGGGAAACACCCGTGCACACAGAGAGGTTTTCTACGCCCTGTGCTTCTAATGTAGCAGTTATTTCCTGAAGACATCGCTGAATATGGAACAGTTAACTAAAATCTAAGTAGATACTCTTTTGCTTAACAAAATGTGCGCTAATGAACACGTCCTGTCTGTCTGGAAGTTGCACAGTGGTGAATCAATACCTTTACCAAGAGAAAATATGTTTTACATAAATAGGCACTCAGCTTCCCCTGATAAATAACTGAGCTTCTCTATTTTTTTTTTTTTTATTGAAGAAGAAGAATACGATGAGCCCCCACGGTGCAAGGCAGGACAAGATATTGTGCTGCAGTCACCTGTCGACTGGGTGCTTTTGGACGGCCGAGAAAGCTCAGATGACCACGGAATTGTGCAGTACGAGTGGACGCTGCTGCAAGGTGACCCATCGGTTGAAATGAAGGTACCCGCGCGGCTTTGCGCATGGCCAGTCATTCACAGATTGTTGCGTTCATTGCAGCACAGTTTTAAATGTAGAACTAAAAATATTATATGTATTCCAATGGATATGGCTACCCGGTGCCAAAATTAGGATGACTGTACAACTCGAGCATTTATTTCATAGAACCGTAGAGCAGCCCATGTTGGAAGGGGTCTCAAAAGATCATCTGGTCCAACCTTTTGTGGGTCAGGGAGCCTAGATGAGATTATCTAGGGCCTGGTCCGGTCACATTTTGAAAACCTCCAGTGATGGGGACTCTCCCATGTCCCTGGGGAGGTTGTTCCAGTGATTATTTCTAGTGTTTTATACAGTTTGTCTGTATCCAGGATGGCATGAGACCACCAATAGCAAACAAGTGGATGCTACTACTCTACTGTATTTCAGAATTTTGGCTTCTGTGATCCAGGATAGAGACACCTTATTCAGCTACTAAAGATAATAAGATATTTTCACCAACAGTCTTCTGTCAAATGCTTATGGGGAAACAGCAAAGAAATGCGTGACGTAGACCTTGTATCTTGAGATACTCTTTTATTGCGTCTGTACAATTTCTGTGCATCTGTGCAATTTGGTTTCAACTTAATATTAACTGTCAAGAGAGGGATTCTCCATCCTACCCTTCTTTGTGAACGCTCTAGCAGCAGCAGCAGCAAAGGAAGGGAAAAAGGTCTCAAACCCATAGAGTGTACTCACAGTCTGTTCATAGACCACAACATTCAGGGCTCAGCAGGGACTCCACCTGCAGCAGGAGGGACATGTAAAGGGATGAGGGTGTGGACCATGGACCTTGCTGTTGCTGAGATGCTGCTGAGATGGGTAGGAAGAGTTTAAACAGGACAGGGTGAGCAATGGGAATAGTCCAAGACCCAAGAGGCCATGTGTGCCAGTGCCACCATGAGCAGTACCTGACGGTTCCTGCTTGTCTCTGCTCAGCACAGTAACGTCAAAGACAAGCTGCACAAACTCCCAACATCAGCAAAGTTACTCAAGAATTGTAATGGTGAAGCAAACCAGAGTTTTGCCTAATGTAATGAGCTGGCTAAATGCATTGAAACCTAAAATTGTCATCCATGGAAAAACTCAACAGAACAATTGGTTATTCCTTAGTCTCCTGGAGGGCAGTGTAGGTAATGTGTAGGTCACTGAGAATGACCACGTCATGGCTAGGAAACGTGCTGCTGGATGAACCCTAAGAAGAAAGTGGCTTTCTCTGGTGAATAGTTACTGAAATTTATGCACAAGTAATTTTTTATAACCATACACCTTGCAGAAAACTCAGCAGGGGTATGCAAAAGTATTAGTTCAGAGAGTCCTACGTACTTTGGCAAGGTTTATCTTCTACTGCTAGATCCACATCTGTGGAAGGGTGACCATAATCAGCCAGTTCTGAATTACCTGAGGCTGTATTGCCATTTGCAACTATGTCAAAGACCACTGTGAGTTTGTTTATCTTCATTTATTATTTTATTGGCTTGAAAATTAAAAAGTCAGAAAGCTTTCATAAGGAGTGCAAAGAGCATAATACATAGAAAAGACCTGAATGAAGTTTAAACATAATTGCTAGATATCACCAGGATAAAATAAACATTTTATTATCAAGACTTGCAGCATTATTTTCTGTAAATAGCAATCATATACTCCTTAAATTTGTCTATGATATAGTAATATATCTAGAGTAACACAAAAATTAGAAGTAAATTTAAAAAATTAAAATTCATGTTTTTACTTTTACTCAAAGTCACTCCATAAAATAGACACCAGTCATATTTATTTAAACCTGCAAAATTAACATTGATCTTGGTGATTGCTTTATATTTGATAAATCAAGACAATCGTGACATAGGTTTATGTTTAGATAGATATTTTTCCGTTGTGTTCAAATGGGTGAGTTTCCTCTCAGGGATGTGTACCCTGATGGTTATCCATGATAATTTAATTTTTTAGAGTTCAATTAATAATTGTGATTATCTGTACAGTCTTCAGTTGCTGTCTTTAGTGCTTTAGTTGCTATCCTGAAGTTACTGGATCTCATGTCATCTATTCTTGGAAAACTATATACGAATCCATAGCTACGAGGGAGAGTGGGGCTGTTTAAATAAGATAAAAGGCAGCTGTTGCGCTGCACTTATGTACCAAAGAATAAATAGAAGGCGCAGGAGGGGGAAGGACTGCTATGAAGAGATCTTATCGTATTGTAGAAGGAAGCCAGTGGAAATTTTTTTCTATCGTGACTGATTATTGCTTCTTAGATAATTTGCTTTTCAGATTGCTACCCACGTGTTTAGCTGCGGAGCTCTGTGACTCTTGCGGGCAATTCTTGGGCTTTTAAAGTGCTGATTATCTGGAAGTTTACTGTCTAGTTTAAGCCAAAGTTTGTAAGAAAGCAGGTACAGTCGGGCATTCTTCAGGGCAGGACAGAGATGAAAAGGAAAGCACAGAGGTCACCAGGAGGAGTAGTGGTGTATTCAGAAGTCAGTGGTGTCAGATTCAGCAGTCAGATTCAGAGAATCTGGCTCTGCACTGAGAAGAGAGTTGGACTCCACGGCTCATGAGTTTTAAATACCATATTTGCTCTCCCAGCACTCACAGTGAACAGCAGGAGGTGTTTTTTAGAGCACAAATACCAGCTGGGCAGAGAATGGATTGAGGGCAGCCCTGAAGAGAAGGACTTGGGGATGTTGGTTGATGAGAAGCTCAACATGAACCGGCAATGTGCGCCCACAGCCCATACAGCCAACCGCATGGCCAGCAGGTCCAGCGAGGTGATTCTGCCCCTCTACTCTGCTCTGGTGAGACCCCACCTGGAGTACTGTGTCCAGCTCTGGAGTCCTCCACATAGAAAGGACATGCACCTCTTGGAATGGGTCCAGCGGAGGGCCACAAAGACGATGAGAGGGCTGGAGCACCTCTCCTATGAAGACAGGCTGAGAGAGCTGGGGTTGTTCACCCTGGAGAAGAGGAGGCTCCGGGGAGACCTTATAGCAGCCTTCCAGTACCTGAAGGGGGCTACAGAAGAGATGGGGAGGCACTCTTTATCAGGGAGTGTAGTGATAAGACACGGAGTAATGGGTTTCAACAGAAAGAGGAGAGATTTAGATTAGATATTAGGAAGAAATTCTTTCTTGTGAGGGTGGTGAAACACTGGAACAGGTTGCCCCATCCCTGGAGGTGTTCAAGACCAAGTTGGATGGGGCTTCGAGCAACCTGCTCTAGTGGGAGGTATCAAAGACCAAAACATTACAGGTTGATACACGTGCTTGATGGGGCTGGCTAGACTTAAAGGAAGTATTTATCCTGTGTGAAAAGCGTTGTGCAGAAATGAGCTGCCTATTTCTAGAAGTTTTTGGATGGGTCCTTTATACCAATTTTTTTTGCTACTGTGTTTCTTTAATCAGGTACCACAGCCAGGAACACTGAAACTGTCTCACATCCAGGAAGGCGGGTATGTTTTCCAGCTGACGGTGACGGACACTGCGGGTCAGCGGAGCTCTGACAACGTCTCTGTGACCGTCCTGCCCATGGTTCATTCTGCAGTAGGTGAGGAAACGATGGGAGCCGTTGCCTGTGTGACACCTGGGGGTATGACACTCAGAGCAATGGTCTTGATGGAGGCAGGAATCTTATTCTCCATTTCTAGTGGGTTATTTTGCCCTTATTCGTTACACGATGGCATCTTTCTCGGTTTTGAATTGTCGTTTCAAACTGAGGAAGCAAGCGAGCATCATTGTTTGTTAGACCAATGATACTTTCAGGCTTTTAAACGTTCAGCCTCGTGGTGCTAATGAGCGTTGGAAACATGAAATACTGCCGTAGGTATCAGTTCATTGTACGGTCAGGCGGTGCGTGGAACGTGGCAAGGCTTGTGCCATAGGGAAGATGCAGTTAAAAGCAGTTAATAGTAGGTATGATACACATTAATAATAATATTGGCCTGCATCTGTAGTCTAAAAGATGGGATGGCTCCCTGTTTTCATGCATTTAAGCTTTTCTGTGTAATGGTTGCTATCGGAGCCTTATGTTACTGGGGAAACTGAAACTGGAATTGACCCATCATTTTAAAACTCTGACCTTGAGAAACACGTAAAAAGCATAAAAGGTAGCAAGTTAGAGTTCAGCGCCTGTCAGTTCTGCACTCTTGAATGTAATGACTTCTAATTACATTGTAATTAGCAAGTTGCTAATAGAGATCTACTGCTCTGGCCCAAGGTAAAGGTTAAACTAGCATTATGGCTATGTTCAGCTGGACCAGTAAAAACTTTGCTCCGCACCACTGCAATATCTCTACGTGAGAGGGTGGTCCCAGTGGCAATAAATCGGTATTACAAAAAAAAAAACAGTTACGAGTCTCTTTAATAATGGCTGTATTCCAGTAATGGATGACAGAGTTGTATTCGTTAATGTTTAGTTCAGCTAAAGCAGCCAGAGAGGTTTGCTGGTTTATTTATTTGCCGCGGTGGGTATCTATCTGTGGTATCCTTTGGGAGAAACATGTAGAGGATTTGCTGCCTTTTTTCCTTCTTCTAAATCCCCGAGTCCGTTTGCAGTTCACGTGCTACTGCTGGAGTTAAACCAGTCCACGGAGCCTTAGTGCACTCGAGACCGGTGATATTATTAGTGCTGAAGTTTAGGAGATGCATTTTCTAAGTAGGATTTTAGGGGTTTTAAATAGGCGCCTGTGTTCCTGCCGTGCTTTCCTTAGCGTTGCGCAGCAGGATAGTAACCAAAGACTGTGACCTCCTTATGCAAATCGATTTGCTGTTACAACATTTAACCAAACACCGAATGTGATAGTGCTTTACAAAGCAATGAACTGCACCGCTGGTGGAAAGACAAAAGCACAGATGTAAACGCTTGATAATGACAAGGTGAGAATGGGTTTCGGGAAAGCTTTGAGTATGCAAAGGGAAATGTCCAGGGACACTCTCCATTTCCAGGGGAGCCTAAATATTAAAGCGGGCAGCAACCAGTTCTTTCTGGTGAAGGTCACTTGTGAGAACTTGTGTTTAGTCCTGTTCTGGCATGTGCTGCGTTAGATTTACATTACTGACGTAAATAAATGATGAGTATTCTTTTAGCATTTTAATTAGGTTGCAGAACACGTGCCATAAAAGCTCCCATATAGTCCATATGCGTGCATGTAAAATAACATATTGTCAGAAATACAGAATGGGTATGTAGTAGGAATTACGTGTTGCAGAGATGCAGTTACAGCCATAGAGATCTCATTTATTTATTTTTAGGACTGTTCCTGGGTCTTTTAAGCCAGGGAAGATCTCCTTTCAGCTTAGGCCAGCAGAGTTTAAAGTGCTGTAGGGGTGCTGCACAAGATGTAAGGTGCAACAGCCTCCAGGTTGAGTATTCCTGTAGTAAAACGAGATTGCCAGAATAGCGATGAGGGTGCCAGGAACAGCTATTAGCTGTATCAGCTTCTGTGTCAAAACAGCATCATATAGCTGAGCCTGCCTTTCTTCAACTTTCTGCCTTGTTCATGGCCCATCTTGACATGACATCATTCCGCTTTTTCCCTTGGGGCTGCAGACTTTAGTCATTGACTGAGTATTTACTGCTTGGAATTCTCTTTGGTAATTTGGGAACTGTTTCTCAACAGCCTGTGTCGGGGTTTGCTCTCGCTACCAGTTTATCTGCGACGATGGCTGCTGCATTGACATCACCTTTGCCTGCGACGGCGTGAGACAGTGCCCTGATGGATCGGATGAGACTTTCTGCCAGAACTGTAAGTGCCCCGGGCCACAGCATGGATTGTGAAGAGTAACTGCAGCCTGAGTGAGCAAAGGGGAGTGATGCCCTGTCCTGTGGCCTCTCTGCCCGTGTCAAGCAGCTTGTGCCCACCCTAGAGCCTTTCGTTGGAAATAACCTCATGGGAAGGTTTAATGTCCGCATACAGCAGAGGCTCAGAAATTAACTCCCTTGTGTTCAAAGCATATCACAGAATCACATGGGGTTGGACGGGACCTCTGGAGATCATCTAGTCCAACGCCCCTGCCACAGCAGGTCCACCTAGAGCAGGTTGCACAGGAGCGTGTCCAGGCAAGTTTTGAATGTCTCCAGAGATGGAGACAAAACCATCAAAGGTCCCCAGATGACAGATTTTGTGTTAGTGTTCTCAACATTTGAAAGATCAATTCTTTACTTTCATGATGATTCTGGAAACAAGGGCCCTGGTCTTGACCTGAAAGAGTGTCTCAGAGGTTCCCTTCCTGGTGTAGTTATGCACCTGCAAGACTGAAACATGGGAAATGTGAGCACATAGGGGAACCAGTTGATTCACCGTCGCTCTGCTCGCTTTCATTAGTCATCCTCAGTGTGTGCCCACGCTCAGCTAAGTGAACAAAAATGATCCGAGGGTGAATTGGCAGGATGGCTAGCCACGCGTTCATTGATGTTTCAGTTGCTGGATTTCACTTCAGGGCTCACGTGCACACTCTCGCTTAAGAACCGACAGCGGGCGATTGTACCTGGAACTCACGTTTCCTCATATGTCTGAACCCGGTGAACTTGTGCAGCCTTGCCTCAAGGCCCGTATCACAGGGTCTCCCATCCAAACACTCCCATTCCCTTCAATTCTATATAAAAAAAAAAAAACCATGGTGATTTTTGTTTCTGTTACCACAGTGAGCCCAGGCCGGAAGACGGTGACTCACGCGGCCCTTGGCACCACCCAGCAAAGGACCGTAGGACTGACTGAAAACACAGACGAAAACTCTGAAGAAAAGACCCTGAAAGCCACTGCCAGAAATCAGCCTCTGCTCTCAGTGGATGCAGAAGTGTCGAACCAATCGCTTTCTCAGGGACCAAAGAAACAAATCAGTGGATTTGTGCCAGGTAAGAATTGAAACGAATCGGTTTCAACAAATCATTCTCTTCAAAGAGAGAAAATGTCTTCCACCTTAAATTTAATTAAATCATCTTCTGGTGCCTGGCTAAGAGTAAGAATTTTCTAATGTACAAAATGCAAAAGAAGCTTGTAATAGTTACGTTACAACTAGGTATTGCTTTGTAAAGTCAAGTCTGGTTCTTAGAAGGTGCAAAAAGAAAGTTAAAATGTATGAGTGCTAGGAAAAAAATACGGTCTGAAGGAACAAAACATGCAGTGAGCTAAATGCAAATTCTGTCACAGGTTCAGCTGCGTAAGCTGATGTATAAGGCTCATTCAATCTGCAGGGGGTACCTTCAGGAGAACATTAAAAAGTACTGTTCAACTTGGGTGACAGTAGTTGCACCTGTACTGATGCTCATCAATGACTTTTTTTCCCACCTGAAGTAATATCTTGATTATTATTGGCACTTTTTTTCTGAAGTGTGTC
Organism: Limnodromus scolopaceus; assembly: GCA_028565335.1. NCBI lineage: Eukaryota > Metazoa > Chordata > Aves > Charadriiformes > Scolopacidae > Limnodromus > Limnodromus scolopaceus. Next base: position 53,732,658 of record JAOXNO010000024.1, on the reverse strand, counting down.
TCCAGGGCAGGAGAAATATTTTATCACTATAGAGAAGGCTCAGTCTTTGGTAACAAGCAGCCCCAGATCCTCAGTGGCTGCCA
>JAOXNO010000024.1:53704447-53726406 GCA_028565335.1 Limnodromus scolopaceus | reverse complement strand
TCCTTGTCCCTGCACCTGGCAAGGCTTGAAAACACTAAAACCTTGAATCCCACAGAGCCTGGCTGGCTATAAAGTAAATATTTTCACAAATTCAGACACTGGAGTCTTCTAAAAGTGCAAATTTCCCCAGCATTAGAAGAAAAGTTAGTCCTGTGTCTCTCAACCCAAGACAATGGGTTTCCCCTGTGACAGCCAGGAATAAACACCCCCAAGCAGAGCTGGAGCTATGGCAGCAGCCAGCAAGCACAGCACAGGAGTCCAGGCTGTCCCCGTGTTGTAGTTGCCACAGCCCTCCCAGGGACCAGTGCCAGAGTTCCAGGGACTCTTCTTTATAAGAAGGGGATGGTGGCAGTCCCTGCTGTGCAGACCACCAGCCTCAGGCCTGGTACTTCTCAGGGAATTGCAAACTCCATGGCTGGAATGAAATTTTAAAAAGTTTGCATCTTACCAGGGTGCCTGGGCAGCTTTCAGCCAGATGAAGAGCAAGACAAAGTTAGCAAAATAACAGACTGGCTTGGCAGCTCCTGCCATTAAGAGGCAGTGGTCTCAATAACGTGTGTTTTCATTTAATAGCTTTAATGCTATTTGGCTTTAAATAAGTGATCCTGAACTACTGAGCCAGAGCACCTCGGAGCACTGCAGACAGAGCTGTGGCAAGACACCCTTGTTGAGATGCTGGAGGTGTTTCCCCATCTCCCCGGGCTGCTCCCAGTTGTCACCTCCTGCTGACACCCCTTCTGTAGCTGCTCCCAAGGTTGGGGCTCCCTCGCTGATCACAAAGGAGGGCTCAGAGCAGGCACTGCTTCTACCCCATCTTCATGGTTGTGTTGCTAACTGCTCCCATGGCTTCTCATGCAACCTTTAGGAGCTGGGGAGTCTCATACAGTGTTTATACTGCAGCAGAAGGGAGACAGTCTGTGTGAAAACCAAACTCTATCACCATCACTAGTTTGTCAGATCTTTTCCTGTCCTAAACGCTGATATGTGTCTATCCACTCACCTCGGAGTATGCTCATTACATATATTTTTACTACCAGTGTGCTTGAGACAGATAAGCAGAGAACATTAATTGCTCTGCAGCATATACCTGTGGATATTACTCCTCTCTGTATTAGGAAAGGTCATCACAATTTGTTTTGTCAGTGTATTTTAATGTTGATCAAGATAAGTATTTCGGTTAGACTGCTTTTTGTATTTTCAATGGTTTTGCCCTTCAAACCAGCTTACATACACTTAAGGCTATAAATTATTTCAAAGTAACAGGCATTAATTACGTGGGTTTTATCCATAATTAGAAGTCAGGGTTTTTTTCCCATAATATGGGTTGCTTGCTGCCCCCTTTTGCAGGAGCTCCTCGACTGAACATTCCAGCTGTAGTCTTTCCATAGGCTGCAGGATTACAGCAGGGGCAGTTCCAGAAGTGCATTTGCAAAACAAAAAGGCTGAAATAGGTCAGTGTGATGCTCCATTTGCTTTTTAAATCCTAGATAAAGCGGAAGAGTTTCTATTCCAAACCCCACAGAGTGAGCCAGCGGCAGGAACTTGTAGGAACCCAAACAGGCCACCCCAAAGAGAGAAGCCCCAATAGAATTCAATAGTCATGCACCCCTGAGGTCTGCACCTGCTGCTTTCATCAGCATCAGGAATTTGGACTTTTTTGGTTTCTAATGGCAAAAGCTAAAAGAGTAGAAGCAAAGGGAAAAGCTAGAAAAGATTTGGAGAGAGATGATGGACATACCAACCAGATGGAGACAACAAGCACATAGTAATTAGTACGAAAGAAAAGAGCCCAGGGAACAATAGGCTTGACCTGAGCAAGAAGAAAACATGCTGTAAACAGGGAACATTTAGAGAAAAAAAAACCAACCACAAAACGACGTGTGTAGAAGTACCTTTGCTATATATTTTTCAACTAAGAGTTACTTAAAACAAGTCAGAAAGTGAGAATGTAAGGCTACAAATATGTTTCTAACACAACAGAAACACCTACTGAGCACTGCTCTCTGAACTGGAGCTCTAAAACACCAACAAAAAGAAGTCTACCAGGGCTGAATCAACACAAAAAGCCAGTTCAGAAACAAGTTTTTAAGGATACCCACTAGAATTTTAAGTTTTGCATTTGCAAGGCTCCTGGCTGACAGTATATTATAAACTACTCATAAATCAATGGAACGTGTATTTTGAGCAGGCAGAAAGACAACAGCCAAGGCGGAAAGGTTCAGTGCTGTGAGGGACTGAAGAGTCTCAGTTTGCAAGGGTGTCCTCAGCTGTTCGGCCAACAGAAATGTTTAATTCCACTTTAAAGACGATAGAGCAAGAAATTTTAACATAGTTCTTCACAACTACCAGCTCCTAATGCCCAAAAGAGAGTCATTAAAGATACCTAAATTCAAAACAAAAGACTGAACAAGACAGGTACAGAGGGAGCAGGAAACCTGAATGGGTGCAGGACAGTGGAAAATAAGGACTATGGGGAAAGCATCTCGGAAAGCTAATTCCATGCGCAAGAGATGACTTTCCTGAGGCTGCCTCTATAGCCAGAGGAGATGAGCTTCTCCAGAGCTCTAACCAGAGCTTTAGCCCAGGCAGATGCTCTGAATCACCCATTTCCCTAAACAAAGGCCTTTGAGAGCAGCCTCCCAATCCGTGAGGCACTTGAAAAAAAAAGTTACTCATTAACCTCAGACACCCCTTCTCCATTACAGCCAAAAAAAAAAAGATTTGGCAGAACACAGTAAACAAGATACTTCATCTATTCATAATAAAGACAGCTAAGACACAAACATATGCCTAAACATGGCTAAAAAAAGGACTTCAGCTTCTCAGTAGCATCAGAGCATCTATCAGGTCAGTTCCTCAGAAACGCGTGACAAAAATGGCTGGACTACAAAGAAACATCGAAAGATTGAAGCGAGATCTCAGAGAAACTCCATCAACAGTCTTCACAAAAATAATCTGTTGTTGGATTATTAAACCAACAATGTTGGATTATTATTAAAACGGAGCTTTGTTAAAAAGGCACAGGATTAAGTCTTTCCAGTTTTCAAGTTTGGTGTGATGAGACACAAAGTGGGTTCTTTCCATCTCCCCTTCCTGAAGCTTTCAGGCCATTTTCAACAGGCAGCTGGAGCTCCTCCATACATATTTCAGCCCTAACTACACCCATTCAATTCATAATTTAAAGAAATATGATTTTAGTTCCTGAGCACATTCTGCCAAGCATCTCATTAACACCCTGCCAAGAGCACGAGAGAACAGTAACAGCCTTTCACGGGAAAACTGGGAAGGCATCAGCTGCGTTGTGAAATTGTGCAGTGTGTAAAACTACCACCCCGGGCAGAAAGCAGCCCCGTACATCAAGGATGACACGTGGGAGGCAAACAGGACAGGTAGAGGAAAGTTTACAGCGTCTCTGCCTGCGTGAGGCTGAGTTTGAGCTCAAGCTGCTTTCCTCTCGCCTGGAAACCCAAACCCTGCCGCTGGGTGCCAAGCACACAAGCGAGTATCCGTCGCAGCAACGGCAAAAGGGCTTTATGACACCTGAAGTGTCTGAGCACTTCCAACTGGCTTTCAACCTTTCACAGTGATAAGCAGAGGGACAGAAAGTCAAAATCAAGCCAACAAAGGCAAACTGTATGAGCCCACAAGACCAACTTAAACCCGGTGCTTGAATCCATCTATTGTGTACCGCAGCAATTAAACTCTAATATACATTTCCTGATGTGTAAAGTCTGGGCATCCTGAAATGCAAAAAGCCAATTTCAGACCTCCTTTTGGGCACCGCTTCCCCCTCCCATGGTTTTTGGTTTTGTTTTGTTTTGTTTTTGGTTTTTTTGGTTGTTGCTGTTTTGTTTGGCAACAACGTGCTTGCAGGACTTCATCGTGCCTTTCTCCTGAGCCAGGACCACTGCTCCTTCACTTCAGCAGAACACCTCGTTTGGGACACATCATTTGGGACAAAAAACAAGGGTTCCGTAAAAGTAATCAGTATTATTGATCTTTCTAACTGCATCATAGTATGTTCAAATCAGGTAAATGGAAGCAGAGACACAAATCACAAGCTCAGTTTGCACTACCTTTAGCATCATGTCAAAATCAAGAAGGGATTGCAACCATATCTTCTTTCTGTGAACTGCATTTAAATCAAATGCAGCACAGCCCAGGGTATGTTAACGAGTAAAACAAAGAAACCCCTGCCTTTGTAAGAATGGGTTAAAAACCCTATTTCTGGCAGGAACAACAGTATTAGTCCAGAGTAAAATTCCTCTGGGCATTTTAGCTTACCTCATTGTGCTGATGGTTAATTCCCCAGTCCCTCCACACTCACAAAACCCCGGAGCTTGTCACCCTGTCACAAAGACACTGCACACGCGGAGAGAACCGCTGCCAGCTGGACGCTCCAGAGCCTCCCTGCTCCAGGCCTTAGCACCCCTTTCAAACTCGCTGACTGCAGAACATTTCAGGAATCATCCAGGTGGCTTCCATCAGCAGTGCTGGGACACGCTCTCTCTGCCCTAGTTTCCCCTCAAAAAAAAAAAAAAAAAAAGTCATGTAATGGTCTCTATGCCCTCGAGTTATCTGGCCAGTTTGAATGGAAGTAGGGAAAAAAACAGGTAATTCCTGCTACGTAAAGAGAAAGCACCCATACGGCACACCAAACTGCTCTTCTCTGCCAGCACCCACAGCTGTTTGTGGGTTTTCGAGACACGGCTGTGGGCTCTTGATTCCTTCACCCAGACTCTGGAGGTCTCCTACTGCCTGAGCCCTAGGAACAACTGAACAAGTGATTCTTACTGGTTGAACCAAATCTGTTCTCCCAAGTTGTTCTGGCTTAGAGGGGATCGTAACAATCCAGTGAAACATCACTTATAAAAAGATAAGCTTTAATCCTTGCAAGTGGTAGATCATGCACTCCCAGCCAGCTGGGTTCAACCACGGACGGCGGGCAGGGTTCATGCGCCGTGCACACAGCCTGTTCCCCAAAACACACAGAAGTGAACTGAAAGAAATTCCAAACAGCCAAGTAAAACTCCGCTTATATTCCACACGGTATTACCAGGCTTGGTACCTGCTGCAATGTATTAACTGCAAATGGACACACAAATCTGGCCATTCAGTAAACCAGTACTTGTACGTGCTTTCATTCTTTTTGGATATGTGAAGTCATGGGAAGGTTAAAAAACCCCACAAAACCAATCAGACACCTGGATACAGCTTCCTCTCAATTTATTTGGCAAAGTAGCAATTCAGACAGTTCACACAGCACTTATTCAAGCTCTTCAAATCTTCTGCATTTCAACTTGTCCTCTTCTCCAAGAAGTTTTTACTTCAGAACCATTGCTCCATCATGGCAGGGTCTTCATTTTCCAATTCCTAAATGCTACTCCTGGATTCTCCTTTCCGTCCGAGTACCTTGACTGTCACTGACCCCTTCAGTGGAATGGGTGCACTAATCCCAACAGCCTTGGTCCCTGAAGTCTTACACCTCCTGAAGTGGTTCTCCCCCCAAAAAGTTGTCGCCGGGTCTCAGCTTGATCATTTCTTCCAAGTTAGGCTAGCTTATTACACTGTGTCCAGAGACAAGAATTTGGATACAGTTGAGCTCATATCTTTCATTTAACTGATTAAATTAGTGAGAAGATGTAAATAAAGCTGAACTCAAACTGAATGATACAGTGACCAAAAGGTTGAACATTAGCATGCATCATTTAAAGATATTTCACTTCAACACCAAGAACTAGATTCACAGTTGATTGTGGGTTAGTACAAATTTGTCAGACGCAAGTGGGTTTTTCTGAATTGTATTTTCTAGAATACACGCTACATTAATTCCTTTATAAGATTAATCTTTGTGTATGTGCTCCCAGGCTGCAGTCAGATCAGGAGGTGGTACATTAACTTCAAAACATCTGAATAAATTAAGTGATATACATCTCTTACATAGGAATAGGATGGGGCTGACCTGCAAAAGGAACGCAATTTAAAATGTTCCTTTTTCATATTCAGAGGCCTTTGAATTTTAACCTTTATGCTTTCAAGGATCAATCCTATCACAAAATTATTGCTGTTCCACCATAAAAAGTCAAATATATTTTTGCAGTGATCACTATGGGTTGTTTTTAGGCAAGTTATTTTATTCTATAATCCTTTTTACCATAAAAAAGGAAACAATGATAACATGCTGTTTACTTTAATTCCTGGTTGCTCAAATCTGAGCAAGATGACTCAAGATACACTTCCTCCCTTTCCCAAAGCAGCTCACCTCACTGTACGGCTTTGCAGTTTGCTGTTGACATTTTACAGTACCGAAACAGAAAACCTGGGGCAGAAAAAAGGTTTACAGCCTTCCAACTACTCTTCTATATAAAAATTTATCAATTGTATCTCTAAGTGTACTTAAGAGTACAGGATTTGTTATTCCTTCTGCGTGCATCACGTTCCCCTTGTATAGCAATTAACAATTCATCTTCTAAAAAGCCAGAATTTTTCCTGGGTGCCCACAGCTAGAAAAAATGAGAATGTTAATACAGCAAGTGGCTTTGCCAAAAGCAACTTTCTTTCAGAACCACACTGGATACGGATTGCTAAAAAGATGTATCTCACTACACACTGATCCTAATCTTCCACACAAACACACAACCCCCCTTTTGCTTTTAATGTTATTTGGCAAAGCACTGTTGCATAAACTGTTCAGTGACTGGGACACAGCTAACATCCTATTTACAGAGTTAAATCCGTGCTTATCACATCAGTAGTGAGCTATAAACCAAAACAGAATTTCAAGACTCCATTAATTAATTTTGGAAGGAAAGGGAAAACCATGTCTGTTATGTCCAACTTGAACAGCAATGTTTGATAAGAGCGGACCCACCTCTGATGTCTTGAAGTTGTATATATACAAATGCCTGGTTTTAAGGTAATAAAGCAGCTGATTGTATCTACTACATGCTAGTCTATGACACCATGTCAAAAGCTTAAAAAGGAAGTTCATCTCCTTTTAGTAGCATCTAGCAGACATCGGAACACAGAAAACCTGGTATTACCTACGTAGTGTCGTAAGGTGCACAGAAGCATTTTTACCAAGGGACACAGGAGCCGAGAGAAGTGAGTGTTCAAGTACCCCCATCAAAATCAGAGTTCACAAGCTATAGGTCTTCATCTGCAGTTTTGCAGAAATTCACTTCGAACAGATGAAAGTAAAATAAAGGCATGTTAAATAAAACAGTGCCCACATAAAACTTTCCACCATTTCTTTATCAGATTTGCCTTGAGCATCTAAAAAAATAAAACAAACACCACGCTTTTCCATGCTGATAACAACAGTATAACGAAGTCCAAAACAAGCTGCAATGCTGTTGGTTTTCAAAAAGCTTTTAGAACTGGAGATGAGCAGTCCACTGTAACACTATGTTTGGGTCAAGATGATGTAGCTTTTACAATTCATCCCTGTAGAAAGAAAAAACACATGCAGTTTTATTTCTTCTCCCCTTGAAAATCATATTTGAAAAGTTTCTGAATCAGATTACGTTTAAGTGCTTGAGCACATCAGAAAAACTTTAGAAAACTCTTCAAGCATTTTAAAAAAAACCCCAAAGACAACCGCGATGCCATACCATCTCATACTATTAACTGACGTATTGTGAAATATGGGTCCTTCTATTTCACATTTAATGGATCATTTTATTTAATGATCATCCCCCGCACCACACAGCCAGTTACACAGCTACCTGTCATCCAAACTCTGTTGGCTACAGGCTGGCAAGAAATGGAGCCAACTTACTAGACAGTCTTGGCAAAAAACATCCTCTGTAGCTGCCAAAAAGGCAAGTTTAGCTTCAGCTGCAGTCTCTCAAGAAAGCTAGGAACACAATCTCATCTCAACATCATGCAGTTTGTACTACCTATTTTATCTACTTTGCAGGGGAACTTGATTAGCTCCTGAAGGGACTATGCAAAATCAGGGTTAGGTTATGGAAAGGGTTAGGGTCTGTGTGTTAGAAGGAGATTCGGGTAGGAGAAAGGATGCATCAAGGAGTCTCTCTAAATCACTCGAGGAATCTAGAAAATGCAGGGTTTTGTTCCTGCAGGACATTTAAACCACATTGAAACAGGAGACCCACAGAACCCATATTCCATCAGTGAAATTATCATATATTAGTGATTTGTTTAAACATTTCTAAAGCAATAACTTTAATGCGAAACGTCCATCAAATCTGAAAGCTGTGCACCATGCCATTATGAATGCTGGAAAATTCAAACAGAAGTGTCTGCTTTTTTCTTCCCCAAGGCACAAGCGATCTATAAACTCACAATGAGTTTGCTGCATTTGTTCTTTAAGTAGGTGCATCACCCTTGTTAGCCAAAGCAAACACTGTCTGAATTAACTTCACTAATGTGATTGCTGGCTCAATACACAATAGTATTTCCAGCTATCATGCAAAACTAACCCACAAAAATATAGTTCTACATGCACACAAGCAAAAGCTTTAAGGTTACAAAGGCCTTATCCTTCAGGAATCACACAGCATGGAATGACAGCATGCAAAACATTTTAAAAGCAACTGAAAAGGCTGCTGCAACTAGTGCTTAAATAACTAATTTTCTATCTACTGCAGCTGGGAGGCAAACTGTATGATTTGTTAGTGATAAATATTTGCATTCTTTGCACTTTGCACTGCCTTCTAATAGCGAGGTACTAATCAGACAGCTTCAGAGTGTTGCAGTAATTACAGAAAGCAGAAAAAAGCAGAAGGGGGAAGAACACATGTTGGCAGGGGTAAAGAATATGTTTATATATGTTTATAGCCAAAGGTTTTCAAGTTCTCCCTATCTGCCTATTTCCAGAATGGGTATTTGCTTACTTTAAACAGATAAAAATAAATGAACATCTGATACTCAGTTTAAAATGCAGTGCTGGTGAATTGAGGACAAGGACTTCATTCATCCTTAATGCTTCTAGGAGCTGCATTATCAGTTAATATTTACAACTTCAAAAAGCATATGTAAGGAACGACTACTGCTATTGCTGGTTTGGTCTCACATGCCCAATTGCTGATGTGATTTTCATCCTGATTCCTACCATATACTCTCACAGCTTTGTAAAAACCCTGGCCTTCTACTGTAACAAGTCATTCTTAATCCTTTAAACCCGAGCTAGATCCTCAAGAAATTGTAAGCCTAAGAAAAACTCCATATTTATTCTGAAACTATTAAACATGGTAATTTTGCCCAGCCACAGACAGCAGCAAGGTTTTTGCATAATGTTGCTGAGGCACTTAACTTATTTGAAATGTGGGGTTTTTTTTCTTTTACAAAATGATACTTGTACTTAAGAATTCAAATATGTGATAATAACATGCCAATATTTTAATTGTTAGTATTTTGCACTGCTTTAAGCTATTCCTGAGCAAATAACGTTCCTGTGAGTTATGTATATCCTACATGTAATTTTCAAAATAAAGATTTTCACATTCTGCTCATTAGAACATTTACTGTATTAAGGGGATCAGCTTCCTTCAAGAGATTTTTCACTTGCTCTTTGCTACTTGTTATTCTAACAGCAGCATGCCAGCCCTAACTGATCTGTGATGTATGTGTAAAAATTACACAAATTTATTTTCTACTGTCATGAGAAGCTGAGCTTATATGTGCACTATAGTACTATATATATTAGAAGTTACAGAAAAGTCTTAAATAAATCATCAAGTAGGCAACACTTCTCAGCTTTCCACCTCATGCCAACAGCTTGCAGACTTAAATATACATTGCAAAACAGCACTGGCTGATCTGAACTTCAGTTGTAGGGATCAGAAGCTGCCAAGCTATGAAACCTACCAGAGTTCAACTGCTGGTAAAACCCAGGATACTGGCCTATTCTCCCAGCAGTAAAAAAAAAATAATTAAAAAAAAATCTGTGCTGCTACAAAGCTTAAAACCAGATTCAAAGACAACTGCTATTTCTCTGTTAAAAATGCCTTGTTGTCCTCTAGAGCCATAGGAAAGATGTACTAATTAATTTGTATTTTTCTCCCTTTTTCTGGCCACAACTATTTGCTGTGATTCTTAACTCACGTAAGTTCCCTCTACCTCCATATATGCACTCCTTCCTTCCAATCTACTTACTAGCTCCTGCTTAGTAAGCAATATATATATTTAGGTTCTAAGTCATCACAATAGTCCTTCTCAGGCCCCTGAAATTCTAACAAGAGAATCACTCATCCAACATTGTCAATTGAGGCATCAAAGCAACTTTAAACTCAAGTTAAAGTAAATGTCAGAAGTCATTAGTTCAAAATTACCAGTTTAAAAATAAAGTTAAGAAAGCTTGAAAAAACTTTGCCTTACTATTAGGGAAAACATATTCCACATTTCACATTGGGAGTATCTAACTAAAAAACAAACATTCTCAGAAAAATCTAATAGGTAGCATTTCAGGTAAATGTCAGAGTTCATTATTGGGAGGAAAAAAAAACCTCCAACAATCTTATCAACAATAAGAAATAATGTAAGTTTGGGATACAGGTAAGTCATGACATTTTGAGATCTGTCTCTACCTCTTCAGTGGAGGGCATTCAAATTAAGTATTTGAACAAGCATTTATAAATTTATCTGAAATCTGTAACTCACTCTTCTTGATCCACTTCAATTTTCTTATCACTAGGTAGCGTTTGACTTTCCCTTTTTGATACACCATTCATCTATGAAAAATATGCTGTCGTTACTGATTACTAATTCGTATTAGGCTAAAGTCTGAATTTCAGTATCCACGCAGTGTTTCAGCAGCCAATTATTCCTCCCATTGTAATTTTAAATGTAACTAGCTGCAGTATTTGGAGTTGTAGCATTTTAATCTGGAAAGGTGCTGTTATAAAGTATTTATTATTTGCTATGATCAATCATCAAATTGAGAGAGTAGGTTAAAATGACAAAGAAAAGGAATTTTCTCTGCAACCTATTATATCAGTCACATCACATGCATTTTTGCATAATACATAAATTTTAAATTTAACCTAAAATATTTTGCGCAGAGATTCTTTCTGCCAAAGTAAAATAGAAACTTTAACCATATCATTAGGCTGCGTAGCCTAAGGAATTCTGGGCAAACAATTCCTGCTCATTTCAACTGAAATTAGACAAATAGCTCATTAAGGGCATTTGAAACACTGAATAAGAGTTTATAACTTTTTCCAAAAGGGTGCTTAATCATGTTGTATGTACCAGTAAGTGGGATACAGTAACAGCCCCAGTCTAGTCACTGCAGTTTTTGCTATGAAATGTTCAAATGCAAAATTATTACAGTATATCAGCAAGTATGAATTTAGCATGTCATTTACAAATAATTTCCACTAATGCAGTATTTTAAGTTTAAAAAAAAAAGTAATTTGTTAACTTTTTAAAAACAGCTGCTTGTTCAGAGATAAAATGAACAATTGCAAAAGACTCACTTCTAAGCATTCCTTATGTTGTTATTCTCTTTAAATTGTCTCTCCACAAGCAAGTGAACTCTCAGAGAGAAGCAAAACCAGAGAGATCCTAAATTGCACAAGAACCGCCAATACAGCAGCCAGTAAGCTGTGTTCTCAACAATGTGGCACAAGAAGCCTTCTCTCCTCCCTACTTATCAGTAAGAAAAAAACCCATTAGTAATTGGGAAGTTTTATGTGAAAAGATAAACATCCTTACCAGTTTAATGACATAAGTGGGCACCTACTGCTGGATCTCTGGCACACTAATGCATTTCATTTTGTACCAGAGAGAGGGTTCCTGTGTATATTCTCCTTCTAAAGGTCCCGTGGAGTCACATTTAGAGAAGATTCCCACTAATATTTGGAGCTTAAAAATACTACTGCAGCTCAACGAAAACTAGAAAATTATTGACTAAATTTAAGGAAAACCAACAATATTCACAAAATAAAATTCTTTATTTAGTACCACAACACCAATTTAATCAAAATTCAGGAGTCTTTTCCTTCCAGCTAGCCCAGATTTTCTTTTGCTAGCAGTTCCAGTTTTACACAGTGAAGAACGATGCAAAACATCTGAAGGTAGGTTTGACCTCAAATATCACTTAGAGATCAACTCACTGTTGTGCAGCCTAGTAAAGAACTGCACTAACTTCTCCAATATGCGAATAGCTAAGCAAAAATTCAAGTGGTTTCTTGCCAACTGGAAGGTCTGATAGCCTAGGAAAATGCTACTGGCCTATCAATTGTATTTTGAGAAGGGATGCCAATTCTTAAAGTGACAAAACAGTTACCTGCATTAGGAATGAAACTGCATAACATTGTAAACTAAGAGAATGACAAGCTATACACACAGGATTCTTGAGCTGCTCAAAAAAAGATGACTGTCCAATGAATTTTAGATTTACAACAAAGTCTTGCATACGCTACAGCTATTATAGAAAAACTTAAAGATGCTCTTTAGCGGAGTCTCTGATCTCTGCTCACAGCTCTTCAACAGTTTCAGGAAGGTAAACTGAAATCTAGGAAGTGCAGAAAAAAAAAAAGTCTTCCATCTTTGATGCTATCATAGATAACAAATGCTGATTTATAATTAGAAATTTCCTTAGCAGCAGCTGGCTGACCATAAACTTTGGAATCACCAATAAAAAAATGACAAAAAAAGACAGATTCAGCCTCCTGTAAGGGTAGCAGTTCACTGGCAGTTATCTTTGAGAAGGAATTTTTTCAGCTCACAAAAAGGACAATTAAAGAAAAAACATTACAAAAAGTGGACTTCTGAGATTTCCTTTAACAGAGATTTCCAAGTCTGAACCAAATTTAAACGTATGTAGCAAGAAACAGTGTCTATGCTACTGTAGTGATCAAGGTAACCCTTCAGGCTAAGCACTTACCTTTTCTGATAACACCAACGTATATTCTTAACACTTAAATTTAAACTAAATAAATAAAATCAAAGTATTTCAGAAAAGAACAGAAACTGCTAAGAAAACCCGGGGCAGAGAACCGCACAATACTCTGGACTGCAGAAGGCCCAAAGACAATCTGTGACTTCTTCCTGAGCTAGCAGAGAGAACAGAGCACAAACCTCTGAAATCTAGCCCTTAATACACTACTCCACCTTCACTAGCAGCATAGGATAACCACTGTCATTCCAGAAAGCCTTCCATAAATAATATTTATAAGAACACACACTGCTGCTACAAAAAAACCCCATAATTGCTACTATAATCAGATCAGGTGAAAATGCAGAAAAATCTATAAAATTTCTATGCAAAAAGGAAGGCTTAAGAAGAATACTTCTCTTTTGTAGAGTAAGCAGAACATGGACTCCAAACTTGTCTGAAGTCCACCACACTTGCCAGAGGAGGAAACTGACCACAAAGCAAGACTTCCAAAGCCTTACAAGAGGCAGGAAACCCCTCAGTACCACTCTAAGGGAATACTGGCAATATTCGAGGACAAAGTATTAATTTACATAACAAATACAAAACATCTGAATAGCCAGCACGCTTCACAAGCTTTGAACTAAGCAGTAACTCATTAAAGTTGTTCTAAGAGTAATTTGTACATGGTGGCTACACAGCAATCCAAGAAACACTGAAATAAGGTTTCAGGAAGCAGCAGTAACACAAATTGCTTTATTTATACTTCTTATGGACATTTTCATAGCTTAAACTCTAAGTGTTCATGTGTCCAAATCACAAGCTATACCCCAGAATAAACTCAAAAATCTAGATTTAGAAGTTATGAAGCTCAAACATCGTTTTCAGAACTCAATACATGTCTATGCACTTCATTAACGCAGATAATACATTCACAAGCATTTTCTGCCAGGAAGCAAACCAGGACTGCTGCTTTGTTCATTGGCACACTAATGCCTAGCTGGGTTTAAGCTGACAGCTGTGTTATGTCTATGTTACTGGCTATTCAGTTCAGCAAACTGGAAGGTTTACTACCTGTAGAAAGGCTTTTAGAGTTTGCTGTGTTGGTGAACACAAATATGTCTACACCAGAGACAGACGACAGACTTTTAATAACATGTCTGAGAATTTTCTGAACTCTACTCAAGCACATTTATACTTTAGAGAAGAAGGCATTACCTTCTCCACTTTCTGCTACTTGGAGGCTGAGAGAAAAGTGCTTGCAAGATTATCTATATTTCCCACAAAGGATTTTACAAAGACTTTTCTTCATTGGTGACATTTCAGAAAAATAAAAAACAAACACACAATTACCACTAACTTACAGGACAAAATAATATTTATTCTTAAGTAGCATTTTACACTTTACCCTAATTACTGGGCAAGTTAGTTATAAAAGGTTCATTAGAAGGGACGTTTAAATTTAGAAAATACTGTGTTCAAAACAACAAATAAGGAACGTCAAGACACCAAAGACTAAAGAAAACACGTCCGAAAGAAAAAAAGTGCAACCCATGCAATATTTTTCTTCCACTTTTAAATTAACTCAAACTTAGCATGACCTCCTTGGGGTGATGCGGTAATGCAGACCGAGTCACTTTTCATGGTATGGAGTAGCAGAAAGCAATGACAGCAGCAAAGGCAGGCTTTGCAGTCTATCTGCTTTAAAATTCACACCCTTTCACCTTGCGTGTGTGTGGAAGAAGTAAGTGGAACAGAAAATCACTTCCACCTGGACCACTGCTTCTCTTTATCTGTTAAAGGCACATATATCACTCCCATCAGAGGCTTCATTTTGACACTGCCATCTTCTAGTTTGTCATACTGTTCGAGCATCTGGTTTCCCCCTGCAGGACCAACTGGTAATATCAATCTTCCGCCGGGTTTTAACTGGTCTATAAGCTAGAACACAACACAGAAATTAGAATGTAACCAGCCACTTCAGACAAGTTGGATCCAAAGTTTGTTATATTAGATTAATAATTTTGCCACAATTTTTCTATCTACTGTTATGGACTAGATAACCAACTAGGAAAAATAAAAAATGCAAAAATAAGAGTATCACAACAACATGGTACAACAACTGGTATTATAGAAACATTCACAATAATTTCATATAGTTCCAAAAGAAGGTAAAATAGTAATTGGATTAACTGGGTTGGTTGCCGTTTTAGTTCCTACCTAAGAGGGGGGAAAAAAACATGTAAATTGCAAATAATTTTTACACCTTTTTAAACCTTTTTAAGCTGCTGGCTTTAATTGTTTTGATACTTATTGTGCATCAGAACAGGCCCATTGTCTAACATTTTTGGGCTCCCCTAGAGCCCTCAGGATAAGACTTGAGACTTGTGACTTTTTAAAATTTATCTTCCTGGAATAATTATAGTTGTTTGAATACACTCCCTACTCAACAGCTCCTCTTTCGTTCTGTGAATTGAACAACACTTTATGAAACTAGTCTAAAATATATCTCAATAAGAGTAAGATAAATGACACGTAACAGAGTGCCAGAGAAATGTTTGGATTTAATTTTGGTTTTAATTGAAGGTGGCTAATCACAGTAGTCTTAAGGAAAACTCAGTAATTCCCAGCCCCCATAAAAAAAAAAAAATCTTAAGCCCTCTTACTAACAGAAGTTATAATTAAGAACTGTTTCACTCACTAATAAGCTTTACATTACCTTTTAATTGTCATCTGTCAATGCTTTGCTGGGAACACACACTGAACCACCCCAACATAAAATTAAATAGATATAAAACAGCAGATAATGTCTGGAAATGTCTACAGCACCTCAAACCCCAAGTCCTTCACTATTCCCCATTAAAAAAAACCAACTTAACTGGTAACTAACATATCAAAATTATGTTATTGCCATTCACCCAATGAACGGAAGAGAAAAAAAAAATACTATCCTCAAGAATGGACTTCATGTATGCACACTCTGAAGTCCCTAGTTACTCTTCAGCTTCTCTAGTAAGAACTGCCCTGTATCAACTCTGAAAGCTACGAACACACGGCATTGTCTGTATTTCCAGCTGAGCGTATCAGTTTTCCAACAGGCTCAATGCCTTGGAACCTAGGAAACAAATACTTGAATTTTGCATTTCAATGTTTGATAAAACCAAATTCATTTATTAGATAAAATGCTCCAGTTAATTCTCATAGGAGAGGGCTGTGCACAAGTCATTTTAAGATATGTTTATTAAGAGTAGAGTTATTAGAACATGTAACTTTTGCAAACCAACAGGAAGCCCAATTATAACAGAAACAAATAACACCCATACCATAGAGCAATACCACCCTCTGATACTCCCAGCAGTGCAAATCTACAGATATATGTATGTAAAATGTTCTTTACAGCTTAGAGATCACTGAATCACACACATAAAACATAAAGGCTTACTGCTTGGGGCACAACTGGTGCTGCAGCTCCTACATGAATCGCATCATAGGGAGCTTCTTCTGCATATCCCATTCTTCCATCTCCCACTGCAAGAAAACACTTTCTTTTTTTTAACGTTTTCAAAAGAAGTGGACAAAACAGCTGATCTACCATATCTATAGGTAGATAAAAAGCTATCCTCAAATTTCAACTAAAATTCTGCTGAGCAGTAATAGCATGATGAAGTCAGTTTAAAAATATTAACACAATTGTAAAATAGATGCAACAAAACACCTTCATAGGTACATGCACACACTTACAGAAGATACAAAATATTACTGAAGCACCTGAAATTACAAGGCATGGATTTATAACAAAAGTTCTTGGATATACGGAGTCCACCCAGAAAAGATACTTAAGTAATTACGTGCCCTGCCATTCCATGCAGGTGACTTTTCCCCTTGTGTACCCTGTTACCCTTTACTTCGCCCTGCTTTCATGCACACCATCCCTAGATTTATGATTTGCATTATATTTAAGGCATTAAAACTCAGAAGCGCACATCAGGAGAGTCCCAAGGTGAGGACAAGACAAAGCAAGTATTCACATGGACTATACACCTATGGCCGCACTAGGGGTTGGAATGAAAGTCCACACCTACATGCGTACATTAATGCAGCACCACACTGGTCCCACGCATCCCCCTTTGCCAGCAGATGGGTCTCACTACCTTTCCTACAGACAGTTGCAGGACTGACACAGATAACCAGGTCAGACCTGTGGCTGCCTGGAAGATGTAAGGAATAATTAAGTTCTTCAGAGGGCCACCAATGCAGCTTCAGCTTTGGTGGAGAACTCATGGAGAAGCACCCTGTCACAGAAGTCTCACACCATCCCAGTTATGCAGGATGAAAGGTGAACAGATTAGGGTTTTTAAGCCGCTGAAATGTAACAAACTAAACTAGACCCTGAGATAAGTTTTGAAAGAAGATGATACAAACGTGGCATCCAAAGTATTTACAGGAAACCAACAGGAAATTCAGAACATGTTAGGTAAGTTAGGTAAGAGTTATTTAGGAACAAAAGTAGTGAATAAGGCTAAACCATCCATAAATTTGTACTCAGTAAGTGCAAAAGCCCCAGTAATCAGTCAAGAAGAAAAAGCAAGGAGGTTAATGAACATAGTCTTCTTTCAGCACAAGCAGTAATTTGGGGTATCCTGTCTTCAGACTGTGCTTCGACTTCTGTGCAATCATTATTATCACAGGTTAATTAAAAGTCTGAATGAGTCAAAACAAGCTCTAAGCCTCTGCCAAAGGCTGAAAATTTGTCAACTTTTTGCCTTCCAACAACTCACAAGGCAGGAAAAAATACATGGTAGCCATAGCAGGTTTCACTTTGACCCCAGTGACAGGGAGGGCTACCTGGACAGTAACAACACACGGAAGTATCAAAGAGTGTACAGAAAGATCTGGATAGCTCCTTGAAACAATTAAAATTAGGCAGTTTGTCATCTTTCGTATTAGGTCCTGAAACAAGACCCTGCAAGGACCTTCTACACCCAAAGCTTAAGGACTGTAAGAAAGCACATTTCCCCAGCAGCTGAGCAGCCCCTTAAAGCTCAGTGATTTACTTCCTCGTACCACCAATTCTAATCAGGTGCCCAAACCACAGCATCAGGACAAGCTCCAACTAAGGGCCACAGGCAGAAGCTGTGCTTCAAAAGACTCCATGCTATTGATCACCAATTCCACTAAGCCAGCTTTTATTATCATTGCCAGTAATGAAGATGAAAGTTCCAGTATTTCCACGGCTTAATGTCTCTGACTCTTCCAAAGTGGGTTCTGCTGGAACAACTATCTCAATGCAGTTAAGTATATAATTTATATTTGCTTATATCTTAGTAGCACTATAAACCTCCTTTAAAGAGGAAGCAGTGGTGTGTTACCTTATCAAGCTGCTATTCCATTGGAGAAGGCAATGGAGAAAGACCTCTTCAGCTCAAAAATACAAATAATGCTTAGAATGATGTTACATGGGCAGACAGACCCTCATTCCCTAAGATGTAGCAGTAGGTATTAAAAGGAGTGATCTGCAGTACGGCTAGCAAAAGAAGATAAGATTGCTAAGTTGAAGAAACAGCTGTGAAAGAAACTGCTGTTGTCTTCCGAAGAACACACGTATTCTCAGACTTAAACGCACCTTGTGCACTGTCCAGAGAAGTCTGAATGTGACTTCTGCATATATCATTTTGCTGACAGTGGTAAAAAGGACACAAAACATCTAAACCTTTTGTTCTTAGAATCAACAGTCCAAACCAAAGCTACCATCTGCAGAATCAGTGCACCTCCACACAAAAAAAAATAAAATAAAATAAAAAAATCATACTCCTTTATATGCATCAGGCACAGCATGGCTCTTCCCTTTTAATATGCACAAAAATTCTCCTGGCTACAGCAATCAGGTATATATCCACTCACAATGGGAATACACTTTTAAATATCCAGAAGGTTTTAAAAAAAAAAAAAAAAAAAAAAAATGGAAGTTAAGGCAGCATTAATACATTCAATGGGATAAAAGTTATTATATTATTCAATGTCCAAGGGGAAACATCAGTCCAAATTTTGAGCTTGTGCTTACATCCTGAATAACATCACCCATCCTGCTCAGATCTCCAGTTACATGCAGCCTGTTAATGAAGCAACCATGGCAGTGGGTGGTGATGAGGGGGGAAAGTAGCATCAGGACTTTCTGAAATAAAAGGGTTTTGTAGCTTGTTTTTGAACCTAGACCCAATCTGCTGATCGTGGTACTCAAGTCTTCAGTGTGTCTAGGCAGACCTGTTTCACACAGAGCTGTAGCATGAGCACAGAACCAGAAGAAAACTAGTTCACTGTGGTTAGAATGCTCTCATGCCCTCTGGCTACATCTGCATCAGCAAATGTACAGTACAATAGAAGCAGATCTGTACAGCAGATCAGTTTTTGCGGAGAACCTGAGGTCCATGCAACATGTGCATTTCAGAATGATCACTCTGGTCCAGTTCTAGTCTTACTGGCTTAATATCCATTAACGTATCAAACATATTTGGTTGCTTCTCAGAGCACATAATCCAGTCTAGCTTCATCCAAAAGAAATCAAAGTTTGTGCTCTCTGGGAGTAGTCTCATGTGAGCCAAAGTGTGATAAGTGGAAGCAGTTGAGAGATTGACCTCAAAGGCACCTTCCTGATTTAAATTAAAAACAAAACAAAAGAACAAAACACACACACACACACACAAAACCAAAAACCCCAACAAACTGAAATAGACACACCCTTTGTATACCTATTCCCAAGTATGGGGAATACTCCCAATACTCCCAAGTTCTCAGTGCAGTTCTATTACTAACTCACCCTAAAATAATATTGATGCTTCTGAAATGCAGTTATGGCATACCTGAGGTGTGACAAAGCAATGGAGAATGTTTGAAGCCTACTTGTGAAAAGCCAGGAACTGTCATACAGTTCCCATCACCAATCAACCCTGGGTTTTTAGGGTTTTTTTGTTTGTGTGTTGGGGAAGGGGGTGTTGGGGCTTTTTGTTTTGTTTTGTTTTAAAAAACAGCTCTGTCTGAATTCTAGCTCCACGTCAAAGAGCTCCCAGGAATCCAGCACAGTTGAAACATTCTTCTCCACCTAATTCACAAAAGTGTTACTCATCCATCTGTACTTTTTAAAATGTACCTCACAATAGAAGTCTCTTAGTCACCCTGCTATACAGTCAAACATAATATAGATTTTGATGTTTACTCGGAATTCTACACCCCCAAGAGCATCAGATTTTGTTTCAGGTACAACCAGAGGCATAAGCCCAAATTGCTCTTGTACAGCAACAATAGACATTATCCCCTCATTCCCCCTCTCCAGCCCAAACAGTCTCAGTATAACTCCTACTCCAAGAAAGTTTAAGGCATAAGCGTTCTCAGTGGATGACGCTGCATTTTATACACTTGTTCATGCACATGTGTTGATTGGCTTATTTTAAAAAGATTTAGAAGACTACCTCATTTACAAAAAAAAAAAAGACCGAAAATCAAAATGGTGATTAAGAGCCAAACATCATATAATCGTTTTTCCAAGTGCTCTTGTAAGAAGCCTCAAAATAATCCAGACTTTCAACTTCTTCTTAAACTTAACAAAGAAGAATGATAATGAAGGGAAAGCTTTCCTCCTGCCAGCTTTGCATCTTCTAACAAAAAAATCCAACCATAGAAAACAACAAACTTCTTAACTTCTTTTTCTTTTTAGTTAAAAAAAACCCAATTCACTCTCCTTGTATAATTTTTGCATTATTTCCTCTCAGTAACTCTGACTGAATTAAGTAGTTCGGTGTCAATTAATCACTGCCCTAACATAAAAATATTGTTAATTTTTAAAACAAGTGAAAGCAACTTCAGTGATGCATACTGCCAGTCCAGTACCTTCCCACTCAACTCTTTGTGTGCAGCTCTCTCAATTACTATACCAGAAGTACGAAGGCTTTGTTAAAACGCTCGGGTTTAGATGACAGTACATTTAATTCATGAAAAGTTGTGCGTTCAAACACAATTTTAAATAGCAAAGTTAACATGACAGACCTTCAGCATGTATTTTCACCGGAAAACACTTCCTTGTTAAGCTTCTCTAACAGAATGATTACATATTCTTTAAGATTACCACAAGTCATATTCTCAAAACTGTGTGATGATGACATTTTTCAAAGGCCTAAAGACAACTTGGATTTTAAAAATTTCATTTGGCTCTTCTTTCTTTGGTTTAACTTCTTATATTAGAATTTTTAATCACATCCAATTCCAGTCATTTTCAACCAGCTGCTAGAAAGAATATCAGTTTAATTAGTAAGTATATCGGTCTGATGCTCACCAATCAGTTTCACTCTTCCTGAAGACAGCAATGTGGGATCATCTTTTTTGACATTATTTATTGAGTCATCTACTAGTTCTTTGATATGATCAATTCCTACAACTTGTCCTTTGGGACCAACCTGGAATAAAAATATACAGTTGAATAATTTCTGCTAGTTTTGATTTATTTATAGAATGAGTATTTCTATCTCCTGATCCCATTTCTCTAAAATAAAAATAAAACCAGTGAAGTGGTAGTACATTTTCCCAATGTTATTAGAACTACTGCTTGAAATAACACATCCTGACTGCTAGAAGCAACTGGTAATTCAAGTTTGTCAGTACAGTCTTATAAATATTTGTTAGAGCCATATTTTTGAGATGTGATTCGCTTAAGTTATACTATAGTGGAGATTTTTTTCCCTGAATTTTTAGAAGTTGAATTTGATCGTGTTTGCATTACCTGCAGTAGAAAGTAACAACTTCAAGGACAAATACTAGAACTAATCTCATTTCATGTTGAATAAACATACTTAGAGATTACGATTTTTCTAGAGAAGACCTTACTTCAAGGAAAGTAGTAAGTCATGCATTTCATTTAAGTTATCTCAAGAGTCCTACTCTTTCAGAAGCAAATGCAGCAATTAATGGTTAGGGATAAACTACCTCCCACCTACCCTTGCATTCATGAATCTTCTTTCAGATTTATAGCTCTCTTCCACAGGAAGAGTGGAACTTTTGAGAGCTCATAACTCACAAAAGGTCACAAAAGATCTGTGTATTCTTGGGGGGGGGGGGGGGGGGGGGG
>JAOXNO010000024.1:53653068-53669709 GCA_028565335.1 Limnodromus scolopaceus | reverse complement strand
TTTACTTCCACGTTGGCAAAAAAGCCTTCTTGATGTGTCGTGGTAAGACCACTGTACCTGGTCTGAACTTCCCGTGTATATGGCTGGTGGAGGTGGATGGTGGCAGGATGGGACAGGGCTCTCCTCCCTCCCCACTGCACTCTAAGAGCATCTTAAATTTTGCTTCCCAATTCGTTTGAAGCGCAACCCTCTGCCAGAAAGGACACAGTCAAGATGCATCCCTGAGTGATAAGTGATTTTTTTTTTTTCATTTTTTTTTTTCCTGGCAACTTACACACCTTGGTCAATAACAAGTCCTGGGACCACGGAGGCTTGGCAAAACTCCTTTCCCCATGAGAAACGTATCGGTATTTATCCATCGAATATGCCACGGAAGGGAAAGGCGCCTGGTTTCCGTGGTCCCCCCCCTTCAGGCCAGCAGCCCGCCGCCCTGCCCGGGGTAGGGGCCTGCTCCACCCGAGCTCCTCCCCGGGGCAGGGGCCTGGCCCGGCCGAGCTTCCCCCGGGGCAGGGGCCGGGCCCGGCCGCCCGAGCTCCATCCGGGTCGGGGCGGCGGGGGGAGCGCCGGGCGCGCAAGGCAGGCCGGGAGCTGCCCATATCCGGGAAGCCCTCCGCGGCGGAGACACCGACAAAATGGCGGCGCCGAACTGAGAGGCCCCTGGCGGCGGCGGCGGGCGCTGGCGGAGGGACTGAGGAGCCGCTGCCGGCAATCGCGGAGGGCCGTGGCGGTCGTCGCCGCGCGGGCGGGGCCGAGCTCCGGGCGCCTACGCCCGGGCCCGGGGCGCTGCTACTGCCGCCGCCTTCTCGCCACAGGTAGATCCGCTGTGCCGCGGGGTGGGGGGGTGACGGCGAGAAGCCGAGGTGCGGCTGCAGCGCGGGGACGATAACGAGCCCTCTCCGGTAGGGCCGACTGGGTGCTCCTGGGCGCTTCTCGCCCCGCCGGCAGCGGGAGGGACGCGGCCGCGGGAGGCGTTGCCGGCTCCGGTTCCCTTGCCGGCGGTTGGCGCCTCCCAGGGTGGCTTCTCGCTCGGTGGGGAACGGGCTCCTCGGGGAGGGGAGATGGAGCCCGCGCCACTCGCTACCCCGGCGCGGCCGGTTGGGCCCCTGCGCCGGGCGAGGGTCGCGGTGGTGCTCGGCCGCTGCGGGACCGGTGATGGGGGGGGGGGGACCGGCGGCCGCGTACAAGGCCGAGCTCGGGTCAGGGCCTGGGGCTGGCGGAGCGACAGGGGCGCAGGTGTCCCGGTGTGGTGGGATGGAGTCGGGGCAGCCGTGGCTGTGGCGTACCCAGCGCTCATCCCGGCCCTGAAACCCGCCGGGGCTGCGGGGCGGGGGGGGTTGTGTGTGTGCCCTTGAAGCGGCGGGTCCCTCCGTGCTGTAGGAATTCCCTCGCCCCTCTCTGGGCCGGGGCAGGTTACACTTCGGTCCTCGGTGGCTGTCCTGCTGGTAGCCATAAAGATCTCTGGGAAATAACCACTGCTGCTCCCGAGAAGAACCTGGAATGCCTCTGTGCGTAAGAAGAGCCGTGTCCTGTTAAAGGAGACGGCAGGGCGTAGGAATGGAAACAAGTGGAGCGAATGCACAATGTTCCCAGTGTGCACCTACCCTCTGGTCATTTCCAGCTCCGTCTTCCCCGAACACATGTAGTTGTGTTTATTTGCTAATTTCGGGGTCCACTTTTCTCCTCATTTTATGGAAACTTTTAGCATTGGAAACATGTTCTTTGACAAACTGCTTTATGGCTCAATGACCTGTTATCTGAAGAACAGCTTCCTTTTGTTGCTTTGAACAAAGCTCCATCACATGTAATTCCTGATTTTATATTTTTTCCTAGCAATAAAGAGTTGCAATTATGTATAAAATAAGTTTATTAGAATAGGTACTTGATAGAGGGAACCAAAATAGATTAATGTCTGGTGTTGAATGCTTAATGGGAAATACAGGTACTTAAAAGTATGTTCAGAACTTTTGCAGACAAGAAATGTTACAGATCTGTTACAAAGCTGTGCATTTTTTCCCCAGAAAAACTTGGAAGTCATTGACAGTTGCATCCAACCATTGTGTGTTTTCATTCAAATGCCTATTTTAAAGTCAGATCTTTCACAATTATACTGTAGAAAGACAAGTATTTTTTTCCTTACAGTTTGACCTGCAGAGGAAAATACTTTATCCCCATTAAAAATATCCCCTTTTTAAAATCCCCATATTTTGACAAGAAAGGAAAAACTATTTCTTAACTCCTTTAGGGAAGTGGAGAACTTCATCAGCAGAAACAGCTGCATTAACAAACAGATCTATCATTTACATTTAAGGGCACAAAACTGCAAGGGGGAATAGATGCCAGTTCCCTTGGATACAGTTAGCGTTTGCTAGTTAGAAGTACAAAATTGAGATAGGTTTCTTACTGAGCAGTCAAAACTTTCTTGATTTAAAATGTATATAAATGTCTGTAAGATGAGTTGACTCCTGAATTTTGAGGTTCGTACATAAGGCAAGGTGAACTGTAGTAATGCTTCCTTTCTTGTACTTCATTAAACCGGAGGACCAATTTAATTGGGTTTCTGAGCGATTAAGACTAGTTTTCACACACGCATCCAGCTGCTGTTACCCATCCCTGCTGCCAAAAGAAACAACCCACCAAAAAAAGTTACTATTTATCTGGGTAAGTTCCATAACTTGGTTGGCTCTGTGTGGCCTTGCAAACACTTGTGCTGGCGCTAGCAAGTGGTGGGAGATAAGTGGACTAGCTGGTTTACACTGGTGAAGCTCTGCTTCTGCTGCACGTTTATGTGAAAGTGCAGCTTTATTTTCCAAGACTGCTTAGTCCATATCCTGTGATGCTGCAGTTGCCAGCAAAATAATAGCTATGAAACACTTACAGCATCCCTTGTCTTAAAGTTCTCCACGCACTTTAGAAAGAAATACAATTAACTCAGTTTTGCACCTAAAGAAATGGGAGCACCGGCTGATTTTCCCTCCACCAGGTGGTAGACTCTAGGTCTCCTGATTTATGGTTTAAGTGTCCTGTTAATTTAACCTTGATTTCTCTTGGGGGTGTTACCTTTGTTTATCTCAGTTACCTGTGGTGTAACCATAAAGTGAATATTGAAATACCAGATTAAATTATGGTAAAATACATAGGTGCAAAACAACTGTTTTCTCCAGAATTCCAGGCCTTTGGAACTTTTTAAAAGGAATAGCTTGTGTATGGACATTTTCTCCTTCTCTCATTGGTATATGCATGACACAAGATCAATACAAACTTGGTTTTATCTAGGTTACCCCACCAATGGAGAACTAGTCATTACTCCTAATTTTGAC
Source organism: Limnodromus scolopaceus (assembly GCA_028565335.1). NCBI lineage: Eukaryota > Metazoa > Chordata > Aves > Charadriiformes > Scolopacidae > Limnodromus > Limnodromus scolopaceus. The sequence goes on along the minus strand of JAOXNO010000024.1, from coordinate 53,666,392 downwards.
TGAATTTGAACAAGTAATCCAGATTACTTAGACTGTAAGATATTTAGCCTTGTTGTCCTATGTTTTGGGATGAGTTTATGCTAGAGGTTTCACTTTTCTGGAGGTGGTGATTCTTTCAAGTGCTGTTAGCATATATCCTTGCACTTGGGTATCCAGCATGTGTTTTTTGAAGCAGGTCTCTTGGAAAGAAAAGGAACATTCATAGCAAAACTAGTAAAATGGTCTAAAATGTAGTTAGCTCCATTTTCTTTGGAAAGAGTGTTTTTGACAAAGTATTTTCAATGTGGTCTTTAATATGGCATGTTTTGAAAAAGATTTTGAAAGCGGCCAAAATTAAATTACGTTTTAATTGCTCTCAGGCTGTCCTTTCTGCTGAATTTAGATTTCTTAATACTTTGGGCCAAACTTCTCTGTTTATTATTAAAATTCACCTACAAGTCTGATGATCTTTTCCTTATTCAGTGACCACTGAAGAATTGAATGCTCTCAGACTGCAGGAAAAAAGTTTTAATATAACTACCAAATTATATTTATTTAAGGTTTTAAACCTGTCACAATGCAAAGAAAGCTTGTGGGTGCACTTATAGCACCTAAGATTTAGATAGTTCTATTAGAGAAAATATATTATTTTTTAAGTGAGAATCACAAGGAGAATTTGATTAAGTGAAGTTCTTATTTATGTATTACCTCAAGCTTTCAGACTCTACACATGTATGGTTAGCATATGTATTTAATTCATATAATTTGCATGTGTATTAGAGGATTCTTTTTCCTATTAACTTTTTGTCATATTCTTCCTCAATAGTGAAATCATTAATGGGTTTATGACAGTGTAAATATTGTAGAACTGAAACCTGGATGAAGAAAGAGTGGCTTTTATGTAAACCATGTAAAACTTAGACACCTGTTTAATTCATCTCTTAATAAGAGAAACACTTATCTACACTCTACTTTCTCAGAGACAAAAGATGCTTACAGACATCTGAATCCTCAAGAATAACCCTTCAGAAAAGTAGGAATGCAAATTTTTAACTTTGTGAAACAGAAACAGGAAAATAAGAACATTTCACTATTGCTACTGTTACACATTGCGTTATAGTAAAGGAACAGGGTGAGTTGAGCTTTAACATTCTTCTAGTTGCCTGTGAAGAAAAGACAGTGCAGAATTTTTTTTTTTTAAATACGGAATTTTTCTATCCTGTGCTATCTTTGTAAGTGATCTTCCTCTGGGGACCAGTAGAGACTGCAAAAGTTTTATTTCATGATACTGTAAAGAGGCAAGTACTCTGTAACTTCTTCAGTGTTTGACTTCAGTTGCTATCCTTTACTCTACCAGTTACAGTGCTAACTAGTGCCCAGCATGGGTGCAGAGATTTGAGTTCTCTGCAGACACAGGGTTCTTTCCCTGATGAGTCAGCTCCTTCAAAATGCAAATGTTATTTATTTGTTTTTGGCAGAAAGTTCTGTTTCCCTTACCAAATGTCACAGCTGTGCTCTCAGTGAATTTGATGCCTGAGTTGTTAAACAATTTTATGGTAAAAAAGTTTGATTAAATTTTCTTTGTTTTCTTTTCCCTTCTGCTCTCGTTTTCCCTCATGTAAAATAAATTTAAAAATTACTGAACTATTGACAAAGACTGGTTCAAGGCGACTCGAGCTAAGAGACTCTGACAGCCTTAGAAAACTGAACCCTGAAAGGGGATTAAGTGGCAGATGGTACAAGAAATCACACAGTTGCATGCGATGAGCTAGGCAGGTGTTTATTTTTTATGTCTGTGACTGCTAAAGAATGGATAAAATCATGGTAATTATATACTCTCACCGGAATGCTTCTCGCTTCCATCTGTTTGCGGAGCTTGATGTCAGAATTGTGGCACAGCTAGGACATTTGGTCCATATCCTACCTAACTGGGTAGTAGAGTTGGCACCTTGAGCCGTAAAAGCGTTGATGGAGAGAAGGTGGGCGATGAAGGGAGGTAGCACCCAGCAGAGGGAAGGCAAAGCAGCGGTGATGGGGTGGTGCACACAGCAGGTCGTACCTGCTCTTGAGGGCTTTGTCCGCCACGCCGAGTTCCTCCTTGCTCTGTCCACATCCTTTGTGATTCGGGGCTGTTTGGACTCGAGGCACCTCAAAAGTGCTACATTGTGAACTTCCTCACCGCTGTGTGTATAACGGGATTCTTTCGTTGTTGTTAACAGGGTACCTGGTTTGGGTTGTGACAAACTCCAGCGCTACGGGAACCACAGTTTCACGGTGAAGAGGCACTGCTTCCACAAGTTCTGAAACTACCAGCCAGTCTTCCTTCAGTGTTGGTGTGTGCGAGTCCTTGGTGGAGGCTGCATATATACATGTTTTCATGAAGAGAAGTGAGAAGCCAGAAGGTTATAGACAGATGAGGCCTAAGACGTTCCCTGCCAGTAACTATACTGGCAGCAGCCAGCAGATGCTACAGGAAATACGAGAGAGCCTCAGGAATTTACCTAAACCCTCAGATGCTGCTAAAGCTGACCACAGCATGGGCAAAATGTTATCTGAAGATCCTAGGCAAGGCCGAAATCCTCCTAAATTTGTAACATACCATAAAGTTTTGCAGGAAATAAGAAACTCGCTTCTGCCTTTTGCAAACGAAACCACCTCAGCTGTCAAAGGAACGTCAGAAGTTAATCGACAAATGCTGCAAGACTTACAAGCTGCTGGCTTTGATGAGGTGAAACGTTTTATTTTCAAGATTTGGTGTTCTGGTAACTATAAGCTACTAGTGCGTGGTGGAGGGAATGTTGGTGGCACGTTTGAACAGCATATGATAAGCGAAATAGTTTCTTCAAAATCTGGTGGGTTTCTAATTAGGACATGAAACTGCTAATAATGGGGAATAAAGAAGAGGAATAGAAGGATTTAGAGAGGCTTGCTTTTGGTTTTCTTTTTCTTTTTTTTTTTTAAGCTTATTGTGCAGTTCTTATGGTAGGGAAAGGTTTTAATTATTTATGTAATTTTAGGCAGAGATAAGTGGGCACTCTAGAATATGGATTTTGCCTCTGATACTCAACGGAATTTTGGATTGTACTCAATTAAAATATATTGATAAAATATGGCCATTCTCAATTGAAACTGCCACATTTTTCAGAAATCAATTTTAATACGCTTTTTACATCTCTGGCTAATAGAAACTCAATCTTTGTGCAGAAAGAAATTGACTTATTTATGCACTTTGTCAAATACAGATAAAATAAGGAGGTATCTGACAAAACCAGTTGAAGGGTGTCTTCTCTCTGGTATATCCTTAAGACAAAAATGTCAAGTCCCTTGAAAATCTTGGACATAAGTAATTATTCTGCTGTTGTTTTCATTATAAGAACAGGGAACTAAATAGTAGTTCAATTTATTATTTTTTTTTAAATTATTGACTAAACTTATTAAACTCCATTCATTCATTTTAATAAGTGAAAAGAGTATGAAACATGGTTTCCAGGAATAAAAAGATGAATACACTTACAGCTCCTGTGTTTTTACTGAGACTTGCACATTAAAGTAAATTACACCTGTAAACCTGAGTAAAAAGCAGGTTTTAAAAAAAAGAAAATCTATCAAACCACTCATGTTTTCCAGAGGCACAGTACCACAACAGGGATTGCTCTACCAAGGGTGAGCTTCTCCAAAACTATCAACTGCCTTTTCCTCAACAATGTCCCAGTGTCAGGTGCTCATAGTGGCTTTTTGTGTTCCTTTCGTTTGCTCAAATACACAGTCCAGGCTGTGTTTTCAGTAAGAGTGTAAGGATTTCATAATGATAAATGATTTTGTAATAATTTGCTCCTGCTCTGTTGTTGCAGAGGTTAATTTTTTGTGTGTGTATGTGGTTTTTTGTGTGGTTTTGTTCTTTTTCTTTTTTTTTTTAAAGTAGATCAGTTCTCAGATTTTTTTTTTTACAGAGTGAACCTGCAGTCATTTTTGCAAACGGAATAATATTATGTGGATGGGTAACAAACTAAAGAGGTATCTTGAATTGGCATTTTTGTTGTATCCTTTGTATCTTGAAGCCTTTTGCTCCTGCCTTTTGTTCTTGGATACAACTGAGAATTCCCAGGACACTTGGGATTATATGGACCTTTTTTCAGGCAGAGTGCCAGTGTCAGCCGTTTCTGCCATGTGTTAAGCCACAGTTGTGTGGCCACAATAGTCCATATGGCTTTGGCCCGGGAACACCACCGGGAACAGAAAGCATTTTTCTTGGCGGGGGGTATTCGAGACAGCAAGTAGGAATGAAATGAGAATGTATTTTGAGCTGGGATTGTTTCATGGACTGGATCATAGCTGGGGTGTGTGGGCCAGCTGTAAGCGGCTGGGCTGGGCTGTTTCCGACTTCCATCAGGCGTGTTTGTGATTTAGCAGATCACATGTAGAACTTTTTAATTTCATGAGCTCAGGTGCATTACTGGCTTTCTGTAGAGAATAACCTACCTAATCTGTCTATACTAGAGGCTAACTAGAGCTACTAGGTACCAAGTCCATTTTTTGTTTTAATTTGCTTTGATTTGGGCCTGTCTGTATAAGCTCTGTTTTCTCATCTCAGCTTTTAATGAGATTTCATTAAGGTGTTGAAAATGGATTTAAAGTAACAATACACATTTTCCATATTGTGGATTTGCTGCTTGTTGACTCAGTCACCACTTGAAGTTTGGAAACATAATGAATGTCGTTTTTACCTTTTTAAAAAATATATTGAATGTCACAAATATTCTGGTTATTCCCACCATCCCTCAAGTAGTAGTTAGTATCGGAGTTAAAGCTGAACATAAAGATAGATAGATATCAGTATCAGGTGTGTGTGTATAAAGATAGTAATATATATGTATAGCAATTATGGGAGAAAACCCATATGTAGGGTTTTTTTGGTGGTGTTTTGGTTTTTTTGTGGTTTTTTTTGGTGGTGGTTTTTGGTTTTTTTTTTCCTAAATAACTTCCAGGAGATCCCTCTTGCTTATTAGGATTCAAGTTCAGTCCTTCTATGTTCTTTGTAAGGTGATACTCTTCAAGACACTGAATACTTAATGTCACGTCGGTGACCCAAGTTTTTAGTTCTTCGGCTAGAGGGGAGAGAGATTCTATGGCTCTTACTCAGGTCCTCTGGTTAGTGGAGAGGGATCTAAATTTCATCTCTTAAAATATTGCTGAAATTCTACGTCTTTGTGGCTTGGTGATGTGAACTTGTAGATTGAGGTTTCTATATTGTAGAATTACTTGCCTAAAAGGATGGTAAAATTGGATTCGAAACAGATTAAGAAGAAAATTAAAGTCTGTAGGTAGAAATGAATCCTATGGTCCTATAAAAGTATATTCAAATTGGAAATTAAATACTCTGGACGACTTAACCTTCTCTTTACACAATGATCAAACAGCATATTGGTGCTGAGAATGTAACAGATCGGTTTTGTCTACAACAGTAGAGGTGTTGCAGAAATAACTGTCTTGTGAAGGAGCTGTGAGGTTAAAAGTTGCATGTGCTTTTTCCAGGAATGTAGTCTGGTCTGTAAAGATTGTGACCACCTTATTATGTGTAGGTTTTTTTATTATTTTAAAATCTTTTTTTTAAGATTCTGCTTTGTTCACTGAACTTAATTATTGTTTCTGAAGGCTGTATGTCATTTTGTATGTTTGTAGCATTAAAAATGTATACAGGCGTACTGAAAGTATAAGTGGGGGTTTGAATTTGAAATCTGCGCCCTCTTTGTGCTGTGGATTTTAGTAGGAGGTGGATGCTGTCCTGTGTAGGTAACCTGTTCAAACATAACGTGAACTGAAATGATTGCTTCGATATGAAAAAGTGTGGCCATAACAAATCACCACAAACAGCATGCTTAATTATAGAGAGTTATGCTGTGGTTTTGATTCAAGCTTGAGTCAGCTGCACAAATCCCCTTCAATTTAACTGGGAGAGCAGCGCCTGACTTTTAACCATCTCTAGAATTCTGCCTCTGTTGCTTGACCTTGATCTCATCAAGTCAGTGGACATAATACATTTTCCATTGACAGAGCTGGGGCTGGCTATCAGATCAAAACTTATGTTTGGATCTCTAAGAACACCGAGCCTAAATCTACCACAAAAATAATAGAATTTCTGCCAGCGGTGTTGTCTTCATCAGGAAGAATTCTTAGGGAGAAAATAATGGATATTTGTTGACAAGAAGTCATGCTGAGTTGAAGGAAAATGAACAAACCCCAAGGTTCTGCATTTCACATTAGAGTATTTTTCATAGAATAACTGAGGTTGGAAGGGACCTCTGATCATGTAATTAGCTGTTACATGGGGATTGCATATTGGTAATAAATGCTTATGTAAGCAAACTGTACCAATAGCAAGAGGACACAACTTACATCAAAGTACAATGCTTCAACAAGTTAACTTTTTTTATTGAGGAGCCAGACTGTGTTTTAGTGTTTTGGAGGATCTATTGTGGAGAAAACATTTTAAAAATAGTTCTAAATCGATTGACAGAAATCAGTTATGTACTTTGGTAAAATTACTGGAGGGCATTTGGCTAAATAACCATGATTTTTTGCATTTTTGCCATTTTCTTGTAAATTATTTTTTGTATATAACTTTTTCTTTAGGATATGGTTATACAAGCTCTTAGACAAACTAACAACCGTAGTATAGAAGCTGCCATCGAATTTATAAGTAAAATGAGCTACCAGGATCCTCGCCGGGAACAGATGGTTGCAGCAGCAGCAAGACCTGTCAACGCAGGTATGAAACCACCAGGTAGGTGTATCCATGGTAACTCAGTAACTCACAGAGTGTGTTCTTGCAGGTGAAAAATATAAAATAGCTCACGTGCTCACAGTGGGACAGAAGAGATGTTGAGATACAGGAGGTTTTTTGCCTTTAAAAATAGCATGTAAAGTTTATAACGTAACTCTTCTGAACGTAATTCTTCTTCAAGAATTCATGAGTTCTTCTGACATTCATTTGACATGAATTTCTTAAATGTCTCTTTTTACAATGGCGTGCCTTTAGTATTTTATGTAAGTATTTTATACAAGGAATGGCATTCGGATCTCATTTTAGTAATTTTTGTCTCTCGTTGGTGGGTGATGCCCATATTTTGTTCTTGGTGTTGGGTGTCATTTAGAAGTCAGCAGTGAGCACTGAATTCTTATTTAATTTTTTGTCTGTCTTCCCACAGTCTCCCACACAGCAGCACTATGTACGTGTATTTTTGTGTGTATATATATGTACACACATATATGTTTATATATCATATGGCTACAATATTTGTATTTTAGGATGTCCAGTTTCAAGATCCCTCTCTCAGCTTTGTTTTTCACTTGGTTCCAGATATTGTTTGTATGGTTTTCAAGACAGACTTCATGGTTTTTATGGATTTTGGGAGACAGACTATAGCTTTAATAGCAACAGAGTCAGAATTTTGCCACTTGCTATTATTGGTATTTTAACACGTGCAAGTACATTTTTAATACATCTTGATGCTTTCTTTTTTTTATTTAAACAGGTTTTAGTAGCATACAGTTAAACAAATGATAACTTTTAAACGCAGCAGAAGTACTGAACTTTTATTTGACCAAAGTTGAGTGCTGAGCTGCTAGCACTGTAAAGTTACATTTTTAATTGACTGTATAGGTTTGAGGAAAAATTAGTAGTCAGGAGTAGCAGAGTACAGCATTATTTTCATTTTAGTCTCTGAAGCAGGCTTAGCTGGTGCTTCTATGAAGCTGCTAGCTAAATGTCACCATTTAGCCATGATTTTCATTGTTACTTGCAAAGATATAGTAATTAACATATTCTTTTACTGAGGATACAGTGACGTTCAGCAGTTGCAGTACTGGGTGTGTTTACAAGTAACTCAGTAATAACATTGTAAAAGGCACAATAAGACCGTGTGCACTATCAGTTCCTTGAGTATTATTTTGTTTATATGATGCAAAATAATATCTATGAAGTATAATATGTTGCAGAGTTTGGCTCTGTGAGTTTTGCTTTCATACAGTTTTAATTCCTGCTTCTATACAACACTTCTGCTCATAAGTACATGACTTCAAAAATTAAAGTACTTAATTAAATGTTGGAATATAACATGGTTGGAATATAAGAAGGAATATATATGCAAGGAATGTAACAAGTTTGGATGAACTGTAGGCGTTCAAGGATGTAAGCAGGCTGTTTGATTTCACAGCATTCAATTAAATTCCAGTTTAAGAATAGTAAGTTTTATAAGTGTTAAACTGGAAGGAATGGCAACATGACTAAATGTATTTTTCTGTGCTATTGCTTTTGCATTTGTTTTGAATGAATATCTTCTGAGTGTTACTTGTATGCATGATTAAAAATACCTAGTGTGCCTAATAATTTTGCATACTACTGTTTTTTCAATTAATAATTGAGTGCATCTGTATTCAAGCAAAATGCATCTTCAGAAAAGTGATTTCTGAAAACTGTGATACTATAGTTTCATTGCATTTTATTGCTCTTATACAGTGTACTGAGCATATTGGTGTTGCATGCTGTGTATTACTGCATAGACATGTGAAGTACAGTGGGTTGTGCTGTTGGAGAATTCTTGTCCTATTTCTGTGGTCGTTAGTGGAATAAAATATTCAAAGCCGTAAATAGAAATAATTTTTAATAATATGAATGCTGTGTTTTCTTGTTGTAAAAGCAGGGGCTGTACAGCAATCAGTTAACCGCAAGCAGAGCTGGAAGGGTTCTAAGGAGTCCTTGGTTCCTCAGCGGCACGGCCCTTCCCTGGGAGATGGTGTAGTTTATCGCTCAGAAAGTCCCAGCTCTCAGCCAGATGTAGGAAGGCCTTTATCTGGATCGGGCATTGCAGCGTTCGCTCAGGCTCATCCTGGCAACGGACAAAGGGTGAATCCCCCGCCTCTACCCCAGATAAGGAGTGTCACTCCTCCTCCTCCACCTCCTCGAGGACAGACACCCCCTCCAAGGGGAACTACTCCTCCACCTCCTTCCTGGGAACCAAACTCTCAAACAAAGCGTTACTCTGGGAACATGGAATATGTGATCTCCCGTATTTCTCCAGTGCCACCAGGCGCGTGGCAGGATGGTTATCCGCCTCCACCTATGAATCCTCCACCCATAAATTCTTCCACGCAGGGTCAGAGAGGTATGAGTGCTGTCCCCATTGGCCGGCAGCCAATAATCATGCAGAGTTCTGCCAACAGCAAATATAGCTTTCCCTCAGGAAGAGCTGGAATGCAAAACGGCAATTGTCAGACAGAATTCATAGTTCACCAGAATGTGGTGTCTGGGAACTCGGTGAGTCGCCAGCCACCCCCGTACCCCATGAATCCAACCAACAGGCAAAGTCCCACAGCACTACAGATGCAGGCAGGAGGATCTGCTCCTCCTTCGGCATACACCAATGGGAATCTTCCTCAGGCAATGATGGTGCCAAATAGAAATAGTCACAACATGGAACTCTATAATACAAACGTAGCTGGAATACCTGCCTCCTGGTCACAGCCCTCCCCTGTGCAACCGCAGTCGTCACCTGGCAATGGGCACGACATGCCTACATGGCAACCCAACCTTCCCGTACGGTCAAATTCTTTCAACAACCATCATGGAAACAGGCAGAGTCACTCAAGCAGCTCTCAGCCTTCGGCGACGACAGTAACAGCTATAACGCCAGCTCCCATCCAGCAACCGGTAAAAAGTATGCGTGTGTTAAAACCAGAGCTACAGACTGCCTTGGCACCCACTCACCCTTCCTGGATGCCCCAACCGGTGCAAACCGTTCAGACCATTCCCTTCTCCGAGAGTCCATCTGCAAACATGGCAGTTATGTCTCCTGTTGCAGAGGCTCCAAATTACCAGGGTCCCCCACCGCCTTACCCAAAACACTTGTTACACCAGAACCCCTCTGTCAATCTGTATGAGACGGGACCCAAACTCAACAAGGAGGAACTGCCTATTTTGTCCAAGGAGGATGAGAATGAGAAGAATTACGAATGTGTTGATTCAACAGATAAAGAAAAGAAACAAATTACAACATCACCTGTTCCTGTTAGAAAAAACAAGAAAGATGAAGAAAGAAGAGAGTCTCGCATTCAAAGCTATTCCCCTCAGGCCTTCAAATTCTTCATGGAGCAGCACGTGGAGAATATACTCAAGTCACATCAGCAGCGTTTGCATCGGAAAAAACAACTAGAGAATGAAATGATGCGGGTAAACTTCCTTCTTTCTAAATCTATGACTAGAACTATTCCTCTATTAATTTTAAGAAATATGTTTAAATAGCACAAATAATTAGAACATTGTGGTATTGAAGTCTATTTTTAGTCTTTATGTTTAAGATGTGGCAAATTCTTCATTGCTTTGTTTACGTACTTCATTGTCTTCTTAGAAATTAATTTTTTTAAGTAAGATTTTTGCATGTCTAAATGTAGTTCATCTGGGTCATGTATGATAAGGCAGCAGATGCAGAATCATTGTTGCATGAACTGAGATTTAACTACATGGCTCATAGGGTTTTGTTATGGGTTCTATTTTATCCTAATTTTTGAGTAATGTGCAATATTTTAATGACTTTTTAAAAAATCAAAGTATTTTAAAATAAACACTGCAAATATGAGTAGCAAAACAGGGATGAGTCGTAAGCTGGTTAGTGCTGCACTTTGTTTCCAGTAGTGATAGGGGGTTTTAAGTTCACATAAAAAAAAAAAATCAATATTTAAAAGTTACATTTTTAGAATGAAAGAGACATGTTACCCTTTGCCTAAGTATTTTATAATCCAGACTGTAAGGGCATCTGTTTAAACAAGGGGTAATTGAATGGGATAACAAAAAATACTTCCAACAAAAGATGTAAAATCAACTTCTTTCTGCCTATGTGAAGTCAGTGGTCTATTTCTAGGATTTCAGTATTTTACTAAAACTAATCAAAAGGGTAAAAACTGGAGCTGGTGTATGCATATGTAATTTCAAAAGAGAAAATAGCGAGAAGTAGTGAAATAAAGCATTGCAGAAATGGAAATTTCAGGTGGATAACATATATATTTCTTAACAGTTGTTGGAAATTTGACATAAGTATATATACCTCTTAATTTATTCTATGGAAGAATGTATTTGGCTTATGCCACTTTCTTGAAGTGCTGTTTTTTAAATTCATGTTTTCTTACTCTTTGAAAATTCTTACTGTAAGCTGTAGTGTTTTATAAGTGTTTGCTTAATCACGAATATATAAAATGTTAGCAAGATTTCTTCCTGGATCTCTTTCTAGATCTTTATTCTTGGTCTTCTCTCTTTCCTTTTCACTTCCACTAACAGCTGATTTAAACTGTTAAGGTGTGGGAAGCTTTCCTGAACTCTGTAGCCTCCATCCCTGTGTAGACAAGTAAGATTTTTGGAGCAACAGTATTTATTAAGAATAGCATGATCCCTTTTTAGAGGGCTTTGCATGCAATCCTGCATCAACATTAAGCATGAATTTATTTTGACTATTTTTGAGTACTTAAATGTATTATAATTGATGTTGATTTGCAAACTTCACTTTCCCTTCCTACTGTGTTGTGTTCCATAGTGTCGCAAGCATAAGTATTATATGAATGCACTGATACAACTTTTCTTGATATTTTCTTGTGCATTTGAAGGACCCTAGTAAATGTCTTTTCTTACATGAAATGCAATTTACAATATTTATACTAGATTTAAAGCTGGGATGTTTAATTACAGGCTGAAGGGTGGAAAATGGGCTATCGTGCTGCATCCTCTCCTTTTTCATCAGTATATAGGAGAGGAATCTCACAATAATGAACTATAGTTTGGGTCTCCATGAGAAGGAGAAAGGGAAACTAGCTCATTACTTACAGTAATCAAGTCTTCAAATGTCATTTTGACATTTGTAAGTCTCCAAAAATCCCTCCTACTGCCTTGAAGTGTGCCTTAAGCATGTTCATTCACAGAAAAATGAAGATGTTTTTGTCCTGGAAGAGAGTGCTTGGGTATTCCTGCAGTAATGAGAGAGACAATTTCCTGATTTGGAGTAGGGAGTTGAACCTGTTTCCCACATCCAGTCTTGAAACTAGTGCTACCCAGTCCTAGTTATTGCCTGCCTGATGTAAACAAAAAATTTTGTCTCAAATTTGAGACAGCTTTCCCTATTTAAGTCTTACTGAGTTGAAATTCCTTGTGAAGTTTGTTTGAGTAGACAAGCATTTTGTATGCATTTTCCTAATTGCATCTCCTTTGGATCCATTTTTGTTATGATGCCTGTAAGAAATTTTCTGTGTTATAACAGTATTTTCTTTTAATAGGTGATGTATGGTATCCTGAAAGCACTTTTAAGATACTGAATGATATCTAATTAATCTCTTCTCACCCTTTTTCTCAGTCACTGTTTCAAGTTATGTTGTAAGTTGGGCAAAGTAGAAATTTCCTATCGACATGCAGTTCATACAGGCCTATACTAGTCGTTGCCGAATCCTGATGATGGTCCTGAGTACTGTTACACAGACAGTGTCTTAAACATTCGAAACATTAAGGAGATAGAAGCAGCAAGATTTGGTATCAAGAATCAGTAAGACGTAACAGTAAGAAATCGAAAACGCATAGAGTAGTGCTTGAGTAATGATTGTGGTGTTTTCAAGGATTCAATTTGGCCATGTTCAATCACAACATCCAGGAGAAAATAAGGAAATATAGTGTAGGTTGAGCTTGGAAATCAGTGCTGTAGGACGGTGATTTCAAGCCAGGTATGCAGATAAAATAATTGAGATGCTATGAAAAAGGGAATATATGAGATTTTGAAAATGCTGACAGAAACCAAAAGAAACAGTGAACATAAAACTATGTGGGTGTAGTGTCACAGAGAAAAGAATATAAAAAAATTAAAGATCCTGCTCATATTAAAACCAAAAAGAAGGGATATTCTGAATCCAGGGCCTGAAATTGGCCAAGAAAGATGGCACTGGAGTTGAATGACACTTCAAAGGGATTGAAGTCAGCAAAAATACAGTAGGAGTAACCCAGGTTGGAATACTCTGAGAATGCTCAGTGTGGTTCTTGTAGATAAGGGTTTCCACCCTGTAGGTGATGAGTTACATGTGGCCTGTGAGTGTTTCAGCTGTCAGAATGCTAGTGGTGGTGGCCACAACTCCAGGGATGTTCATTCAAGATAAAGATATGTACACAGGTAGGAGCCAAGAGCTGATACCGTGGGGAGGAGTGAGCCACTTCAGCGAAATTGCTCTGCTCAGCTTGTTGGCATGTCGAGTGGGGAGCAGTAGAGAGAGCGTGGCTGAAGTCTTGTTAGAGAGAGGTGGGTTCTGTGGTAAGAGGGAAGATCAG
>JAOXNO010000024.1:53624729-53643746 GCA_028565335.1 Limnodromus scolopaceus | reverse complement strand
TGAGTGATGTGCTCTGGGCAGCCCTGCTTTGGCAGGGGAGTTGGACTGGATGGTCTCTAGAAGGTCCCTTCCAACTCCAACAATCCCGTGATTCCACTAGTTTTCTGCCTGAGGAGAAGCCCTAGCCCCCCATTCTGCTTCCGACCCTTCTGAGTTTTCTGAGCAGCTCACTAATTTAGGATTTACCACCTGAAAGAACGCCAGCCCCCATGAAATGGGGAACAGGTAACACTATTTATTTTTTTAAGCCTTTTAAAAGACTTAACCTTGAAAACAAGATAATTTGCCAACAGTGCATCTCTATCTAATGATTTTTTTCTTTTTTCTTTTTCTTTTTTTTTTTTGTGCAGACATCTAAGTATTATGTCTGTGGTTGCTGGTGGCTTTTCTTTTGCTACCGTTACTGTTAAATACAATAAATGGATGAGAACCAGCTTGTTTAGTATCCAATAAGTCTGGCAACTCTGCTATTTCCCACATAATTAGCACAGTCGCTTGCTGATATCGAGTGTTGCTGGGAGTGGATGTTATGAAGTAAGATGCCAAAGCTGGAAGGGAGCTCAGAGGTGATGCAGTCTAATCGCAGGCCACTGTGTTAGCTGCAAAAATGGATTCCTGAAACTTATTAATTTGCTGGGTTTTTTTTTTCCTCCTCTGGCTTGCTGAGAGGACTTCCCAAATTTTACATGGTTGCTTGTGGGACACCCTTCCACCAGACCAGGTTGCTCAAAGCCCCATCCAGCCTGGGTCTTTGAGCAACCTGGTCTGGTGGAAGGGTGTCCCTGCCCATGGCAGGGGGGTTGGAACTAGGTCGTCTTTAAGATCTCTTCCAACTCAAACCATTCTGTGATGTCAGAGCCTGTATAGCAGGCTGAAATAATGGAAACATACATGCTTTGCCAAAATTCAGGCTCTGGCGTAGTCCAAGCATTTAGGTTGGACTGAAGGGACTCTTTGGAGGTATTTTCGTCGCGTGGCTTGTGCTGTTCTCTGAGTCAGCAGAGTGGTTGATGGGTCCCCATGGGAACTGGTAGACCCTGGCTGTAATCTTCCTCACAACATCTGCTTACTGATCTCTTCCTTTATTTTTTGAAGTTGTGGGGGATTTCTTTGTGAAACAGGATTGATACTATGTTCAGTTTGGGCTTCCCAAATTCTAATGTGTGCATGTGAGCAGAAATTACTTACAGTTGTTCCTGATGATAATTTCTTACATCCATAATTCCCACTATTTTCTTGATGATAGCCAGGCTGTTATCTTTAAAATAAAATCTAAAAATAAGTTCCAAAGCCTTATTCTTAAAAGTTGTAGGTATCTTGAACCTTTGTTAGATTTCAACCCACACCGCTCTTGGCTGTTCCAAACTCTAAAAGTATTTCAGGGGCTTGGAGCAAGTGATAAATGTATTCTGTTACTAGAAATGGGTTAATTTGGTGGATTTCTATTGTGTTAATTTCAGGGAACTGTGAATACAGTTAGTGTAGAGTGTGCATTCTTATTGTGAAGCGTACATGTTTTTACACAGTGCAAAATTAAACTTGCAAGACAAAGTGCTTAGGTTATTTGACTTATATCCTGTTCCTTGTAAACTTTACAAGCTCCTTCAGTTGCTCTTGGAACAGAGATAACTTCACTGGGCATGATTCATGGAAAGGTCATAGCTGATAAGTACAGCCTTGCTGCTCTGACATCCTGTTGCATGATAGCTCGAGGTATTTGTAAACACTTTAAAAAATATTAAGTGGTGCAGGATTAGTTCCGTTCGTGTTTTTATTTTTTAATTCCTTCAGGTCTGGTTTAACTCAGGATTTGTGCATACTCACTCCTCTCCCACATGTGTCTTACACCCTCCTCTGAGCTGCCACAGCCTGCTATAACTTTCTGCTTCAAATCTCAGTCTGGTTTCAGGTTGATGCTCTGACTGTGGTTCCCTCCACTCCAGGTCTTAGAACTGCTTCAGCATCTTCAGTTACAGGTGCAGTAAGCCTATGCGCTCACATTAATGCATTGTCTCTGGCACTGCCTGTGTTCAAGCGGCAGCAGCAGTGGCGTGTCCAGACATATAAGCAGAATCAGCAGCTTTTTCTGCCCCACTTATGTACAAGAGCCTTGTGTTTGGGAGCCACTTCAAGCTTCTCTGCTCTTATGACTCAACATGAAGCAACGAATTAAATTGGTTTTCTAGTTTAAACTAAATTCTCTTGTGTTTTCAGTACCACTGATGAAACAGATGGATTCCTAGGTTTTCATTGGAGTTAATCTTTTGGTTATGGTGGAAGCCTTATAAATTTAAGTAAGCGCCTTCTTTTTTTTTTTTCTTCTATATGAGGTGTTGGCTCATTCTTCTGTGTCTGTTTCTCTTTTCTGTACTTCCTTTCTGTCTTCTATCACCTGAAAAATCACATGTACTCTTCTGTTATGTGCAATACTGTCATTTTTAACCCAAGCTTTCATATCTGTCTGACTTAGCTGCTTTGGATTTCTTTTGATTCTTGCTGTTTCCACGTTTCCAGATGAAAACTACTCTTACAAGCTTTTCTTTTTTCTTTTTTTCTGGATGTTATATTATTATCCTCTTATAACAGAATTTCTGTTTTTCTTGGATTGCTTTACAGTTTTCGGTGTAAAAAAAGTTACTTATGACTTCTTTCTGTGTTTGAAAGTCTAGTTTGGCTTTAGTAACTTGCTCTTACTTGATTTTTCTAAAATGTTTATTAGCAACTTGCTCAACTTGTGATTTCAGTAGTGTTAGTCATCCGTTTGAATTCTCAGGACAGGCAAACAGGTGTATCTGGTAGGATGAGCAGGAGTGGAAAAGCTTGCTCCTAAATATAGCAGGGAAAACTTTGGTAATATCCATGTGATGATCCATACAGCAGTTGACAAACATCTTTAGGCTCTTCCACCTGAGGTAAAAACCAGCAAAACTCCCAAGTCAAACAATGTCTTCAGAGCCTAATTAGCCTGGGATATGGTAGTCTTTGTAGTTGCTGGTCACATTAGTTATCAGCTTGTAGACATCGCTGTGGCCAGCTCAGCAAGCCTCTGGCCAGAGTGAGATTATATAGAGTAGCTTCTTGGGATAGCAGGTTTCCAGACTCAGCCCCACGGATCCCTTCTGCACGGGTGAGTGTGGGCTGTCAGAGGCCTGTCTTCAGCTCCGCTGCTGCCAGAGTTTGCTCTTTGGGGTGAAACTTTTCACAGCAGCTGTATGTTTCAAGGGAAACTGGGGAAGGAAGAGCAAGGAAGAAAAAAAGAGGAGGATGTTGTCTCAGGAATGGATCAGCTGTGTGTTGGTGCATAAAGGGAAGGGAACATAAAAAGGAGTGGAAGTCTTAAACTGTTTGATTTGTACTTAGCAGCCCCTTTTTACAATGGGGAGCTGTTATTTTAGCAATCAAAATGTGGCTTCTGAAACCTCTGATAATGTGTCCAACTTTGACCATGACCTGGTCTTGAAATGTGTTCAGTCTTAAGTCTGTTTATTGCGCATGTGAGTTGAGTGCCTCTTACATTCTTTAAATAGTTGATCTGTATCAAGTATGCTTCATCCCAGGGCTTAGCCATAATTGCTTGTCTGCAATTGCTTCTTACTGGCATCGGGTACAGGTACCGAAAGGAGAGCAAGACGGCTGCAGGCATGTTTATTTGCTTACTTTAACATTTTCTGTGCTTGGTTTTAGGAAGTTAGGAGAAGAATGGGGAAATTCTTGGTGTGCAAGAGACAGGAAAAGTGGAGACAGTGCAGGTGTCTTAGAGAAGAAGAGGATAGGATGTATAGGATGACTGCTATATGGACAGTGGCTGTACTGTAAAGAATAAGTCTACTGCTTCTACTTATTACTGTATTTGTATAAATAATAATTCTGTGCTATTCTAATCTAAAAGTGCAGATTCTACTAATGCTACAAAGTAGAAGCGGTCACAGTCCATGTTTGCTCCCAACCTACTGGTGGGGAAAAATAGCATGGTTTGACCAAAATGTTAAATAAAGTGGGTAGCTACACACTAAATACTTAATTGTGGCCTTTCCTTACTTTTCAGTGATAAATTAACAGCCTCAACATTTTTCAAGAGTCTCCTAAGTATGGAAATGAAGGTGATAGGAAGGTGCAACCTGGGTATAGAAAGTGGAAAATGGAAAAATAGTGTTCTCCTCAAGGCAAAATCGGCTGTTAAATTTGTATACATGGAATTTTAAAGCAAAAAGAATGACACAGCTTATTGCATCTGGAGGAAGGGCTTTTGTTTATAGTTTATTAGATTTTTTTTAAACCACAGGCTGATACAGTATAGATGATGTTGTAGTGCTAACAGTAAAATACTAAGAGGGAAGGAACGTATGCAGTTGTGGGTTGCAATGGTACATTTAAATCTGCATATCTTGTATATGCTTTTCAGTAGAATCTTCATTGCATAAAACAACTTGATGAAGTGAAGAGTTTAATTTCTAGTAACAGAGAATCAATTACCTGTTTGTATGGATGACATTTGTTCGAGGAGCTTTTTCTAGTCAGTATGTTTGCAGCTTCTGTGTTTCGATATGCCAAATGAGGTAAGGAGCTTATGAAAATAGCTTTAATGAAAAATATAATGAAAAATAGTTTTAATGAAAAACTTCTTCTGGTTCCTGGGATTATTTTTTTTTTTCTTAATATTTCCTATTTTTTTCAGCTTCATGTTGAACATGAGCCTTGTTATGATCAGTGAGAACGTAAAGCTGGCCCGTGAATATGCCTTACTGGGAAATTATGACTCTGCGATGGTCTACTACCAGGGAGTTCTTGACCAAATGAATAAGTACCTCTACTCTGTCAGAGATACGTATCTGCAACAGAAATGGCAACAGGTAAATAGTACTTTTCTGGGATATTTTGAGTAAAAAGCAATAAAGTAGCAAAAATTGCTTGTCTTATGGTGAACAAAAATATAAAAATACTTACGCCATTCTCTGATAAACTGTAGTGCTGTTATATATAGGCTTTTTTTTTTTTAATATACAGATATGTCGTCTTTGACTTCTTGCTCTGACAGTGAAAAAACAGACAAAGGAACACAGCCGTGGGGAGCGGGTGCACTATCTGACTTGTCAGCTTCTTGCTGATGAGTGCCCCTGTTATGCTGAAGCTTTTTGGGCTGGTATCGTTTTGAATAGTTGTATTTCCCTCTCATTGTTTTAGTAGTGGGACTTACAGATCTTTAATAGAAACTGAGTTGTGGCTACCATGTTAATTTATCCTTAACACAGATGATCGTTTTTTTTCATTGATATTCAGTCTATTAGGTTGCACTTGCTTCTGTCATACTTATTTAATAAGTGAAATTTCTTTTCAAAAGTCTCTTTGGTTTTAAATCCAAAATCTATTTGTTCTTTAAATGTGCTGAGGAAGGCAGAAAAACCTTCTTAATATCTGAGGTGTGTTATTCTTGTCTGTGAAAGTAGAATCAGCTTGTGAAACCTCATGGAATCCATCCAAGCATTACATGGGCTTGAACAGAGGATTGTTACAAACTTATTTGTAATGTGCTTAATCTACTTTTTTTTTTATCAGGTTTGGCAGGAGATAAGTGTAGAAGCTAAGCACGTGAAAGATATAATGAAAACTCTAGAGAGCTTTAAACTAGACAGTACTCCATTGAAAGCTTCACAACAAGAATTACCAGCTCATGATGCAGAAGTCTGGTCTTTGCCAGTACCTGCTGAACGTAGGTAAGAGGAAAACTGAAGACCTAAATTAATGTTTATCAGGGCAAAGTGTGGTTTGACTTCAGTCTGCTCCTTTGTAATTTACAGAACTTAGATGTGTAACGCTTACATGTTCTGGGGCTTTTATCTTATGTAGGCTTGACATTAGGGTTTTTTTGTTGTTGTTGTTTTCTCCTAACTTAAGATAAACTTGTCATTCCATGGAAGCTCAATTCCTGAATTGATCTTCTCATCAACTTCAAAATGATTCTGCATGGAGCTGATATGAATAGGATGAAGATTATTATCAGAGGAACAGTAAAATCCAGAACTGTCCAAGCTTTGTTCCTGTAACAAGGTGGTTCCCTGATCTGCCTCATGAACGGGTCAGGCTAGCAGAAGCCCGAGGGAAAGGGTGGGAACAAGCAGCTGCAGGCAAACTTGCTAATTTCAGAAGTAGTTTTGAATTATGCCGGGTTAGTGTCTGTGAAACCACGGCCTTGTGGTGTGGTTTGACAGTGTAGCTGCTGCTGAAAGGATAGTCCTACCCTCCACAGTTGCCTGAGGTTTATTTCACTTTTGCCTGTGTTAGCACTGATTAGCTGGTTTGAGATGCTAAACTGGTAAAAATACAGTGTTTTGTGGGGCTTTTGTATTTTTTTGTTTGGCTTTTAGTTGGTTTGGGGTTTGTTGTGTTCTTTTTCTTTTTCTTCCTGAGATTGGCTGTCTGAACTAATTAATTGGAGCTTCTAACGTGTGCCGGTAGTAGCATGAAGGAGGGAACCAGGAGTGCCTGCAAAGCAGACATGGAACTGTGCATTTTGACAGTGATTATTTAGATCAGCTTAGCTGTACTGTCAAACTGTTCTTTGAGGCTTTGAATCTGTTTCTTGCAGACGGATAATTTCAGTGTTTACGGGTACAATTCTACATTTTGTTTTAAATTGATTTATTTTAAGCCTGCTTTCTGAAAGAAATGGGTCTTGGGAGATCACACTGTTCTGTTTATCTCATTTAATAACTTTGGAACACTGCTAGCCATTTTCATTCAAACCTTCTGGGAGAACAGAGTCTGGGAGGCAGAACTTTCCTAATATTTTGAAGCTTTCTAGAGAAGAGATACACAAACTCATGTTTCTAAAAGGAAGAGACTTGAACGAACTCTTTCTGTTCCATTTATCCTGTCAGCTGGTGAAGTATTGAGTTGTGGTAATATGAAGAAGCCACAGTGAAAACTCAGACCATGTAAACTCCTATACTGAGATAGCAGAACTCACAAATTTAGGTGGAAATTAGATGTAATCGCACTATTCCTTTATTTTGAGCTTTGGGGTGGAATCCAGAGGTTTATGAACACCTCTAGCTTTGGGGACGTTCATAAATAAAAATACAGGTTGGTAGATACTCCATTTGGAGAGTGAAAAGACTTTAGCACGTAGGATCTTACATTAGCATATCCATGTACCTAAGATGCGTTTAATCCTGAAGAGGTATGTACAGACAAACTTCCTGCCGTGAATCAATTAAACCAAATTTTATGAAGGTACTGGATCCTGATATATCTTGAGTGATATGTCAAAGTACATCTAGTAGTCCATGTAAATGCTCTCCAAATCAGTCTTTCATTTTCTGTTCTCTAGAAATATCCCTGAAGTAAACTTGACTTATAGCTTATTAATGCTGGAATTTTAGGAAGGCCCATGGAAAACGTGTATCTGCAAGGGTAGAAAGATTTGTATGAGGATGAACCTGAATTTTAAAAAAAGACATCTATAATATCAATCACGATACTGGTTTTATTCGTATGTGCTTCTAAAAGTAGTCTAGTTTCAAAGAAGTGGAGGCCTCACACACACATTTTCTTTCCCAAGAAGTGGAAATAAAAGGAAGTGAAAATAGAACTGTCATTCCCAAGAAACCTTTACTTTTCCTTGGGCAGCGCAGTGAGGACAATTGTGATAAGGAGAAAATATATTGGGTTAGTTTTTGGCGGGTGGGGGTTTTTTGTTGTGGTTTCTTTTGGTTGGTTGGTTGGTTTTTTTTAAGCTCTGTAATACTAGGATTACTTTAATTTATGAAATGTGTAAAGCAAAGCAAGGAGCTTGTTTTAAGCAAACGGGCCCTGAGCTTGTGGCGAAGGGAAAATGTTTTTTTTAGGGGCTGTCTAAAAATGTCTGTCTTGTTTCTGACAAAGATTTTTATCTAGAGCAAAATGAATTTTTGTTTTGTAACCAGTTGATTTGATTATGTAGTGCTCACCAGTGACTTTACACTGAGGCTTTTTGCATATGTTACAATTAATTAGACCTTCGCCGGGACCCAGAAAACGTCAGTCTGCTCCATGCAGTGATTGCAGAGGTCACAATAATCGTATAAGTGCAGCTGTCAGAGGCCCTCACCGTCCGTCCTCTCGAAATCTCAATGATAAAGGGAAGGCAGTCCGCAGCCGGGAAAAAAAGGATCAGCAAAATAAAGGAAAAGAGGAAAAGGTAAGCTTGCAAATAACTTCATGATTTCTTAATAGTGAGTGTATTGTAAAATTAGATGCCTATAAAATATTTCTTCTGTTCAAGTCAGCATGCTGATTTGAATCTCACCTTGGAAAGTGTATTTGCTTTATGGACAGTCTTGGTTACAGATTAATTAAAAACAAAACAAAAAAACCCCCAAAAAACCCCAACAAACCCTCATCTGGAGGAAGTGATCTGGTAAATGGGGGCTTGTTTATTGCAACTTGGAGCTAATTGTTAAAATTACACCACTGAATTACTGAAACAGAGCCTGATGAAACTCATTCCAAAGGCATGTCCTTGTGTGTTACTTAATTGCTGTCATGTTGTTTAGACTGAAATTGACTTGCCTGTTCCAAAGCATTTCAAGATTTATTTAATCTTAAAGGGAGACCTTTACTTTTTTTGTTGTTGTTGTTCAGATCTGGTATTAGCTCCAAGGTCTCTTCAGTTTAAAACAAACAACAACCCAACATACTTTATGACAGAGAATGACCCATTCTTTGCAGTTAGAGTGCTTTAATTTTTGCTTGTGCTCTGGTCTCCATAAATTTAGCATAAATTTACCAGAGTAAGAAATTGTACTGAAGACGCTAAATTCATAGTTTTCCAGAGTCTGAATAAATCAAATATCTGTATAATAGTTTGTTGGCTTCAGCAACTTTATGTTGTGGCAAGGTGCCAAGGCCTGTGGAAATAGTATGAACTACGAGGGTGGAATTGTTTAGCTATGTAAGCTACTACTTTTATTAGGAGTTAGATTACTTTGTCTTTGAGTGATAATCCTCTCTCACTAAGGATATACACACACACAGACAGGATAGGTCTTTTTTCTTTTTTACAGTTGTTCTGTCATCACCAGTGCTTGCTGTTAAGTGTATAAAAAAAACAGGGTATGTCTAGTGCATTTTATGCCCTTTCAGTTGCATGGTCTCTGCTGTTCGTGCCCTTTCAAATGTGTAGCTTCTTTGCTGCTTCTCTGCTGTTCTTGTCCATGCTTCTGTATCAGTTAATTAGCTCTTTTTTACTTCTGTGGTCTTCTTGCAGATCAACTTTGCGCATCCTACATGTGGAAGTCCTGCTTAATTGTTTGTGTCCCATATATATGGCATATTTGCAACAGAAGATTTGAGATAATCTAGCTCAATATGACACTATCTGATCCTGTCTCATGCATAATTTCCCCCACTCCCTCCCAGCTACTGTCTCAGATGGTTTTGGATTTCTCTGGGAGAAGAGGTTAACACTGTTACACTGGGATAGGTGTATGCAGTTTTAATTATCTACTAAAGCAAAGAAACTGCATCAGTACAATATGCTGGGTTGGGGAGAAGGAAACGGGACCAGGGCAGTGCAGAACTCTGGGTGAACCACATAGATCCTATAGCGCAGCAGTAATATGGATGCTGGTTTCTGTTCCCACCTTCTAGGAATATGATGCTATTGTAGACTTGTTATAAAAACTCCACTAGTAGCATAACCATTGTTCTGTGTTTACATTGTTATATCCTTTACATGTAGAACAAATCCACATCTGAGATTTCAGAGCCTGAACCAAAGAAATTTGATGGTACTGGATATGATAAAGATCTGGTAGAAGCTCTGGAAAGAGACATAATTTCTCAGAATCCCAACATTCGATGGTAAGTTTGAATACTGCTGCCAGTCTTTCTGGGTTGTTTCTTTTTCCTTTTGTACAATATGACAAGGATTAAGTATTTTAGCACATGCTACATATAAAAAGTACCTATATGTTTTCTTTACTCATTAAATAGGCAATTAAACTTCTTGTGTAGTTGAATATTTTTAGAACTTTTTTTTCCACCCATAGATTCATAGAATAGTTTGGGTTGGAAGGGACCTTTACAGATCATCTAGTCCAAACCCCTGCCATGGGCAGTGACATCTCTCCCTGGATCAGGCTGCTCAAAGCCCTGTCCAACCTGACCATACAAAGCTTCTCTACCTTTTCTAAAAGTCTGAGTCCTGAAATCTTTTTTTTTTTTGAGATACTCTTTTGCAATTATAGGGTTCTAGTGTCTGCTAGAGTCTCTTCGTTTTAAAACCTGTTTTTCTGCCCAGAGGCATACCAAGATAGAAAACCAATTACAAAGAAGTTATGTCAATATAGGAACCCTTTGAAATCTTGCTGGGTGTGATATTTCTGCCAGTATAAAATACAACCACGTGCCAGTACCTTTACATAAATGTGTTAAATATTAAACCTTATACAAAGGTTGTTTTGTGTTCCAAATGTTTCTAAGCTTAGGTGGTTTTGTGAGGATTAAATGAGCAAAAATCTGGGAAATAGGCTTTAAAAAAACCTTGAACAGTCCCACAAACAACTTTGTATGCATGCAGCTGTCATGTATTTCATTTTAGTATGTAAATATATGTTTCAGTTTTTATATTGAATCTTAAAATTACAGCTTCAGATTTGAAACTAGTTCTCCATATAGATACGTTTCAAAACCAAAATATTACTTGGGCACAGGCAGATAAGCAAAATGCCCTGAGAGTTATTCTTTCTGTGAAGAAGAACAACTTATTGCTCTTAACATAGAAATAAGTTTAATGGCATGTTGTTGTTTTGAGCTGTGGACTGATTCTTTTGCAGCCTGTCTGAATCTCTCAAACAATTTTCTCTCTTTTTGTCAGGGATGACATTGCTGATTTAGTAGATGCCAAAAAGCTGCTTAAGGAAGCTGTAGTTTTACCTATGTGGATGCCAGAGTTTTTTAAGGGAATTAGAAGACCATGGAAGGTATGAAAAAATCTGATCCTATGCTCATAAGTAGGATTCTGAGGTTGGATCTTCTCAGAACAAGAAATTGCAGATGTTTTACAGTTTATATAAATTCTTTTCACTTTTTATTAACAAAATTTATGGTAAATATTACTAACAAAATAAAGATGTCATCCAGATAAATATACTGTCTTTAGCTATATTGTTGCAAGTAAGCAATAGTAATTAATTGCCTACCTTTGAATAACTTTTCAAGGGAAAGTTTACATCTAATATTTTAATGTTACGCGATTAAACAAACTGTGAAATTGTCTGTGTTTTGATTCTTGTTCTAAAAGCGGGTTTTTTTCATTTTAATAGGGTGTGCTGATGGTTGGTCCTCCTGGTACTGGAAAGACCCTCCTGGCAAAAGCTGTAGCCACTGAATGCAAGACTACTTTTTTCAATGTTTCTTCTTCCACGCTTACCTCAAAATACAGAGGAGAATCTGAGAAACTTGTTCGTCTGCTCTTTGAAATGGTGATTGAAGTTTCTGAACATAAATAGTGAGATAATGAAGTAGAGTTACTTCTGGAATAGTGAAACCTTGCCAAGGTTTAGAACTCATAGCATACATAAACAGCTCTCCAAGCTTCAGACACTTCAGGACCATCTGATTTGGCCATGCACATTCAAGATCTAATTATTCCTAAATGGATTTATAAAAATTGGAAAATTAGGTTGTCTTTATTTTCAGAGTTAGCTTGTTACATTAGACGTAGCTTTCTGTAAGCTGATGAGTGCTGTAGAACATACTTGAATGTGAAATTTGAGATGGAGTCTTACTGTTTTCTGGATGAGAACCCTACTTTGGCTCTGCGTGTTTTCTTGTTTTGGGTGGATTTTTTTGTGCTTAAAATAAACAGGCTTCCAAACTGTAGTTGGCTTCAGAGCACATAACACTTGAAATTGGCTCAGAATATGTAGGAATATGTTTTTGTTCATGTTACCAGGTTTGCATGCAGTGTTTGCCAGGGTGCCCAGTACTGAAGGGGGCAGCAGAGTTGCAATTACAGTAGTCAGAAAAGTCAGGAAGTAAAAGATCTTCTACAGTGTGACCATGAGTTGATATCATGCCTGTCAATCAAAAATGCATATACACAATGGGCAGCATCTCAACTGCTGTAGGACAGTAGCTTTTATTATTGCAGATCCTTGTCTTTAACCTTTCTGAAAAAAAGAGAAGTCAGAGTTATTTTGCAGTTGACCTGTGTCATGGGCAGTTTCCGTATCACAGTGTTGTGGCTTAATGTTTGTCCCTGCTTTAACTGAGTTCTTATTCAAGCATTCTGTGATGACTTTCACAGTTATAAATGTTATTCCTAATGTGTAAAACTGCCTTTAGCCTATTAAACATTTGTTTATAGCCCTAACAATATAGGACTTTGCCAAAAAGTGTTCTGCTCATATGTTGTTAATGAATGCAGAGCTGCTCTGCAGTTGTGTGCAATGGTCAAAGAGAGGGGAGGTTTGGTATTGTATGATACTTATGAGCTGATTTGTTGGGGTGAATGGGTCTGAATATGCTACTATTTCTTAGGTGTGAGTAGAACGCCATTTCAGTTTCTGCTTTATCTTTTGCTTCCTTTAGGCTCGATTTTATGCCCCGACAACTATATTTATTGATGAGATAGACTCTATCTGTAGTCGCAGGGGAACTTCAGAGGAGCATGAAGCTAGCCGACGTGTGAAGGCAGAACTGCTAGTTCAAATGGATGGTAAATAACCTGATCACTGGGAAATGCTGGACTGGAGGAAACTTGAGGGAGAAAAAAAATAACCAAAACTTCATTCTCAAGAAGCAATTTGTTTGAAAGCCTTATGTAAAATTGGGGTTAAAAGATACAAATGTACTATTCCGATTGTCAGTGTGGGAGGAAAAAAGGTACCAATTATTTAACAATCGTTTAGCATTTGAGCAGAGAACTTATATTACTGACCCAGAATAATGAAGATTCAGTGAAGAATATGAGATTTTAAAACTGCAGAAGAAAAAAAAGTATCAGTTGCTCATCTCAATCTTTACCTAGCATATCACTTCTCTAAAACAAGTAAAAAGTGGTTCAAAAGAACTGTCACCTGTTTCATTTAAAACTTCAAAGACAATCTTTACACTTTACATTTTTGGAATCTCTTTTTTTTTCTCCTAAAGATATAAACTAAAAATTTAGGCAATTTTTTTATAGAAGCAGTTGGGAGAGTTATCAACAAAGTTTAGAAGTAGGTAACACTGTGCAAAGTTGCGATAGAGGCATCCTTTGTATACTCATTTGGCAAGGCGGGAGAGGGAAAGGAGCTACTGAAAAGTGCTAATCTATGGAGTAATTAGTGATAGAATTCCATGAGTCAGAAGACTTGTATATTTATTTCTGGTTCTCTGATGTTGATACACTTTTATGTTTGACTTTAAATAGTAGCAGAGCTGTAATGCTGGTCAAGTATGTACATAAGCTAACTTTATTAGTAGCATCTATTTGAAGTCCTTTTACTTGAGGGTTCATAAATGGTATTTTATATGCAAATTTTCAAGCAGAGTAGGTACAATGGCTGTTCTACAGCCCAATCCTATGATTATAAGCAAAAACAGTAAATGCAGAGGGTAGCAAGTTTAAAGAAATTAACTTCTTCATAAAGCAGCAGTTTCACAGTGCCTTAGAGACCGAGGTGTGTTTCCTCTGCCTCTGAGAAGCTGTGATTCAGTCCACCAAATGTAAACATTCACTTCAGCAGTTTGCTTCACATACTTAGGTGGATTCTTACATTTCGCTTGAATTCAGAAGGGAAGAAACTTTGTAGAGGAGTAATGCTGCTTACCGAGTACTGTTGGGGAACGAGGGGGCGTCTGTTTTTTGGTGTAGTGATGGGTTTGTTTTGTATTTCCTCATATGCGATTCAGGACAGTGATGTGAAAATTCAAACACTCTAATGGCAGAAATGCAAACAGTTCTGCTGTAAAAACGTTCTAGCGTTGGTAGAGAGAAACTTCCTGATCTGGGCAGTGGCCTTTGCCACTGCTTCTAATTGAAGTGTCTCCATTTTTGCTTGCAGGCTGTCATATAGATGAAAAACTGAACTCCTTTGCACTTAATGATGCTACTGCACTTGGACTCGCTAAAGGGCAATAGAGCAGCTCCTTTAATGTTACAGGATTGTGGATATTGTTCTCTATATGTGAGAGTTCATAAAGCTTATGTATGTTTTACTTCCTCTTTTCCCCATTGCAGGTGTTGGAGGGGCTACTGAAAATGATGATCCTTCTAAAATGGTCATGGTACTTGCTGCTACTAATTTTCCGTGGGATATTGATGAAGCCTTAAGACGGAGACTAGAAAAGAGAATTTACATTCCTTTACCATCAGGTATGAAGATGTAGGGAGAGGAGTGGTTGAAAAGACTAAAATCTAAACTTTATGAATAATCCTTTAGTTTTGATCACTTGGTTTAAAAATCTAACTGACGCATGTATGCAAATTCATTTATGAATTCAGGATTGGGTTAAATCTAAACATTGACCATTTTACCTTTGTAGCAAGTGCTATGTCCTTTTTGCATTCTTCCCTCTTATCTCTCTTCACCCTCTTCAATTCATTATTTATCTTCAGAAAGCAAATTGTATAAACTTAATTTTCTCTTCTTTGATTAGCAAAAGGTAGAGAGGAACTCCTAAGAATAAATCTGCGAGAGCTGGAACTGGCTGATGATGTTGATCTTGCAAATATAGCTGAGAAAATGGAGGGTTATTCAGGTGCAGACATTACCAACGTATGCAGGTATGTTAACATCGCATCATTTGTGCTCCTACTGCTACAAACTTTGAGAAAACTGTGTGTAAAGTAACTAATTTACATGATAATAAAGTTGCTGGATAAAAGCAGACTGTAACTTGTCTTTTATGTATGGCTAAAAGGTGAAAGAGTGCATTAATACTTGCCTAGAATTCCATTTGATATTTTCATATAATAATGATAAAGAGCAGTTGCAACACAGTAATCATAGAATCTAATCTAACAAGCTATGATTCAGGTAAAATTCCTGAATGTATACCAAATTCTTTGCGTGAGGAATATCCACAAGTTGGTAGGCTTTAACTTGTAGAGTTACAGTCGTTCCACTGAGGTTCTGCTACTTCAACAGAACACCTGTGTGTAAGAGGCGATAGTGGCAAAGGCCAGAATCACTAAAGTAAAAATGCGGGGTGTTCTTCCTTCGTGACACAGAAAAGGCGTTACAGTATTGTGTGACAGTACAAGAGCTGTGTGCTCAGCACGATGGCTTTAGTGATGAGGCTGACTTAAGTTTTCTTCTACCTCCTCTATCTCCCCTTCTCCTCAGTACTGTTTGCATGCAGTCATTTGTGGGCCTATTCTGTAACCCAGATTCCTGAAATAATTGACTAAAAACGCATTCTAACCCTTCCCCCAATCTTTTAATTCAAAAATTGAAAAAGGAAGGAAAGGATTACTCTTTTAAGAGACTAATATCATTCATCTGGTTTAGGTATAAAGATTTGCACTGTCACGGTTTTAGCGGTGGCAAACTATGGAATCAGCAGTGTGGGACAAAGAGCTGGAACTTGTTAAGATGCTGTTGTCATCTAATAAGCACCTGTGTAATTACGCTTTCGGGCTTTGGAGGTAGCACAAAAGTGTGGCAGTGCAAGGCTTCAGCTCCAAGTTGTGCCAACACGACTGTTGTGGGGCTGTACTTTGAACAGGGTAAGAGAACTGTTCTGGATTAAAACCATTTCCTCAAATGCAGATCCATTCCTTGCCTTGATTCCTACTACAGCTCTACAAACGCTTGTCAGCACGACTGAGAGGACAATGTGCTTTGCCGTAGGGATGGGTGCGAGTGGCCTGTATGCAAAACTGTCACCAGAGGCTCTATCAGCAGGGTCACTTAAGGCTGAACTCAGAATTTGGAGGCTCAGTACTATTCCCTAAACAAACCTTACACAGTGTCTGGGAAAAGAACGGTATGTTAGTTGCTCTGAATCAGTGTTGTGCAGGTTTGTTTCATCTGTAGGTTTGTGAGGTGAATTTATGGTGTTCTTTTGCACAGTCCTAGTGCTTTGAAAGCAGTTTGTGCTAATAGGTTCACGTTATATGAAAGAGAATTTATTTGGCCTGTTGCTTTGTGCATTTTAGCCTCAGTTTGTCTCCTCCGGTCTGTTCAGTATTCCTTATTTGTAATTAATTTTATACTGGTTACTGATACACTTGCTTAAGAGTCAGAATAGTTGTAATGTTTTTGAGTTGATTTCAGATATATATATATACACACACGCATTGTTGCTTTCTATTTTTAATCAAAGTCATTTGTACAAATGCTATTAAAAAAGCACAACAAAGCAAAAGCACAAAAACAAGCAAAAGAAAAAACCACAAAAGAAACACTCCAGTCTTTCATTTGTGACATTCTCCTTAGAGATGACTGAGGTGGCAGCAACCAGAAATCCAGCAAGCTGGTGTCTGGATGTGCATGATTTGAAATTAGTAAGAAACTACTCATACTAGTCTGTGTATTTACACTTTGTTAATGGTGTCAGGTAAAACAGATCTTAAACATGACTGTTTCATTTACATGGAGACAAAAAGACATATGGCTGACGTAAAAGCGCTTTTGTGTGGTTCAGACATATAGTAGACTGTAACAGTCCTTGCTAGGGACACAAGCAAAACTTTAAAAAAGTGAGCAGAGATCTCTGGTTTGCTCAAATTGTTCTCCTACCTTAAAGAATTTGAGGCAAAATCCAAAGTTGGCTGAACCAGAGTGAAAACCAGCTGGAGACAGCAGTACAGTTCCTAACAGTCAGCATGTAACCATGGAAAATGAAGGTGAAACTTTATTTTAAAAAGGCATTCAGGAAATGTCACACGCATCCAAATTGCATATTAGATGTGAGTATGAGCTGACTCTGAATTGTTGTTTTGAGCGGGCTGTGAAGGTTGAAAGGCCTGTGGAGTGGAACTGACCCCTGCTGTGTGTTCCACCGAGTGGCTCTTACTCTGTGAGTGGCTCAGTGGCTCTGGTGCTTCTCCAGGCGCTACAGCTGCATTTGAGAAAGCACTAAGGGTTGAGGTTGGAATGGCTGTCAGCACAATGACTTCACAGAAGAAAATTGTGGCAGCTGCACTTTATGGGTGTGTTGGGGTATGGTTGGGTGGGTCGGTTTTTTGTTGTGGGTTTTTTTTTTTTTTTTAACTGCTATCTGGAGGCAAATTAGATGGATGGGATGCTTCCTCCCTCTCCGCCCCCCCATCCCTGGTCCCTCACCCCGAGTCATGTAACACTGGCTTTTAGTTCACAAATGATGATATAACAGCAAAGCATGGTGATATTTGACTAAGATGGAGTTCAACAAGGCAACTTTTTGGAGTTGTTCTGAAATTCTAATTATTGTATTAGGCATTCTAATTGCTATTAAGTGTTACTAAGTACATTCATGAAGTCTGTCAGTTATGGTTTCTTTTGGGGGGGTGGTGTGTGAAACTGAAACAATATGCTGAAGCTGTCTTTCTAGATCTTCTAGAAGACAGTATATAAGTGGTTTTCTCTTTGGATTCTCACCTATTGATATGATACCGTTGTGATATTACCAGGATTACCCTTTCATTTTTTTTACTGCTAGACAAAATAAGTTGCATTTTCTTCTTACTGTAAGCTATATAACAATGAATTAGCAGGAACTTCAGTCTTTCAGTGTTATCAAGTTATCTCCTCACCAGCCCATCACCTGCTCCTACCAATATGACTGTTGGAAGTCCAAATGCAGTCAATGCAGCAAGAAAAGACACACTTGTAAAGGCACTTAATGCTTATTAAAGCAAACCGAAGTCTGAGGAGCCACAGGCTGTACAGATTTGGTAGTTTAACATTTAGCTGTGAATGTATAGGTTGGAGGTAGATACTGTTGACCCCTCTGTCTTTGAAGTGGGATTCCTATTTAGATACGGAAACATCAGAACACTCCAGCCATTTCTCCTGTACATTGGAGGAGTGAAACCATTACTTTGCCTTGTTCCTGTCTAAAAATACTGCAGCTATATCATAGATACGCAATGGCATTAGATAAATCAATTAATCTTTACCTCTTTTGCCTGGCCTGTGAATAGTAGCTATTCAAAGATCCAGTGAGGATAAATCCACATTTGATAAATATGGGTAGCGTGGTGGTGTATTTTGTACAATCACTTGGAGATCTTCCGGTAAAAGTTCACAATTTTTTGTAGTATCTTTGAATGCAACAGCTTAACTGGAATGCTGTGTTGAGCCTTTCAAACAGCTGAACTCTGTTAATACCATCCTCTATTAAGTAACTTTTTTTTTTGTATCCTTAATAGAGATGCATCGTTGATGGCTATGAGAAGGCGAATTGAGGGCTTGACACCAGAAGAAATAAGAAATCTTTCCCGAGACGAAATGCACATGCCAACAACTATGGAAGACTTTGAAATAGCTTTGAAGAAAGTTTCTAAATCTGTATCTGCTGCGGACATTGAGAAATACGAGAAATGGATAGTTGAATTTGGGTCATGCTGAGTTGTCTTATCTTGAAGAAGCCACCTTACATCTTAAAACAGCTTTAGAAGTAATAAGTAGTGTGTCAGTGCACTGCATGCTCTTTTTAACTTTTGTAATTTAAGAGCAACGGATGTCTAAATAAATTTTTTTTTTTAAAATGCAATTTCTGTCTAGAGCTCTGAACTGCCTCAAAAGTTACCAGTTTTTCTCAGCTGTGAAAGATACTGATGGGATTTGCTTTTGATATCAAGATATTTTAAAATGACTTAAATATAATACCAGAACTCGTGCATGGGGGTGGTTTACTCTTGAAAAATAGCTGTTACACAAAAAAACCAAACACAGACTTGTTCTGTTAAACAAGGGATGAAGAAGATGCAGTTGTACAGATGTCGTTGCTAGCTGATCCTAGAGAGCTCTGCCCTTGGACTGTTTCTGGGGTGTTAACAGGGAACCTGTGCGAAGGCTGGGATTCAAGGATTCAGTGATTCAAGGATTGGAGCATCTCCCT
>JAOXNO010000024.1:53573198-53589306 GCA_028565335.1 Limnodromus scolopaceus | reverse complement strand
ACTGGTATCAAAGACATGATGGACAGTGAAACCTACTTCCCGGTGCCTCTCTATCCTATACCCCAAAAGAGTCTTTTCTTCTTGCTAAGAGTACTAGCCTACACACTCATGCTTTGTAAAGGAATTTTCCTTACCTTGTTTCCCCTTTCTCAGCCTTTTTCTGTTCTTTTGTTTTCATGTGAAGATGAGAGGACCAGAACTGCATATGGTATTAAATAAATCATAGTTTTACAGTGGCACAGTGATACTCTCTGCTTTGCTCTCAACTCCTTTCCTAGTTAATGCTAAAGCTTTTTTTTTTTTTAATTTTACAATGCACAATTAGGATTCCCCCCCATGCTCATCTTGTTGCATTTACTGTCATTGAATGTCATTTGTTATCTTGTTGTTCATTTGGTTTCCTAAGAGCTTTCTGTAATTTTTTCAGTCTTTATTTTTGGCACCTTTACCAATTTAGTATCATCATCAAACTCCACTACTGACTTCTTTACTTCCTTGGTGAGAAATGACTGTTTACTCTTACCTGGTCTGTCACAGGTTTATCAACGCAAAGATATTTCTTATGCAGTTGCTGTTTAATTTCCCCAAAAGCCTTTGGTGCAGGAATTTATTAGAATTTCTAGAGGGATTTTGAAAGACTGCATCAAATAAATCATCCTCACGCATAAGCATATTGACTCTTTCAGAGAACTTCACTTTGGTTTATTCAGATGGCTCTGAGTAGGTCCTATTTATTCAGATGCACTTTAACTCTTAACTTTAACTCAGTTTGTGCAGCAGACAGGCCTGCAGACTCCCAGATCCTTCAATAGGCTATCTGTCTGCGTGAGTAAAATCAGCATTGTTTTTGCCACTCTTACAATTCCAGCATGATTTCTGGATGTCCTAGGGGTTTCTTACACTTTTTTTTTTCTTTTTTTTTTTTCTTCTTCATCAGTTTGTTCAGTACCTCTTCTGCAGTCCCTCCACTTTCAGATAGATTCTCTGAATAATCCAGAGAGGGAGGTTCTGGCACAAGAACCCTTCTTCCTCCTCACTGATGACTGCTGCAAAGAATTCATACAGCTTATCTGAAGGGCCTTGAAGTCTCTCTCTTTTTTTTTTTTTTTTCCTTTGGGTTTGTTTTTATTTTTTTTGCCTTGATCATCTTCTGGATCGTGTATCCTAATCCTGATTTGTCACTTCCTCAGTACACACAGGGGGACGTCTCACCTTATTAAGTCTCACCTTAATACCACATTTCCTGCCCTTGTTGCCTGTCTGACCTCCTTCAGCATCCTGTAGTCAGAATTCTCATGTCATATATGAGAGTGTGGTAATACTGATGTGATCCTGTATTGTTCTCATTCTACATCTACTGATTTCAATACTTCAGGCTTCTTACTTTGGCCAGTGAACTGCCTGATAAGATGGCTGCTGAAGAGGTGCTTGCTAAGAAGAGAAAGTTTGTTACATGACGTCTCTTCAAACTTCCCTTAAAATGACTGAGAAAACGGAATGTCAAAGTTCTTGTCTTGCATTAGTGAAATACAAGAAGTAAATAACAGACAGTGATGTTGGAAAACAGACTGTTTTATTAATCGGAAATTCATTCCCAGTTCTACACTTCATGTTAACCACTTGTGAGTTAAGTGAAGTAACTACTCAAGTAATGTCACATGCCTTTTTTTCTGTGCAGACACCCCCAACATCAGTAGGGGTCTCAGAATCAAGTGTTATAATACCTTCAAGGGTTTTTTTGTTGTGAGGGTGGGTTTTGTTTTTTCTTTTAAACTGTTATTCTCCCTTTTAAGTAGTGCTTGCCTATCCTATGTTTTTTGCTCCAACAGCACTGAATTTTTAATTTCCTGTCAATTTTTCAGTTGTGAAGTGATTCGAGACTGGAAGACTGGTGAATCTCTTTGTTATGCTTTCATTGAGTTCGAAAAGGTACGTTTTTTAGGTATATTGTATGTAGATTCTGCTTATAAAAATTGATTTTCGGTATACTTCTGTTAAGGAAAAACAGTGAAATCTTGAGGTGTGGGGTAGCTAATGTTTTCCTCCTACTAACTTAGTTGTAGAAGTTGTAGGTCCTTAATGAGGTAAACATTTAAGTCTCTATTCAGCCAAGCAATACTAATATATTCTTAGGTTGTCTTGAAACCAGTGGGAGGGGAGGAGGTCCCTTTTTTTGGTTTTCCTCCCTGAGCACATTAGAACTTTGAGAGTTAGAGAAGGGAATGTTAGGAGAGAAAGGAGACATGCTGCCTAGAGAGAGGAGGGTGTATGAAAGAAGGTAGATTGGTGTATACAGTAGTGCCCTGTATAGGACTTGTAAATGATGCTTGCTCTATCAGCACGCTGCTCTTGCTGTGAGATTGATAGTAAAAGTTCTCTTGATGATGCATAGCTTCTTGTTTGCATCTGCGAATCTCTCTAATCTGTGAAGAAAACTAGAAAACGCTGGAGAAGCGTTCTCACTTTTCTTAATACTACTTATGTTCTTAAAATGGAGCTTTTATTAGTTGTTGTCCTGTTTTTTCCGTTGTTTTTCTGAATGTACAACATGGGCCAAACATATAGCTGGGTTGGCAAATTTTTAAAGCAGTGAAATGAACTGAAGAAATGGAATTTGAAATGCTTTGGACAGAGCATAACTATTTCTTTTGAAATGGCACAATGCAAGAACTGTGCTTTAAGCAATTATAGAAAAAAATTTATGTATGCCATTAAGCAGTTGAATTCGTGTTTAAGCTCTTCAGTGTATATAGCTATGAAATAATCATGACTCAAAATTTTCTGGAAACATTAATATCAGGAGGAAGACTGTGAGAAAGCCTACTTCAAAATGGACAATGTGCTGATAGACGACAGACGAATACATGTGGATTTTAGCCAGTCTGTTGCAAAGATTAAGTGGAAGGGAAAAGGTCAGTACGCTTGTGATTCTTCGACCCTCATAACTTAATAAGCCATGACTTCTAAACTGTAAGTCTTATGTAAAGAGAAGTGATTGTTATGAATTGAAGTGATGTCATCATCAGGGGTATAAATTTTCATGGTGCTGTAATAAATAGAGCAACACAGTTGCTGGCTATTCTGTTAACTTGTTCCATAAGAAACAGTGGAAGGGTTTACTGCTGTTATATTAACATTATATTGCCATGGATTACTTTTTGATCAGATATATTTTTACTACTGAATCATCTGTTCCTCTCAAGCATTAAGTAACTTTTTTTCATATTACTTATTAGCAAAATAATATGGCAGTACGTTGTTACTTTCTAGTTTCTTTTCTTTATTCAGTGTATGACAGTTGGGTGTGTACAAGAAAAAGTCACTGTTCAGGCCCAGAATTTCCCCTCTTCACCTTCTGTAGGTCAAGCATATTGCAGAGCAGGCTGTATGTTATAAACCCCGATTTCATAGAATGGTTAGAGTTGGAAGGGACCTTAAAAGATCATTGAGTTCCAACCCCCCGGCCATGGGCAGGGACAGCTCCTGCTAGACCAATTTCAGATGTTTGAGGATGTTTTGGGAGGAAAAAGATAGTGGAAGAATTGGATACAGTGGTTGTTTGTTTGTTGGGAATGTGAAGAAAACATTGGACTTGGAGACATAACTATGTGTTGCAGTGGTGGTGATCCTGTTTGTCTTCTCCTAAAAACTTCGCCCTCAACTGTTTACATACCGTTTCTTGCCACTGGGGACTAGTCGTGGACACAGAGGTACTAGAACTTGTCCTGCACACAGCTGAGATGACTTTGTAATCTATATCATGCTCTGCAGTGCATGCTGTACTAACTGATTACATGGAAAACTTTTCTTTATCTGGGTAACTTAGGTTTAAATTGTCCCAAATAATGGAAAGCTAAGTATATTCTCATCTTCTTGTGCTTACATGGCACCCAAAAAAATGATCTCCCCAGGGAAGTGGTGCGTTCTCCAACATTGAGCACTTCTAAGGTTCAGATGAACAAGGTGCTGGGTTATGTTGTCTGGACTGTGCTTTTGCCAAGGAAGGTTGGAGCAGATGATCCTTGAGGTCCCTTCCAACTGGGTATTCTATGACTCTGACACAGCCAGTTAATATGGCATTTTTAAGTATGACCGTGAGGTGGCAGCACGTTGCTGTAGAATAGTTCGTTCATCTGTGAGCTGGTACTTTCAAGTGAATGGATGGAAAATTAAATCTGTCGTACCCCTCTTTAAATCAAGATATGACAGGTTTTTTTATAGTTTTCTATTTGAGTTCTTAAGATGTAACTTTCTCAGAGGTTTCTTTTTGTGCAGCCCAGGGCAAACAGTCATTTAATAATGAGAGTATTTTGTAGGCTTTCACGGCAACAGAATTTGAAGTAGTGTGACACGGGACCTGTAGTCAGTGGGACTGAACCAGTTGCTAAACCTTGCTTGGTGATCCTGTTCATGTGTTGTCTCCAATGGACACGAGTGAGGAGAAAGCCATATGTTGTTTAATGGGAACTGCAAGCAAGAGAAGGGCAGAAAATCACATCTTGTCCTACTCTCTTCTACTCTGTTACCCAGATGTCAGTGTTGTTTCTGGAACTGTATCCTGCTTTGAATCTTGGTATGGTTATGAAGAGCCCTTAAATGCATAAGCAGAACTTAGTGATAGGTATGGGTCTTGGGTTTTTTTCAGTTGGAGTGCATTGAATATATTTTTGTACGGACAGGTGGGCGGTATACCAAGGACGACTTCAAAGAATATGAAAAGGAACGTGACAGACCTTCAAAACTTGCACTGAAAGAGAAGGTGAAACCAAAGCAGGAGTATCCTTTTCTGGTCAAAGGTATTTTTAGAACTAAGTACAGTTCGTGAAAACAGCCTGGAAAAGACTTTTTATTCTTAAAGCTTGCCAAATGGTTGTTTTGCTGATGCTTCATATAACCATTTGGTGTTTGAGATGGAATTAAGCATTTTGCGTTTTTCATTTGATGACATTGATAAATTTAGTAAAATCAGAACGTGCTGTTTCACTTCCATGTTGTGTGCAGGTAAATAATGTTCCCAGTCAAGGCCCCTGGAACGAGGTATGGCATAACAGAGTTTTAAGTGGCTTCTCAGGGCATCCAAGAAGAGTTCATAATGGTAACTAATTGTGCTCTGTGATTATACTTTGCTTGTGGTGAGCATGGGAGAAAAGAAGACCATAGCTTGTTCAGATATCCACAGGTAGAAAAGGAAGGAGAATCAGGACCTGTTTGACAGGACAGAATTCGGTTATTTTAGCAGAGCTGATTTTTCTCAGTGTGTATGATCCTATTCTTACTGAAATACATAGTAAGCCTTGGTAAAACCTGGTCTGTTTGCTTCATGAGCTTTTATGTTCTGCTGCTTACTGATATCAAGTAACAGATCTCTCCTTAACCAACACCATCAGTACCAAGTATGACCTGGTGCTGGATGAGGATACAGAAGAGTCTCAAACAAGTCGGTCGCACTCAGCTAAAAAGCAAAAGAAGAAAAAGCACCACCACTCTGAAGATGAAGAGGACGACAAGAGGACCAAAAAATCTAAGGTACTTACCTCTTCATGCATTAACTTTACACACGTTTATTGTTCTTCTAATAGGAGAAGCCAGGAGCAAAATATTGATATGGTCTGCTATTGAACTGAGGACATGGTGTGCAAAGTCCCATAAAATACAGCAGTTGTAAACGTCCAAAAGGCTGATGTTAGTATCTGATTGTGAAAGAGGCTTTCCAGATCTTCCTGGACTTTTGAAGCTTGGCAACTCTGAATGGCTTTTTGCCAAAACATCCTGAAGAGTCAGTGTAGCCTTTCATAAAGTAGGAGATCTTCAGCACTTTGAACGTGTCATAAATTAGTAGTTAATCATATTTAATGAATGCAAACTCTTTCTCATTTTCTTGCCAGACCACTGTGTGTTGGTTTTTTTTCCCTACAAGGAATCAGAAACACAATCTCTTTTCATTGTCTTTTTTTTCTTTTATTTTTCTGTAACTGTTTTGGGAGAGTTTGTGTGAAAATCTGCGTGCAGGTTTGCTTGCATCTGTATTGTGGAAGCATATGGTGCTGTAAGAGTCGGGCTGGGGAGGAGATCGTCAGGAGACAGTAGTTCTGTCATTCATTAGTCCCACTGCAGCCTGTCAGGCCAGCGCTTGGGATAGTCAAGATGTTGATGTTTCGTTGAAGCAATGACTGCGGTGATAAAGTGGCAGGGTAACCACTGCTGAAGTGTGAGCATTACGAGGAATTGAGCTAAACTGAAAAACAGAAAAAACCCAAACCTCGGTATTTTAACAGTGCGAGCTTTAGGAGTGAGAACAAAGCTGTCTTCTACCAACTTTGCAGCAAGTGATAAGGTTCCAGCCACAGTAAATCAAGCCATTGTCCTGGCATGAGTTTTGAATATTGCTGTAAGTTGTGTGTCCAGAGAGCATACGTGATTGTGGTTTTCTGTTGCGTCACTTCTTGCTGTAATGCTAAAAATAACTTTTCTCATGAATGTTAGCAATTAAGTTTTTTTCAGTGCCACCAGTGAGCCCTATTGCTCATGCATGGTACAAGTCTTTTTGTCACCGTCTGTATAAAAATTCAGTCAGGATCCTTTGGATGGAGGGCCGGGACCTGTTCAGATAGTTAAAGTCTCGATCAGAGCATGGACATACAAGAGGTCTAGACTGATGTTGGTTTAGACTTCCTCTTACCTCCTCTCTGGCTGATTGACATTGTTGTTTTAACATTCTTGAAACAGGTGTTTCTGGAAGTAGTCTTTGCTCTTGATGGTTCAGAAATTACACATGTGGAACTGTCTGGTCATGCGTTATTAGCTGAGAACGTTTTAAAATCATTCAGATGTCTCCACCCACGCAGGTGGTACGACAGGTACTGTCAGCAATAGGCTGTTAACCTCGTTAGGGTATAATTGTTACAAGGGGACTTCGAGACACGTGAAGCAGTAGATTTCATAGCACAAAAATGTGAGGACAGAGGGATTGCTGGTGATATTTCCAGGTTCTGGAAAAGACTATTTTTCTAGTGTTTAGCTATGTGATCTCTTCTGTATCTCTGTATATCGTTTTGTGATTTAGTTCCCTGCTCCTACTGTGGTCCATCCGTGTAGTCTACTGCTGCTGTATTCTGGTATCTCCTTCTCTCCCAGTGCTTTCCTCTCTGTTGCTCACCTTTACCTGTTTCAGTGTAAATAGCTTAGCCTTCTTACGCCCCAAATCACAAGTGGAGGCTTACCTCTGTTCTCTGGTGGCAAGCAATGTAGTTCCCTCTTGGAGCTGTGAAAATGAATATCTGGGAAGAATTTTTCTCCGTTTCTGCATTTGAATGTTCTCGTTAGTGTGGACTCGTATAGTGTGCACATGCTGAACAGTATGTTCTCAGTCTGATTTAGAGATTCAGTATCTTGGGCATGGCCCTTTCCAGATGAAATCTGCAGGCAGCTTAGCTGACAAATCCTGTTTAGCATATACAAAATGTATTTTCTTCTTTAAATATTCTTTTTTTAGATTTATAACTCGGGCATAATCTGCGGAACTTGTACAAGAACAGGGGAAGGAGGCATGTTCTTGAGGCAGAGTATGTTCAGTGTGAATACTGATGCCAGCGCAAAGTATAACAGCACGGAAACTTTTTTGATGAATGGTAGCGTTTTTAGTATAGGCAAACAAAGCATTTTCCCTTAACCCTATTTTGGAAACACTGAAATATATTTGAGGTAAGAACTTTAAAACAAAACAACGGCAGACCTTCCACAACTAATTGGCCAATGACCACAATAGCCATGCTTCATATGTAAACTTCCATCCTGAGCCCCTAGTGTGGCAGAGATTTTAATTAACAGATAACAGGGTCTTACAATGGGAAGTTCTGGCAACTGAAACTGCAGTCTGTACTTCCAGCTATGACTGAAGGGATTTTATTTTCTGAATAGTTTCCATGATGTTGAATCGTTTTTCTGTTCTCTTGTTGTTTTCTTTTTTCTTTAGTATATTTTGACTCATCCTTTTCTTAATCTGACACCCGTTTCCTGAGTCCTCAGCCTCTGTTGATGTTTTAAGAATATATTTTTTGAATCCTGTGCTGTTTGACTTGGTTCCAGAGGGCAGAAGAGGCAGGGTGTTGTGGCTTGCCTTTAGTTGGTAACAAGATGTGGGTATGGAGCAGGAGCTGCACTACCATGTGGGTTGTTAATAGGATCTGGTAGAGTTTTTCTGAGTACAGGTCACATTTCTGCTTGAGATCTGTGTGACAACTTTGTTCTCTTTTGAGTTTTCTCTGCGTTTTTTGGTTCCTTGGATTTTTAAATTTTTTTTTATTTATTTATGTTTTTTGAGATACTGGATCTGTGGAGGGGTATAGCCTGTCCAGTGGATTTTTGTGAGGCATAGGGGTTTCCTGACTTTCAGGTTTCTGTAGCACATTGTTTTGGCAGAGATACTGATTTTTCTGGTTTTAATTTCCTGCTCTTACTGCTTATTGGACACTGTTCTCTTTATATTCTTGGTCAAGTTTGATCAAAATCTCTCTCCTGAAAAGGTTATCTCTATTTGTTGAGTCCTTTTACCCTTTAACTAATGTGCTTAATGTACATAGAGGTGGCATATTGAGTCCACTTTTGGGGTTGTGGTATTTCCAGCTGATTTACCTGCAAGTGCTCTTTGGCAAGTTACTGCTTTTGGCAAAGCCAGCCATGAACTTCCAGAGAGATACCCCTCTTCTCATATTTCCTTCCTCGTGTGTTCACCAGCACAGTGCTGGATTGAGAACTGGGGTGATCATCACTTACTGACTGATGAGAGGCTGGGATCCTGGATTGGGAAATCTGGACTTCAGCAGTAAGAGAGAGTCTGTTTTTAAGTAGGAACCTTTTTCTTCCCCTTCCAATGGGGAAACAGCATGTTTCAGACTTGGATAGAACATAAAAGATTTGATTTCAAAATACTGTTCTTTTTAGTAACTTAGAGTGTTTAAGAAAAATTCACATTTTTCTGTGCCAAATATTTTAAAAAGATAAAATCTTACTTAAGGGGAAAGGTAACTGACTTTGGGGGGTTGAAACTAAGATGCAATTCATTCTATTAATTCAAATTACTACATTTTTTTCCTTTACCCCGTAATCATATTAACTACTGTGATGACCTTTTTGTGGTACTTTCAGACTTGCCCTGTACACCTCTACCTTAAATGCTTCTGTGAAAGTTATTGTGCTTAGCTGGCTCCATTCTCATGTGACTTTTTTTTTAATCATTTCAGCAACTTGCCCTTTTCTGTGGCATTCAGCGTGGGTTATTTGTCTTTACTTTCAAGTCTTCACTAACCTGTTCCCTGCCCTGACTTGGCCAGTAGCCTGTCTCTGGTGGTGGCTTGCTAGATTTTTTCAACTGAGTGCTGTTCTGCTTTTCTCCTGTTTCTCCCATGTGCTGGGAGGAAACTTCAGCAACATAACAACTAGAAGGCAGCAGTGCACCAACCCTGCGGTTTGTTTTTCTGGCCAATGTTTTTGTCTTGTTCCTTTCTACTTCACCACCAGTGTGTCCATCTTCTGATCTTTGCTCAGGCCCTGCCCCAGAGGGGCTTGGAACCTGTCTTCTTGTTCAAACACGTGGCTTTTGGGTACAAGAGTAATACGACTGTGCATCATTCTGAAGATGAACGGACCAAGCTTTTATAAATAGCTGGAAGCACCACTCCTTTTTGGTGGATTCAGATTTTTAGATCTCTACTAAAATAAAGTTTGGCGGTAAAGATGGGGAGTAAGCATTTGGCTGCCATTTGGCTGAGATTCCTGTATGCACCAGCAGCAGAAATTTTTGATTATGTAGATAAAGATGAAATCCGTGATTACTGATGTGCGTGTTGATCCAGGGGATTTATGTTGCTTATTGTAACTCTAGTTTTTCAGCGTTACCTACATAATTCTAAAGGTGGTGTTTGCTCTGGGAACCATCCTAGTCACTGCCTTTCTAGATAAAAGCTCCGCTGGGAGTACAGGGTTTTTTCAGTATTTTTCAGTATTCTTTTAAATAAAGTTTGCTTGTTTGTACATGCAGTGTAGGTTTTAGCCATACAATTCTGACATGAATACATATGTAGAAAAATGAAAATTGTATCGGAAATTAAGAAAGAAATACTGTATCATTTAATGCAGACATTTTTCATAGTTCATAATGATGTGTTTAGCAGTGTTGTTATTAAAATCCCATAAAATGGTGTCTGTCTACTAAAGCCTATAAGGATACTAAACATTCAGATAATTGTACCTTCAAAAATGTGTACCACTTTCTTAATAGCCAGTTGTATATGTATCTTTCTGCAGGATTCTGAAGCTCCCTCTTGTATTTTGTTTGCCTGTATATCTTAGTAGAATAATAAGAGCAAAAAATGTCGAAACACAGTGTTGTGTATTAAGAAAAATCTTTAGAGTTCCTTGAAATGAAATGGCAACTTTATCTTTTTACTTTTAAAACTGTTATGATGCTGTGGCCTGTGTGCGTGTTGGTACATAGTCATAGTCATTCTAGCATGTGCTGTGCCATAATCCTGTTAGTGTGAGGTTTCACCGTCTGAGAATTGAGCCGTTTTCCCTTCATTTACTGATACCCTGCCTCAGGGGCTTCATACTGTCTGTCCAGTGAAACAAGTAAGGATGGTGTTCTACTGACAGCAGTTCCTCCTTGGTTACACGAACCTCATTTCTCTCCAGAGCAAATCCGTTCTGTGTGCTGGGCCACTCTGGATTCTTAGTGACGATATGCAGAAAGCTGGGGAGATTCCAAATTTCCTCATTTTTGGCTACCTGAATTTGCAGCATTTTTCTTAGAGAGGTTTTGTGTGTGTGCTCGGACACCATTGCCACTTGTAGTACGTACTGTTGGTCTCTTCTTTTTAGGCCATTTTAAATCAGGTAGACTTGTACCCATTGGAGTGTACTGTGTCTGTGTATGACTGTATCTTCATGTGTTTTCTATATGGGTTGTACCCATCAGCCTGCAGAATACAATTGATTTTTCATTACCTTGTTATTGTTTGACTGTACATTTAAAAGGATCGGATTGTCCATGCTGCCTTTTTTTGTGGACTGCTAGCTTCAAGGAAGTGAAATAGTTTGCCTGTGTTTGTAGTGGTGCATTTGTTTTTCCAAAGCCTAGAATTTAAGGCTGTTAAGGATTATTAGAGGGAGATCTTAAAAAGTGTTCTGCATCTTCATAGCACTGGAATGCGTGCGAGGCTTGAACCAAAACCTATGATTGAGGTATTTCTATTGCTTAGATAAGAAATCAAAATCCAAATCCAGCTTAGAAGCTTGTGTGATTATTATGACGAGTTTGATAATATCCATCTGAGTTGAATCCCTGATATAACCAGTTTTTGCTAAAGCTCCTTAGGAAATACAAGCAGCAGCATGCCTGGCAGCCATGTTTTTTTTCGGTAAATGTTGACAAAACGTGTAAACTAACCTTCTTCCTATAGTTACAGTGGGTGTTTTTTATTTGTTATCTTTTTCGAGTTGTCATGGATGCAAATCTATTTCAGGTAGCATTTCCTTAGCCTTAGCTAAGGAATCAACCATGCTTTACTCTTCTAGTTCTCTTCATGCCTTTGTGTATTTTCCCCTTCTGTCTGTAACTGTGTATCTGTCTGCTTCCTTTAACAGGATTCTGATCGAAAGCATGAAGGGGAACGCTGTAGAGAGAAGACAAAGAGTGAGAAGAAAGACAGGCATCGGAGTCACAGCCGATCTCAAGAAAGAGACTACACTTACAGCAAACAAAAAGACAAATACAGAGAGGACTTCCGAGTAAGAGACTGGGATAAAAAAAGAGACAGAAGCAGAAGTCCTAAGAAATCAAAAGACAAAGAGAGGTCCAAGTACAGATGAAGGATGAGGAAAAGAGGGAGGGGAACTAAAATATGTTTTCTTCCAGCATTTCCAACGTTCTCCCAAATGGGTGTGCAGTTACTGGATAAAAGCTGTTGCCTTCTGTCGACAGCTTGGCCTTACGATTCTGTGAATGCCCAGCGTATGGCTGTCAGATTAAGCCTTGATTCCAAAAAGGTTGTTTCAATAAAATACTTCACGTTAGTGAAATGTTTTGAGTCTCCCATAAGGAATCTTGTGTAAAGCTTTTTGGAACCGTAAGTATGCACCAACAAATGAACTACCCGTCTCCACTGCGAGGAGGTGTGCAGGACATACCTCCTTTCTACAAGGAGGTTGTATTTATCTTTCAGCATTTTCAGGTGCTTTGGCAATGAGTG
The DNA here is from genome assembly GCA_028565335.1 of Limnodromus scolopaceus. NCBI lineage: Eukaryota > Metazoa > Chordata > Aves > Charadriiformes > Scolopacidae > Limnodromus > Limnodromus scolopaceus. Next base: position 53,577,061 of record JAOXNO010000024.1, on the reverse strand, counting down.
TGAGAGAAGACCTGGGGAGACAGAAGTGTTTTGTGTGCGCTGTTTCCAGAGAGTGGGCAGATACCATTTGCGTATTAATACTCAAAACTCTTTTATTTCTTTCCTTTAAAATTAAGTGCTTCTGGTTGGCTTCGTCTTGTCGGCTCCGTTTGCTGGCGCCGGTGAGCAGCAGCGGTTGAGGGCACTGAGGTTACGGCTGTGCCGCTTGCAGGGGTGATGCAAGTGCTGCACCGCGGGACATCAGTTGCGGGCAGTTGCTGGCTTGGCTGCGTGGCACTGCGGGAGGGGATCTCTCAGAACGGAGAGTCACTTGCTACTTGGCCCATCTGTAGTCACTGTTAAAGATCCGGGCCCTGTAGTGTCAGGGGCATCCCTGTTGTGTTGGGTGGGTAAGAAGGAAGGAAATAGCCATTACCAGAATTAGCCAAAAAAGCGGAATTGTAACTTGCATTGTATTTACCAAAGCCTAGATGGGATTAATTTTCAGGTTTTGTGGCAGAAGTAGGTCAGTTAATAACTCGTCATCTACAGAGGAATGCAGGTGGTGTTATCAGAGCCTGGGTCCTAGTGAAAGTTAGCAGGTTCTTAAATATCTGGCTTGCTCTGATAAACTAGACCTTGCCCTTTGAACAGTGTTAGCCAGGATGTATGCCTTTCAAGAACATGCATGTCCTCCTCTTACTCTCCAGAGGAGGAGAGATCTTGCATTGTTAGGAACAAAGGGGGAGACATGGGGAATAGTGTTGGCTTTCCTTCCCCTCCACGGAATGTGTGATGGCTCGGAGGCAGTCTTTGATGAATAAATTTAACTTCTTTCTTTTATGATTGTGTTTTTTCTGTAATATTTGCTGTAGCATCTGGTTGTAATAAGTAGTAAGATTTTTATAGTTTGATACCACCTTATTGGAATGTGATTTGCAAGACAAAGACTAAATCTAAAATTCAAGGCAGCCAGGAAGAGTTGCTGCAAATCGCTGTGCCGTGGAGGCCCAGTAGCCGTGCCTGGCTGGAGGGTTTGAATGGACTGTACGCAGAAAGTGAGCTTCTGATGAAGGTGCTTCTACGGGAAGGCTGGTGCTAAAGGACCAAGAGCAGCTGTTTAACCCATGGCAGAAAATTCTGACTAAGCAGAATATCCAGACCCAAGTTGATGGCGGATAGCGTGGGTATTGTATACAGGAATATGCTTTCCAGAGACATCTACCCTGTCTTTGGTTTGTTAAATATTAAGTAAATATTGTGCTGAATCCTTTCTAACTTTTGTGTGGTTCGAAGCGTGGAACTGGAAATCCAGGGTTTCCATAACTGTCTCCTGATGAAACATTTCTAAGTGTTCCCTGGGGACTTGCAGGGGCCTGTGCCACCCCGCTGTCCCACAGGAGCGATAAATGGGAAGCCCCCTCTTGGGAGTCTGTTGCTGTTCCCTTCCAGAGAGTTTCTACTTTCAGTCTGAGCATAAGAAGACTTCCAAAGAACTGTGCTGCTCCAGGGTGTGATTCATTTGGGGTATTGCTGCTGAGGCAGTAGGTTTTCTCTAGCCCTTCCTACTTTCAGCCTGCTTTGTTAAAGAAACAAGATTTGTACTGTCGTGCTGTCCTCCGTTCGTTTCCACAGCACATTTTTAACATGCAAAAAACACGGGACTGCATTTGACAAGGATGTGGAGATGGTAAAGCAATCGAGTTCTTGCTGCTTTTAGGAAACGTCAATCATAGTAAGAGAAAAACCAACTTTATTCTGAGAAGAAGCTGGGTTCTTGCTGAACACCAGAGATGCTCTTACGGGAGAGATTACAAAAGTGACTTAACAGTATGAAGAGTTTCAGCAGACATTCCTAGGCTTCAGCTTGCCCCCAGCCACCCATGGGACATGCAGAACCTCTTGTTTAGAGACAAACACCCTATTTGAGGTGAATGTGCTCACTTCGCAGCAGAAATAGCTTTTCTTCCTCACAACAGGTAAATGCTTAAGAACTGAAAGTTTATGAGAGTAGTGTATGGAAGTAAATAGTCCGTTTGCATTGATGGTCAAGGAGTCTTCAGAATAAAAGGTTAAAAAATACATCCAAAGGGTGTATGCTTTAGTGCTTTGAAAAACATACCCAGTATCTTCAGATTAACGAAATTACCTGTTCATATTTTTAAGATGAAACTTTCGAATATGGGTGTTTCAAAAATTAGGTGACAGCGTAAAAGCTCCCTATTTGGAGGCAAGTACTTAATTTTAGGTACGGACTAAATAAGTAGCATTTCTAGGCTACTTTGCTGACACTGGAGGGGTCGCACTCTGGGTTAGATGGGATTTACTGCTGCGGTCATCAGAAGTTATGGTTGTGTACATGTGGTTCTCCTGGAAATGACACGAACGAGCCGTAGGGTCGGCTGAAACCACAGACATTTCCTGCTCTTCCCGTCCTGCCAGAGGTGTTGGAGCAGGAAGGAGTTTTTATTATCCAGGAGTTGGAGAGTTGACTTGTTTTCGTCTAATGAAAGCTCACACTTCCCCGTCCTTGTTTCCTCTTCGTCAGTGCTGTCTCCAATCTTGGTTTCAGTATTGACCTTTGGTGCTTATGGCAGTTAAAAACTGGAACAGAAGAAAAAACCCCACCTTCCTCTACAATGTTGAGAATGACATTGAAAATGTCACAGCAGAAACACCAGCTTCTTCACTTTGCCTTAGCCGAGGCCTGTTTGAAGGGGAACCCTTCGTGCTTTAGGCTCTGTTCCGAGGTTAAAGGCTTAAAATATAGCTGCTTAGAGTTTTCTGATGTATTCCCTTATCTCTAACAACTTAAAAATACGATGTAGGCTCTTGTATTCCATGGATAAGAGGAAGTTGGAGACCTATTTTGTAGTCATGCATTACAGTTCCTTTAGTTCTCTGTGGACTTGAAGTGGACTTGACCAAAACCTTGTTATGAATGGGATCTGGTCTTAAAGCACTAAAGGCAAGTGAGAGAGGTCAGGGTTTTGCAACAGAGATCCCTTTTCAATCCCATGGACATCACATGAGTGAGTAGAAGTAGCGTGAGGATTGTATACGAGTGATGGGTGTTCCAGGATGGGTTCCCTGCGTTCATACTGGTGTGTGCTCTGCCTGATGGCTGTGGGCCACCTTCCTGGCGGCTCCCTCTTACTTTTCTCAAAGGTCAGGAGTTTGTGCGTGAAAAGTCCCCAAGCCTAACGCCGGGTTGTGCTCTGGGTGGGCTGGCAACACCTAAGCGTTCTTCACCAAAACCGCCTTTTGGCACGATGACTTGGTGTGTTTGCTCTTCCTTTGGGACATGTGCCCAAAGAGTTGTTCTGCGTAGCCCCATGCGTGGATGGAAGAACGTGCCACGTGTCCCTGGTTCTGGGCTGCCATGAATCTTTACTCTCTGTAGGTACAGCTGTACCTGCTTCCTTCCACTTTTAAAAAAAAAACCCCAACAACCACCCAAACAAAAGAAAACACAACAAAAGAAAGCACACCCGCCCACCCCCAAACTTAATTATTTGGACAAGCATTTTAATTGCACATTTAAGAAGTTGCACTCAAAATTTTCAAGAAGTTCAAAGGCATTTCTGAGTCTCTTGCTGCTCTTAACCTTTGTCAATCTCACCCTCCTATAGCCTGATTTTTTTCATCTAAAACTTGTATGTTGCTGACAACAGGATTAGGGGTTTTGCTTGAAAGCCTCCTTGAGCTTGGGTAATGTCTCTCCTATTGCGTCCATCACCTGTTGCATGCATAGGGATAGCACAAGCACTTTGGAAAATGTTAAATTACAGTAAGATTTATGGAATCTTGGTCGACTGTCGGCTGAACACGAGCCAGCAGTGTGCCCAGGTGGCCAAGAAGGCCAACAGCATCCTGGCCTGTAT
>JAOXNO010000024.1:53550959-53572735 GCA_028565335.1 Limnodromus scolopaceus | reverse complement strand
ATTGATAAGGTCTCCCCTCAGCCTTCTCTTCTCCAGGCTAAAGAGTCCCAGCTCTCTCAGCCTTTCTTCATGAGGGAGATGCTCCAATCCTTGAATCATCTTTCAAGGATTTTCTTTCTTTCTTTCTTTCTTTCTTTCTTTCTTTCTTTCTTTCTTTCTTTCTTTCTTTCTGCCATTTCATTGGCAGAAAACATCTAGACTTTGCCTAATAGTGTGTTAAAATCATACTGAAAATGGGGAGTGTAGCTTGTACTGTGAAATGGTGACTTGTTCTTTGTGCACAGGAGGTTGAATTGAGAGCGTATGGCTTGGGGGTCTGACCCAAGCCTTTCTGAAGGCAGCAGGGACATATTCTTGCTCAAGGCAGGATGGGGATTGTATTAGTTCCAGGAATTACTTAAAATATTCCTGACAATAGACCTGCATTTGATTAAGCGCTTACTTTATCCTGACTGTCTTCTGCTGGTTAGGGGCTAAAGAATTTTCACTGTGACACTACGGCCACCTACGCTTGTTTGATTTTCCCAGCAGGTGAACTTTTTCAGATGAGGAAGACAGTAATAACACTTTTCTCTGGTGCTGGTGCAATAAATGACTGTTTCCTTTAGCAAAGCAAATAGCTCACTGGGGTGTGTAGACCAAAACACCTGTGGTGTTCCACACAACCAGTTTCAAGAGAATGTTTTTTTTTCCATATGAAAGTCTAGAACCGCCAGGAAAGTGGTTTTGCACAGAAAGCCTCCTTCGACGTCATGCTTGGTCCTCTCTGTAGCCACCAGGAGCTGCCACAATGAGGGCGTCTGGCTTTGAGGTTGCTGATGATTATGGTGAAGGTCCAGCTGTTTCACGACCCAGTAAATCCTTGGTCTTCAGCTCAACACAGGAACACCCATTAGTGGGGGCATCTTCCCCTCGAAAACCTCTCCTGCTGTAGTCCTTTCCCGCTTGAACGTAATACCATTGAGCGGCAATAAATCTTTGCACTTTGTGATAACTCGTCGCGCTTGTCGGCGCCAGGGAGCAGAGCGGAGAAAGGAAATGTCTCTGCGTCGTGGTGTAACCCCAGCCAGCAACTAGGACCACACAGCCCCTTGCTCACTCCTCTGGTCCCCCTGCCCCAGTCGGGTGGGGAGAAGAGGGAGAAAGGGAGGGGTGAGATAATGGCAGTGTAATAGAACAGTAACAGAAGATAAAAATGATAATAAAGATGATAATAATATACAAAATAAAGTTATACGAGTCACTCTCGCCACTCGATGATCGGTGTCCCCAGCAGTGACCCCTGCCCAACCCTCATTTCCATACTGAGCATGACATATGGAATATCCCTTTGGCCAGCTTGTCCTGTCTGGTCCCTCTCAGCTTCTGTGGGAAGCTGAAAAGGTCCTTGACTAATGTAAACAAACATCACTTAGCAACAACTAAGACAATATGTATTATCAACATTATCCTCACACTAAATCCAAACCACAGCAGCTACTAGAAAATGAATTTCTCTCAGTCCCAGCTGAAACCAGGACACTGTGGAACCGCAGCCTTGGGGTCCCAAGTGTTTATTTGCGCTGGTGATCGAAAGGGTTTGAGACCATCCAAAAATTTAAGTGTGATTCTTTATTTTGCGCAGTCTTCTGTCTCTCAACCAGCCATCACCCGGGTAAAGGCCCCTAGCAGATTTCAGGAGTTGGGTGAGGGTCTGCCTGGCTGACTGTGATTTGAATGACATTGAAGTTTTTTTGCTCGTGGCTTTTTACAGTAGGTGGGTTTAGTCATTTCACCACAAACGAAAGAGGAGTGCAAAGTTCTCTTATCTGATTTTCTTCTTGTTTCTTTTTATAAGCTCTGGTTTGCTCTTATTTATGCAGCAAAAATACCGTTTTACCGAGAAGCAGGAGTTAAACTGATCCCACGCAAGGTCGTGCGTTGTGCTCTGATGCCCTCCTGGATTATAAATAACGCAGCAGCTTTCTCTTTCCTTTCCAGCAGTGCTGCTGGTCTCGTGGTGAGGCCTTTGGCGTTCTGCAAGTTTAAACGGAGCAAAGAAGATCCTTCTTCTCCAGGGTTGTGCAGCCAGAGGCTCCTATGGCTGCTCTGGGTAGGTGACAAGCAGCACTTGTGTGTAGCTGAGGGACACCTTCCTACTTCTGCGGCAGGTAACCTGCCCAGCCAGACCTTCGTGGACCAGAGGAAGTTTTTTTTGCCGCTTGAAGTAGGGGTTTTGTGTGCTGCCCTTTCTCCCTGTCCCTGCCCGGGCACTGCTCAGCCCAGCAGCAGGGCAGCCCCGCTCCCAGAGGGTTCCCGGCAGCGATGCCAAGGCAAAGCCAGCGATGGGAAGCGGTGGCGACGCTGGCTTAGCAGCCACCGGGCTTTGGGTTAAACAGGATGCCACTACCAAGGGTTTGGCCACCACCCTGCTTCCTCCCACAAAGTACGCAAGCAGCAGGGTGGGGAGGGGGGAATTCTGGCCGCGAAAGGGCAGCCCTGCTGCGGTGTGTCACCCTGTGAGAGTGGCAGAGGCGCTCTCCTCCTGTGGCGGGGGACCCCCACCCTCCCTGGCCCCGTGGGCAAAGGGCACCCCTCCTGTAGAGCTGCCTGCAGCATCCAAGGCGTCCCAGAGATTAACCCCTCCTTGAGTCCCTGACCTAAAAGTCCTTGAGTCCCAAGACTCAAGAGACCCTGACCTTGAGTCCCAGTCCTCTGCCTAAAAGAGGTTCGGGGGCACGTTTGTTTGCAGCAAGGTAAGGGCCAAGTGGAGGAAAACCTCAGGGAAGCACCTGCTGGCCTTTGCTGCGGGCGGGCTGCGTGTCTCTGAGCTTGTCTTTCAGTGGAGGCACCAGTAGATGAGGGGGCTTGGCTTGGATTTTGATATTTTACTGTCGTCTCAGATTCCCTCAGATGCGGAGGTGTTTGAACGAGGCTTTGCAATATCAGGTGCTAAGCACAAAGTTGTTTTTCTTAGAAATATTTTTTCCATGTATCCCTGAAAGTCAGAAATTTGCCAGATGCAGGGGGGGGAATGAGCATCCCTGGTGGGATCGTATGCCATCTTCTTACTGCCCGGTGTTGGGGATCCCTGCCAGCGTGGGTTTGACTAATCTTCTGTGACTCAGAACTGAGATATTTTGGGAACCTCTTTTTTTTTTCTTCTTTTTCCTTCCTTTTAAAAAACGAAGTGAAAGTTTATCAACCTGCACAGTTAAATGAGAGCTCTGCCAGCCAAATGAGGAAGTAAAACCTTCCTACAGGACGAGCTCTAACCTGCTCACTGCACTTGTTTGCTCTCAGTTGACATCAGCCTTGCCATAAAGCCTCTAAATACAGACTGAGGACTTCCGTGTGAGCCCGGTGCTTCTCTGGATCCAGCTTCTGGCTGGCGGATGGTGGGACAGTACTGGTGGGACGCAGAAATCGCAGCTGCCGGGTCAGGAGCAGAGCGAGCGGGGGCCACCTGTGAGTACGGCTCGTCCTGTGGGGGTGTTTGCTTTTGTTGGCTTTGGCAAACGCAGCGGGGAAGGTGGGGAAGAAAAAGGCACATCTTTTCTTAGTCATCAAGACGACAAATGGCCAGCCCTGTTATTAAGAGGTTATGTGCGTCTCTAATTTGTGGAAGTAAAAATTCCTATTTTTCTGAAAGCAGAGCAGCCCGTCTTCATTCAGAGAAGCAGCTCATGGACGGGCTTGAATGGGCTGGTGGGCTCAATGGCCATGGATGGGCTGGTTTGCGGTGTCGTTCTCGGGGACAGGAGAGGAAGACGAGGCAGTCTAGACTCCAGGTGGGAGGGGGAACACTGTCGTGGCAGGGAGCTGTCACTGTGCTCCTGGTGTTACTCGGCACGGACATGTCTAGTTTAGAGAACACCCCAACCTGGTCTGCCTCAACCTGATCTGCCTCAACCAGCGCCAGGTCTGGCCAGGGCCACGTTCTCCTCTGCGCCTGCTGCCACCACTGGGGCAGGACAGGGCTTTGGTGGGGGCTTCAAGGAGCCCCAGCTCCCTCTGGGTCAAACTGGTCCTTATTGTGGCTCTGTGGAGCGTGGCTGCTGGAGGTGCTGCTTAAACACACGTCTGCTGGGCACCCGGTCCTGCTCTCACTGTTTGCAAGTGGAGCAAACACCTGGTGGAAGGACTGGGCAAAAATTATTCTTTAAAGACATTCAAGATGAGGAATTAGAATATAACCACTATTTTTTTTTTTTTTTAATTTTTACAAAAAGTTCCAATTACTATTTTCTAGTCTTCCAAGCCTGTCACTATATAAAAAGGGCAGAAGACCTTGACAGGTCTCTCAATTTTTTGGTCAAAAGTAATTTTTTTTAATGGCTAAAATGTTAAGATTAAAATAGCATTTTGGAAACACGACTAAAGCAGTTCCCTCTGTGTGTGTGTGTGTGTGTGTGTGTGTCTATGCAGGAGCGGGCACACCACCGCAGAGAGAGAGGGGTGCTTTTTAACCTAGGACATGGGGTGGACACCTGTGGGGAGGTTTAGCCGGAAAATGAGAAGACTTTGGCTCTCAATGGAAGCAGCTTCCCAACAGAGCCTGCCGAGGCAAGGGAGGGGAAAGTGGCAGGAGGAAATCTAAGTGGTTTGAAAATGAGGGTCATAAATTTTATAAATGGGATTTCACAACCTGTGTGGCTGCGATAGCAGAAGCTGGACTCTGTGATACACAACTTGTCCTCCTGTCATATACTTTTGTGCTGGTTATAAGCAACCGACTGAGCTGTTGGACTTGGGAACACTACTGACTGTTTACTAACATGTAGACTAGTGATTTTATTATTCCTTAATGCTCTCTTCAGAAGAGTCTTGACCTCAATGTTGGCTGTAACCAAGGCTTTTATCTCAGCCTTTCAAACTTTTTCTCTCCGGGGTGAAAACCCGGCAGTCACCGTATTACTCACTTTTAATATTTGGCCGAACTGCAGCAGAGATCCAGAGGTTAGCTTTGCAGAAGTAGCATGTTGCTGGTAGTGGCTGATACTGCATCGTGCCAACCCCAGGCAGCCACCCAGAGCCCGGCGTTTCCCGTGCGTTGCCCCGGCTCACTGAGCCGAAGGGGTTCATCCCTTGTCCTGAAGGAGAAAATGCTGCGCGTCAGGAAGCTGGGTCCAGTTCTGGGCTCCCCAGTTCAAGAAGGACAGGGAACTGCTGGAGAGGGTACAGCAGAGGGCTAGAAAGATGATTAGGGGATTGGAGCATCTCTCTTATGAGGAGAGGCTGAGGGACTCGGGTCTTTTTAGTGTAAAAAAAAGACTGAGAGGGGGATCTGATCAATGCCTACAGATACTTGAAGGGTGGGTGTCAAGAGGATAAGGCCAGTGTTAAGTGTTCAGTGGTGGCCAGCGACAGGACAAGAAGTAACAGGCACAAATTTGAACATAAGAAGTTCCATCTAAACAGGAGGGGGAAAGTCTTTCTTGTGAGGGTGGCAGAGCCCTGGAACAGGCTGCCCAGGGAGGTGGTGGAGTCTCCTTCTCTGGAGATGTTCAAAACCCACCTGGACAAGTTCCTATGCAACCTGCTCTAGGTGGACCTGCATTGGCAGGGGGGGGTTGGACTAGATGATCTCCAGAGGTTCCTTCTAACCCCATGTGATTCTATGATTCTGTGAAGCAAAGGCTGCAGCTACAGACGGGCTTGGGGCTTCCTGGTATGGGGCTGAAGAAGTGGCAGGGTGAGTAGCTTTCATCCCACACGTGCTCGCATCTGCTGCTGCTGCTGCTGCTGCTGGGATCTGTGAGACAGACGTGGCCTCTGCACCCTCTGTAGCTGGAAAAGTGCCTGGTAAAATTGTGAAAGAGTGAATTGAACTATTTTCAGATGAAATCCAGGACAAACATACACACAACATAATGTGATGCTGACATGGGAAATTGCTCTGATACTAAAAAAAAAAAAAAAAGAAAGAAAAGAAAAAGCATCAGAATAGACAGAAGTACAGGTTAAAAAAAATAGTGATGGCTATTAAAATATGTATTAAATATTTTATTTTCAGCCTGAGGACAGATAGCAACTAAAGTTTTTTATTTACCATAATTTATTAGAATTTATTTAAAAACATCAAAAAACCCCCAATCAAGTAGTACGTGTTAAGTGTTTGGAGCCACAGACCGCACACCTGGAAGCAGGGTTTGCTACATCGCCAGCCCAGCAATGACAGCTTCAGCTATATTTGGGTACAAAGACACGTTAATGTATTTCAGTAGTTATTGCAAAGATGAGAAACCACTTCATTATTGAAAAAGCAGGCAAATTCCTTTCCATCTTCGGTCCATGAATTGAAGACAAGGATAAGATGTAAAAACCGTTACACTTGTGGAGTGGGCTGTGAGGAATACCAGTCAAGCCCATGGCTAAAATAAGCAACATTTTCATTTCAATAGAAAAATACACATGGTAACTGCTTTTCCCTTATGTATGTGACATACTGAAGGTGGGTTTTATTTGACTGATGCCATTTGTCACTTTTAATAGAGTGTCAGACTGCTTACCTTGAAGAATACCTGAAAGTTAGAAGGCTATTGTAGAAAAGTAAAGGTCAAAGCTGTATGAAGTGGTAATTATCATGTTTTTCTAAAACCTAATTATCAGGTTTCTCTACTGAACTAATCCGTTTTAAATTAACTGAACCCAAAGCAGATTTCTTCCCCATATCCTGGGGAGAGCCCTAATGCCTCTGGGAGGAGCTGCGCTCACACTTCTCTCCCATCTCCCCTTCTCCAGTCCCTCCATGCCTTCCTCCAGATGGTTTTGGCTTCTGGGCTCCTGGGGTGTCCCACTGCTGGGCAGGGAGCAGCTGGTGGTGTGCGGGGGGGACTGGGAAGGGGAGGCGGTGGGTGCAATGTAGTTATGGCTCTGGGCTCATCATGGAGGTGGTTGTTTGGTCTAATAATTCTGCTTCATTTGCTGGCTGCAATTAGCGAAAGGAAGAGGGCTGCCCTTACATCCTACACGTGGGTAGATGAACCAGCCACAGCAATAATTGCAGAGATGGGGCGAGAGAAGCTTTGGTGCAAGCAAGCCGGTGGTGACCAGTGACAAGCCCAACAGTGACATGTTTGGCTTGATGTACGAGTGGTCACCGTGTGTGTCCTGCTCTTGTCACGCTCGTTGGGCTGAAGCAGCTCTGGGTACGCCTGTGTCTGCTTCCCATCACCCTCATTTTCTGAGTAGGCCAGAAACGTCAACACTGCACTTCTGGAGAAGCCTGAAGTAGCTTTCTGCTACTTCTGCACACTCATTTCTGAATCACCAGTTTCTGTTGACAATAAATCTAAGCGAAATTGAAACACATTTTTAGATTGCCTGCTTCCAGCCACGGCCCCAGCAGCTTTCAAAAAACAAGCCGCTTCTCTAAATGTAAAGGCCCTCACTGAAATGGCAAATAACAGGAAAAGAGTCACTCGGGCATCATCGGAACAGATGAGTGACAGAATTTCGTGAGGTGTGTCTGTGTGTACACACACGGGGACACACACACACACACACACTCACTGGGAAAAACAAAACTATAAAAAAAAAAAAAAAAAGTTCAGAGCTCCCAGCTACTTTGCAAACAACTTGTCTCCTTAAATCACCTGATGAAATGTGCTCCAGGGGTGAAGTTGTTATGGCGTGGGGGCTCATCCAACAACATCCGACAGATTTTTATCTGCGGCTCACAAACCACACTGAGCAAATTGAAAATCCCCAGCTACACCGTCCCCTTTATCGTTTCCTGTGAGACGAGCCTGGAGCGCACACTTACGCACGCGGCGTGTCGGTGTACACGGCCCGTGAAGGAGGATGACACCTGTCTGACATAACGCCCAGAGAGGGACAAACATTACAGGGAAAAGCTCCGGTGCTTTTATAAGCAAGGGTGGGCCAGAAGAATGCTGAAACGTGGAGAGAGAGGAGCGGACGGTCTCTCCGGAGAGAAGGCAGCTGATCAGGTCAGCCCTTTGCTGTGCACCGGGCAAATATAACTGCGATTGCACCGTCTCCCTTAACGCTTGCCTTTCGTTGTTTCTCATCTTTCCCCCAGCTAAAGCTGATGCCTGTTGGAGGAGGCCGGGAAGACAGGAGCACTGGGTTTAGAGGAACATAAATGCCTGCTGGGATGGCACTGGCCAGCTCACTTTCCAGCAAGCCGGTGCCACCACGCTCCAGAAAAGTTTCCGCAGCGGGGGTGGAAGCACACCAGAGCAAGCTGGATTTTTTCTGCAAGCTGGGCTACAGTAAGCAGGACATCTGCAAAGTGCTGGAGAACCTGGGCCAAGAGGCCCTGGAGGATGATGTGCTGAAAGAGCTGATTCGGATGGGGAGCAAACCTCAAGATCTGGAGAGCCAGGCTCAACCTTCCCAGCTAAAACTTGTCGCCCGTGGATCATGTAGCACTTCACCAGGGTCGAAGTGGCTTGGAGAAGACGACAGTGACTCTTGCAGTCACTTGAGACCCATTGTGATCGATGGCAGCAATGTTGCAATGAGGTAAGCTCTGTTTCCTGAAAGTCAGCTCTCTTCCTCTGAAGCTTTTGAATTTTGAAGCTGATGGCATGAAGTATGTTTTTTTTCTTCAGGTGAGAGATGCATTGATATATTTGATATGCTTGATGTATAATGTATGAACCACTGCTTACTCTTGTTCTTTGGCTGAGGCACAGCTTCTGGGGACTTGTTAAAATGCAATTACTGGCTCGCTCTGAATTTTGACCTTTTACAAGCCGACGGGCAGCTAACCACGACTGTTCATGGCTGTGTGATTCAGCAGCTCTCCCCCACTTTCAGTTCACCATTGATGTTTCCCTACCTTTTCAGATTTCTGAGTCCACATGCTGAGGTGTTTCCAGGAAAAAATGATGACCAGGTAGACAGAACAGCCCAACTAAGCTAAGAAGGAGAGGGGAAATAAAGACAAGTGGCTTTGGTTCCTAACAGCAGCACAGTTCTCTACTGTTTTGACTTGCAAGGAAACCCCAGCAATGTTCCTGACTTCTATATTTTTGTTGGTGTTCAGTTTGGCTTCATTTTGACAGAAACACCAGGAAATCAATAGTTGACTTTTGTACTAAATAGTCTCGTTTCTTCTTTAATTGATGCTGTTTCTGGGAAAAGTCATAGCAACCCATCCTGGCCAATTATGTTTCCTATGCAGTGTCCTGACGCTGTGAAAACACTCCTACTGATGGGGAGCCTGGCGCATCCACGTGGATGGGAAGTCCAAAGACAGCAGTGGGTTGGCCTCTGTTTACCCGAGCAATAGGAACAGCCAGAGGTCCTGGCAGTCGAGAGTCTGGGACGCACTGTCTCTCCACTGGTTTTCCCTGTTAACATCCCTTTCCACTCAGCATGGCCAAGCATGTCCTCGCAGGGTGAGACAGGGCAGAGGAGGGGTTCCTCCTTCGGTTGGCTTTGGTGTGAGGTGAGATAAGACCACATCCCCGCTGATTAGAGGGCAAAGGGGACAAGCACATCTAGAGCAAGTGGAGACTAAGCAGATTATGCCATCTTCTGGATGAAAGGAGAAATCCCAGCTGAAAACGAGGGCTTCCTTGGTCAGAGCAGCTCTCAGAGGAGTGAGATATACAGAAGGCTGGTAGGCTGAGGGTGGTGAGTCACTGTGACAGGCTGCCCAGAGAGGCGGTAGATGCCCCATCCCTGGAAACATTCAAGGTTAGGTTGTATGGGGCTCTCAGCAACCTGATCGAGTTGAAGATGTCCCTGCTCATTGCAGAGGACTTGGACTAGATGACCTTTAGAGGGCCATTCCAACCCAAACTATTCTATGATTCTATGAACACAGCAAAATCATTTACCCTCGGCTGGGCCATGAGCTCAGTAGCCAGGTATTAGGATTTTCTGCTCCTGTTTGCATTTTCACCCTAGACGCTCCTTAAGGTGTCCCTCTTGCCTTTCTGCAAAAGAAATGAGCACTCATTTAGGCAGAGTGGCTGAGATGAGCACCTACCCTGTCATTGCAGCAGAGGCACTATTACCCCTGACTGTTCATGTGCTCCGTTCTCCTGGCCCAACCTTGCCCTCACCAATTTACCAGGGCTTTTTTAGAGCAGGCAGAGGTGGACAAGGCAGAGAAGAGTGTTGCTTCCAAAATGGCAGAAGATGCACCTTTACCACTGAGCAGGAGGCCCAGAGTAGTAGGTTGGTGGCTAATGAGCTTGGAGTACACTGGGAAAGCTCCGAGATCAACCCTCTGCATCAGCCCATGCACAGGAGCTTGCTAGACAGAGATTATTTAAACCAAATGTCATTACAGGCATGTGCAGCAGATGGCTTGAGCTAGCATGTCATATCGCTTTCCTAGACCACAAGCTCACCTAAATGGGTTTTCAAGATGCCAACCATGCTTCTGGCATGTAAAATTTAAATCTTTTTTGTAGAATAATTTCCAAAATGTTAGGCTGAGAGATGTTTGCCTGCTAGACTATTGAAAGCTGGTGTTCTGCCATGGATTCCTCATCTTTCACCTAAAAGGAATCAGAGGAATGTGAAGTATTTTTGAGTTTCAGAAAGGCAAACGTTTTACAGCTCCTCTCAGACATCCCCAGCCTCTGTCTTGATAAAGTTAAAGACCACTTGGCATGATGGAGAAAACTGTTGAGCTTGTTAGTTCATGCTGAACTGACACAGCCTGGAAAGAACTGCTTTCCTCTCCTGGATGCCTTTCCAAAGTGGTGCTGAATGACATTTACTTTGGCTGATGGGATGGATTTGGTGAGTGCTTTCAGTATCCTTGTTTTATTTTTTCTGGTTTGCTGCTGTCAGATGGAGAAGGTCTGTTTGCAGCATAGTCAGGGAAAAGGGATGTCAAATTTCTTTGCCATGAAAACATTAGCAGCAGCACCAACAACCATGGAAGTGCAGGAGAAGCAGCAGTTTAGGGATGAAGCTGTCAAAAAGTTGAAGCCTGGAGATGCAGTTTCCTGGGTGGAGAAAAGCATCTTGAGCATTTGTATTTCTATCTCGGGACTGGTGTTTCTGGAACATTTCAGAGCTGGTGTGGAGGGCCTATTGTGGGGCACAAGGTTTTGAAAAGGACATATACGCCCCAGCGTAAAAAAGTGAGTGAGTGAGGTGGTGGTCTCTAATCATTCATCAGCCTGTCCATAGAAACCAAATGGATGGTTGGTTTTCCTTTCCTTCAGCCAGTCTCACTAGTCAGGTATCTGAGTACACTCTGTGCTTCCATCAGATGTAATGAGAAACTTACCCATCTGCTGGCCCGTCCATGGGAAGTGGGCAGGATGGTTTAGCAAGGCTGGTGAAAAAAACATAAATTGAGTTTTGTTAATATGGAAAGACAACTGTCATAACCCTGTTTGCTGCTATCTAGTCTAGCGCTTGTGCTTACACCTAGTTTTTAAGCTGTGATAGGTACAGGTGCCTTCTAGGCCAGCAGAGGCCTGCATTCGGCTCTCCCCCTTCTGCCAAAGCTGTGGCTGATGCTGTGTCTCAGCCAGGTGGAGATGGGGCCATTCGTAATTTTCAAAATGAGTTGTTTTGAATAAACCTCTTCTCAAAGGGGTTGGAATTGGACAATTTAAAAATGGTCCACTTCATGCTAATTATGGATTAATTGCCAGGCCAAATTGCTGCTTTGGTTCCTGAGAGGCAGGCCCTGCTGATCTGGGACCCAAGCGCCATGTCCCTGTTGTTGAAGGGAGAAAGATGGGACTAAGCTATGACAGATCTGTCCTCAGGCAACACAAACTCCCTGCGCAGGAGAACGAAAAGTTTGAAAGACCCTGTAGCAATACAGCAACAACTGGACTAAGTGGTAGCATAACACCAGTTCCAGGTGCCTCTTCTTGCTGGTTCTGCTTGGCCTTTGGCACGAATCACTTGAATGCTTTACCTGCTGCACTGGGCATACATCTAGAATTACTTTCCTAAAGCTGACAAGGATAAATATGTGAGTAGTCAACGTTGAAGCAGGCTGTTGTTGAACTTTCTTTGAGTCATGGCATTAAAGATGTACCTAGACTTCCTTTTAAAGACAGTTATCTGAAAAAGTCACCTGCACTTGCAATTCACCTGTCTTTATACCCAGCCTGGGTCGAACTTACCCTTTAAAACCAAACAGAACAGTTGCTCTAGAGTGGACATTAGATGTGTTGAGCACTTCAGACCCTTTATTATTGCTGGGTGGGATTTTCTTTAAGACTTCCTACTGCCTGAGTAGCTATTAATAAACAACCATGTTTCCTCTTCCAAAGTATGCTGGTTTTTCACTTGTGGCCACCATTCCAGCACTGAAACTTTTATTAGGTGTAAGATAGAGCTTTGATTATGAGGCTGATGTGGGCATAACCTAGACTTGAATTCCTGGGCGAAGGTGGGGAGAGAGGTATGTAAGACAGTGACATTGTCCTCGACTGGTCCATCGCTGCAGGCAGGTGTAGTAACCAAGAGAGTCATTTGCAAGTATGTTTTGCAGAGGTGAAAGCCTGAGTGAGACTGTGGCGATATTATCCAGAAAGCTCAAAGTACAAGCATGAGGCTTCTCTAGACACTGGAGGGTATTCATCTATTTTTGGATTTGCATAGAGTTTATTTTTGTTTCCTTATGCAGAGGTAGTTAAAAAATTACCTTCCTTTACATGTGCGCTGCACTGTAGTCAAATTTTAGATAAGAGAATGACAAGGAGTAAGAACTTTCAAGGAGGGGGGAGGGAAATAAACTCAGGAAGGTTATCATCCCTATTTCTTGAGGTTGTTTTCTGTGTCTTGATCTGAATATTGATAGTTCTCCAGAACCTGCCTTGCCTGCATCCTCTGCAGTGCCTGTCCTAGGGCTTCCCTACTTCTCTGCGCAATAAAGAAAAAATCCACAAACTAGGGCAAGGTAAAGATGACACTGAGGTGCCTGTGGCCATCTCCACTGAGATCTCGTCCCTTTTTCTGGTGTCCTGGGTTAGGTTCTTTGTATTTCCCATCCTGCCTCTTACAGTTTTCCCTCCCCCATAGTTAGACTCCTGTTTCCAACAGAGGTCAGCCACAGCTTTAGACATTGAAATCTCTAATGTCACTGTTACCACAGCAGAAAAGTCCCACATGTTCTTTCTCAAAGAAGAGCCTCATGGGTTTCTGCTTGTGCTGGAAGAAACTGTCACTCCTCAAACCATTATCAGACAAGGCGCATGGACGATCTGATACAGCCTAAGATATTGCTGGTACTTTAGGACCCAAGTTCATCCAGATACAGATGGAAGTAGCAGGCTTGGGTAGCAGGCAGGTCATGGAAATGGGGGATAGGATACCTCTGTTTTTAAGTATCCAAGCTGCTTCAGATAACGTGTTTCTGGTTCTGCTGGAGGAGGTGTTTGGACCTGTTCAGCCAGGATACCCTGCCAGGTTGTTTTCTTGGAAACTGGTGAACGACTCAAAAGCTGTTTGTTTTGCCTTTTCTTTACTGGCTCAGTTAAAGAGAACTCTAAGCTTCTTGAAAGTGTTGCCTCACCATCCTCCTCCTTTATTTTTTTCTTTATATAGTCACGGAAACAAAGAGGTATTCTCCTGCTGGGGCATCCAACTGGCAGTGGATTGGTTTCGAGAAAGGGGGCACACATACATCAAGGTTTTCGTCCCACTCTGGAGAAAGGAGCCCCCTCGCCAAGACAGTCCAATTGCAGGTAGGTCACCATCCTGGGCATAATTTGGCAACCATCAGGTGCAGTTTGGAGGCAAGTGGTGTGAAGAGTCCAGTATGGGTTTTCCCTGTAAAGACACATACAGTGCAAGTTGCGTATCAGGTTTCCATCACTTAAATTAGTCATTAATTTATTGCCACATGCTCCTGGCTGGCAGCTAAAACTGCCTGCAGGGCTTTGTTACGCTGCCTCAAGCCTTCTGCTTTAGAAGCACGAGTTGCTGCCAGCTGAGTTAAAGAATGAGTGAGTCTGCAGAACTTTTAAGGCCGACCAGGACTCAGTGACATCGTTTCACACATTATTCAAAGGCTGCAGCATCCGAAGCTTTGGATACTGTGGGACTATTACCTGTTATTACCCCGATACAGGAGCTACACGGGTTCTTCTCCCAGGAGAAGGAAACACACCTTCTGAAGCCTGTGGAGGGTAGTGAGACCTAGTTTGTATGGAAAGAGATCTGCCAGATTTGTGCCAGCAGCTTGGCATCTGCAGCTGCAGTCGAGGTGGCTGGGGATCTGCCTTTCTGTGTAGTATGAATGACAAGAAGCCAGGGTGTCCTCAACAGCAGCAAAATAAGTTTGTTTGTTTATTTATTTATTCTATCATCAGACACGTTTTATCTCCCATACCAGGGCTGGTTATGAGCCTTCTTGCATCTAGTGAGATAAAAGGGGAACTACAGGGGTTCAGCGTATCTCTGGTGTAGAATTCAAGCCATTCTTCTCTGTATAAGACTTAAAAAAGGTATCTCAAATTTTAAGATTAGATGCTTTTGTAAAAAGCCTAATTTTCAAGCTGCCAAACAACCACCAGATATCAGTGCATCTGAAAATCACACTGCTTTAAGTTGCCTAAAGTGCTGGAACTTCTTTAGAGTCCTGTTGGTTTCCAGCACATGATTGAGTATTTCTAACACATGGTCATTATTAATCGATTATTTTTTTTATTTTTATTTTTTCCTCTTCTATTTCTGCCAACCGCCCCACCAGATCAGCACATTCTTGAAGAGCTTGAAAAGCAATCGATCCTTGTGTACACCCCATCCCGGAAGGTGAAAGGCAAGAGGGTAGTTTGCTATGACGATCGCTATATAGTGAAAGTTGCTTATGAGAAAGATGGAGTCATTGTTTCCAATGACCATTACCGGGACCTCCAGAATGAAAACCCCGAGTGGAAATGGTTTATTGAGCAGCGACTACTCATGTACTCTTTTGTCAGTAACAGGTAAGAGACAGTTGCTGTTAAGCAAGCTTGAATTTAAACATTACGGGCCAGGTCAGCTCCAACATCAATGCACCTTCCACGGGCAACAGAGTACATGAGCCTTTTTTTCAGAAAAAGGAATTTACTGCAACTTTTCTTATCTCATTTCTGTAGTTCCTGCTCCCTCAGCTTTGGTCTTAAATCCCCCATGTCACTCTTCAATGAACTTCTCTATTTGAACGGCAGCATTAGTGACCAGCTTTGCTTCTTGCCAATCCAAACTGGGATGTTAACCCGAGGCTTGGTATCTTTTAATTTCTACTTCCTATAAGAAGCAGAACTAAATCTGTGAGGGGAGATAGGCTCTCTGGTAGTATTTTTAATTCCCCTACAAGGCAGAACAGCACTTTTTCCTATGATTTTGTAATCATAACTTTCTAGAAGATGAGAGACAAGAAGCTGGTCTCTCTGGCCCTCGATCATCCCCATTGGGGAAGGCTTTCATTAAGGCACCTGCTCCTTGCCTGCGAGGCTGAGCCGCCACCGAATCCTTGACAAGGCTGGGCGTGCATGATCATGATCAGCCATAGCTCTGAATTAACTGAATTAATCCTCGCTCTCCTAAGTATTTAGTAAGAAAAGGGAAGGGAGCTGATGACTAGTATTGCAGTGCAGGTACCACAGAAGAGCTTGGAAAAAGGAAGGGATGCTGCAATGGCTGGGACCTCTGGCCATCCAGAGCTACGCCAAGCTGCCGTGCCTTTCCGGTTGTTTTAAGTTACTAGGGAAAAAACAACACCTACACGAAGCTGAAGCAGCGCTGTCCTTGCAGGCAGGAGGGCACTGTGTCCAGTAACACAGCCTGACTCCTGAAGGCCAGGCCACAAAAGGATCACAAGGATTTTCTGCCCAAAGCTTCTAGCACAAGCTGTGATGGCGCTTTAGCTCCAAAAGCTCGAGGTATTTTTGTTACCTCCCCCCAGTGACTTTTTCCTTTTTCAGGTTTATGCCTCCCGATGACCCGTTAGGCCGGCATGGACCCACTCTTAGTAACTTCCTCAGCAAAAAGCCAGTGCTTCCTGAACCAAAATGGCAGCCTTGTCCCTATGGTGGGTTTCTCTCCGTGCTGTGAACTGCCACCCCTCTTCCTCCTGCTCCTCGCTTCCCAGCAGCACATTCCTTCAGCCAAGGGCAAGCTGAGAGCCTCTTTGTGTGGCAGGGGCTTGGGTCCGGGCTGCTCCCGCGTGTGATGCTTTTTTCCTCTCCTGCTTATGTGGCTTCAGCCTCAACGAAGGCTGTTTCTGGCTCCTCCATCCTCCCCTGCAGGCAGCACCCAAACCAGGCACCCCGGCTGTGCTGACCACCCCCAAACCCTGCACAGGCTTTTTACTTCACAGCCTGGACTTGCAGTGTAGCACTTGGGAAAGGCCATCCAAACACTTCCCCTCCCAACAGCTTTCCAGTAGCGTGGAGCTTTCTCAGTGGTGAATCCCTTATACCAATTTTTTTAAAGCAACCCTTTGTAGCAGCAGGTCTCCCAGCCCACTGAGTGCAGCAGCTGGAACATAAGTGAGTTTCAGACACTTCCGAAATAGCAGAGACTTCCTTTCGCTGCTGCTTCACCCTGCTATGCAGGTCAGCGATATTTAAATCTGGGGTCAAAAGTACTGAACTGGAAAATAGCACTTCCCCTCTTCGCTGTTTGTGCTTCTCACGCCCCTGCAAACGCACAGTGCTGGGGAGAAGTGGTGAGGACGTTAATTGACACCGCTGCTAGTGACCTCCTGATTGATTTTTCTTTTTTTTTTTTTTTTTCCTTGCAGGTAAAAAATGCACCTATGGTAATAAGTGCAAATTTTACCACCCAGAGAGACCACATCAAGCTCAGCTCTCGGTGGCTGATGAGCTCAGGGCCAAAATAGGGGTCCCATTAAGCCTGAGGAAAGAGGAGGAGAAGCATACCCACTCGCTGTACAGGACAGGAGGAGATCCTGCACCACCTGATGCCTGCACAGAATCACTGCCAGAAGCCAGCGGCTGCCCAGGGGCTCCCTGCTACCCAGGGTGGTCCCGGGGAAGCTGTCCTGAGCAGCCATGCAGCACCTGGGCTGGTGGCCACGGCTTTGACCTGGGTCTGGACCAGCAGTTTCTACATCCAGAGCTGCTGCAAGACCAGCCACTCTTGGAGAAGATGTCAGCGCTATCCATCGGTGACGGCACCTACAGCTACAATCGGCCCGTATACCCCTCTCAGGACAGAGAGGTGACAGACAGCCCTCATCACTGCGGTGACCTCAGGCACAACCCCTACTCCCTTCGTCACCCCCACAGCTTGGACCACACCTGCCCACCAGGATGCTCTTTCCAGCGACTGGTGCTCCCGCCTGCCCGGGGTGGGATGAGCCCAGATCAGAGCTGGCCCCAGGAGTGCTGTGGCACACACAGGATGGGTCAGAGGAGCCCCTACGTCCCTGGTGGCGCTCAGCACAAACAGGCCCTGGAGACCCAGCACCGTGTTTTGCCACAGTCTGCTGCTCTTCCCCATGACCTGCTCCATTTGTACAGCGAGCATCACCTGCAGCAGCAGCACTGCTTCCCCAGCACGCACCCACGGCACCCCTTCCTCTTGGACTCCAGCAAGGGGCTGGGCTTCTTCCAGAAAGCCCATGCTTACCCCGATGCCCCTTACAGAGACTACTGGCCCACCCCAGCTGCGAGGCCACCCTCTGCCCAGCAAGCAGACATACGCAGGGAGCTGTGCTCCCTCTTCCCTTACGGCGAGGTGGACCACGTCATGGCTTTGTACCCCGATATCAGGGATATTGCCAGCTTGACTTTATTGATTCAAAGACACAGAAACTTGTGAAGCTGCCAGATCAAACCTTTCCCAACAAGCACATATCCCTGGGCAAAAAAGATGCTGCTCTGAGGCTTAACCAAGTGTTACTAAAAGGCTCGATGGCAAGGGTCATAGCTGTTCCTGGAGCACAAGTCTAAGCATCAACCAGCTACGTCGCATGGGGCATCACTTCAAGGCAAATGTTGCCGTTCACTGCAGTGGGCTCTCATTCACCTCCCATGGAAGTGAATGGGAGGGCTAAGGGTAACTGGGCTGTCAGCATTTGAACCTCACTGTTGACCAGTTTCAGGATGGCATAGATCTTCATTAGTGCCTTGAAACACTAGACATGTTTTTACAGTCCTAACCTATCGTTCAACTACCATAAAAGTACCATACTCCCCAGTAAAAGGCTCTCCACAGACACCCCCCATGACTACTTACTCAACAAGGATAAAAAGGAATTTGGACTAGTTCCCCTAACACAGGGCTGTTTGGCTTCTTTGGGTCCATGTTATTGCCTGATACAGGTCCAGCCCTCTGTCAACAAGCTTTCAAAGATGGACCTCGTGTTTATAAATCAATGCTGTGACCACACAGAATGGTAAGCAGAGGTGGGGGGGGTGCCCCAGAGCACCTGAAGGAAGCTGCAGGTATTTTTCTCAGGGATCACGCACAATGTAAATCAAATCAGGGAAGTAATCTCCAATGTAAGTCCTGCTGTGGGCTAAGGGATCACGATTGTCAATTAAAAAAAGAAAAAAACCCAGATGTTACCAACAACAACAAAACCTTTTAAAGTGTCTCTGTTGTATTGAACAAGAAAACTACTGTTGACTTAAACATGGTCTCATAATGCAATTATAGAGATGATTTATTATTACAAACATTTAAACTGTGTTCTGTTAGAACATGTTTGTATTTTCAGTAAACTGTAAAGCTGCTAATCTCCGCATTATTCCACTGAATTCTTCAGGTTGTGATTCAAATATTAAGGTTGGTCCAGAACGTTTTTGGCATTGTACCAAAGTTTAAGTATGTCAGTATGACATGTTTTAAAAATGCTTTAACACATTATAAAATGGTCATCTAAACCACTTTGTTCTGAATAATGTCTTCTTTTTTCTTTATTTTTTAAAATTCTTCTTCCATTCCTCTTAGCACTAATGCTTCATCAAGTCCAACATTCAGGCGGGATTTACAAACTCTGACCCTGCACTATCATGGAACCATAGAACGGTTAGAGTTGGAAGGAAGACCTTAAAGATCATCTAGTTCCAATCCCCTGCCATGGGCAGGGACACCTCCCACTACACCAGGTTGCTCAAAGGCCCGTCCAACCTGATCTTGAATACTTCCAGGGATGGGGCCTCCAAAACTTCCCTGGGCAACCTGTTCCAGTGTCTCACCACCCTCACTGTGAAGAATTTCTTCCTAATATCTAATCTAAATCTACCCTCTTCCAGTTTAAAACCGTTCCACCTCCGCCTATCACTACATTCCATCATAAAGAGTCCCTCCCCATCTCTCCTGTAGGTCCCTTCAGGTACTGGAAGGCTGCTATACGGTCTCCCTGGAGCCTTCTCTTCTCCAGGCTGAACAACCCCAACTCTCTCAACCTGGTCCAGCCCTCTGATCATCTTCTCCTCTGGACTCACTCCAACAGGTCCATGTCCTTCCTGTGCTGAGGACTCCAAAGCTGGACGCAGTACTCCAGGTGGGGACTCACTATCTCTGTTAGGTTCTTCTCTAAAGTGCAATTGGTGATGTTGGTCCCAGGCAGGAATTATATGTGGCCCTCACTGACAACTCTCAATTTTCTTGCTTTCAAAAAGGTGACTCAGGAGCAGTAATTTACCTTTAGTGACATTATCACATGGTGATGACAGTTCGACCCAGTTCCCTCTGGAGACCATCAGCAGCTTTTTTTTGGTGGTGATGTGTAAAGAATCTTCAGGGAACAAGTATTCTGTATCAGTTCAATCTCTTACAGCCATGTGGCTGGCTCCAAGAAATTCTAATTTGGAGTATGAAGGTACGATTTATCTTCACAGAACATGACATTTTTTTCCATATGTCATGTATTTTCCACTAATTATAGCCATAATATATATCTCGACCACCAGAATGGCTGGTGCATATTGCCATACACGATATCCACTGCACATTACATAAAGATTAGAAATGATGTCAAAACAAAACTATGGAATAAATGCACTGTGAAAACACTTTGAAAAGCACTTGGGCTCTACAGCCACCATTAGTTGAGCTGAAATATGCCACTCACTGAATTGCCCCGAGACATTTTATGAATTAAATGCCTACATTGTGCCAGGCTCGTTGACTTGCCTAACAACCTGTCCAGAACTTTCCCAGCTGCTGCTGTACCTATGTATAGACTGATGTACACATATATGCTGCTGTACACATGCACATACTCGCAGAGAAAGTGCGATGCAGAGTGGAAAAACACCTTCCACACACTGAAACGGAGCAAGTGGCAAATGACAGCATTCAGAAAACATACACACGGCAAGGGAGCAGGATGTAGGCCCACATGTCAACATTTATCTTTATGTCTGGAATGTGTGTTACATATTTCAATACAGAAAGCATTTAAAATCTATAGGAAAATTGGCAGGCTGCCTTTGTGTAGTGCCCTTGGCTTGCTGGAGACATGTACATAAGCTTTTCTCCTTTTCCTTTGAGGATGCACAGGAATTTGGTGGTTGTTCAAAACCCTCACTCGATGTTTAATAACCTTTTTTTTTTTCTTCTTCTTCTTTCATTTCTGTCTTATTTACTGGGGAATCTTTCAGTAAAATCCACAGAACGTGCGTTCTGCTGAGAAAGTGTCTGGGAAAACAAATCAGACTCTGGCGCTCAACAGAACTGGGTTTCTCTTGGCTCTTCTGCTCTCTAGAGGGTTTTTTCTCATGGAGCTTTCGTTGGAAGGGCAGCCCCGCAGCAGCAGCGCTGTGTCACTGCCTGCTTGAGAGGGGCTCTGCCCCTGGCCAAGACCCCGCGGAAAGCACAGGCTCTTTCGTTATTTCACCACCGCACGAGCATCTGGGACTCCGGAGTCTCTGCTGCAGAGCCTTTTGCACTTTCCAAGACAGGAGGATTGCTTTTTGGCTTCGTCAGCTCCTGAGGCAGGGCAAGGGGCTGCTAACAGAAAGGAGGAGGCAGCTTTTGTGCGGACGGGGCAGGAGGCTGCTGCTCTTTGGCTTCTCTGCCGAGATGCATTCGAGTCCAGCTCTCACTGCCAAGCTGAAAAGGAATCCATAAATCCCAGCAGGCTTGGGAAGCCCTTGATGTTCTCTGCTTTTTGGTTGTCAAGACTCTTTTAGGAGAAGCTGGAAACAGTGGGAGCAATCCTCCAGGAGACGGGCTGCTTTCCTAAGGGAGATTTACAGAGTTGCCAAGTTCATTTTAAGATTAAATAAAATAAAATAAAAAGTCATAAAGGAGAATCCTCTTCCCTTCTCTATGCTCGCCCTTTCCCAAAGTTAGGAAGTCA
Source organism: Limnodromus scolopaceus (assembly GCA_028565335.1). Classification (NCBI taxonomy): domain Eukaryota; kingdom Metazoa; phylum Chordata; class Aves; order Charadriiformes; family Scolopacidae; genus Limnodromus; species Limnodromus scolopaceus. The sequence continues at coordinate 53,551,524 of JAOXNO010000024.1, read as the reverse complement.
CAAACACCCTCCTCCGTGAGGGGCTAGGGAAACTAGATAGAAATATTTCACTGAGGTCTCGGGTGGAAGTCACCCCTGCAATGGATCCTCGGCATGAAAAGGGGGGAAGAGGGTGGTCCTCTGCAGCTGGTGCAGTCCAGCTCACTCTACCTCCCTCCCACCTCTTCCAAAACATAGACATTTCTTCCTCGGAGAACATCGATGACAAGTCTGTTAATTTGGTGAGCTTAGATACCATAAAAATTAATGCCACAAGATGCTCTATGAGGTAGGTAATCTTGCTCTCTATCAGACACTTGTGTTTGCCAATTATTCTGAGAAGCTTTGCTAACATTTTAACTCATTTCCCATAGGAGCCAGAGCAATTTATAAGCAAACATTTGAACTAACCACAAACAACTAAATAGAACAAGACAGGTGTCCCGGTTTGAGGTAAAACTGAACCAATTTTGTGTTCTGGAATTTTGCATTTTAGTTAGGCTCCTCTGACTCTCTGAAATTAACGGCATATTGTGGAGAAAACTGCTCGTTCTCAGGATGATAAGGCCAATGTTTGTGCTCCATG
>JAOXNO010000024.1:53511414-53539996 GCA_028565335.1 Limnodromus scolopaceus | reverse complement strand
ACATTTGGTCATTGTTCCCAGGAACGTAACACATCAATCAACTCAAATCAACGACCACAAAACCAAGGAACTCCACCTGATGACTGGCTACACGATGTGGTCCATGCATTTACTTGTACCAGCAGACTTAAAAAGGTACCACAGACCAAGCCCAGGACACACCTTCGTGGCCAGGCACACTATGGATGCTACCTTTAAGTTCCTGACCCTTAAGATTTACAGCCTTTTCAGCTTTGAGACCTTATGCTTGCCACAGTTTAGTTTGCGTGTTACAGTGGGGTGCGAGAAAAGCACCACCACTTGATTCTGCAGATGAAGAACAAAGGACAAGAGCATCCCTTAGTCCCTTTCTTCCAAGTCTCCATCGCTGCAGGTCTTCGCCCTGGATTTCAATCCCCTGCAATAGGAACTTGAATTTAGGTAAAACTTATCAGTCGTAGGCTGGATGTGGTCTGCTGATACCCACTGCAGCAAAACCACATTCAAAATGCTTAATACACATTTCCTCCAGTCATTTGTTACCAAATCAACTACATCAAAACTGTATCGGCAATACCGTGCTCTTATAAATGGTGTGGAAAAATAGCATTCCGTCACAGAATTTAAAGCCATAACACAATGCACATCCATAAAAAAAAAATGGAATTAGGTTTATACAAGCATCTCAAATTGGTCATTTAAGTAGTACCCGAATAGACTTTCTCCTTCAAAATCTGCACTCGCATGCATTGAGACAGCATTTTATTATTCTAAATAAACTTGGAAATGATAGGCAGTCAATTACTTGCAACTTAAAATGATGAAGAGAATTGGACATGAGGAAAACCAGCCAGCTAACCTCATGCCTGCAGCAGTATCCCACTGGCCAGAGATTGTGACATTGTATTGAAAATATCTGCATATTTGACGAAAGCATAATTACATCCACCTACACTGCTGGGAATTAACATGTCTAGTCTGACTGAACCAAGCACTTCTGTGAGTTCTACCAGTGCTGCCTCTGAAGGTGGCACTATTTGAGAAGCTCTACGGCAGAAGCAAACATAACATCGATAGAGAACCACTCAAAGAAAAAAAAAAAAAACAAAAAAACCAAAAAACCAAAAACATTGGGAATTGTATCAAAAAGAAAAAAAAAAAAGGTCAAAATTTAGTGGATCGTTCTCAATGTTCATCATCATTCCCAAGCGCTCCTATAGCACTTGAGCTCGTCAGGGAACCTGACGCCCTCAAACAGTTCACACCAACTTTTCCTGTTCTCTCACTCTCCAGTAGTGTTTAAGTAGCTTACCAAAAATCTGAGCCTCACAAGGCATTGCAGACCACATAAAATCAAAGACACTTCCTCAAAGTTAGCAATAAGAGAGCTATTTAAGCCGTTACGCTTGAATAAGAAATGCACTGTCATCACTCAACTCTAAGCCGAAGAAAGGAATCAAAACTTTAAAGCTAATTTGTATTTTCTGTTCAAATTATAAGGGGTTTTTAACAAATGAGAAATAATAAAATAGCAAGGAAATGCTTTGACATATTTAAAATTAGAACTAAACATTATAGTAAAACTCACCACAGATTATCAAGCTACACTACAGAAGCTGTTGATTAACTGTACTGAAAAGTTTCTGACACTGTTTTATAAAAATACTCCCATTTTGGAATACCAGAGTAGTAGTATGAAAAAAGGGTAAACACTCAGTAGATTTCAATATGTGGCTTTTTTTTTTTTAAAGCCTGTTCGACATCTTTACTCAACTTGTGTCCAGGCTCCAATGTACGTTCAAGGTAGAGGAATCCGATTGAAAAAATTCAGTACTGATAAGGATACTTTTCTTAAGATAAAAAATGCACTCCCCCTGGGCATTTTGCTGGCAGTAGACATTTTGAGATCATACAGTTGATTAAGCACGCACAAATGAAACAAATACACATAGACCGACACAAATACTGACCATGCAGTTTTAAAATCAATCTATCACTAACTTGAGACTGAAGATGTTAATATATAATCTCAAAATTAATCTGAATTTCAGGGGTACCACACATAACCATAATCCTGGGCAACAGAACAGCTCTACTAATTGGAGACTGCAGAAGACAAATGTTTTTCTAATTTATCTAGAAAGCTGGCAACATGCACTGGTGTCAGTCCCACGAAGCTGATGGGACACAGCACCCGGTTACCAGCTCTCAGCATCTCAGTTTCACTGGCTGCATTTCTTAAAGTTAGCTCAATTCTGAAGCTCGACCAAGTGATGACTATTTCACATGTTAATGAAAAATAAACAGGAGCATCTCTAAAAGCCAAGAAGCGTACAATTCTCCCTCTAAAGAGGGATTTTTTTTTTTTCAATTACAGAGATCCCTGACAAAGACAGTACAAAAACACAAAGTAATAAATCAGCATCCAAGATAAACTACTGATGTTCACAAAAGTTTAACCTTACCTCAAATGTTTCATTTTTATATTTATCTTCTATGAGGGAAAAAAACCATTGGTAGTGAATTTTAGTTTTATTTCACCCTTCAAAACTTAAAATCCTTAAAAACCTACCCTGTAAAAACATACAACAGTGATATGCCAATTATACTGGTATCAACTTCAAGGAAGAGCTAATGATATACATAACCTGAAACATAGGAAGAACATAAACCTCCTGAAAGGGAAGGTAAAAGTCTGTGGAACAGATGACACTGGAGATGTCATTTCTCTTGTCCCACTATTACAGGGTCAGTTATTGAAAACGATGCCCGCTACACTCTTATGCTAATGGATTTCATAGCTGGCTGGAGCTAGGATGCACATACGCCTTTTTTTACCCTGCAAGAAATAGAACACTCAAATAAATGCAGGGAAAAGATCAAATATGCATCTGACAGGATAAGCAGAATTCCACTTTACCCATTTCCCCAAACATGCTTTTCCCACCCACAGCTGATTGGAGTTTGTTGTTTGCTTTTAAATACAGCTGCCCTTCTCACTCCAAACACCGTTTTTCATACAGCAGATTAAGGCACTCCAGTTGATCCATCTGTGTTAAGGAATGTTTTTTGCTGGATCTGTAGTTAATCTGTTTATAGATGTCTCCTGAAGGGCTTTTACACAAACATCACTGTGTCTCAGGAAAGCCCAAGTCCACACACCCGATGTCTGTATAGAGAGGGTCCAGGTGGGAAAGACACATCCAGGAACACCCCACACATCTCATTGCACAACATACATAGCATCAAAATCCTGTTTAACCATATTAATCCTTAAACTGTGCTTATACTAACAGTACACAACGTATATAATCTATTACCTTGGATAAAGTGATTGCCCGCTTTGAATTAGAAAAGTATTTTAAAAATCATAAAACCTTAAAGCATGAAGTAAAAAGGGCCTGTATCTAGCTTATTACTTTATGAATAAGTGAATGGTTCTTTGGTATTTACACAGTCTTGTCAGTGCAACTTTATGGAATACATTCCTTACACTCACTGAATTAGAATTAAACAGAATAACACATGGCAGGAAAAACAAAAGATTCAACAAAACAAAGGCTTAAATAAAATCTCTGGTCAGTCATAAGAAACCAGCCTACTTTTAATACTGTTAATGCTTATTGTTCCATCGAGTATTCTGTTGCTCCTCAGCATGGAAAAAGCAAACAAATCACAAAACCAAACATTAGAATATAATTTTTTTTTTAATTTTTATAAATAACTTATCTGTTACAAAGGCAGTTTACCCAGCTAAATCACAAAACCATCAACTCAAGATATCCAAATTAGGTTTTATTAATAAACAGGTAAAAACTGATTTGTCAATCTTCACATAGAACTGCAGATGAAGCTGAAAAACAAGGCCTCATTTTATAAACAAAATGCATTGAATGCAAGTGCTTTGGGTCTACTGCCTAATTACCTGGGATTGGCATTTTCTTCCCACATAAAAAAAAATGCAAAGCCTTCAAAACAAAGGCCTCTGTGCATTCACATAGATCACTTGTAAAACTCCTAATAAAAGTGTCCACTGGCAAATGTTTACAGTGGGTGACAGTCTACTTTGTCTCCTGCTACATGGTTAGCACTCCCTCCAGCCTCACGCTAAGTGCTGCTACATAATTCTTTGCGTGCCGTCTTTCATGCATACTGTACTGGAATTCCATTGGCTTGATCTCGGTTACATACATCCCCGATCATGTGAATATTTTCCTTAAAAAAATAGATCATCAAAATAAAGAGATGCTTGAGGTTGCTTCAGTGTTCAAGTCTGTTTGATTTCTCTTTTCCAGCCTTTATTTCAGTTGTCCTAAATATTGCTATCCTTGTTTTCTATAAATATGAGACTTCACCACAAAGTCGGGTTTAGAAACTGGCTGCCAAAACAGGAAAGCACTTAAAGTCCTTGAACAAAGCTGTACGATGCTGCTGCTGTTGATTTTGGCACTGTATGTACTTCCCCAATGAATCTCTCTTCAGGAGTCTGCAAGATACCCAGCAGATGAAGCAAGCTTAAATCGGATGCTGATCTGTTGGTGGGTCGAAAGTTTCTCAGTATAAAGTTTCCTCACGCCAGACAAAACGCTACCTTGTGTCACCCACCGTAAAACTCAGTGTACAGAGTGAACTATATGCATAACTCTTCCAACTTTTCCTGCATTTTTACCACGCTGCATCTGCAGGTCTTCACAGATCATCAGCATTTACAAGAGCAATGTACAGAACGAGCAGAGGAAAGCTATCTTGTGCATAGTTTCTTATTAATGCTCTTATTTTAAGGCATTGCTTCTCTCAGATAAAAGCTTAAAAAAAGGGACATGATCGTGCTTAATCACTTAAAGGGAAAAAAAGAAAGTTAACAAAAAGACTATTACACTATACATACAGAAGTACAAGAAAATAATAAAGGTGAAGAAAAGAAATCACTTAAAGCAGGCTCTAGAGCTATGTACAGTAGGAAAAGCTTTGGGGTATTTCACTGTGTGTATTGTACAGACAACGCATGCAGTTTTTCCTTTTCGTCTTTAGATGTGATTGTACTGATTTCTGGCTTCACAGAGATGTTTTCAGGGAAGACAAGGCAAAGAGTACCACTGATTTGTGACGTTCTTCCCTTTATCGAAGGCACTATGTGGCAGCAAACAGTTTAAACAGTTAAACCTTGTTCCTGTCAGATCTCCTCTGTGCATGTAGTGTTTCACTGAAAGCTCCGAAAACAAAAACGCTAGCACTCTATTCCTTTCCCCTGTCAAAATTCAGTAGTGACACTGGGGCAGAGAAGAGGACGGGCAACACCCAAGCACTGAACATGGTGTGTGTTACTGGGATACTGGTAATACTGTACATGGTTTAGGCAGCTGGCAACTGAGTCTTTCAGCAGATGACCTTTCAGCCGATCAATTTCAACTGCCTGTGACACAACACTGAGGTATTACTAGCTCTGTGGGCTGACATTTAACATTAGCAAAATACCATCTCATCACACCTTCAATTTTACAAAATCCTACGCATAAATGCTTTTTTTTTTGCCCCCCCCAATGACTGGATAGATCCTTGTACGTTTGCTATGGTTTTACAAAAGGTAACAGGCCTGTTGGCTCAGAAATGCCTGGGCATTTCACACTGTTCACAGCGATTTAAGGCCGGGTGATTTAAAAAAGTACAGGCAGTACAACTCCACTGAGCTCCCTCATCTTCATCTGTGTCTGGAACAGTCTTTGGTGTTTTCACAATGGACCTCTGATCTGTGACATGAAAGAGATAAGATAAGCAGTTACTAACCAAGAACAGCATGGAAAGAATTTTGAGATTTTTTTTTTTCTTTTCAGTAACTGAGAACTATCTTGTTCCTCTGAGAACAGCACAGTTATTGCAAGTGACAGAGGCAGTTTTTTTACCACCCCCTTGACTACAGCTTGATTGTAAGTCAGCCAAATGGCACAAGGTGAAACTATAAAAAGCAAGTTTCCCATCCCTTCACCCCGCTTTCTCCCCTTTTTGTCTCGGTTCAAAGCTGTTGCATGAAAAGGAGATAAAATTTAGAAATTAATCAGCACAGGAAGCATGCACAAGATTTAGAAGTCTGAGGTCTATGGAGCAGTCTAAAATTCATTATGTCAAGAAATAAGTGCTCTGCAACGTTTTGACATATTTAACGCATTTCCTTTAGAATGAGTATCAGCATTTCTTCCTCAAACCCGATAAGCAGAGACACTAAAGAAAAATCAGAGCCTGGCTCTGCCATGCTAGAGAGTAATCCTCCCAAGCACACAAGCACATCTTTTTGCCTGATGTGTTAGACAACAACCTTCAACTATTTTAAAAGAGAAAAGATGAAAAGAGAGAAAAGTGAAGTCTCAGGTTAAGGGTTCCCAGTTTAGGCAACCGCAGCAAAGTCTTTACACCAATTACTTCAACTGGAGAACATCTCATTAGCGACTGGGCAATTCCAACTGCTGCAAAATGACAGCAACAGCTTCAGAAAGTACAATACCACTGATCACAACTGCAAAAACAATTATTTTTCATTCTTTTGTGAACAGTGGTAATTCTGGCTTAAGTCACAGCCTACATCATAGTTATATTGAAACTTAAAATAAAATGAACTGAAAATTAAAGTTAATGAAAGACTAAGATACAGTAGTGATTCTTTTTTAAAACGAAAGAAAGAAAAAGAAATCATAAAAGGGACTTCAGCGGTTGATAAACCAGCCAGGGTTAACTTTGCATTTTCAAGACGGGTTGTATCAAATTGCTAAACACTTAAATTTACGAGTCAATGCAAATGTTAACAACTAGTCACAGATAACTAGTTTTAATTTTTTTCTTGGATAGGTTAGTTTTTATTTACTGTAAAGGGAACTATGTAATTGACAGAACTTTTGATATATTCTTCACGGTTTGGCTGTAAAAATGTGCCTAATAGGACTCCATATGCATTTAACTATACTCAGTAGTTTCACCAATAGCTTGGATAACGAAGGATAAAAAAAAACCCTTATAAAGCATGAAGAACAGTATCAGTTTGGAGGAGTTACAAACTGTCTGGAGGACAAAAAAAAAAATTATCTAATTTATCTAGACCATTTTGAAATACAGAATGGTCAGAAATCCACAAGATGAGATTCTGTAACAGTCACTGCACACTACAAGGACCAATCACACACACATGTATATTATGTGGAGGCCTCCCTGGCTGGGGAGGCTGTACAGAAACATTAGTGGATCACCTATTTCATTTGGTGGTCTACCTATAGGTCATAATGTGATGCTGTTGCAAACAAGTCAATTTGTTTCTCTGCTTTATGTAACACAGAAGAGGTAATTATTCTGTTTTGTTTGACATTCCACTAGGGCAAAAAAAAAAAGTAATGTGCAACACTTAATGACAAACAGAATGTTCAAGACTAACAAATTCAGCAATATCAACTGCTCTACTGGACAGCATTCTTCTCTTCAGCTATCTAAAACTGTACTTGACAATAGTCAGAAGAGGCTTTTATGAAAATTGTTAATACAAAGTAGCCAAAAAGTGCAGTCAGGGTAACCAAACGGAGTTATTGTAACATGTAAATAAATCCACTCTTCACAAAGGACAATAATTCAGCCATCTGAGTTTCACTCATCTCTAAGCCATGTGTCTCTTGCTCATTTTTTAAAAAAAGATGTCTGCTTCTATTTAAACTACCTACCAACATACCATCCATATTTGAACATACTCCATTTAATATACTTCTCTTTCCTGAATGTACAAATAGAGAGGAAACAGAAGCATATTTACTGCCAATACAAATAAAATGCAAGGTTTGTATGCTTTTGAAGTAATCTGTTTCATAATCAACATTTAAACTAGATTCACAGAATAGAACTTGATAGTAGATGCAAACCAGATATTAGTATTAAATCCAAATTTTACCAGTACAGTACCTTTGGGTTTTGGTGGCACTGGACCAAGAAATCCAATATTATCGTAAAAATTATGAATAGCGCTGGGATTAAAATGTGGTCCTAAAAATAAAAAAGGAAAAGAAAGTGCAGCAGTGTTAAAAATAAAGTTCAGTAGGAAAGCATATCAGGTTTTTTTGGCAGTAAGTCTGAAACAGTACTGTTATTCACTTATCAGCATTTATATAAAGGTGTCGATATAGACCCGAGTGAGATATTAGTGATGTCAACAATACACTTGAAGAAACTTATATTGCGTATTTTGGGCAATAAAGTCAGAAACAGAATCCATCAGACCAAGCTCCTTAATTTTTTTCTGCCACTCAAATATTTAACAGCATTTTATTAGTAAGCTTTACCTGAAAATTTTTCTAAACTGTAACTATACTGAAAGAGATATATGCTATCTACTATGCAGTATTTTATATATGCTTAGATTTAATACTTCTAGGAACTCCTAACTCCAATTTACCATAACAAACAAATACAAAAATCATATGCAATTTTGAATACTCTATTTAAGGTCAAGTGGAAAGCATTAGTCCCTTCCCTCTCACTATCTCAGTTCTCCCTTCCCGTGCCTCTCCCTCACATCAGCTGTAGCAAGCTTTTCCAGCAATGCAACATTTTTTGCTTGGCTACTGAGCAGAATCAGCTCTGCAAAGGGTCTAAAAAGCTAACACAGAGCCAGAGCACAGTAAGCAGCAAGAGAGAGAAGCAGGAAGAGAGCGGGACCTCTTGCTGGCAACATTTGAATTGGCTCAGCTGTCTCATAACTTCGCCCTCATGACCAAAAGCTGCGTCCCTGCAGACACAGAAAGTGGAAGGGGGAGAACACACTGGAACTTAAAACTGTACTTTATATTTGCTAACTCCAGAGGCTGAATACAAGACCAAAGAAGTGGAAGACAAGACAGGGAGATGGATGCATACATATAGCTTTGTAATTTAGAACACTTCTTCTCCTTCTTCTTTGATACTCAAATAACCAGATTCTCCCCTTCCCTCCTCCCACCCTGCATTTATTAAATAAATGGCATCATAAGTTTCTCTTCTGAGCCAACTATGAGAAAGGAATGACCGTGGGATTAGGAAAATCATAAAGCCAACAAAAACAACAGGCTTAGAAGACAATTACTTCCATGGTTTCACTCAAACTAATGTGATGATTTTGCAAATAGCATGTATACCCATCATTTATAACACAGACACTTTTGATACATGCAGACAGTGAAAGAAAGAAAAAAAAAATCAACAGCATTTACAGTTGCTGATGTACTGTAAGACATACTGTACCTCTTGCTTGAAAAAGATCAATCTCTTTGGTTAGGCAGTCTATGTCTATCTGCAGCTGTCTGTTACAACTTCTTAACTGTTGCATTTCTTCCAGCTGAAAAAATAAACCTGCCTGTTAGACTATGTTTTCCCATTTTACTATCAGTTATCATTCACACATAGGCAGACAACATTTAGTTATTTCAGAAGTGAAGATAAAAGAATCTTCTAACAACCTTTCTTTTAATCCAAGCATAATCTTACACAAAGCCTTCAGGCCCACTGGACTCTTCTCTCTCATCAGACTTCAGAGTTGACTGAACAACTCCAGATGGTGGTCAGGACACAGCCAATGGTCCACCAGATCAATGGCTGATCTTCTGGCACTGAAAACTGGTGCATTAATCAGTTTCTTTGAAACTAGTATATGCAGGAAGACCAAAAAATACTTGGTGTGGAAAGCAGTAAGAGTATGAAGTTGTAGTCTGAAGTATCAGGTGATTGTGCCTTTAAGAAGGAACTAGAAGGACTACCAGGTCAAACCTTTTGTGACTGCCTTTAAAAGCGACACTTCACAAAGCAATCAGTGAACTGAAAGGTTGGGGTTAAATTATGCTTATTTAGTCTTTACTCTAAACTATACTGTTTACCAGTTTAACTCTAGCTATATTGCTTGTAACTAGTATATTGCCTATATATGAGCAACTATTCCTTTAATTTATTGTGACAGACCACACTTGTGGTTTAGGTTTATAGCCTACAGACATTTCAACTTACTGATGGAATTTGGGAAACAGAATTCGATCTTTTCAGGCGCCTTCGTGTTAAATTATTCTCCATTTCATTGACCTCTGATTTTAGTTTGTCCAACTTTTTCTTTTGAATCTCAAGTTCTCGTTGAAGTCGCTCCATCCTGGCCTTCTGGTGTACCAGTAAAGCTGCAATACATAAAGTCCCATTTTATCTTCTTTATTATCCTTCACATGGCAACATCAGATAAAGATGAAAATTAGTATTCTTTTGGGAAAATACAGACAAAAAACATTGCTACAGATTGCTTTTCCATTCTCCTCACAAGAAAATCTCTGCCATAAACCAGAAACTGTTGCATTTTTGAAAACAGATCAATTACAGATAAGCAAATACAATGAGGAAGTCATACAATGTATGATGACCATGTGAAATTTAGCAGTAAAGTGTAAAAGTCTCTTTCAGGAACGCAACCAACCCACAAGAATGACTGCCAGAAACCAACAACAGAAGTTTCCTTGTATCGTATCTTGCCCAACCATTGTAAAACAGGTAGCATGAAGAGGATTTCAGAGAGATGGCTGCAACAAGTACTATATATGCTAGATAAGCAACAAAATTTTGATTGGGACATAATCCAGTGTTCTTGTCATAGCAGGAGACACCAAATGAAACTAAACCAGAAAGTACTATAAGCAATACCACTGGCAAACATCAGTTATATTTGTCACAGAGGCAGGGTTGTATGCCATTTTATCCCTGAACTATGGTGTAGAAACATTAGCTCAGCTTCTAACTTCTAACACTGCTTACTGTTTGTAAAGAAAATGGCACAAGGACACCCAATTGAGAAACAATGAAGTTAACGCTTAACCCACTTTTTTTTTTAAAGCTATAAAGAACACAAGTAGCAGAACATGCAATCAAATTAATACAATTTAAGGAGTTTATTTCATTAAAGGTAGGTATACTGTTAAATATCACCACATGAGCAGATAACACTGGTCAAAGCAATAATTACCTTTTATAAAAATGAAAAAGTATTTCATTAAATAGATTTTACCACCATTTCAACTTCTGCACAGCCATTCATTCATCCATTAAATTACGATTTCATATGAACTAGGACCAGTTTCACAGACTGGATACCTTCATAGCACGGTGGAAATTATAAAAAAAGTAGCAATAACAAGGTATTTTAAGAAGATTGAATTTGCCTCACAAAATGTTTAAACAAAGCTCTGGCTGAAACATGATGTTTAATTCACGATTTCTTCAGGTACCAAAAAATTAGAAGCACTCAGATTTGGTTGGTTAGGTTTCCTGAGTAGACGCAGAATTAAAAATAGCACCTCAAAAAGCTGCAACTTTCCACATCTTCGTCAAGCAGAACTGCCCTCTGCTGCAATTCCTGCCTGTTTGTTCATTCACACATTGTATTTTGTCTTCCAGAGGTTCTTCAAAAGGAGGAACCATGCCAAACTATTTTTGTACAGTGTTACAGAACTGCAAGGCCTTACTGAGATTCAGCCTAGGCTTTTGAGTCACACACGTTTAAAAGATGCTGAAATGACAAAGCTGCCTCAGCCTCTGCTTTGTCTTCTTTAATTTAGGGATGTTTGCTTAAACAGGCACCTTTACTTGGTCACTCCACTAGCCACACTACAGTTAAAAGTTGCAGCTGTGCTCCTATGTCATATAAAAACAAGGTTACTGAAATCCCAAGATAAAGACTTTCATTGAAGACTGGGAATGATCAGGTAAGTGGTCTCAAAAGAGCCTCCTCTCTTCAAAAGGCTTTTAGAAACAGCTGAAGGAGCTTTTTCCCCATTTATGAATTCAAGGAGTTAAAAATGTAGCTGCAACTATAGAGAAAGGAAACCAAAGACTACTTTGCCTCTGCTCTTGCAGGGAGAGTACAAGCCCTTTTCCCTCTTCTATTTCCACTGCCTTGGTATTACTGCTGAGGCAACCCCTCAAAGCCCAGGTTACTGGTACTTGACCGCATCCAGGTTGCTGGTGGGCAGCCACTATGCTGGACATAGTAAGGGACCAAGCGTGCTACAGGAATATCTCCAGGACGCGGGGCATGGCCTCGAGAGTAAGACTATGAGCAAGATTATATCTCCAGAGGGCTCTGTGCCACCCCTCCATCCCCCCTTTTTTTTAGCTACTCTTGTAAAAGGAAAAAAACCCCACAACTTCTCATTTCACTGTTCTCCCACTTCTGTGGTTTATAAATTAAGTCGTCATTATGGAACTGCACAGGGAGCGGAAGGCACCGATGGATGCCCACAGCACTATTACATCATCTTCATTTTCATTTCATATCACTTCCCAGACACAATCTAATTTATTCTCTTAGCACCTTTGTGACTACTTTACCATTTTACAATTTCAAATCCCACCAGACTTCAAACACATTAATTACAAAATTACCATTACGATTAAAGACAAAGAATCACTTGATGTTGCTGTGCTGAACTTCTACTATTAAAAATAACTTGGATAAGGGACTGGCAAGACATTGATTTAAATGGCTTTCACACAGAATTTGGTAATTTTGCTTAAATACCAATTTGGCAGCTGTCGGAAAAATGAGGTGTCCCAAATGAAGTCCCCTCAAATCCCACTGCAGTGTTTAATAATGAAAAGAGCAATTTAAGTATTCAGCTCCCCCTAGTGTCGATCACATCAACTGAAAACATTAAGAAAAAAAATGCAGTGAATCTCCAAATCTAATGCAATTCAGCTACTAGATCTAGTTTATGGTGTCCATCAGGAGACATCTAATGGCCTTTCTGATAATACTGTGCTTATTCCCCCTCCCCTGTAGGAAGGGGATTCCACCTACGCAGGCAGCACAGGCACAGCCAGGCTTACGCTAGATAGACTAGACCGACCTGGAGTACAAGCCAGAAAGTTTCAGGCTTGCACTTGTTTATTCAGACATCCTTAAAAAGGAGCTATTTAACTGTAATCATTCCAGCAAAACAAGTACAGAGATTGCCTTCTTGACTCGTCATTACTGTACCACAACCAGAACAGATTTAATGTCCCACTTTTTAACTATGTGCAAACAGGGTACTTATGCACATCCCATTTTTTCAACTTCTGCATGTTCCCGTTGAGGAGCAGATTGGCAAGAACAGTACACTCCAATGCTCTGGCAGATGCCACTGTTTCCTTTGACATCCAAAGTGCACATTTTCCACAAAAAGGCTGTAAATCATTATAATTAGACAGAGCATGAAAGTCTGGAGGACAAAAGTTCACTTTCTTTCCTATGCATACATTTGAACACGTATCCATAATTGTTTTCTCAAAGTCTCTGTGAATATGAGTTTTAAACAATTACTGCTTTAGAGTGTCTTTTGTTATTGCAAGCATTTCTAAGAATAAAGCTAATCTAGGAACACAATGATTTCACCCTGTTCTACAGACCTATGAATTTCTGAAATGGAGGACAAGGGAATTCTGGCAACACAATTACCCCATGGCAGTAGGTTCATGAGTTCTCAGGACACACATTTGAGCACATTTTCAAAAGCTGTACCTGAAGCTGCACAAAATTCAGTCATTTAATATGCATCCAATATGCAATTTCACATTGATTTGGTTTTGTTCTTTCAAATACTCTTTTCATTTAATTTTTTTAAAGAGCATCACGCAAGCTTGAGGCCTGATTAAAGGCTACGTATTTTTCTTAAGTCACATGATGTAATGGTCTTAAGGACCCTTGGAGCACACAGGAAAGCTGCAACTCATCCAATTTATTTTTTTTTTTTTTTTTAAACAAGGACTGGTTAGGACTTAAAGAAATGTTTCCTACAACTTTTTTTCTTTTTGAAAATTTCAAAAAGTTCCAAGAAACCAAAGCAAAAACTGTGCCAAATGTCACGTTACTAAACTAGTTTATCAATTAACATATTTACATTAAAAACACAGTGGCAAGAATTGCTAAGTAAACACACATCCACATACATAGCTGGTACCAATGCTTAATTCTAACTATGCATACCACACCCTCCCCAAGGTAAAGAAAATAATATGAAAAAGTCAGCCAGTAAAAAAACAAATAGTACTGGACTATGGGACTTAAGCTCCCTAGTATAAAACCATCAACCTAAAGATTTTATTACACAATTATGTGTTTTCTTAATAGGATGCCTGCCCATTATACAGATGGAAAGCACAGAATACAGAGAATGAGTGACTAGTAAATAATTGCTTAGCCTCACTATTCAACATACGATGACATACAAAGCGAGTGTACATCACAAAAACATTTCTGAGTACAGAACTTTCAGTTTCTAACAGGATTTCACTGTTGTTCATCCATAAGACACTTTAGCACTAAGTTAATTATATATTGACATCTCAGATAATTACTTTTTAATTAATAAAACTAATCATAAATAGAAATGTCTGCTAAGTAATGGGAATTGATACTCCTGTACAAACACAGAACTGGTGCTAAATAATTAGCATTAAATGTATCCTCTTTTGGCTGTCCTTTTGGGCATGCACCTAGCATTACTTTTCTCACAGCATTATGAATTCTTATTGACTTTAGTAGCGGATGCATGCTCTCAACATTTCCACAAATGAGTTCACAGAATCTCAAACTGGAATCCAAGAAAACGAGAAGCATCAATTAGTAACCACTTCTGAAAAGCCTGGTGACAGTGAGCTTCTTAGCGTCACGAAGTCAGCAGCAGAGATACAACCTGGCACTGCAGGGTAACTACACTGATTTCATCTGAGCAGCATCTGACTCCTTTTCATGTCACACAACCTCCAGTTCTAGGGGCAAAGAAGAGAGATCTGTAGCAGCCTTCTACTATCTACTGCCACTCGGGAGGAAAAACAGAAGTCTAATCATGGAAAGAGACTGGAATGCCTGCACATACCATAACTGAAGTAAAGCTTCTGAGGTAGCAGGTAGCTGCACTTGCAGATAGGTCTAAGACACCTTTTCTCTAGGGCTGGACTATGTATATAAGTGTATTTCACTGGAACAAAGTGAAGGAAATCTCCTTTGACACCAAAGCAACTCCACCTCCTATGTTCCTTCTAGACCAAGCCACTTTCAGTTCTCCCTGCCAAAATAAGGAGCATTCTGCACAGAAATGGAAAAATGTCTTTTCATCAGCTTTTCTCCAATTGTGGCCAGAGAAACTACTCCTCTTTTCTGGCTAAAATTAACACAAGACAAGCACCTAGCAGGGAAGGTTTTCTGCACAGTCTGGCTCAATTATAAGCAGCTTAGAATATGGCCTCACAATGGATAGCATCAAGTAACTCAAATCCCTTTCAGCATGTAACAGAAAAAAACCCACCTCTGAGTAAAAGATCCAATTTTAAAAGCAATAATTAGAACTTCCAGATATCAAGATAATACAAGTATATCACACACTTCTCAACTTTCCAAAGATTAAATAATAACAATTTTTTTAAAAAATATTGCATTTGCTGCAGCAGAAACAGAGCAACAGGGCCAGAAATCCCAAACGCCCCTGAATGTAAAGAAGTTCAGAAGCATAAGCATATTTTATATGAACTAGTGAAGGACACAGAAGGATGGGGTTTCCTTAAGGTCCCTAAAGCTGCATGAGCCCACATCATGCACCCACAATGCATCTAAAAATTGCATCCAAGTCTTGGCTTCAGGAGCACTGGGCTCCACAGCAAAGGTGAGCCAGTTGACACTTGAACTCTAGGCTGTGTGGCAGAAATGGGCATCACAAGCTGGCTCAGGTCTCATCCACAAACTGGATGCTGATACCTGCAGCCTGTAGAGATTGTGCAGGAAGCCAGTTTACAGTAGCTGTCACTACTGGGGTACAAGAGATGAAGAACTAGACCTGGTAGAAGCCAGTCCCACCAGAAAGGCAGAACAGGAAAAAGGGACACTCTTCCCCAACAAGTACCTAAAATGCAGAATGCTTGGGAAGCAAGCTCATCATCTAGAAGAGTATTTAGAGCCTGAGGACAAGCTTTCTATTGCTTAATTTCTGGGTATCTGAAGTCTTCTAGGACTAAAACAGCCAGCCCAGTCTCCCCTCAGGGTAAGGAAAGGGAATACCACTTCTGGAGGGCAATTTGTTTTGCTTATCTACAGATAAATAATTTTTTGAAGTTCCTTAACACTTCATTGATTATAAAAGACAATCTAGGATGATTAGGTTTTTGGTTTTGACACCTAACCTTCAGACACTTGAGTGAGCATAGATTATCCTCTCACCAAAGATATAACTACATCCAGAAGTAGTGCACAAGCTATAATCAGTTTTTGATTTACCTCATTATATAGCACTCCAGACGTAAACTAGGCTTCCCAGTGTCCTGATGACTGTACTTACTTACACAAAACAAAATAGCTAAGTTCATCTGAAGAACATTTAGAGCAGTCGTGGAACAAGACTTTTTTTTAATGTTAAATTGTTTGCTAAGTCCAAAGAGGACCAATGAGGTCAAAGAGAAATTATTTTGACAAGCTATCCTGAATATTGCTTAAATATCCTGAGATTCTTTATACAAAAAGTCCACGGGAGGGTTAATGAACCATCACGTTGGTAATAAAAGCATGCAAAAAAACATGACGACAGAAGAAAAATATTAACAGGTTGGGTTACTGTATCACATATTTTAAGTTTTACCCTCCCATTACCCCTGATCCTTTACAACAGCCTTCTTTGGTGTGGTGTTCCTTCTCACATTTTATAAGAGAACTTTATTGTGAGGCACACATTAGGAAACATGGAGGCCAACACTCTGTCCCATTATTTGCTTTTGAAGTCTGCTTTTCTTGCTTCTTAAATAACATATGCGTAGAGAAAAAAATGGGAACATTATCCAGTGGAAACAGCACCTGAACCGATTAAAAAATCTGCCAGTAGACTTGTAACTCTAAATTGTTAGGACAAATTGAACATGCTTAGATGTTTCTTTCAGAACAACATAAAAATGAAGACGCTATGACTCCACTTCATTAAACAGATAACATATCTACTTAAGACAAACAGAAGAATTATCTCCAAGTATTCAGTTACATGTCTTCACCATAAAAAGAAATTTGATTTGCTTATAAAGCTTTTTTATTTAGGAAATGCTCATGAATGCTAAAGTTGAAGGTTCTGTATTAACATCACAAAGGTTATAGACTGTTTCCTGTTCTGTAATCTACATACTGAATTGACAACCTGGTTGAAATCTCTACTATTTATATTAAGAATATTACCTTGCGTGTAGGCAGCATCATCAGATCCCATACTCAATTTCCGTGCATCACTGATCCTATCCACATGTGCTAAAACAGGGTCAGTAAGATGCTGGATACCCTCTGGTTCAACATAGTGATCAGGAAGGTTTAGAAGGTTTGTAGGTTCAAAGGTTGGGGACACTACCCCTGGGGAAACTGCAGGGGGCTTATTTGGAGAAACTGTAATTTTAAAAGTATATTTTGTGTTAGGCTGCGTAACCACCACTCGAGGAGAGGTTGCAGTGGTGCTGTTGCCCACTGCTCGACTCTTGGGTGGATGGTGATGAATAAATGCAGGACCCATGCTTACTTGACCAGACATATTCCTAGAAGTGGTAGATACTCCAGGATTTGTCGATATGAAAAGCGTGGGCTGGTTCCGCACAACTTGATCATCTCCTGTTGTGGCATTTGCTGAAATGTAGACCTTGGGCTGACTGCGTGTGATCACTTCATCAGTATTTGGAGGACTGGCCGATATGTAAACAGTGGGTTGACTTCTACTTAATGTCTGGCTGTTGAGGGAAGAGGGAGTAGTGGAGGTGCGAGGGCCAGTTGAACGCAACTTAGAAGAACTGTTTCTTTGTGGTGGTTCAAGTTTGATTTCAATTTGGTTTTTGCGAGGTCCTGTGGATATATTCTGAATGTTGTATTGGCTATGAGCAGAGGATTGGGAGCTACCAGATGAATGAATCATAGGTGCTTGTGGAGTAGTAGGAGAACTGATAGGCATATAGACATGAGAAGTCTGGTGGCCTTGCTGATTTGGCTGTGTTGAGTGTTGCGATGAGGTATGTGGCGTAGTACTGGATGTAGGAAGAGTAGTCCAGGGACTTGGCTGCGAAGGCTGGTAGACTTGCTGAGGGTGCATGGGATTAAACTGAGATGCCCAGCCTGGCTGCTGCTGCGTCTGTCGAGCGGTACCACCAGGAGCTGTGATGTAAGGCCTAATATAGATAGAATTGCCCTGTGGACTGTTAAGTACAGGAGGAGGTACACCATGTATGTGCAAAGACGTGGGGGTATTGCGACCAGGCTGAATATTTGGGGCTAAAGTTACCATAATGGGATTGAATCTGGGTGTTTGTTGAGACAAGTTAGATACTCCTTTGCTGCCTAGGTGAAATCCAAGGTGCTGCCCTGGATTAGAAGTACTAACTGTATTAGACATCCCGAAGACATTAAATCCTTGTGGAACCTGTGCAGGTGCCGTCTGTGGTTCCTGCTGAAACAGTTCATTGTTGGACTGACTGGTTTGAAGGTGTCCATCACTAACGCTGTGAGCTAGAGTCCTACTTCCATTCATTCTACTTCCTTCTCTTCCATGGTGATACACGTTCTGTGATTGCAAATCCAAATTAAGAGATGTCATGTGATTTCGTAGTCCAGGAATCCCCGAATCATCCGAAAAACTTAGGTCTCCTTCACCGTAGAGATACTTTGTGCTCTCCTGAGAGAGAACTGCACAACAGGCATCCAAGTTATTGTTATTCTATAAAAGACAGATGAAAGTGTGACATTACTGATAAAATACCACCACAGTTAGATATATATATATATTCGTCCAATCACCACTGATAAATTCACAACGTAGCATCAAACGTAAAGCTTTAGGTGGCTGGCTAGCATAGCTGCTACACAGGCACATGGGGCTTGCACGTGAAGCTTACTATTTTGAGAACAGCAACTCAGTCACTGGCACCAAGGGTGGAGGTCTGCATTGCTGCTGAAGCAATGACAGGCAGATCTTGGACCTAGTCAGTATAACACCATACAGTATGATACACCTTGGATGAATACTTTTGCTATTCCTTCTCAATTTCAGAACAATCTTCAGCAATGACCAAGTCTCTGGCTTCAGGGGGAAAGTGACAGAAGAAATGGATTTACAACAGCTGCATATTACTGGTTAATAACTTAAAAACAAAAATCAAAATACGTATTTATTTTAAATGTTTTCCCAAACACTTCAATAGTAATTATGCATTACCTCCTGCTGAAAATGGAAAGTGAATGAGAAAAAGAAACATGCTGGCCCAACGAGTTGCACATGACTTCAGAAGAAATGTAAAAATTCAGTTTATACGAATACAGCGGGATTACTCTTTTGCAAGATGAAACCGTTAATGGAAAACCCAAGGGACATTTGTATTTTCATTTTAAACCACTGCTTACAAAGCTTTTAAATACTCACATTTGTACAAAGTTACTTTATAAAACCTGTAATAGGGTGACTTAGAACAATAGCCACAGCCTAGATGATTTGCTTTTTAAGAACATTTCAAAAGCAAACTACTAATACTTCTTTTTCCACATTTAGCAATATTATATTCAGATCTTCCCAATTTAGTTTCCTACATAAGGGCTTTTAGAAAAGAGTGAACATGCATCAGTGACATAAATTCTTAATATTGCACTCTGTCCATCTCACTTTTCTTACAGGACTCTCTGCCCACACCTTCCCCCAGGAAATAAAGGTTAATACTTTCAGCCAGAAGAGCACCTGTTGAGGTCCAGATGTTACTAAAACTAAATGGGTGTCAAATTCATCCAGCACACAGAAATAGTTACTAGAAAGAATGCATATGATCAAGGAAAAAACTGCATATGCCAAGTAGTAACTATCAGTTAGTTAAAGAATAACACAAGCAAGAGAAATTGATCCATGCTACATGCTTTGTTTGAAGTTATTTTTGTTAAGGTAGCAGATCGTACTTCTCATCCTTCAACCAGGATGAGAGGTCATAGAAAGGGTTGTGCAGACATAGCAAGACTGTCCTAGATTAAAAAAGAAAAAACCCCAGACTTAACAGAAGTGGGAAAGGGACAAGAGGGCTAAACTCCACCCACAAAATCAGAACTATGTGTTCACATGGGTCAAATGCAGTTCTGCATTCTTAAAAAAAACTAAACCCCCACAAAATCTTTTAAAATAAGAGGATTCCCTAAAGACTACCTAACTAGCTACCTGTACATAAGGACTGTTGCAGAAAAGTCTTGAGAGATAGGAAAATGGGTCAAATTGAAGGTATGCATATCAGCTCTACTTTGGAATAAGCACCAGAAGACAAAGTAATCAAATGAAGTTAGTAGTGAAGAAAAGAATCACACACGAACAGAACAGTGGGTAAGAAAAGATAAGACCAATAGCCTTGCATTTGTTGCAAAGTAGAAAAGGGAGCCAGAAAAGGGGAAAAGATAGGATGCCACAGAAAAACAAGCTACAAAGATCTTAAAGGCAGATTTTGCATGAACTTAAGTGAATTAAAATTATTAACAGAAAGGCCAAAAAAAAAAAACCAAACCAAAAAGGAACAGGCCAAGCTTGCAAGGCCCTTACATTCAGCTTGAATGCATTTCTTTGGACAATTATTTTTTTTTTCTTTTTTAAGACTGCATCCAATCAATTCCAAAATTTCAGTGACGTCAATGGGCAAATTGGAGAATTCAAAGGGGGAACGGGGGCACATGGAACCCCTGGCATCTTCTGGCTGGCAGAGGCAGAGTTTCAACCGCTTCTAGCTCTTTATAGATCAGAGAACCGGTTGATTCCATATTCCAGCAAAACAATACCCCTCATCTTAGCTCTGCCCATGTCCCAATTGAGTTTAAAATGTTGGCACCCTGAAAGAGAAAGAAAAAAAAAGAAAGAATAAGAATGTTGGAGGGAAATGAGGAAGCAAGGAGAGGATGTAGACTTGAGGAGCAAGTAGTTACAGAATGCTCCGGATACAAAAAAGAACAAAAGGGGACAATGTCCACAGACCAGGGATGCTGCAGTGACTCCTTTAAACAAGGAGAAGGGGAGAGCTGAATGCAGAAGGCTTGTTGGGAAGAATGGAGGGATGCAAAACTTTTCAAGAACATTCAGTGCTGTCAGCCCCAGAAAGCAATAAAACTTCTTACTCCCTGTCTTACGCATGTTTAAATTTCATCTTATTAGATTTTTGGTGGTCCTCTGTTTATAGTATATTGTTTAGATATTTCAACAGTGGGCTATTCACCTGAAGACATTTGCATAATCTGTTTATCCTTCAATTTTTCATTGTAAGCATATAACACTATAAATCCTGCTTTAAAAACAAGCTGAAAGTGTTTGGCTAAAAAAATTCAAGGAAGAGGACCAAAGTATCTGTATAGTTTTGCTGCATAATTCACAGCGATCTGAAGAAGGTCGTTACAAAAGCCTCTTGTCATTATCATTGCAAACTGTGTAACTGCTTAAACTCTTTCAGGTTCTCTTCTAGGATATCTTATACTTCATGGTTTAAAGCCAACTTCACCCTGACACATGATGCTTGAACATCAGGTATTGTGGGGGCAAGGCAAATGCACCATTTCTTATACCCAGCAATGTCCAAAAGTACTTATTTCTGACCTAAACCATAGTTACTGCATTTATTGGATACTCCTTCCACTATGTTCAACCGCAAGAAGGCAGAACTCAGGATTCAGACACTGTTCTAGCAGTATTGCAAAGACACGCAAAAGTACTCTCAAATTCTGCTTTTTGATCTTTACCATCAGTCCAAGTACACGATTTGTTGGTTTAAAGAGGTCACATTAGGCTTGTTTTTTAACAAACAAAAAAAAACCCACCACAAAAACCCCTATTATCTCAGGAGTCGTATAACTAGAAAAAAACTGATTCAGAGAATTCATGGAATTTCAAAGAACCACCAACATGACAGGATTTTGTTGGCGAGGTGTAGCAGCTCACAGTTAATAACAAGAAAGGCAGTTTTCTAGTGTAGCAATATTGCATATATGGATTTTTGAAAAATCTTCTTATAAAAGCTGATCTAAACCCTCCTCCCATATCTCTGCCAAAGTATGGGATATACAGTATCTTTTCTTCACAGTTATAAGGCTCCTTTTAATAAAAATAATAATCCACTGTATTCAATGTTATGAAGACTGCTAAGTCTCTCAAGAGTCAAACACTAGCTTTTAAATTTATCAAGAATTAAATTCAAAAGGTGATTACTGATGCATTCACTCTATCAAGTCCACTGACCCTGCTCAACAAGTAGTTCTCATGTCTGAAGAACAAAACTGTACTTGTACTATAAGAATTAGATTATTCCTACAGAGAACTAAAATAAAAATGGTGGTCTACAATCCTGAGAACAAATACAGGCAACTTATAGTCTGGTTCAGTTTCCTCTTCAGCTAAATAATTAGAAAGAAAGGGTTGGGGAAAGCTTGAAACCTCACGAGCTCTGAACAAAATTTTGCCCTCTTGCAAATCAAAACCAATTCTCTCAAAGAACTGCACTTTTCAGAGCTTCTTACTCTAGTATGAAAGGAGAGTCATGACAAAGTTCTGAAGATACGAACATTAAATTGGTACAGTCACACTTCAACTCCCAACAGTACAAATACTGTGTTTGGATGCACGTGTGACTACATATACATATATATGTATTTTGTGAATAAAAATACATATAAAAAGCAAGACAAACAATTATGATATAAAGAATGTTGAATCATAACCACAGATGTCCTAGCCACAGTCCAAAGACAGCTAGAGCTTCTGGGAACTCATGACCCATCTTTTTTCCAATCAAGTTGTGAATACTGATGATCAGTATGAACAGTCAGACAATACTCTTATTATCCAGAGTACCCAAAGGCTGAATACCTTAGATAATGAAAAAATTCCAATCAGTATGGATGCTTTGGGATTGCTGGAAAATGCAAAGCAAACATGTTTAAGCAACACAGTTAGGTAAGTCTATCAGCATTTGTTAACTCTAGGCATTCAGGTGTCCCTGTGTCAGGCTTTGGATGGGCATATAAATTTATCTGCCGAAGTAATTAATACAATGTTATAGAGCAGAAGTTGATACAAAATATGGGCATGTAAGTATTCTGATACTGGCAGTGCAAAAACCAGACAGGTGGAGGTAGAAGTTGATATGGCAGCCCACATCCTTGGCACTAACTGCAGTACCAGACAAAAATGCTTTCTTACTTGCAACCCAACAGAAATCCACAGATTAGCAGCATGGACTCCAAAGCTACAACAAAACAAAGCCCATCTGGCAGCCAAAGCCCCGGGAAGCACTGGGCAGAAGCACACCAGTGCACCACACCCACTCAGGTCTAACATGGTGGATGCTAGGCTACAACAACTGAGCCTTGCCTGATTCGGGTTGACTGCGAGAACTTGGCTGCGCCCACACTACACTCCAAGGCTCCCTGCTGCAGAAGATATGTAAGACCACCAGCAGCAACTCTGCAGGCCGAGGGAGCTGTGAGTGGAAAGCAGCAGGGTCAACCTTTGTGCCAGCAGGGGCCCACTAATTACCTTGAAGCCTGCTGGAGACCAGGTAGCAAAGTTGCTTCTGGACCTATCCTGACCCTAAAAGTAATTGAAAAATAAAGCTGCATTTCTGTAGCACTGCCTGCTGCCGTAGTCCCTGCTGGATTCAAGTTGGCTTTGCATCCCTCCTTTTGCCACAGTTGTGGCCCTTGAGAGGACCAAAAGGCATGAGCATACTGATTGGTGAGACTGTAGTCTCCATGCACACACTGATTTACAGGCTGGTTTGCCTTGGGCCACCTCTGATTAGACACGGGAAAAGAGTGGCCAATTTAACACTTAGCTTGCTGCGCAACAGGAAGAAATTGGCTGTGTACATTTGTCTCACTCAGAATGGAAAACAGGAAAAGATCTGCTTTCAAAAGATGACACCCATACATAATGCTTAAAATAAACAATGCAGTTTACTTGTACAGTCATTAACAGAACACTGACCTGTAACATGCATCTGGATACAACACCTTCAGGTACCTCAGGAAACTTCTGTCGCAGGTCATGTAAAACCTGAATATCAATTTGCTGGCTTCCTTGGGCCATTCGTATATTGCCTGGTCAGGATTGTTTGTCAACAGGCAGTTTTAGGCCTTAGTAAAGGGAGTACTCATCTCTTCTGTCCCAGCATTTTCTGGAAGAGGAAGGAAAGCCTTAAGACGCTGAAAGCAGGAACTTTTGATGTAACAAAATCCAATGAAAAACAACCCCAAAAGCCAAACCACACACACAACCCCCCCTTCCAATTATGAAATATAAGCCTGTATTTTATGTCAATCTTTTCCCATGCAACATCTCTGGCTAACTTACTGTCCTTTACACACTTGTAACCTTGAAAATTGTCCATTTATAGACACATCTCCTCATCAGTTTCCTCCTATGTTAGTTTTCACATTGACATTACAAAATATATTAAGAATAAAAAAGCACTTGATCTATCAAAGTATTAAAATCCATGGTTTTAAGAATAGCATTTTTACTTATCTAAACCACAAGTAAACACAAAGAAGTCCACATCAAAAATAAGAAGATCATGTTCATTCAGTTTTAGAGTGTACCAACAGTGCTACCTCTACCATCACTGTTATTGTCTACTATCAGGATATTGTGGCCAGAAATTCAGTGTTTCTAAGTTCCAGGATTTACTAGCAATTGTGTACTTGTTTTTCACCCAACATACTTAAGAAATATTCGGACATTATGAGTAGAAGGAAATAACCCTACAAAAACTCAGGCTTCTTCAACTAGTTCTGTTTCTCCTTTGAAGGAAATAACGAGGAGTTATGAATACGATTATATCACAATCACCCAATCAACATATTTATACAAATTATGCATCCTGGCCCTATGATGTCCATAGGCTTTTATCAAGAAGAATGTCTACCTATTGAGTTTGGAAGAACACACCTATGTGTTATGCAATGGAATGGTATCTTCTTCATACAAACTAGTAATACAAATAAATGTGACCATATGGTTTATAAAAAAAACAAACCAGTCAACTGCAACATTCATTTATCTCTTAAGTCAGCAGATCTTATTCAAACATCTCTATCCATTTACTCACTTTCTTCCCCACTTCTTTACCCGCTTTTCTTTTTTCTTTCCTCATATCGAACACACGCTACTGCCCCACGTACTGACCTAGGACAACCTGCAGCAGAGAGCTTTTGTTTCTGTACTTCTGTGTACTAGAAGGGGGCTAATGGCAAGTTAATTGGGGAGCATTAATCCCAAGTTCTAGCACATGCCACTTGTGATTCAAACGTAATGCAGTGCAATGCTACAACTTTTCTTCAGACTGAAAAGACAGAAAAAACCTGCAGAGAATCGATGGGTAAGGACAATGAACATCATTTTCAGTAGGGATGACAAAAGAGGCGTAATACTATTCCAGGACCACTGAACCACTACATTCTATACTAGTCGTGACCCCCTCTATATAAGACTTTTTCAACTCGTATGTCTTCTTTGGTCTGAACTTATACAATTACCAGTCAGCTGGTAATTGGCCTGGACCAGAGCACCTCCAGTAAGAGCTGAACATGATCTGAAAAGCAACACATTAACCAGTTCAACTTTCTGCTGACAATTTAAGAACAGCTCTGAAGAAAGAAAGAAAAAACCAAAACCACCCAAAACACATATTACTCTGGATACTCCATCTATGTGCACTACAGATGGGAAAAAACCAACTTATTAGCTAATAAAATAGTGAAGACTGAAAGTCCTAAGAATTTTCCAGTAAACATCTGCTCATTATTTTAGTCCTATAAATCCCACCTTCTCTGATATAATCACAATACATAATTAAACACACAAGAAAGAACAGAAATTTGTTAGAATATTCAGAGATCTTTTGATAAAACATAGATCACAATGCTACCCACAGTTTTTAGTGTGGATAACAACACAATATTCCGCTATTGAAAACAGTACCACAACTTTAAAAAACCTTAATGTATGACAAGTCCAGCCAAGATTGCTAGAACTGGAAACTCGGGTTATGGTATTCCTTCCCAGAATACACATTCTGATTATGTGCCTGTGCAAATCCAGCTTCCCTTCTCTCTGTGCTCTTTACTAATGGAGCCAGAGCAGCCCAACTCTTCAGGAGCTAGAAAACCTGCTTCCCTTCAGATCTGTATGATTAAAAAAGAAACCAACAAACCAACCCAAAAACTAGGCAAGGTGACCAGTATTAAGATCTGTGAAAAAAGCAGCCAAGACAGGATTTTGTGAGAGTTCTACACAAGTAAATTAAAAGTAGTGAGCATACATTTAACACTAACAGTTACAGTATGATAACAGTTTAAATAGATAGACACCTGCACTAATCCTGCACAAATCTACTCTGCAAATACCAAGAGTGCTGTCTCAAAGGGGGAGAGAAATACTGAAGACAACATAAAGTGCTCTGCAGTAACTGCTATCATTACCCAAGATCCCTAATTTAAAAGTAGCACAGATATGCCTAAACAAGCTATAATGATACTTTAGACTGAAGTTTAGACACACCTAAGAGGCCTCAGAAACCACAACATCGGACAACAGAGGATCAAAATATTTTGTTTTTAACAACTCAAGCTATACATGTGAATAAACTCAAATTAACACTTCAGGAAGACTGAAGTGGCAGGTCAGGAGGCCTCATGAGGCCTCTCTAGTACAGACAGATTAAAAAGTTTTTTCCCAATTCTTGATGTTGCAAAGAAACTATAAAAAGGACTCAGCATCTATCTTGCCAGAGGAAAGCTTAGGAACCGAAAGCTGTTTGACAGATGCATGCCTAAGGAACAGAAACATAGCACTGCTGGCAGCCATGGAACTCAAAATATGATAGAAGGACATCCAGAATATTGTTAGAAAGTTATATATACTAGTGGAAAATAAGAGGCACAAGTTCAAGAGTGAACAGCCAAGACTGCCAGCGAATAGACCGTAGAAGAAAAGGGTACCAACAGGAGGTATGGGAAACTGCTGACAGCAACATTTGGCTTCATTCAGAGACTCAGGCATAAAATAAGGGCAATACAGCATTACAGAAGTAAACTGAAAAATCTATTCAAGAAATTATCAGCAAAAACAAAATCCAGCAATGGTGACTCAGAGAATAAAAGAACTCTCCTAAAACCATTAAAAGCAAAGGAAAACTTTAAATACTGGGGTGAAGTACAATATCAAGTTATTTTTGCAGTAATGTCCATTTACTAATCCTTTTACATACTGCTTTTAGCTATTTCAAAAAGCCTTTCAGTGTGACTTTATACTGTTCAAGAGAGACAGGCACAACAAAGATCCTAACGCCCAGGCCAGAAATACTAAGTAACTGGAAGAATTAATTAGCTGTGTTCTTTTAAGACTACTGGCAAGATCCCCAGATAACTTAAAAGGCCCGGCAATTGTAACATGATGGAGCTCCTGTTGAAGCTTTATTCTGTGAAAACTATTGATACGAAAGTAAACAATGCATCATCTCCTAAAGGCTACTCAGAACCACGAGTACAAGACACAAAACAAACTGCTTATCCTGTTTATTAAAAGACTCAAAGACGCCTTAATGTGAAATATGATTCAAGTGCCAAATACTAGGCTGTTATAATGCTGGACCAATAGCTAGTTAAGAAATAAATGATTTTTACAATCTTTCTTCTGACAGAGCACATGTTCAACTCAGAGAGAATTCTTCAATACAAACCTTAAACTTAATATCACATTGACTTTTCACAAAACACTTCCAATGCAAGTATTCTTCAGAGTAAATTCTGCCAAAACTGATTTCATGAAATAATTATACCTAACAAAACCTAAACAAGGAAGCCGACAGTCTGGAACGTTATCTGCACTTCTTGTTCATTACTAATTGTTTCTTACTGCAACTTCACATACAGTCCCATACCATAAGAACTATCAAAGGTAATCTGATATTTCTATGGAAACATTAGCATAACTGCTGTATTGAACAATTTCAGTTGAATTTACAATGCATTCATAATGACTGAAGTCCCATTTATGGTCAGCTACTACTCTGGAAAGCACTTTTGTGAGTTCAAGAGAACAGCTTTCAGAAATACGCAGAACACTGAAACAGTGAAGAGCATGCCCTTCACCTTCCCCAAAATTAAATGAATGAAACCTTTGTATCTGCCTTTATACCTCAGCTACATCTAATAAATCATGCTCATGCTTTTCTATAGTTTTAATCTGATCCCAATCTGATCTGTGTTTTACTCACGCACTCAAATGCTATGAAAGTAATCCGTCTATAAGCTTATTTTAGAAACCTGTCTATAAATATTTATGAAGAGAGTGCTGTGAACACAGGAACAAGACAACATTTCCTTGTAGCATTAATGGTGCAGATTATAGACATTATGCACGAAAGACTGCTGTAACAACAGCAAATTAGATACCTCAAGTTGCAATGCAAGACCGGTAGAGGTTGCTAAAGTGCCTGTTGAGATAGCAGCCAAGAGATTTCCGGCATTTCTTTTGATGGATTCAAGAGGTGCAGAAAGACAGCAGAAACAGGTAAGCAATTATAAAGA
>JAOXNO010000024.1:53489975-53509594 GCA_028565335.1 Limnodromus scolopaceus | reverse complement strand
GAAGGCTGCTATAAGGTCTCCCCGGAGCCTTCTCTTCTCCAGGCTGAACAACCCCAGCTCTCTCAGCCTGTCCTCATGGGAAAGGTGAAATAGGAAAGAAAATATAGAAGTAAGAACATTTTACCATAGAGTACCATATCCTTTCTGCAAAAAAGATTAAAAAGTGAAATAATAGAATATAAAAGCTTACATTAACACCACTAACGCTTTAAATGCATATTTTTAAAGAAACAGTGTGACAACTACATGATGGAAACAGGATTATTAAATATTCCTAGCAGAATTTCATTTTTCTAACACATTACTCAGCTTTTCCACAGCTATTTTGAACCATTTCAACAGTACCTCTACTTAAAACAGAGTAATTGTCTTACCAAAACCACAAGTTATCCTCCACTCACTACCATCCATCTCCTAAATTAATAAAAAAAAATTCTGATCAACACAATTAGTTTCCGGTCTCATCCTCAACCTCCTAAACAGTGATACTTAAACCTAATTATTCGCCAGATACCTACTCCACACTATTCTGAATCCAAACAAGAATATAAGAGAGGATATAAAACTGATTTGATCACCTGACCATAAAACTGGAAAAAAAAATTTAAAAATCAGGATTATGAATAAATATGACTAAGAGTTCTCCCCCAGACACACTATTGGATTGGACCAAAAGACTTCTATCAAATAATTAACAATGAGTAAGATCAGAGGAAGATGATAAACTCTGCAACAGTTCAAAGAAATAACCTGTTCCTATGGAAATGTTAAGTGACCATATATGGAAGCAATTCATACCCTAAAGCAGGAGTTGGTATTTTCTCTTCCTCCAAATTCATTATAAATATTCATTTCCAGAAATAAACTCTCATTTAACACACTTCATAATGTCTTTCTAACTTCTGGCCTGAACAACAATGTACTACACTAGGTCCTACAGCAAAAGCACACACATAAAACATTTAAAAAGGTTTAATCTGCAAGGTATTTCCTTGGAAACTATGAGCACTTATACAATTTCTTTTTCAAAGAAAATCAATTATTTTGGGCTTTCACATTGTGCAAATAAACTAAGGGTTTTTTTGTTGTTGTCCTTCCCCATTCCCCCTTCCTCCCATCCCCTGTGAATTATTTTAATTCTTGCTAGGTCAGCCATGCTAACTTACATATTAAGGGATTGTATTCATGGATTTTACATAAATTGGGTTTGGAGTTCCCCCCCTTAAAGAATTAAAATCAAGGCCACTTTCCTTTACTGCAGGCCATTCTGTGGATTCTACCAAAGCATAGCTGACTTTTTCACAGCTCAGCAATATGTTAGCAACCCTCATACTTGAGCACCTTAAAAATGAGGTTTCTCAGATCACTGAAAATAATTCATTGGGAGTACAGTTTCATTAGAGAAAAACCTATCACAACAGCTGTCAGGTTCACCTCAAGCTATTGTTATAGCTGACAGTTTGAAATTTGACTTGTATTCTCTGCACAGCATGTTAACAACAGAAACCTGGATCTGAAAGCTTTGAAATTCTTAAAAAGGGTTTAAATTCATTTTTACTGGAGATGAAGTAGAGGTGAGAAAAGAAAAGCATCTCTAAGATAGCTAAGAAGGCATTCTGAATTCTTCATAGGCTTATTCTCAAGGCCACACCCAACCATTTAAGAGCAATACTTCTCATGTGCTCTCCTGTCCACACACTTCTTCCAAAACCACTAAAAGCTTTGTGCCACAAGTTAGTCTTCTGATTAAGAGGAACATACTAGGCCCCTTGAACCAAATTAATCTCACCAAGTTGAAACGAAAAGGTCACAATGAGAAAAAGCAGTATTTTTTAAAAATTGTTTAAAAAAAAAAAAGACCTAATCTACACTGAAGTAATATTTGCTTAATTAAGCTTGTTATTTTTCTCTTCTTTTCAACTCACTTGACTAGATTTCCTTTAAAATCTGGTTTTGATTGATGATAGACAAATAGAAGAAAATTCAAAGCCTTTCTAAAATTATGGTTTTCTAAAAAGTGATGACTTCAAACAACCAGTTTAAATCTAACTAGATGCTATAATCTCTTACAGATTCTCTGATCACAATGAACACTAATATAAGAACGTAAGAAATATCCCAGAGTCAGATGAATGGTCATTTTAGCTCAGTATTTTCTGCAACAGGGGCAACAAAAAGCAATGCTCAAGAAGAACATGTAAACCTGAGCCTTTCTGTAGTACATTCCTCTCGTTCTCTCAATATGTACAACTGTGTGATTAAGGAAATTAAAGCACAGAGCTTTGTCTACTCTATTTACAGACCTGTTGTATTCAAATTCCTTTTTGCCACCTGCCGAAGTCATCTACCTGCATCAATACCCCACGGCAAAGGATTCCAAAAGTTTACTACGCTGTGCATCTCAAAGTAATAACAATAATAAAAAAATCAACCAAAAGGCTTCCTCAGACTCTTTCTGATCAGTTGTCCTGTAAGCTTCGAGTACTACATAGTTGTAAGGTTGCAGGATTTGGTGAGTAACAGTTCTGCACTCACCACCTACATGAGTTTGTAAGCTTCACTCATAAATCCTCTTGTAACCTTCATCTCTCCAAACTGTTCCCTGTCTTTTAAGTCCATCTTTGAAAGGCAAGAGCTGTCATCTTGATGTAAAATAAAAATGAAAAAAAAAAATCTTAGCACTAACTTTTGTAATACCAATATACCCTCCCTGAAATACGGGCACCGGAGCACCCGGTACTCAAGAGGGTGACTAAGCAGGGCTTTACACAAGAACAAAAAGACTCTATTTCTCGTGTCCTTAGTACCTTTCTGGTGATGCCCAACACCACCGCAGGCTTTTCTTGCTGCTGCTGAACATTGAGCCAATAGTTTCAAGTAACTGTCACAAATCCAGGATCTCTTCTGAATGACAGCTCCAAATATAGTACCTGTAAGTATCACCAGGCCTATTACACACCACAAGATTGCATACTGGAACTTTAATCACTTATTCCTACCCCTCGCTGCCACCTATGCTTTTCTTTCTCCATCCTAAACATCATCCTAAGCTGTGAAAGTTTACAATGCTTTCCAATGTATACCTTGGTAAAAGCTTTGACAGAAGAGTCTAAGTCCTTAGTATCTCAGAAAAGTGTAAAGCTTATGATACAAAGCCTGTTGTACATGCTGGTTATGCCTACAGCAGCAAGTAGTGTAATAACCACCTGAAAGGGTTTGTTTATTTCTATCCTCCTTGCTTTCCTGAATTTTAATCACTACTTTATACAGAGAACAATTCTAAAAAGAGCTGGCTCCAAAGCCATTTGTAAAGTTCCAGTTTTTATATCTGACTTCACTCCAAAGCAGATCAAAGTCTTCCTTGAACAAGTTGCCCCCTAAAAAGTTGTAGATCTTCAGGGGCTTGCCAGTAAGCTACTGCCAACAGTAGTAATAAAATGGACATGAATGACAAGTTCATTCAATAGCTTCGGGAACCTCTACAATAGCTGACTCTGAGCCAAAGGGGACTACCCTGTAGCCTAAGTACACAGAAGCCCATCTCAAAACCTCTTGGCTCCAAAAACTCTCTCAGTAGTATGAAACCATACTCCAATTAGATGTAGAGCTGCAGAGCTTTCAGACTTCTGGCTCCATCACTGAAAACCACAGTCCAGCATGACTGGCTGCTTCAGAGCTGTCAATCTGAACTTGGGAGTCACTAGGGCCATGGTAGTTTCACTGAATCCAGGTAAGATTCAACTTACTCTTGCTAAACCCAAATTTCATTTAAAAATCTTCAGCTAAATGAAACAGACAGCTGATGAAACAAGAATCACAATTTCTAGGAAGCCATAACCCTAGATATTTCACAGTACTTTTTGATTGTTATTTCCCAGTTTAAAAAGAAAACAAGAGAGCACACGAACTAGATATCAAACCTTTCAGAAGAGACTGATGCACATGATTGCTACCTGAAGAGCCACCATAGGTGGAGGAGGCATATATAGGAGGCAGCACATAGGAAGAGAATGATGCTTTTTGCTATAAAAAGATGACATGACCAGGAATATCTCAGGCTTCCTCAATGTAAAGCTCTCTTCAAAATTATACATAAACCACTTATTGTTAGAAGACAGAAATATGACTTATCAGTGAAATAAATTTAGATGGCAACACCTTGAAAGCGGATTTTACACATTGAAATACTCAAGTAAAGAACAATTGCTAGGTTTCATACTGAGGAGCCAACAGATTCTGTGAAACGACGTATTTATGCCTTAACATACAACCATGGAAGAGACCAGCTTCTACTACAAAGTTTCTCAAAAAAGTTAAGCACAGCTTGCTGTTGCCTTGCATATCTTAGTCCTAATTCTAAATCGAACAGGCAAGAAGTGTCATCACTTCAATTCACAACTAAATAAAAGCACTGTTACTACACCCTTCTCAGCAGGAAGGCTGTTTCAGAGAGGCACTTTCAAACCCAACTGTTCTAAAACTGAAATAACTGTCAGATTTATCTATGAAAAAGTTTTGGAAAAAAATCTTCACAATTTAATAACTGAAAGTACATGACTGTTTTTTTTCTATATTGCCAATTCAGAGATGAAAGAGCATGAAAGGCTGAAGCAGTGCTAAGTTACATGCATGATACATAATGCTTTTGCTCTCATTTATAGTGACCTACAATTGCTGGATGTAAAATTATCCCATTGTCACATTTCCACAACAGTGGAAAGTCCGAGAGTGAACTTTGTGCCCTTTTAATATGTTCCCACTGACAGTATTACCATACTGCTTCAAAATTCATAAGCAAGACAAGCCCTGTTGTGCCACGTTTTAGCTGCTTGCCTGGTAGTTCCATTTCTGATACGTATTTTGGGTTATTCAGCTCACAGCAGGAAGCTCTGGAAAGCCTCCATACCCAGGCAAATATCTGAACTTCAGCAGTTCAACGCAGAAGTCAGCAACAGCATTACAGATCTCAAAGCTTCCATTATGTAAGCCAATCTTACAGTGGTTTTGCTTATGACTAGATTGGTATTTGAAAGACTTCTGCTTTAGTATCAGTATGAAATGCAAGTACCCCTAAAAATGCTAAGAAGTTCTCTTATCCTACAACTGTAAGCCAGAAATTAAACCAATCTGAGATCAAGGGACATGATAGCATTTTATGGAAAGCATTCTGGAATCAAAGTGTCTCCATAATTGTCCATATCTACAGACAAACAACTCTGAAGGGGTAATGGTTTTTAACCAGAAGAGCATACATTTATATTGGACACAAGGAAGAAATTCTTCATGACAGTGGTGAGACCCTGGAACAGGCTGCACAGAGAACTTGTGGATGCCTCTCACTGGATGTGTACATATTGGATGGGGTTTTGAGCAACCTGATCCTGGGAAAGATGTCCCTGCCCACAGCAGGGGGCTTGAACCAGATCATCTTTAAAGGCCCCTTCAGACCTAAACCATTCTATGAATCTATATCAGTGGCGTCCAAATCAAGGACAACTGCAATTCTTTTAACTGCATCAAAATCCAATGCATTAAGTAATGCTTTCAGATTTTTTTTTTCCCTACAATTAGATGAGGTTGCTGAAGTCAGGCTATACAGTAAGTTGCATGCAGACAGTTACATTAGAAAAACATATTCACAAAAATCCTAGTAGTAGCAAGGTATGTCAATTGTTTTCTTATCCACATTATATGCTAAGTCCTTTTTTTTCTAATCCATGCATTACATTTTTTTTCTCACAGGAAAGAAATGGCTTGCTTATAATTTTGGCCTAAGAAATTGTTATAGCACACCTAGTATATCAACAACGATATTTTCTGAAACAAAAAAGCTCACCCCAAATATTTTTAAAAATTAAGATGATACTTTCTTGCTGCTTTGACAATTAATTTATGGGGAGAAAAAAAAAGCCATTTGTATTTCTCTCAGGCACACACAATGTACAGGCTGCTTCCTGGTTTTAAGAGGAAGTTTTTTTAATTATTTCCCTGATTTCATTAATTCAGGCTCCATTTTTTGCTTTTTAACTCAAATTTCAATTTCTTTAGTCGTGCAACCCCAGCCTAGACAGTTTGACAAAAACTGGCCACTGCAACACGGCCCAGCAAGACAGTGGCGTCCGTTGTCAGGAAACAAAGATAAAGGAACCAAAGACCTAAAAATCCTACTCCAACAAAACCTGGTCTCATCTTAAAGGTTAAGTGACCAAACCAGCAAGGGGCTGATGGGAAGGGAAGGAGGGAGAAAAGGCAAGCTGCAATATATAAAATGCATTTTCATTGACATATAAAATACAGGCTGATTTATTCCCTTTCTTCCACATCTCACTGCTTTAATTTCTTTGTTGTTGTTTTTTTTGTTTGTTTGTTTTTTGCTTTGTTTTTTTTTTTTTTTCTTTTTTTTCCTTCTTCTTTTGGGGATGGGGGTGTAGTTGTTGAGGTTTTTTGGGTGTTAAATCTCAAATGTTTATATGACTATGGAAAGAAACAAAGGTGAGCACACTTTTCAAGCTCAGGACTAGTTGCACTTTTGACACTGTCTCCAGTTCTTTAAAACTGAAATCAAAACTTATGTGTTCTTTGGAAGATGTTCATCTTTGGCAAGTATGATCTTTATTATGTCTCTTGAATCTGCTTAAACCAGTTAAGTAATTAATTTTAGCTGTGGTGTAGGCAAGCAGATGAAACAAATTCAGAAGATACTAGTACAGCCCCATATGAGTCACGAGTAAGAGTAGCAAGTGGTTGTCTAACAGCTGACAGTTCAATCCTCTTACTGAGGAACTACAAGGGTATAAGGAAATATAAAGGATATAAAGCTAACTCTTGCCATAAGCAGAAGCCGGAGAAACAAAAATACTAGGTCTGGAAAACTGATTTGGAGGGAGCTACCACCTCTGCTCTAAGACTTACAAGAATCTTGTTTTCTTTGTAATGTTCCCAGAATAGAGTCAACAAGTCAGAGAGACCTCCATCCTGCATTTACGCCATTGCTCTAAGCGTTGCTACTACTGCTGCACAGCAACGCTTATGCTTTTGAACACAGTTGTCACAGCACACTCCTGAAATCTCCTCAAGTCATACAATTAGGAGGGAAACTTAACTTTACAAAGTTTCTAACTCAGCCAGTGAGATGCAACAACATTCCATAGGGCAAGCAAGAGAGGTCTCTAGCTTGTGGAATTCTCATTACCAAATTTTAAAAAATGAACTTCTGAGGATGGGCATA
Source organism: Limnodromus scolopaceus (assembly GCA_028565335.1). NCBI lineage: Eukaryota > Metazoa > Chordata > Aves > Charadriiformes > Scolopacidae > Limnodromus > Limnodromus scolopaceus. The sequence continues at coordinate 53,502,366 of JAOXNO010000024.1, read as the reverse complement.
TTAGAATAATGACAATCAAGGTAGTCTTTAAAACTCTTATTTCTTGCTACAATAAGGCTACTATGAACAGTAAAATTGCTATGAAGGATATTCCTGCTGGGTCTTTGCCCTCACAGCCATGTTATGCACTGCTCATCATATTGTGCTGGTCTGACTTTGTAGAATAACAGAATAAAAGGCCTCAAAAAGACATGAATGTACCAAAGACAATTAAATCTAGTTGTGATGCTCTGTATTTCTTATAAATTCAAGGGTGGTTCAGTCATATCATGATAGGCAAACTCTAGAAACAGTGCCTTCTTTAAAGTTATCTCACTTTTAATTAATTATTCTTCATTTGTATCTAAAATGGGTGTGTAGCGTTCAACAGTTGATACATCTATTGCAGAGCAGACTATATTAATGCTGACTTAACTCAGTAAAAACTTTAAATACATATCCACATAAAATAACATGACTTTTCCAAAAAAAAAAAAAAGCAAGCACTGGGAAGTTAAGAAGAGTAAAAAAATAAAAAAAAATCAGTAACATCACAATTAAGCCATATGACGTGTGTTCGCACACACATTACTGAAGTCCTGCCTAACATCATGCAATAACTCCACAGTAATGCCAGGAATAGAACTGCCCGCTCTGATTTTAACGCATTGGAACGCAACCAAAGAGACAATTTCTCTCTTCTTATCATACTCCAGCTCATTCACCATCTCTCTTTTGTATTTCACTAGGCAAAACACCATTCTGAACTATGATATCTTCCAAACAGTCTTATCAACACAGTCTCTTGCTGATCTCCTTTTAAAACATAGCAGCAATTCTAACTTGCGAAACAACAAGAGTTTTTCCAGGTCACAGGATCAGAATTTCTGACTCCCCATGTGCTAAGCAGGCACTTAGAGAAGAACATTAACGTTTTGTAAAGATTTATAGCAAAGGCTCTCCTATCTGTGGCAGTCATACACCCAGGAACTGTCAGCACTCTTATACAAATGTGCACAACCCTCCCATTCAGCTCGCTGAAGCACATTCACATAGCCTTCCTCTGTGATTCACAGACTACTTTGAGAATGCCTGGTTTATACAAAACACCACTCAGAAGAAGTGTTGGAAGTGAAAAATTCCTGAGGAGTACTACTGACTTTAAAGGACTTATCCGCTCAGAGAAAAGCAAAAAGATAACAAGGAAAGCTTAAGCGACAGTATTTTGAGCAAATCTGTAAGGTATTACAAGTCACAAACTGTCATTAAGAGCGAAACAAATTCATCACATATCACCTCCAGTGTTCTTTCCTATACAGGATAAACAGTGCCCTCTATGTAAAAATGTATGTTATACACCACATACAAGTGTAGTCTGAAGCTCTGGTGGTGGAATTCGTGACCCCATTTACATGAAAGTCATTGCTCAAAGCATCAAAATGGATCATCACCAACCCACAGCTGTGTTCGGACGGTTAGTGCGAACTAACCGCACTAATGCACTAGAAGAGGAAGGAACAAGCTGTTTTCCTTCCTCCTAGTTGTCACATATAGTCATATCACCATACAACTTCCTTGTAGTAGTCACGTATACTCCTCACCACACAAGTTTTCTGTTTCCAAGCCACTGAATTCACATTCACAGTTTAAGCCTTCATCACCAAATCCCTTTACTCACGTTTCAATGAGGACGTAAATGAAGTGTAAGTCGCTTGACTTGTATTCATAACTCAGTATCATTAATTAACCAGTCAACAAATTACACTGTGGAACTATCACTCAAATGTTATGCGGTATGTCAACGGTATGTCAAAGTTTGCTTATGAAACACTAATATAAAAATCATTAATATGTGTAATTTAAGTAGGTTTATACCAGGCATGGTATGATGGTTAGGTCAAGAGGCATTCAGAATAGTATGAGATCTGGGTCCTCTCTAGGGTAAGGATCCTGCTTCTCTCTCCATCAGTACCCAGGCTGGCACTTTCTTCTTTCTCCCTTGAGCAAGCACTTGCATCAAAAAATCAGATTACTTATTCAAGATATATCTTAGTCTATTTAGTAATCCCATTTTTTGGGGGCTAGGTTAATTTTAACCTAAATCAGTTTCCCAGCCTTGTTCATCACTCTGCCAATCAAATGCTTGTGCCAACTGGAGCAGCAGATGCTGGTAGAAGTTGTGCCAGCTAAATCATTCTCAGAACTACTATCTGAAGACAAAAAACTATTTCACAGAATACTAATGCTAGTCTTCTTCCCTGATGCTCTTCCCTGGAGGAAAAAAAGTATTATTTAGTGCCAAAGAAATAAGCTTTTGGAATGTTTTTTAGAAGTACATCTAGCAAGACAGGTACTTTATTCTCATTTACAATTCAAATGGAAGGAACACAAATTTAACACTTAAATAGCTTTCAGCTAGTGTTTTCAACCTTACCCACAGTATAAATTATACATGGAAGACTAGCTAATCATTTTTAAAATATACCATTTACAGAGAAACTGGAAGTAGTTTTGGACTGTTAAAGCAAGCATCAAATAACAGAACGCAAATAGTTCTATTTCATATATACCAGACTTGAGAAAGTACTCAAACAGTTGCTAAGAAGCAGCAGGCTACAGGCATCACATCAGATTTTAATGTTTTGCTGATCATATGTTAGAGAAAGTTTTGCAAATTCATTTATCAAAATATTTTCTCAAAGTAACTATTTAGCCAGATTTCAACAAAAGTATAATTTGAAAACTTATTGGCCGAACACTACAACAACTAAAACAAATGCAGATGCTGTTCATGTCACAAGTAACACGTATCTGTATTTCAGAAGTCTAGAGCAAAAGAATAGAGAACCAAATAAAAGAGAAAGCTTTTAGATTCTGGCAGTGAGCTTTTTCCCCTATGGACAGAACAGGCTGTCCCCACAAAACTAGTATTTACCAAACGTGGCTCAATGATCAAATTACACTTTCTCTGGCATTCACCAAGTACTGAATGCATGTGTCACAAAAAGCCACAAGGAATCCAAGAAGTTTAAGAGTAACTCCAAGTATTCCCTTTACTTTCCACACACTCCTTTCAGAAAGCGCTCTCAGTTCCCTGCTCTGTATGCAAAAAGTGACTTATTTCATATATTGATATTTCAAGAACAAATCGTTCCAATCTTATCAACTAAAATAATTTAATCAAGTAACTTAAATCATCAGTCCAGCATGGTAATGATACTGACCACGTGTCAAAAGCAGGACTTTTTTCATAATTCATACTGCCAAACTAAAAGAATTACTTATGGCAAAAATGTTATGTATGGAAAATGAAAAAAAGAAGTTGCTAAAAAGAGGATTGCGCTCAGATTAAGGAGTCTACAAGTAACATTCATTGCACTCTTCCTGAAGATTCCTAACTTTCCACTTCTTTGTTAATTAAGTAACAACATTTATTCGAATATACTGAGGCAAAACAGTCACCTCAAGTTTTACCAAAACAAATTATTTAAGGCCTTTCATTAATTCTCCCTCTCCCCCCCCAAAAAATAAAAACACAAGTTAAAAACATTTTAGCTAAAATCTATTGGGTTCTATACAAATGAAACCTAGCTAGTCAGCCACCTAAGAGTTTTCTTATTTTCAACTCTTCAAAGTAGTTTCAGAATTGAGAATCTAGCCTCCTTTGCTTTTGAATAAGGAGTAGGAGAAAAATCCCCTGAATATGTATGCCTGAAATCTCTAGGAATCTTTTCAAACCAAGTACAAAGGCCACTCCTTGTTGTGGATGTAAATAATGAAACTCTAGCATTAACATCATTAGATCTGTCAGACGCCTCCTGTAGCACAAGTCGAGGGCGCAAGCTACCTTAGCCAGGAAAGGACAGAACGACACTGAGTTGATTTTGGGTTTTTTAGCTTCAATTTCCAGACTGATTATAAGGAATACTCAACAAGTTCACTATCGCTGTGAGGGTAAGATTGTTGAGTGAATCTTCCCCCATGAGATTTGAGATCTGCACTGCAAGTTAATTGTCTGGCAATAATAGTCAACCTTTGCAAGCTCTTTTATTAGTAAAGTGCTTAGAGATACAGGGTAAAGCTACATGGGAAAGCTGAGAAGACCAAAAGCTTCAGTAAGAGAACGTATCTTTCCTTCTTCCTCCACTCTGCTCCCAGACATTGCAGTTCTGCCATATGTCTTGCTCTGACAATGATATTTGTTGACCTTTTCTCTGGGTCAACTTCAAGTGATCAACCTATTAGAAGACAGTATCTTCCCTTCTTTTCTTTTTATGCTTCTTTCTGAAGCATATTATTTATGCTTCAGCAGCAATGAGCTCTAACAGCATAAGTTCAAACAGTTTTGGACACATTCAACCGCATCACATGCGGTAGACACCAAGGCACACTGGAAGATCCTACCATGCAAAAAGTCTGGAATTGCATTATTCTGAAATCAAAGATTTCACTGCTAAACTGAGAGGAACAATGAAAGACACTGACATAAATTACACCCGCTTTCCAAGAACTGTAATAAAGAATCTGAATTACAGACTCTGTAAGACCAAAAGCTGAATTTGAGTAGTGATTTATGAGCCATGTATTACATTATTTTAGCAGCCAGCATTGGATCACTGGTATGACTTCACTGTTTGTATATTCCACTCCTATTATCTCCCTGTGAGATTGCATATTAAACCAATTCTACAACGAGAATGAGTGCGTAAGAGCAGTGACTGCCTAAAAAAATAAAAATAACCCCAAAACATTTCTAAGAAACATGTAAAAACATATTGCAGGAAGCACTAGTCTCAATTTATGCAGCCTCAAACAGACTGGAATTATATAATCTAAGACTGCTCTGTCTCAAACCACAGCCAACAGCATCCCTGACTACACATAAGTCCACCTTTAGCTGTCTCCCCCCACATTAAAGACACTGAGTTTCCGCAGCCTCTCCACATGTATCACTAACCATCCTAGTTGCCCTCAGCTGAACTTGCTCTGGTTTGTCAGCATTTCTTGCAACGGCAGCTCAAGACAGTCTGTCAGATACATCCTCACAAGTGCTGAATAGAAGGAATAATCACATCCTATGACATGCTGGCTATGCTCTTTCTTACGTTCAGTCTGAAAAGCCCTTTTGCCTACTCTTTGAGAAGACTGACACATTGGGAAGTACTTTGAAACCCACTTAGATTCACAGCTGCTGTTTGAAACACGCTTTTTAAAAGCAAAGTTAATTAACTTGAAGCTTTTACAATGCTTTTGCATCAGCAATTGTATTCTAAATGAAAAATAGGTATCAAAAGTAATATAGTAATTACTATCGAAATACTTTTTCTCTACTTATACATACGTAATACTTTCAACATTTGAATGTACTTCTGATTATTTTATAAACAAACACACAACCTGCAGAACCTGGAGAAAAACATTCAGTTTGACAGCTGTCTACTTGAGAAACTGAAGTGGGGAAAATCATGCAGAGAAAAATGAAAATTCTGGGGCTGAACGTGCTATGAGGAAAGCTATAGGAAAAATTATAAGCCTCAACACATTTTGTGACGCTGAGCCCAAATTAAATTCAAACCTCTGTGCCAAGTATTTATCTGCTACTGTTGGACTCTACGCAGATCCTTTATCAGTGGTTTATGTTTCCAGAGACCTTTAGATCCCTCTCCACTAACTAGGTGTTCACACATTTCAGTAGAATTTAACTCCATTTGAGTAAAACTTATTTCTTTATCCCAGACATCACAGAGAACCCATTTAAATACCTGAAATTCAAATTTTAAAATGCCAAACTTCTTAATGCCAAAAGTCAAAGCTACTGCTAACAGTATTTTCACAGTAGGAAAGTTTTAGATGCCAGTGAAAAAGATGACAGTGGAAAACCTCTCTCATTATCATACTGAAGTTCAGAAAAAATTGTCAAGCCCCACATCTCTCCATGTCATGGCACCTGGCAGATTCTTGCTCTGCCTTTGTGGACAAATGCAGGATGGGCATCTATTGACTAAGAGAAGAGTAAACCTTGCAAGTGAAAGAGCATATAAATAGATAACAAAAAGGGCTACTATGAGTTGTTACTGGCACCAGTCATTATGAAGCTAAAAAAAACCCAAAAACAAAACAACAATAAACAAACTAAAAACCAGACACACACCCCACCCCAAAACACCAACCCCAAACCAAACCCAAACAGTTTCACACAGACTTTGAAACTTTTTTCCCCCCTCGCTGCCTTGAAAAGCAGCTTCTTTCCAATAAGGAATGGAAACTGCTACACTTTCCATGATATAAAAGTTACCACCATATTGCAAATGAATGGTTAGTTATTTTAAATGTGGTGGTATAGTTAATGTTTTATGTGGAAAAAATAATTATTAAAAATATTTTGAAATGCTGGGGCTTCCTCTTATCCTACAATTCTTCCAGAAAGCCTACTGATTAGTCTTGAGACAGACAGAGAGATATGCAATCACTTTTGGTCATTACCTAAGAAGTCCTCAGAACAAAAGCAAATAGTCTATGAAATAATATTGAAAGACTGCACCCTCCTTTGAGCTTAAATGTCTTTCTACCTTACCCTTAAAACTATGTTTAAGCTGTGAAGAAGGCAGTAATCTGCCATTGGAAATGTCACATCCTCATTCTGACGCTGTCAGGGAACCTTTATACATGCTTTTTAAAAAGAAGCAGTTCTAGTAATTGGGGCATTGAGGGAATCAAACAGCACAGAATTCCAGGCATCCCTGAAACCTGGCCCAGCCTGCAGATGATGAGGCCTCACCCCTCCTATTATTACACTGTAGTATTAATGACACTGACCAAGACATCTTAACCATTTCATTGGGAACCACAGGGGATAGATATAGCAGCTTGGCTGATCAGTGTGCAATAAGTAACTAAAGCACATCTGGACAAATTTTCAAGACATTGGAGCATGAATTTTGAACATACTGTGACCTTCTACACAAATGAAAGCTACACAGGTTTAAAATACATTACTAATTTTAATCCCTGTAAGAAAGGCTTAGTGACACTGGCGACAGACAGCATCCAAGCAGAACACAAGGCAAGTCTTCCACAGAATCCACTGGATTTGTTATAATGCAACACAGGTTATCATAAATAAAACTAATAAAACTACAGCCATTCCATTTCACAATGTTAAAACATATTCTGAAATAGTTACACTTGCTTCATTGTTTCAGTTACAGTAAACTCATTCCCTTTTTCCCATCAGTGAGTCCCAACAGGACTGATTACTCCAGCTAAATGAAAACTAAATGCCAATACCACCACCGCCACCAACCTGAGAGGCAAGCTACAGACCCATAGCTTTCACGAACAAAACAAACCAGCATACTCTAGAACAACAAAATCTATCATTTTATATGAATTTACAATGAAGAATTACGAAATGCTCCCAGGCCTGGATTAATAATAAAATTAATATATATAATAGTAGAATAAAATATATTCACTCCACTAAAATGTTTCCTTGTAAAAACTAATCTAACAATAAACTACTTGAACTCAGCAACAATGAATGTAACTTGCCTTTTAAAAAAGGTATTCCTTGCATCTCAATTCATACCATAAATACAAAGACAGTTCTTCTCATAACTTAAAATTATATAAAGAAAATTCCCTACCCACATATTAAAATTTCTCTTCAGTGCTTAGGAAAGCTACGAAGAGTCAGCAAAAAAATGTCTACAAAGAACAGATTTGTGTTTCCTTTCCAAGCCACAAAACGTAGAAGTTTAGAAGCTGCTTCCCCCCCGCCCCCTTCCATTTTAATGAAACCTTAAACTTTGCATAATTCGAAAAAGCTCTTTCCAGTTGTTGCCATAGGGATAGTGAACTCTTAAAGGAATATGCAAAGCACAGATTTCTACTGCTGCACCACTTTACATTTCTCAATCAATTTGTAATTGTTCAGTGTTAGCACTACATGATTATAAGTAACATTTGATAAAAGCATTTTGGATACTAGTTTGTTTCAAAACATAAGATTTCTCACTGTCCCTGCATTACAAAGCCCATCCCAGACTGGTATTTGGAAGCTGAGATTGGGCAGAAGGCATTCCAAACACTAAGTACCAAATGAAATCAATGAAACTGTTTTATAGCCATGTGAGTTTAGATATTTATCAACTTAAAGATACTAAAAAATATGAAATACTGTAGCATTTTTTTAAAATCCTATAAATGCACTATTAGTCACATATGACTGAAGGAAGCCCATCTTAGCTGAATGAATGGTACCTGATGACAAAGAAATGTAACAACAGCTTTAAATTCTTCTTCACTGTATATCAAGTGTAGCAATATACAAAGTTACAAATTTTAAAAACAAAGCATAAAAAAAAAAAAAACTATTTTAAGTAAGGAGAATACTTGCCCTTTCCCCTCCATTTATAGTATGAGGCTGAGAAATTGCGTGAACTGACACCTAAAACAACAGAAGAACCACATCAGAAAAGAAATTAAAGAATCTAATTGTCTGGGTGCAAGAAATTTGACAAGTAATAGGAAAGCCGAAGTTTCTGGACAAAGAATCAAAAGGTTTTGATGCTTTCTTTCCCAAGTGGACCCATAGCTACATAACCACCTTCCTAAGTGTGCAGTGACAAAAAAAGGAATTCTTAAGAAATCCCATATTATCTCCTGAAATCTTAAACCTCTTTTTCTGAACTTTTAGCTTCTTATTCTATCTACTCAAGAATTGTAAATTTCATTTTTTGTAAGAATTCCTGTTGTCCTCACCTTCAAAAATAAAGATTGCTATTAATATTTCATCATCTGCAAGAATACTGATGTGGCTAAAGATGGAAGCAGCTATCTTAATGTTTCACATATTCCAAGTAGACAGCACAAACAGGCTGCCTTGATTTTACAGTTCTTCCATTTTCTAATGATCCATAGTTGTGCAGATCAGTTTTTTTACGTAAAGAATAATAATTTTTATAAAGAATTGACAGACATACGTTGTATATATTTTGACAACACAGAAGTATCAGAGAAAACCCCACAATTATCCTTTTTCCCCCCCTTTTTTTTTTTCTCCATTTCACAGTCAAAATAAATTGTACTGATGAAAGGTGCATCTGTGAGAGGAATATTTTGCCAGCATAGTATAACTGTACCAGCAAAACACCTAGAATACACAGATTAAGCCAGAGGCTATAGTTTCACAACACTTTTTCCACTGCAGTACCAGTTTAAGCAGTCCTCATACCTCAGCTGTGCTGGCACAACTGTTTGTGCAGCTGAGCAGTGAGGCCAGTCAGGGAATCGATCCAGGTTAAAAATAATATTTTTCTGATGGTAAATTCCACAATCTGCTTTGCTGCATAGCCACCTGGAACATTAACTACTTATACTAGTGCAACTGAGGGGCAAGGCAAGAATAAGAAGCTAAGGTCAGGGCAGCTCATGCCAGTGCTGACATGGAAAGAAATGCTCATGAAACTACACCCTTGGTCTTTAAATGTTTTGGCATTCCCTGATTAAGTGCATTATCTAAATAGTGCAGAATAAAAGAGAAGGATACTACGTCACAAATGTGTTAAAAAAAAAGCGCAGAAGGTTTCCACCCATGTTTCAGGAAATACTATACAAGGGCTACAAGAAATTCTCTCAAACTATTATTTTTTTAAAATAGAAGTCACAATTTGTCCCACTTCCCCTGCCTCCCCTACTATCACTCCCTGTTTGTGCGAAACAAGTATATTCTACCATTCACTGATTCTTTCACTAGTTCACACACAAAACTTGGTAGTGGATCTCTGTCCCTCATGCAAACAAGCAAGATGCTACTGCATTTGTCCTCTTAAGAGATTCTGGGCAATGGAAAAGGAGGGGAAAATAAACTGTAAGCTAAGGCAGTAATATCTATTCACAGCACCTTTATATGTAAGCACATTTTCTGTGATAGGATAAAATAACAAGACGACTAAAAAAATACAACTCATCTCACAATACTAGCTACCCTGTTTATGTAAGGGCTACACCCTACCTCCTTGATAAGATATTAACCTTCAGCAGCAATAGGACAAGCCTTTCTGTTAATGACCTGCTTTATCCCTCAAGCTTTTCAGTCCAAAGGAACTACTGGATAAAGATGTCTCCAGGGTCACAAAAAGGTATGAACCCCTGCTGGTTGCCCTCTATTTATATAAAGGCTTTCTACTCTTGGCTATAGGCATCCAAACTACTCAAGTTTATCACTACATGGGCAAGGCTTCCAGACAGAACCTGTTTACTATCATATTAGCGTGGCATTCAAGACACAGGGAGCACACATCCGTCTCTCACCCGCGTTCAAAAAGCAGCATCCCTGGCACATTATCTTCTTCCACCTTCTGGTTACAGCAGTTTTTGAAAGGATTGCAGTTAGCAACTGCAAGCAAGTTTATGTTTTAAGAAAGTAGATGTTCCAAAAAAAAAAAAACCACTAATTTTGGGAACAGTCTATTTTTTAAGTTCATATCTTATTTACACATACATGAATCACACTCAGGCAAGTTTCTGTACACCCCTGAGGAAAGTTAATAAACTAAATGTATCTTTTCAAATGTTTAAATTGAAAAATATATCAAACAATTAAGTCCAACGGTGGTAATTTCTTCCTATAAATTTGCATCAAAGTGTTCATGAGACATTTTAATGCTATCAACTTAGAGAATAATGGAATAAATGTTTTTGGATTTTTTCACCTGTTACTTCAGATGTTTATCACCAGACTGAATTCAAAGTAGAGTTTAGCACTTCAAGGGAGGAATACTGTAATTAAAGAATGAGACTTACAAAAAATTGTTTGAGTCAGTATTAATGCCAAGAATACACTGTACTCTTTCCAACCATCACTGGGCAGAGGGCACTTATCAGAGATGGATCACGAACAACAGTTCCTGTTAGTACTTTGATCATCTTAAACTTCCAACAGATAATACAATGTAACAAACCAATAACAATAATACGTGAAAATCTGTTGACTTGGGACTTTTTTTTTAAAAACCTCAAGCAGGGATGAATTTTGTGTGAAACAACTAACACAGGCTTAATTCAGGTTAAGACAGTGTTACCCTCTACCCAGAATACAACTTAGCCCACCATAGACACTTATCCTCCCAGGACTTAAGGTTGTGCAATTCCAAATCCATTCAGATAAAAAATCCTAGCCAGAAGCGTGCGCTTCATCAGCAATTAAAAGAAACAAAACCAACAATAACTAGCATGTTTGTCAGACCTAGACCAAATGATCTCAAACTACTGACTGTCCTGCAGTGTAACTCTGCAGCAGCCCATATCGCGAAGGAAAGGCCACACTGAAGTCCTGAGACAGCAGGCGGGTTTCTCACCTGGTCTGAGCACACCTCTGCAGAGGTCCGGTTACACTGCACTACTCTGTTACGGGGTGAATTCTGATAAACTCATAGTTAAACTAAACTGTAGCCTGTGGCAGCCCATAAACCTACAACTTTATTTAGGTTACTTGTTCCAGCACCTTATCACAGTTGTATAAGACAAAGTAAGAGCCATGAATTTTGACGTGCCCAAATACATATTACCTGCTTATGCACAAATAGTAAAACACGTTATTTAAAAAAAATGTATGTTTCCTCTTGCGTAAGTCTCACCATATCACTATGGGAACACAGATGCACCTAAATTAATTTACCTTCTCAGAAGATCCTACAACAGGTAATCCAGCAAACAACAACAGCTTGCTGTCACTCAGAGGGGTTCCTTCCAAATACTACTGCAGAGCTCTCTTTGTAAGTGTCCTCAAGTGTTCTGCATCACAACTTCTGCAGACACAGTTCTGAGACAGACCCTTTAACAGGACATTGTTCATTAAAAGCTAGCAAATGATCTTAAGTGATCTTTCTTCATCTGTTTATCATATACCTGTCCTCATTTTTCTGTCCCCTCACACCTCTAGTTCATCCCAGTTCAGCAGGTTGCTGCTGCCACCTACCGGAAGAGGTCTGACTCTCCCTTCTCCTCCACGGCAACTTTCCTCCCCGACTCTTGGGCTCCGTGGACACTTCAAAGAGGCAAGTCCATCTGCTAGTACAGCAGAAAGTGATTTTTTGGTGGATGAGGGGGAGCCTGAGTTGGACAGAAGAGGGACCTAAGAAGTGCCAATACAAGGCCACACGTAGGGGAAGAGTACAGACTGGGGATGTATTTCCCTGGTTAACAGGAGGGGACTGTTAGATTGGCACTCTATTATTTCCAATTATAGGATCAAGCCAGAGCTAACAGCCAAAAAGCATGTTGCCAGTTTATTTATAAATAAAGTGACGACTGCTACTGCTACCATCAACAAATATCTAAAGGGTGGGTTGAAGGATGATGGAGCCGGACTCTTTTCAGTGGTTTCCAGTGACAGGACGAGGGGCAACGG
>JAOXNO010000024.1:53471717-53489875 GCA_028565335.1 Limnodromus scolopaceus | reverse complement strand
GAGCCCTGGAACAGGCTGCCCAGGGAGGTCGTGGAGTCCCCTTCTCTGGAGATCTTCAAGACCTGCCTGGATGCAGTTCTGAGTGATGTGCTCTGGGCAGCCCTGCTTTGGCAGGGGAGTTGGACTAGATGGTCTCTAGAAGGTCCCTTCCAACTCTGACAATTCCGTGATTCCGTGAAACCACAAAAAGTTGGTTTCTCAAGCCTACCATTTTCACATACACATTTAAAGACATTTGAGCCTTTAAAAATAAATAAATGCTTAGCTGACTTTAGGTACCTTCTATAATTCTTGGTCTTGCATCATTTTGTCATTAGAATACAGTCTAAAGTACTGAATTAATACAAAGTTCATACATACTTGATTCCAAGCTTTCAATAAATCTCCATAGTGTTAAGACAAACTATTCCTTTGCCAGCAATTGAGCTAGTACCCATCAGTCTGATAAGAGAACAGAAAGTAATATCCAAACACCAATTCATCTTTCCACTAATTTAAAGATTTTAATTAAGTCCCCTGAAGTTGCAAATGAACTAAGGCAAAGAGACTAAAACCAAGTCAGCCCAAGAGCTAAATATTCCACAAACACTTCCACAGAACAGTTCTAACCCAACATGAAAAAAACCAAACCAAACTCGAACTGTTGTCCACATCATGAAGCAAGAACAGAACGTACCAAATAATTGAGCTGAACAGGTATCCGGTAATGCACAAAAATAACAGTTTCAAGCTTGGCAACAGACATGCAATGGTGACACTTTTGCTCAGATCTGTATTTTACCACTCAAATTGTAAAAACCCTTCAGAATACCAGATTTTCAATTGCATAGTTTTACAAATTAACTTTACAACGAATGTAACTTTACATCAATTATAGCCATCATCAGCATGAAGCTGACTAGAAGCGTGTGCAATTCCAGTTTTAGAACTAAGAAACAGTCATCAAAAAAGAGACTGCCATGACCACATAAAAATAAGCTTTGCTTTTCTGATAGGCTTCAAGAAAGAAAGAAGAAAGGAATTCTTATCAGCATCATTTCTTTTTCACTTTGTTTTATTCAAAGCAAGCAGCAGTTATACCCATTGATGGAGCAGATTAGGCATTAGAGGCTAAGTTTGGGAAAATTCTAAGGTTTATGGGAAGACACCAGTCTCCACAGAGCCTCTGCCTGACAGCATGGAAGGCCAAAGAGTAAAACCAGTCTAGAAGATTAGGACTCCGAGTAGTTATAAACTCAGCACAGACTTTCAGTTTCTCATTGAGCAGTAACGCTTCTCTACGCATTCTGACAATTTTATCTGATTGAAGGACTTGCAAGGGAAGGAACTTGTCTTACTCTGGTAGCCCTATCCTCATTTCTCTCCTGTTTTCCCCTTTCATTTCCACATCACACACAGTCCATCCATCCCAAAGATTAAAAAAGAAAAAAAACCAGAAGCATTCAAAATTCATCTAGAAAACTCTGGGTTCTTGTGTGTTTTGGGTTGGGGGTTTTGATGGGTTTTTAAAGACTCTCCCTCAAAATTTTTAACCTCGAATTTTTATACGTGCAGGCTATGTTCTAGAGCCTTGAACGAAAGAAGCTTCTGTTTTAAGAACATCCAAATTCTGACTTTAGAACTCAAAGAAAACCACTGGAATCAGCAGCTGCTTTTTTTGCTACTTGTTTCTGTCATCTCTTCATGCACATACTACCAGTAAACAAGAAATATATTCAGAAATCACAGAATATATTCAGAAACCAGCACTTCAATTACCCTACAACCTTTTTTCTCCACTCTGTCAATCTGTTAAAGAGCAATCACAACAAGAAATTTCACTTTCCAACATAGATTCCACTGGCTACAACCAGCAGAACAAAACCAGTTACTGTAGTTTGAAACAGACCTGGTACTACAAGCTGGAGGAAAAGGTTAAAAACAGGTACAGAAAGAACACAGTACAAATTCCCTTGTAGGACACTCAGGAAAATTAGAAGAGAGGAGAAAGGTCCTGAGAAACCACCACTCAAGAGAAAAAAGCCTCACATAGCAGACACTCTGTTTAAACTGCAGACTTTTGGAGGGGGATAAGTGAGTTAGTAACATCTACTAGAAACAGACTTTACCTACCTCTATATAGTATTCCTTTAAGTTACATGTTATTGACATAAATCCTACCAGATACTGTTTACAACTACAAGGTCCCCAAGGCAGAAGTCCATGTGCCTACAATGACTTGCTGATCAAGTTCTTAGAAATGCACCTGCTCTTGAAAGATAACTTTACTGGCTCCCCTCCTAAAACTCTTATCTACTTCAAAACATAAGACCAGCATGATTTTAAAACTCAACGCTCAGTCTCTCCCTCTATAATACCAGCAGTCTTCAATCAATTAAAATTTCATTCTTTCAGTCCAAGAAAGAGATCACTAAGCTGCAAAAAGACAATTGTCTCAGCAGCTACCTACACAAAGTTGGATGATGGATTTAACATGCAGGGACAACAGCAAAAAAAACAAGTCCCCCCTTTTTTTGTCCAGGAAAGAAAAAAAAAAAAGTAACAATCACAACCAAGAAAAGAAGAGTAAAAGTCTCACAACAGACTATCAGAGAAGACCTACTTCCCTACACACAGAGTTGTACAGTCTGATGTCCCTGACTCAGTAGTTGCTCAAATACCAACAACAGCAAATGTCTGTTCTCCATGCATGACATTAAAGGTAAAAATCAACAATGCATGTGGAATAACCAAATAATTATGTTACCAAGACATTTAAGTAATTATATTGTAAATACTTGAACACTATGATCATAGTCCCTTAATAGAGCAAAAATACTTAAAACATCACTATCCCTAACTACAGAAGAAAGAGAAAAGAAATAAAAAAACCTCTCCCTTATGAACATCTGTAGTCACCAGACTTATTAAAAAAAAACTCCAAAAAACAAACAAACAGAACCACTTGTGATAAACACCTACCAATTCTTTTCCCTCATTTAAAAAAGAAGAGCGAGTCTTGAATTAAAGCTGTTAAGAGATCTGAATATAACTGTAAAAGACATTAAATGAATTATTTAAGCCTAATCAAAAACTAGTTTGTTCAGAATATCCAGACACAAAATTCAGTTCTCCAGCTTTTCAAATAAAGCAGTCTCCATCTTCCTCTTTACACCCTTCACATACTGCATACTCCTTTCTGCTCAAGAACAGCTTCAATTAAAATGTTTCATCACAGACAATAACACTTAGAAATGCTCACACTACTTCAATCAAGAAAATAAAGTCAGTATATTAAAATGTTTCACACTTTAATTGAAGTGTACCACACAAAAGTATTATACATGTCACAGTCTAAATCTTTATCAAACTGAAAACCAGAAGTTAGAGAAAATTATTTGGTTTTGAAAATTAAAGGGTTTTTGAGGCAGAAAATGACTAGCTAAAGCAATCAGACATAGGTTTCTCTTATTTCAATGAAGTAAAAGCAGATTTGCTCTAATGGGGGAAAATATTTTTGGTTATTTTCAGGATTTCCATGCAAGAATTTATTCAAAGAGGTAATTTTTTGAGAACAGCAGGCTTAAAGATACGGTGGAATAACCAAACTATGATTAAAAGATACTTCCACAGATCAAACATAACAGAACTTCAGTTTTGTGCATTGCTGTACTTCATTTCAGCTATACTCTCCTGAGAAAATGACTACAATTATTAAAGAAAAATGCTTGAACTTTGGTTTCTAGACTTATAATCAAGTTTCCCTTTTTTTCAATTTTGCAACACTTAAAATTTTCCAATTACACTTGGAACTGGTATAGCAGGACAAGGCTCAAGGCAGTATCAAACCCAACACTCTTGCTCTCCTCAGGCACAACAAGAGCTATCTTGTCCTGCAACCTCCAAAACGGTGAAGTCTCTCATGGTTAACTCCCATTCCACTGCAATTTGATCAGCTGAGAGTAGTCATCATCAGTCAGCAGGTGGAAGAAGGCTAATGAGCAAAGAAAATCAATCCAGTCACTCCTTGAAAGTACACAGACCATTTTGAAAAGACTTCCACTTTTTATAATAAATATGACAATATCACCTATCACTACCAATTAGTAAAGAGTAAAATGTTTGACGACTATCAGGCACACAGGTATTGATGAGAAAGTCCCATGTCCTATTTCCCACAGAAATAGATGCAAGCAGAATGAAAGGTCTGAAGCAACTGGACCAGCAGGCATGTAGTCAGATGACTAAGCAGCTAAGTAGCATGAACTCCAATTTCCCTCCTGTTCCCTAATCATAAATTAAGCAACTATAGGGCAACTTGTACGTTCTCATTTACCCTGGGTGACTCACCTTGAGAACTCTCTCAGTTTATAGCATGAACTTTGAGATTTAATTTCCCAGCAACCTCTCCTGGTCAAGGAGCACGAAGGACTGTGACACACACACACTTTTACTTCTGGGCTGGTTGAATATTTTCTTTTTCATTCTTCCCCTCCTTACAAAACTTAAACAATTTCTTTATTTGATGGGACAGGTGTCACTGGCAAATCCGACATCTGAAAACCCAGACTCTGGCAAAAAATAAATTCCTTTTTCATCTTAGTCAGGGACTTGACTTGTTTACTAATGTATCATTTACTTGACGTTTCAATGACAGTAAGGCTGGGCATTTCAGCCACTCCTTAAAATGCAGTTCCAAAACAATTCAATACCACCACTGTCATTCCTCCTGCTCCCAGGCATGCATTCCCCCTCTCCCTCCTGCTATCTAAGCCAATGATGGCACTCATCTGATCCTGCAGCAAGCTAGTTCATGGCGCAAAACCAGGGTGGGGGTGGAAGCAAAGGAAGTGTTAATTTTCTGCTAATTTAGCTTTTAGTCAGATGAATGCTAGTGTGAACACCGGGAAAGAACAGAGCCAATTTACACTGATTTATAAATCACACCCCTTTATTTTTCCCCAAGGGCAATCTCAGAGGAGGGGGAAACCATGGTTGTACTCAACACTAAAAGACTTTTCTGATTTTACATTATCTTAGCACTAGAATAAATATTTAGGAAGTTAAACATCTAACCCAACCACACAAGGCTGTCTCTGGCAGCTGTTACAAATAAACAACAATGTGGGCCTGTAGAGTAAGAGGAAGGAAGAGACATACAAGTTCTACAGAAGCAACACAAAAAGGGTTAATAACAGCAAACCACTTCCTTGAGTTGTTAGCAGCTAATTGGAAACAACTGTGTTAAGAGACAGCACCAGAAGTGAAAGCAGGTGGAGAAGTTTCAGAAAGATTGGTAGGACCCCACCAAGAGGCAGGGAAGAAAGACCTTCACTAAGAAAAGAACAGCCACAGAAGTCCCCTTTTCTGTCTATCCTCTTCTCTAGAAGTGGAACTGAGGCCCTTGGCTATGAAGGGTGCCCATATTGGGAAGAGGCCTACAGGGAGGCTGCCATAGTTTTAGGCTAACAGAGCTTGACTTTGTATTTAAGCGCAGTTACCTTCACCTGTGAAACTACACTGGCAGGTCTTAGGGTAACGGACAACTTCTTTGAAATAATAGCTCCAGGGAAAAGGGGGAAAGAAAGGGAGAAGCACAGTCATGGAAACCAGAAGTTGCTTTCTCTTTCTTCTCTGTTAGTTCCCAAGCTAACATATGTAAGGACAAAATTAAGACCACCATTGCAACATTTGGAGGAAGCCTCTAGCTTCTGCTTATTTCCTGCCAACTCCACGGTAATAGGGAAAAAAACACAAAAATCCACAAATCTGGGAAAAAACTCTACACCAAGATGAAGAAACAGACACTGATAGGCAAGACTCAAATAGAAACAGTCATGGTGGTACAAATACAGTTTTTCCCGCTGCTTTTCTTCAAGGAACATATTTTATACACAAGGAACAGTAACAGACAGATGTCTGAACAGCTGTTCCTCCAGCTCCCAATTATTTTTCCATACTTATCTTCTTCTAGATTAAAATACAGCTTTCCTACCTAGGAACTGATAACATCATTTTAAAATTCACTATTTTGCACCCAAGTTTCCCACGTTTCCCTGTGAACTTTCTCCAAAGAAGAGAATAATGTTACTTGTTCTCCAGCCTTCTGTAAAGGAAAGAAAGATGCAATCACTGCACTTCCTGCTATGTAAGGGACTAATACCACCGACCAGGTTTTCTACACTTTAGGCCGCACAGGATTCAGAGAGAGGAAAGCTGGGAAAGCAAAAATGCCTCCAGTATTCAAAGTTTCTCAATATGTATTGTTTCCTGCTGTTACAACCTTTACAAGATGACCACAAATTAACCTATCTTCTACCTTTTCTACCTTAAAGAATATCCTTTTACAAAGGTCCTGATACCAGATACAGACTAACAAGACTACTAGATACTCAAAAGGAAAAGATGAAAAATAACCTGCTCTGAAAAAGGCAGATGTGGAAAGTAACAGAGTGAAGTTGAGAAAGAATAGAAAAGATGCCGCATAGCGCAATATCAGTAAAGAGCTTTTAAAAATGTAAGGTTCTCCACTTTGCCACACATCTTGGGAAGGAAAGAGACCCCCACGATGGCAGCAAGATTTACAGAAGACTAAAATTCACATAAAAAAAAGAATCCAGAACACTTGCAACTAAGATTCTGTCCCTATCTTATCCATATTCCAAGACCCCTTCTTGCAAACTATGGACAGAGGTGGGGGGACGGGCAAAGGGAAAGTACAGAAATAAACCATTGTTTAAAAAGCAAGAAATCAAGACTACACTATCATTTAGCAGCAAAAATAGAAAAGGGTTCTCTCTGAAAGTCACATACATGTATTATTAAACTATGAAGTCTAATAAACCTTTTAAATTATAGAACTGCTAATATTTCGGACATAGTAACACATGCTAAAAGTAAAAAAAGTTAATGTTTACCTAATTAACAAAATTTGTCATTTTAGTATTAGCTTGCTAATGATTCTAAGAATGAGTTAAGTTCCTATTCCCTTTATTAAACACTTAATTGTCACACTCAAATTTTGACCTTCCCTGTGTTTTTTGTATATTCTATCACCTTATAGCCTTTAACTAAGAAGCTAGCTGTGTTTTATCTTCTTCTTTACAACTGCAGTTAAACACTGAAAATATAAAAAGTACATAAAAGTAAGAAGAATTGTTAAGCCAGAGAGATATCAGGTATTTTCAAGAAATTAAAGAGCGCTGAGATTCCATTTAATAAAAATAAATATTAAACAATTTCATGGAGGTAAAGTAACTCTGCTAGTCTCAATAGCTCTTCACAACTTAGACGTACTAATACATTTCTTGCATTTGCAACAAAGATAAGAGGCCTGTTAATAGAAGTAGGCCAACTTTTGAAAGATAAGATGAACAATGTAACGCAGATAAAGTGGCAAAGGATTTGTAACTATTATACTTAACTTCATATTTCAGAAGGACTAATTTTTCACCCATTTCAATTGTCTAATGCTTGTCCTGCAAAATACTAAAACATGGGTTATAGGCAGGCATAATTTAGAATGCAGATTTGGACTTTTCAGAGGAGCTGGCAAGAACACAGGTATGAAAAAACTCTTGTGCTTTAATGTTGTGATAAAGGCACAATTTTTCCCAATAAATTAATAGCAAAGTAAGTATTATTCCTTCCAAATTACATATAGTTTCACTCTCACAATAGGTTCAAAGGACAACAAAGCAGTGATGATAAATTCTTAAGTTCAGAAATCAAACAAAGCTGCACTGCTAGGCTTCTCCTAAATCAATTTAAAATCCTAATCAATACATGTGCACCAGAAAACAAAGCTACAAAAGCCAGAGAAGCTGTACTCCAATAGTAAAACATGAAACGAGAAAGTGCTTTTGAAATCAGTGAATTTTGACAGTCTGAGCAGTCACTCTAGACATTCTGCAATGTTCATTGACATGACAGTGTGAGGTGACGACTTGCCCTTATCACAAACAGGCAGCAGCTTGAAGTCACACAGACAAAGCTGAAATACTATTTAGCTCTAAGACTCTTAAAAACTTCAAACCAGAAGACAACTGGTTTTTAATTAACAAGGTCCCAGGCTAGTATAACTCTGGATATTTTTCTAGCTGAAGTATTTTTTTTCAGTATGAACTACATTATGTTGAGTCAAGTTGCAGGTCTCGATCTCATTTGCGTTGGCAAGAATTCCCCCACTCATTGCTGGGGAGTGGAAAAAACATTCCACAGAGTTGCCATTGGCTCCGCACTGAAGAAACACAAGCTACAGTTTGGCCTGTTCTTTTGGCCGGTTTCAACAGGAAGGAAGCCTGAAGCTCCATCAACTCTGCTAACACCATTAGGTGGTACTTTGACTTTAAGATACTCTCTGTCACAGGGAATTTACTCGAAACTAAAATCCACAAGAAAAAAATTAAGCAAAACAAATACAATAAACACACCCAGTGTTGTGTATTTTCAGAAGAAAAAACTATTTTCAAACTTCAGCCCCTAGATAAGGCTTAAACACCTGTGTTTTGTACAGCATTTTGTAAACAGATAGATATTTACATTAAGCTTTAGCTTGAAAAAGTTGTTCGCATCTGCCAGCTTAGAATCCCAACATGCAGGCCAGATTGGCAACTACTGTTATGTTCCAAAGTCCATAAAAAAGTCTGCAATTTAAAGAAAGAGAACACCTACACACTGATTTTAATTTACTCATCTTTAAATGAAACTTTATATTCACTAATATGGCTGAATAGCAGATTATAATTTAACAGATTCACCAGTTTCCTCTCATAATCATTAAAGGTTAGAAAAGGCTCTGACTCTAGGCCAGCTCAAATAATACTCCCCTGTATTACACAGGTGGTACAGGAATATCTTTACAAAACATCTGCTTTGCTATCCCATTTTAACCACATCTTTCCTAAAGTGTCGACAAGTGCTGCACCTCTTTTCTAAATGATTCTCTCCATCATTCTCTCTTTCCATAGTTTACTTACTGCAGTTATGCTTATCCATTAGCCACACTTTCACCAGTTTCAATGGGACCTGAATTTCATACTGCATTGCGAAACTGAACTACAACATTTAAAGACTAAACACCTTAGAGAAACCTAGCCATTTTTATTGATAAAGAGAAGACTGGTAGGATTCTTACAGGCACCATCAATTGAAGCTCACTAACTGAAACATGCCTGTTGAAAGCATTTAAGATTCCTTGATTATCTCCAGATAACAGGAGAAAGATTACTGTTACGAACTTTCACCCAGGTAGGCCACCGGTGAAGATTTCACCCTGGCAGAATCCACATATGTGGGTTCTGCAGTGAAAGTCAGTTCAATTAGTTTCTGTCCTGCTTTTTGAAGGGCTAGTTTTTAATTTGCATCATTTCAGTGATTCAGTTGGTGACCCTGTAAGCAGCTGCAGTGTTACAGATGGGCAGAGATGAATTCTTGATCTGGTCTTCCTGCTTGTCTACTGTAGCACGGCTCTTAGGTCTACAGTTTCACGAGAGGCTTCCTTCATCACCAATACTAGCTTAATACACTCTTATCTCTTCTACTTTTTTGCCATACCTCATTTTTGCAGAAAAACCTATTTGTAGGATCATACTATAAACCACATCAATGAACTAAGGGGAAAGGATGGCAAATCCATACACTGTCACCGCTGTAGTACAAAACATCCCTCTCTGTGAAGTTATAGGAAACTACTGAGCTGATCTAACAGCTCCTCACCATCAAGTGGTTAGTCTTGCCCCATGAGATCACCTAAGACAGTTGAATAGCAATCAGCTTTTTCTTAGTTTTCTAACCCCCAGAACATAGACTGACCTGGCTTACAGACAGATGAGGGAAATATACCCGAGACCAGCTGCCTGTGTCAATGAAAGAAATCTTCTCTGTTCAATCACAGCAATTTATCGGCCTGGCCCCCAATGCTTGCATTTTTCTATTTTTTTTGCTTTAAACCTGTTCTCCCAAAGCCATTTTGTTATTACTCCAGGAATATTTCATTTACATAGAAACACTGACAAAAGAGTTAAAGTTTTTCTTTCACAGCAGCAAAGGCATATTTTGTATCAATAAACCAAAACTATTAACCCAAGTCAAGGCTGAAGCTCCTCCAGAAAAGTAACACCATTTTGCACATGTAACTGCAGCTACACTAGCAACCTCTGCATGCATACAGATACATTAGGGAAGGATGACACTCTCTCATGCATCCAACATGATGCAGCCACGTTGGTACCATTCACAGCTTTGACAAGACCTACATCACCAGAAGAGTGAAGATAACAGATTATTGTATTGTTTTTTTTTTCCCCTCTGCAGTATGTGTATGAAAGCATTACTGAGAGAACTGATATTTTCCTTTCAGTCTGGAAACCACAGGGGTTTTCAACCCCATGCAGGGGAAAAAAAGAAACAAGTAACAAGTATTTTCTCTGAACCTTACTGCTTAACACTCTCTCCACTAGAGACAGTGTAGAGAACAGAAATTTCCACAATTCGAGTAACAGTTCTCTCCCTCTGCTTACAATTTATTTTATTCTCCTTCATCAGATACTGTGGAAGAGGAATCCAAAAACTGTTGCACTTTAGGCCTGGGAAAGGAAGATCAAAATGTGCTTCTTGTAGAGGAGCAGAACTAATTCTTTAGCAACCCCTCTTACACACACATTCATGCTAAGTCCTAACTCATTATTATTACTCATTAAGTTATACTGCTTAAAAAACTGCTTGCTGTCAAATTTCTCCTTGTATTCAACCCATTTAAAAAAAAAAAAGTTCTCATTCTGACTGAAGTCCAAGTGTAAGCACCATAGATGTGATCCACGATTATAAACTTCAACAGAATTCCCAGCTTTGATGCACCTACCTCAACCCTAAGCAGCTACCAATGAATACAAGCTGGTGAGGGTCTAACTCAAGTACTTAATTTCACAACTGTTGTAAGAATGGTTCAGACAAATATTAGAAGTCAGGTGTAATTCATGTAGCTGTCTTAACACATATTAAAGACAGTTTAAATTAATTTGTTAAGATTGGCATAGTTTAAAATGACCAAAGAACAAAGAGGCGTAATAGATGAAAAAAATAACATACTTTGCTAAATGTCTTTGTCTAATCAAATATATGCATCTTGATAAACAAACTTTATTATTCACACGACTACAAACTCTTCTGGGATTGATTTATTTAATAAATATTTATACAATGCCTTGCCCAAAAGGGCCTAATCCAAGTCAAGCTCTCTAGCCAATACCAAAGCACAAATAAAATATAATGATCTGGTATTGGCAATTATTCCAGCATTCAGTTTAAAATACACAGTTTGAGACACATACACATACAAAATCTTATCCCCATTTACCAAAGACAGGACCAGCATTTTAAAAGAAGAACAAGACACAAGATTTTTTCACTGAAGCAGCTTCATAAGTCAATGTGAAACATATTGCTTATCAACCTTAAATGCCTTTTTAAGCATAATTTTGCTGAGCCCCTGGAGATCCCTTGTTCCCAGGCTTAAACTCATTAGATTAAAGAAGACTCTCCAAGAAAGACAACATACCATTCCCTTTCAAAAAACAAAGGTTTGTCCAACAAGTAAAAGTAGCAGTTTGAATGAAGTGAAAGAAATCCAATACAGAACTTATGACACCACCTTCTCTCGCTCTCTCAAGAAAGCCTAAGTGGAGCAGGGGCAAACTTAGCAACTGATACTACGAAGAGAAAACAGAATGGGAAATAAGTTACAAGTGCTGAACTGGTCTCTTAAGAAGGAAGAAAAGTTTCCAAGAAGAAAGGCTAGAACAAAAAAGAACACCAGAGAGAAGCACAAACAAGAGGGCACTTACGTTTCAATTTCATAGATCACATACGGCATAAGCAAGGGAAGGGTAGAGTGAAGAAAGGACATAAATGATCAGATCTCCTCTTTTCTAGTTGGCCTACAAATACAATAGGATGTCAGTAAAATGTGGTTGGAGGAGACAAATTCCACATGGAAGAGATTTTTAAAGAATAAAGAAAAAAAAAACAAAACAGAGAAGTACTGTAAAAAGAGATACATAGCACAGCACAGACACACAGAAGGTGGAGACTTTTCTTAAGTCTCACAACATGAATTGACAAAGGATACAATTACATACCACACTGTACAACTTCATTTAAGTCTAGGGTTTTTTTCCCTGTGTAGGTGAGACAGTTAATAATTTTTTCCACCTGGGGAAATCAGGCTTAGGACTTACATGGGAAAGACTCTTCTACGTGTCTAACCTTCAGTTTAAAGTAGAAACCAATTTCACCCCCTAACCTCCAACAGCGTCAGGAAAGCATGATTTGTCTGGATGTACGCGCTAGTCATAGCTTGAGGCATCGGATCAGTAACAAGCAGTTATTATATTTTTTTCAGTTTATCATGTTGGAAAAGTAAGACATTCTGAGAACATATTGATAAACAGATGGATCAACAAAAGAGATTTTAGTTTTTCTTAACACACATGCAATGCCATTTCCTTTGAAAAATGCATTCTAAAGCCCTAGCTTTGACAGCCTCTAAGAATCTTCCCAAGAATGACTCCCTAAATATATTTATGCTTGATCTTTCTACAAATGACTTATGAAAATACCTGATAACAGCAAAGCATCTTCTTGAACAATAAAGATATGCTGCAGCAAATAAAATTAAAACTTTGCTGTTAAGAGAATTTCACGTCTGCTACTGATTTCTTTTCCATTTCTACTAGCATTACCTACAAAATAGAGACATACCAGATAAATATTTATTTCAAGATTAACTGAATTCCTTAAAATCTTTAGTCTGTAATAAAAAGCAAATAATTTCAGGTTTATTAAAACAATTTGATTCTACCATGGCTTATCTTCACAGATAAATCTATTAGACCTGGAAGTACATTAAATATACCATTGCATGCCAACAGGCATGACTGAATTACACTATTAGCATGAGATCAACGCTGAAGTCACATTATCTATAGAAACTATAACTATATAGGATGTAACAATAAAATGATTAAGCTGATTGATTGAGTATTTGGAGAATAACATGTATTTCTTACACAGCTGAAGTAACTCCTCCCTTACTCCTGCACATTTGTGCCCTGGGCTGCTACAGGCACTATGCCAGTCTAGTGGTTAGGGCAATCCTGTTGAATCAGACCCCTAGAAACACACCTGCAGGCACAGCAGAAGAGGCTTCGTATGCATGGAAGCAACAATATCACCCAACATCTAACAGCCTCCTCACCCTAAGAGTTTCTACCACCATAGTTGAAAGTGTCCCACTGTTGTAACACAACTGCAGCAGCCCAGCAGTCTGCTCAGCTACCTTACACCTCACTTTTTTTTTTTTTTTAAGTCTCCATCTTCTTACATTATTTTTGTTTAGTAAACCAAAACTAGCAGCTGCTGCTAACCTTCCTCTAAAAGGTACTGTCCCATAAATAGCAGAACTAACAAATCCCCATTTCCCATAGATTTGCATTCTGTCTCAGCAATGCCCCGGTGTTCCAAGTAGTCACATTCCACCTCTATCCCAGATGCTTATTATCTTACCCCTCTCTTCCAAGTGCTAGCCACAATATACTTAACCTCTCATGTCCTCTAACTACTGACTGAAGGAAAGAGTACTGAGCTTCATATCTAGTTCCTACCCCGCAGACAACTGTTGGCTGGCCAACTGGCAGGCTAAATACAGGTAACTGCTAAACTCATGCAGTACTTTCCCCTAAAGAGATGGTCTAACTCAATGAAGCCATCAATTTAAATAAAGCTTGTTAAACATTATTATAATCTTTGAGACCTTGCCCCTTGGCTAATTTCTTTGCTAAAGCTAGCTAATAGCAGCTAATAGTAAGCTCAAAATTTATCGAGATACAGGATTAAAGAAAACATAATTGCTCAAGATTTGTGCCTTTAGAAAGGCAAATAAAGATGATTTATACACCACACAAATACAAAAAAAACCTCCCAGTAACTCTATGTCTTTTAAAAAAAACCACAAACCCAAACAGAAAATAGGTGCATCTCAACATCTTATCCATCTGAGAACAGTTGATTCTGAACTCTCAAACTGCAAAAATTTCTTTTCTAGCACGTCTAATTAACTAAAGTTTCTTAAAGAAACTGCATTTGTGCATTCTATTTGTGCTTTTATTAAGTATTTGCATCCTCTGACCATCTTCAAGTGCATTGTAAAGGAGGTGTAAAAGTCTCCAAGACAAAAAAGGCTTCTACAAATTTTGTGAAAACTGGCAGCTTTGTAAAAAAAGTAACTCAAATTCATGCCTTCGATAAGGAAAAAAGCAGGTAGAGAACTCTGCCTTCTCCACTGGCAGCCCCCCCATACCAACCAGCCAGTTTGGACATAGCACTAGATTTGATTAATTCTGGAACAAGCTTTAGATACTTAGTATCTGAGTGTTTATCTAACTTAAGAAAATCAAAGGAATGAGCATATATGGTGGCTTTGTCCTGGTTTTGGTAAATTCTAGCCAGTCTAACAATATCATCACTAATAGGTGCACAGTTTTGGTCCTTTGGGGTTTTTTTATTTTTAAAAAATTCATATGGGCAACATCCAAAAATGTATGGTTTCTTCCTACAACTGCATGTTCCTAAGTTAATGCTTTTGAAAACACTAAAAGGACCACTACTTTTACATTCATTCTAAAACACCGATTTTTAAATAATGGAAAAATTAAATTCTGCTCATAGTACAACCAGGATCTGAATGAGTTTTAAGCCACTCATCATTAAAGACAGAGAAACCTGATCTTCATCTGTGCTCAGAATAGGAAAGAGCTATATATTTTCCATATTGCTACAAAAATTGATTACATATAGCATTTTTCTAAGAGCATAATGCGTATTTTAAACAAAAGAATCTCTTTTTTTTTTTGTAAAATTCTGTGGCCAGATACTAACTTAAACAAAGTTTATTTAGCACATTACCATAAGCTATGCTTAAACTCTTACCACCAAAAAAAAAAAATCTAACACATTCTAGAAATATTAACTATTTAACTGCACCTATGGCAACAAGAACATCCTGAGTGATGCTGTTCATTCAACAACAGACACGTTCCAAGAACATCAGGATACCATATACAAACAACACAGATCTTTCAACTTTAGTTATGTCAAGCTATTTCACTTGATTTCGCTAGAACCCGATTACTACCCATTAAGGAACACCAAAATTCAAAGGCAGCATAACACAAAACTACAAAAAACTCAGTAAAGATCTGTATATTGTTTGGGTTACTTTCTTGCATGAGAGTTGACCTTGCTGATCAGCTCAATAAAAGCAAGTTCCTAATTTTACTATAATTAGGATAAAAGTCTACAAATATTTTTGTCAGGGAAAGCATTAATATTATGTCTGTGATTTTTTGTTAAGCATTCTCAGGAGAGGATGAAACTGAAACAACTATTATACTGGAACCTCTGACTACAATTAGGAGTTTATAAAAAAATATTATCCGGTCATGAATCTGACAGCTTTCTCACTCTCACAGTTGCATTTAAATATGTGGAATCCAGTGCAGATCAGTTTGCTAAGCAGGGTTCGAGATGTTTTAGAATATCCATCAGCATTTCTCCTGTTTGAAATAGAAAGTGTACACTTTTCCAGTTGAGATAACCTACCATGCAATTAAAGAGAAAAAAACCCCAACTTGAATCACTGTATACATTAGTGGGGAAAAAAGTTAACTTTCATTTCAATCATTTAAATATTTGAGTTTTGAGTATAGCTTTAAAAAATCCAGTTCTGAATCACTGGAATTTTTGTTCTATTTCCTGTAAAAGCACCAACAGCAACATCATTTAGCATTCCGCTTGCAACGGTTCAGAAAAGATCAGCCTGATCCCTCAGTCCTAACTTTACAGTCATTTCAGAAACTTGAGGTCACATCTGACCAACTTATTTCTTCCAGTTTTTCCAACCATGGAGATCATGATAAGGAGGCAGCACTTGCAATAGGACGAAGAGCAATTTAGTTTTATGTTTCAAAGTACGCTCTCACAAAGAAATAGTTTGCCAAAAGCTGTTTAAGCTCCCTAGCAAAAGAATAAAAAAAAAAAAAAAAGGAGTTTGCTGAGAATAATCTCTTCAACAGATGATAGGTTTAATTCTACAAGACTTGAAAAGCACACCAGTTACCTATAAAGCCAAAGATCATTACAAAACAACACAGGGCCTCAGCCTTCACAGCAACACCATGGTGAGAAAAACCACTATCTTCTTCCATTCTGTCACTGCTGGAAAAGAGAAGTTTCTATCAGGACAGTGTCATAGGAACAATGCCCACTTTCAAGAATTCTATTTTTATAATAGCAAATTTAAAGGAAGAGAACAGAACTCTTTGGCTTCTCTTGATGTTAAGAAGAAAACTGTTTACATTTCACAAAGTCTTTGAAAGCTGGTGTAAGTAAGGGTAATGTAGCATAGCAAGATGGCACTGCCCCCACATGTAACGATAGGGATGGTGCTTCATCAATTATCTCTCAGAAACAAAACTGGGATTCTGAATGTCTCCCCCAACAGCCTTCCTCTCTTCTTCCCCTTTGCAGGCTCTCCTGTGGAGCAACATGAGAAAAACCATCCAGGTCTGTTCAGTTTTTAAAAGAAATTGACAGCCAGCTCAGCATCCATTCTGCTGCCACTCAAGCCAAGGTACTACCTACAGATGAGCATCTATAAGTTTAACATATGGATAACAGCCATAAGTGACTGAAACTTTCATTTAAATTGAAGGGCAGAACTTAGCAAAGCTGATGACATGTGTCTCCTAATTTGTCAGTGGAACTTCCCTCTTGCCAAGAGCAGATATCAGAATTCTGAGGTTTGACAAAACCCAATTGCAATAATACACATAAAGAACAAATAATTGAAATATGTATAAGAATGCAAATGCCTGGTTATCTGGCAAATCATTAGCTAAGCTGAAAATTATTCCCGATTTCAGCAAATTGTGGCCAATGATGAATATAATGCTATTGCTATAGAGTCACTAGCCCTCCTTACTGTAATGCATGTGCAGTACCGTTTTGGTGGCTAAAGTTATGACACAAAACAGTTTGAACAGTCTAAGAGTGACTCTGTATTTAATGTTTGTCTCTTAAACATCTAAATAAATCAGAGTACTGAAAATTATATACAACACCATTTTCAGCATTCTACAGCCAAACTTCAGAAACAACTTTATTCAGTTGATAACAAACACCCTAAATTTACAATGAGTAGAAACCCACTCCTTGCTAAGGAGGACTCCTTCAGGATTCCTTTTTTAAGCATGTACTTACTATCATTAATACAGAACACCTACAGATCTCAGGCACAAGCCAGGCTCCGCTGAGCTACCAGATAAAGCAGAAGAACTCAAGGTCCCTGCCCTGAAGGCCTTCCTACATCTAACAGGACTGAGCGCTCGGACTTTTAATACAAGCCTTTCAATGAATGAGACAAAGTGTCACACACCTCCGCACAGCATTCCCAGGTCTCTTGGAGGGACAAAACCGAAAAAGAGAAGAAGGGAAAAATAAAAAAGAAAGAAAGTGTATGCACCTCCTCTCTTCGAAATCCCTTTTATCGGAACCATTTCCAGAATTTTTACTCAACAATTAAACTGACTCGAATAATGGAAACTAACGTCCCAAATATACTATATATGGAGTCAAGCCCAGCCAGCCCCCGCAAAGACACCCGGGCACCAAAAAATCGCACCTCTGACACCCTGTTACTCATCCTCAAATGGCGGAGTCTCGCCCAGCGCACTCACACCTGTCACCTGCTGGGCGCCAGGCCAGACCCCCTTCCCTCCTTCCCCCCCGGCACGGCGAGCCCGCCCCAGGCTGCTTCCGCTCCTCCGCCGCAGCCCCCCGCCGCGGGGCAGGCCGGGGCCGCCGCCACGCACGCCGCTCCGCGCCCCCGCCGCTGCCCTCGAACGGAGCCGCAGCCTCCGCCGCTCCCCCGCCGGGACGGAGGGGAAAGGGGCGGCGGGGCTGCTCCGCACGTCAGACACGAACGACGGCAGCGATCGTGGTACAGGGAGGGGGAAGAGGCGCAGTTCTCAGCCCCCCCCCCCTCCATCAACGAGCGGGGCGCAGCGCCGCGGCGGCGGCCGGGGCCGAGGTAACGGCCGGGCAGCGGCGGCGGGGACGCTGCG
>JAOXNO010000024.1:53459366-53470753 GCA_028565335.1 Limnodromus scolopaceus | reverse complement strand
CGGCGCGCGCGGAGGGGGCGGCCAAACGCCTTCCCCACCCACCCTCCAACCCGATAGGCGGGGGCGGGTGTCCCGGGCCGCGCGCCGGCTGCCCCGCCCTCCTCGCCGCACGCGCGCGGAGCGTGTGGGGTAACGGCCACTGCCTTCGGCCATGGCGGACCCCCGCCTCCCCCGGCCCCTTCAGCATCTTCCACCCCTTCCCTTCCCTTCCCTCGCCCCGGCGGCAGGGGCTGGGTAAGGTGGGCCGCCCGCCTGGGAAAGGGGAGTCCGGCGGGAAAGGCAGCGAGGTTTGAGCTGAGGCGGGGAGGGAGAGCAGGCAGCCACCGCAGAGGCCAGCGTCAGCGCGGGGAAAAAGAAACAAGGAAAAGCAGGATTAATTAAAAAAAAACAAAAAACAAACCACCCCACCCCTATATCCGAAGCAGTTGTTTTGAGAGGGAATTCCCAGGCGCTTTCTGTCAGAAATAGTGGTGCTCTCTCTAAATTTTTCTCCATGCTTTACACAGAGTACGTGATTTCTGTCATCCCTCTGAGGTGTAGCTCGGCCTAATCCTCTTTCCAAGTTCCAGGGGCCCCTACGCTGGCCGGTGAAGCCCCCTTCCCTGCTCAGCTCCTGCAGACTTGAAAATAGGGATCAAATTCTTCCTGCGGCATAAAGACAGGCATCCTCAGTTTTTGTGGGACATTCAAGTAAGTCTTTGTTTTTCTGTAATGCAGGAAGTTTCATCTTAAATGAAAATACAACTTGTAGATGAGTTTGTAAAATCATCATGAGTTTGTAAATCAGTTTGGTTTTGGGGGATGTGATACCTTAACACCCCTTGCTTTCTCACTCTTCCTGTATTTCCTTTCTTCCTGCATCTCCTGCATCCTCCTTCCTCCCTGCAGTGCGCAGGTGCTGTCTAACAATGGACAGTCCCTCCATCCCTTCTTGGGTAATCCCACTCGGCAAAATGCAGCCACGAACAGAAATTGTTTAAAAGTCATCTTGGTCACCTGTAGCGGAAGGAAACTGCCTGAAACCCTGCAGCCCTGGGGGGGGAAGGGATGTGGTGGGCCTTCCAGATTTCCCTGGACAGCTGTGGTACTGGGCAGAAATCAGTAGAGAGAAAAAACTTTCTTTCCCCGCCTTAATTCCCAGTGGCACCAGTGGTTTCCAGTGCGCTCCAGTGTGAAAGGAACTACAGAACTGCCAGGCCATAGTC
The DNA here is from genome assembly GCA_028565335.1 of Limnodromus scolopaceus. Classification (NCBI taxonomy): domain Eukaryota; kingdom Metazoa; phylum Chordata; class Aves; order Charadriiformes; family Scolopacidae; genus Limnodromus; species Limnodromus scolopaceus. Next base: position 53,469,548 of record JAOXNO010000024.1, on the reverse strand, counting down.
ACTTCAAACTGCAAAAGCCGCACTATCCATCACAGTGGTGTGATGAGAGAGGTCCATACTTTCTCCAGAAGACATCAGCTGTCAGACTGGCCAGTGAGATAAAAAGAATGAATAAATATGAATTAATAAATATATGACTAATAAAACCCTAACAGATGCACTAGGCAGGAACTAAATTTTTTGTGACTATTTTGGCTATGTGTTCTGTTACAAGAAATAAAATGGGCTTTGCCATTACAACAATTGATATTTTCAGAAATGGGTGAAAACATGTTTTCCAAATAGAAAGTATTAACATGTAAGGAAAAAAAAAAATCACCCTCTCAACTGCATCTCGTTAAAATTGTCAGAGGGAGTCCCAGAGTAAACAACTGCTTTGCTCGGGGTAGGCAGGGAGAGAGAGAAAATGACACCGAGACTAATAGTGATTTGTTACATTGGGAGGAAAAAAGAAGAAAAAAATGTGTGAAAAGAAGACAGTGTTCTCCCCGCCTCCAATGCAGAAATAAAGGTGTGTATGTACATTCCAGTAAGAATCAGTCATTTTCATAAGCTACCACAGAGAAGCCTGCAGTTCTTTGTACACCAGCAGCATGGCACGTGAAACGCCTGTGTCCAAAGTGTATTATTCGTCCTGCATTGAGTCAAGGTTATACAGGGGCCGAGAATCTGCTGAAATTTGTTCGTTAATTATAAACTAAATAGTGTTTCCCCAAACCCAGCCAGAAGTGAACATAGCCTCTTACAAAAACGGGTAATGGGGCATCTTGAAAGAAGACGCAATGGAAACATCACATCACAGAGCACTGTACTGCGGTTGCCCCACTGTAGTTGTTGGGGTACATGAACCAAACCTTTCTCTTTTGCGACCCGTGCCGTAGACAATTCATGATCTGCTCGGTCGTCCGCTCAAGCACGCTGCTGTTCCACTCCTCCAGCACAAACGTTTCAAACTTTCCTAAGCCATACGTGACCTTTCAGACAGATAGGATACTACGCTTACATGAATACATTTTGTGTGCTAGAAACTGAGTTTATTTTGCTAAGTTTAATACCAAGTTAAATATTTGACCCTTTTGCCTACAGTTGCTAAAACAGGGATTTGCCACAGGAAAGTGGAAGACCATCTCTCACAGCCCCATCAGCAGTATTTACTGCAATGTTTAAGCAGTGGGATCATACGAGTGAGCTGCACGGTCCTTTCCCACCTCTCTCAGGCTCTCCACACTGCGCCTATGTCTGAGCCCATTGCTGGAGTTACTCTTCTCTCCTCTACAGCGGCTAATTTGGAATCACTTTGAACACCTTTCCAAAATCAAAGAACAATGCGTTCAGGAAAATAGTTCTGTGCACTGACATTCAGAAAAGAACTCTTTTCCGTTGTATCTGCAACAAGAACTAGGAGGATCTATCTAATATTAAAACCTGTGTGCAACTCTTATCGTGGTACAAATCAAGGCTTCGGGCACCAGTGGGGCACAAGGAACTGCCTGCCCAGCGGTCTGGTTGATTCAGAGCCTTGCTTCTTTCTCCGTAGGTTTTAGATATTACCCATTTTTTTTGCCATACAAGGTATGTGTTCGTGTTTTTAAAACCTTCATCAGACTGTTTATATTCTTCACTGCTAGAAAGTGAAATTATAAATAGGATTGGGGAACTATTCTAAACATATTGTACAGGAAAACCATTTCTGCAAAGTGTAGTCAATTTTGTCGGCTTGGTACAGACGTTTCTGATGCTGAAATTTCCTGAGAATGCTTTTCAGAAAAGGTAAGAGATCAAGTCCAGTTAAAACCAATCCACAACAGCTGGCATAATTATTTCTGAAATTGAGTGTAAAATTAGGTTTCTGCAGGAGAAAATGGTGGCATTGGCAGCTTTAAAAACACCACCTTTCCCTTGAACATTCACGTGGCAATTTCTTTTTCATTCTTCTAGACTGAAGGTCTTTTAGTCTTCAGGTTGACAAAAACAGAGGTAGCATTCACTGGCCAGAGGACAGTCCTTGGAAGTTCCCAGTCTGAGGTTACATCCACAGCTTCTTCTATAAAAACAATTAGAATGTAATTAATAACATGAGAAGGAAATACAGAAACTCACCTGATTTTGCAAGATTCATGCATTGTATTTTTCCTGTTCTATCTCAAAGTTATCAGCTGTGTATGATAGTACAGTAATTTCACCAGTCCATTGTGGAGAAGTGGATAATGCAGGATTTGGAAGTAAACTCCACTGCAGAGCCTCAGCATAAAGCCAAAGCTGTGATCAAGTGAAGGTTCTCAGCACTTGTCTCCCCCACCCCACTGTGAGTGCTTATACTGTGTAATAGCTTTTAAAAAAACCCTTTTTGTTTCCAGGAGAAGTCCAGCTATTGATGTTTATTTGGAGGAGTGTGTTAGAAACTCTAGTGTCAATATTCTGGTTTACTATCTTTTCCTTCTGTTTTAAATGTCAGAGTAATTCTAAGTCTGACCTAAAAAACAAGTCAAACCCGAACCACTCTTCTTTAATCAGAAACGTCAGCTCTAGGAGCTCAGAATTTATGAACAATCCTAAAATAACAAACAAGTATAGTGATTCAAGTAGAAGAAAATGTATTGGTAAAGAAATGGGTTTCAGGTCAAATCATTCAAAGACTATAGTGAACTCTGGTTGCTTAGATTGCGTGTGTGGGCAGTTACACAAAGCTGTTGTGCCCTGATGTTTTTCTTCTCAATCCACAGTACACAAGCAGTGCCGCTATCACTGTTGAGACTCCTCTGGTTTTTCAGGTTGTTCCCTTCCTTTCTTCAAGATAGCACCAGCTTTTTTACTTCCTAACAGCTCATTTATTTAGGAGTAGAGAGCAAACATGACATCTGAGATAAGGATGTGATTAAGAGGTGCCTTAGTGGTTCATGAGTTCTAGCAGCCTCGCAAGATTTGGATAAGGCCTTTGCATAACAGAAATCCGTTGAGAGAGAGACAGCCTACCCTGGAATTTCAATTTTAAAAGCATAGCATAGCGAGCTGCGTTACAGTGGAGCGTTATTGTATGTATTAATCTGACATACCGAAATAATTTGGTTTTGGAGACTTGGGAAGACTTTTTTTATTTCAATATCTCAAAAAAACCCATTTATTTACATTGATTGTGAATGTCTTAGAAGAATGTTTACACCTGAAGGAAAATATCTTAGCTTGGCCAAAGCAATTCTGAATTTTTTTAAATAATTGTTTTAAAACTGGGAAAGACTGCCATATTAAATCAATCTTTTGACTAAGCTGGAAAAAATGCATTGTTGATAGCATCAGCAATTTCCAGATCTTTCAGTGCTCTGAATAAGAGAATTAAAAATGTATGAATAAAAGCTCATATATGTTCACATGACACACAATTGAGTCAATACCTACTATGGAGACAAATTTAGTATTATTTAATGCTACTACATGCCTCTTTTATGAAACCATTTTTTGGTAACTCATGACAAAATATAGAAAACCAATATAGAAAACCAAGACCATTTGAGGGTCCAAAATATCCTCTTCTGAAGAAATACTGGTTGTGTTTCTTCCCAAATCCACAGTTTCCTACGTTTTGTGGGAAATTCAGTAGAAAGTAATGATTCCGCTTTTAAGATTTATATAATATTGTTATATAGTCACTGCATGTCTTTAGAGTCTCGATTAAGCAAAACACCCAGTCTCTTGCTAAAGTCCATCTGGATTCAAGATACCTTTCAACCACTTGCCTAAACTTTACGCTGCGTTGAAACCTGAGGCAAAGAATGGGCTTAAGTGTTTTTCTGGACAGGTATAACTTGCTGATGTGAGACAGGAAACCTACCTTGAAGTCCAAACAAATGACTTTCCTGTTCCAGATTCAAATCAGGCATGAATGTTTTCATAGTAAAAACCCTTGCACAACGTCTTACAGCTCTTCCATTTTCCAGCTACTGACTTTAACCTCTTCTGTCTCATTGACTTCAGCCAAACTCCTTTCCTTTACACACTTTGTGAGTGAGAGTGCAAACTGCAATATGCTTAATCTTATTATATATGTTAACACACAAGGTGAAGTAATTATATTATGTTTAAATTCCCCCAAATGTGAGGGAGGTTATTGGTAGGTGGCTAGTATATTTACAAAAAACCCAAACCCAAAGCACTCTCTAAACTTAAGTGGTTCATGGTATTAGATTTCTCCATCATCCTCTGGCTTTCTGCCCCTCTGTTGTAATTACCTTAATTCTTCACCCAATAATAAAACTTTCTGAACAAATCTGTGCCTGCTATTAAGTAAAATTAAAGCTTAGTGCAGATTCTCTGCATTCTTCCTTCTCTTCAGCTGTGGTGCTTGACAGCTTGCATGGTACAAATGAAACACACAAAGCCTTTAAGTCATCCCATATTAAAAAAAGAAAAAGTAACTCAGAGCTTTCTGATGCTGATATGTGTTAGATACAGTAAATTTTGATGAAGAGCAGTGTCGGATTCTCTATTTCTGTAGAAAACTCACTGGTGTAACAAAATGGAATCAGTCATGTAAACTTATATATGCACTGTACCGGTTTGTTTCCTCCTGGATCTCATGCAAACCCTTGTAAGAAGAAGGTGTTTCAGATTCCAGGTCCACTCTGTCCTAGGTCTGCCCGAGGTTGCCAGCAGGAGTGAAAATCACAGCAAGACATGTCACCATGTAACCAGCTGTCCTCTAGCTACTGCGTCAAAATCGCCAAGTTCCAGTTCTACCTGTGTGACTGTCAAGTTCCAGGTTGAGCTGTTTCAGACATCATCTCTCAAGGTTTTACCTTTTCCATGGGAAAAGATCACTTGTTTGTACCCCCAGTTAAAACTGTTTCAGTACTACAGAACAAAATATTAAGAAATACTGAACTACTAACTCATCAGCTCACTAGAAGAAAGATCATCTCATCTCCAAGCTAAAATGCTCAATACAAGTGAGAAAACCAATACAGAAAATAAGGTGGTCGTTCATGAAAACAGTCAGCGAGTATCACAGCTGTTTTCAGCTACTACAATATCATGCAGAGGTAGAAGAGGAAATTGTAGGAAGTTTGTTAGGAGTTGCATAACAAACATATTTAAAGGAATGCCTAAAGGTCCAAAAATTTTAGTGCTTACTGGTTGGCACTTTTTGATTTCTCAAGATCTTCTGTTAAATAACAAAATACCTTAAAAACTCATGACAGTCTGTTCTTACATCAGGAGGGCGCCCATTCTGTGAAATACACACAATCCTTAAGAACATAACCCCGAAACTACAACCCCACCTAGGTCAAATGCAAATTTGTGCTTAAATTTAGGCATAGGAAAGTTCTGTTGGCTTTACTCACATGCTTAAAATTAAGCATATGTTTTAACACTTTACTGGATTAGGGCCCATGTCAGCAAAATAAATTTATTGGGAAGAAGTAATAAAAACGTAGCTTGCAGTGAGGGACAGCGGAGCCATTCACAGCTACAGAAGCTTTAAAATGCTAGCTGGTATTTATATATTTAAAGAAGAAATCGGGCGTTAAACAAAACATTTCTTTTAGATAGCTATCTAATTAGTCTGCTACAGAAACACCTTTATTTTTCTTAATTTGACGAAAAACATCTTTTGCATCCTTGCATCCCCAAAAGCAAATTAATCTACACATCAAGGAAAAAAAAAATGCTTTGCAAGCACAAGCTTCAAAAGCAATTTTCCCACTGTTTAGTAAAGCCTGGCTGTTCCAGACGTACCGTTGCATTCCCTGGAGAAAGGGACAGACAGGAGGCCAAGCTTTCTAAACACTGAGTTTAATTACACACATGCACCTGAATTTGCTCATTCAAGTATATATAATTGTATATATACAATAAATGCCAGCTAACTAATTCTCTTGTACGCATTGCGCACTGATGTGTATTTATTTTTAACGCTGAGAACCTCTCTAAATACTTGATATTGTGCATCTAGCCTTTAAGGAGAACTTACATCACTTGCAAAACCAGAATGGATACAATTCTACTAGACTGTGTCTATGTTAATTTTATTTTTTCCAGAAAAAACTTTCTGTTGCTAACAACAGTGCAGCAAAATATGAATTGTAGTGTAGATAGAGCTCCTTTGGCGTTTTAAGTGCAGTGCTGTCTGGCCCCATTCAGCACACCTCTGTCTTGTACATCACAGTGGTCACAGCAGCAGCTTACTCTGCTCGAGCGCTTTGGCTCTTCCCAGTAGCAGCGGAGCTGTACCGATGGGCGATCCTCTCACGGAAAACACGCTAAACTATTTCACAACAACAGCATCATTTATTCCTTTAGCGTTACACCACACCTGAATCACCAGGCATTGCACATGCATTGTATTTTCTGCATTTTCAAGAGGAAAATCTTTCATTCAAAATACAAGACATAATAATTTCGTTTTGAGTTAGCTTTTTCTCCCATCTTTAGTAGCCCTCTCCTTACAGCGAATTTTCCAAAGGGACAAGGTTGCTGAGTACACAGTCTGCAAGTGTTTGTGCTCCTCCCTTATTCCCAGCCACAGCCTCTTAACCCCTGCGACGGTTCCAGACAGATACATTTGTAATTCTCAAATTTTTCAGAAAATAAGTGTCTGGGGTGCAAAGAGAGACAGTACTGTCCCTGCAAAAGGGAAGAATAAAGACGGGTCTTCCTTCATCCTTATGACACATGAGGGAGTCCACTGGAAACCCCAGCTTTGAGACAGAAAAAAATAATTTCATGACTCCACTGTTACCAAATTCACTGGGATTCAAAGCTCAGGATCTTCAATCTCTTTTCATATCTTATTTGCACAGTCCACTCCTCAGTGAAGACCTGTTCAAGGTCCCAATGCCCTACAGTACAAACCAACATTAACTGGGAAATTTATTAACTGCATAAAACTTACGAGATTGCAGATAGGAAGAAAAATGTTTCCAAGAGAATGTTTTCTCCAGTAATCCTTATGGACAGTTAGGGGACTCCAAGTACCAGGGTACGTAAAATAAAACATAAAATCCATTCCTCTTCCTACCTCATGTCAGAGATTGCCTTTTCTTCACAGTTCACTCCTTTACCAACACTTCTGAGGTCCTGTTTTGATTTCTGCAGAGATGGCAGTGATGTATACGGATACTATTAATCAGGTTAAAGTTTTTAATCATTTTTAAAATTGCATACTTCTAGTAAACCACTGTCCTACCTGCTCAGCTGGAAATAAGTACCATGGAACCCGTAGCACATACCAGCCACCTCTCACTTCCATTGTATGCCTCTCATCTTCTACCAATGGGTAGGAGACCTGAGCACAAACTGAAATTGTGTTGTGCTGACCGTGTGCAGGTTTTGTGTCAAGACAGGCTAAGAAACGAGATGGATGGAATGACAGTTCAGATTCACCAACAGTTAACTCAGTGCTCTGTTTTTAAATAGATATAGTAATGGAACCATAAAAACTCCCACCAGGTTGAGGTCTCCAATTTGGGAGCTTTTTCCTTATGTACTACATATTTTAAAGCTTAATCATCAGCCCTTCTCCAAGCAAAACTCCTACCCGCTTCAGTTAATCTTTGTCAGAATCAGTCCTGGTACTGGGTAACAGGCTGCAGTTAAAGTATAAATTAAAAACAAGTTTCTAATTGCAGAAGCAAAGTTCTGAAATAGTCTTCCAACAGTGATGGGAAGTGAAAACCAGTTTCAAAATGGAATAAAAACGTATTATTAGAGCTTCACTGAACTATGTTCAATGAACCATAAAGGTCTCATCCCATTCAATTTTCTAGCTACCAAAATCCAATACCTGGAAGTTATCTGAAATTTGTACATGCATTGAGCTGTTACCAATTAAAATAATTGTCACTGAGTATTTATTTTAATGAGACCGTCACCCTCAGAAAAACAGGAGATTTAAACCACTGTTAGTAACTGATTTTTTTAAGTCACTTGTCAGCTCACTTGTGAATACCTGATGCCCAACAGCATAAACAGACATTGTTTTTAATTTAGAGAGTTTCAGTTTTATTTTTAGGAGCAATATTTTTATCCAAAAATCTTGCTACAGTACTATGCACGAATTTTTGTTCCAAATAATTAAGGTCTACAAATATATTATATTAAGTTACAAAAGTACCTGTGCATTTCCAAGGCAATAAATATTCAAATAGTGTGTTTCAAGTATGATTAGTCTTCTTAGGAACTTTGGAGTTACCAATCAGTACTTTAAAATCTAAACTAGCTTCTACCCATCCTATATAAATAGGAGAGAAAAAAACACCAAAACAACATACAACAAAGGACCCAGAAAATAAAGTTAGGTTTTGGTTATTATTTTGATTATAGTTATCCTGCCCCTGAAAAAAACCTAAGGAAGATCACAGTGCAAGAAAAACAAATGTGAAAAACAATTAAGACATGGTGTTAAGCTGCTGCAGCTGAGACTCATAAGATGCCTGTATGGAGAAGAAGTAACACAGCATGCTGCACAACAGGAGCCCAGAGGTGATTTTTAAAATGTCTAAATCAAGATGCCCTGAATAACAGGTTTCCTTTTGGTTGTTTTTCTGTGATAAATCATTAATTTATTCCCTCCAACTTCTAGTTTAAGAATGTATAACCATTCATTTTGAGTCACAATTCCATCTGCTTCAAGCTACAGCCTTTATTTCTCATACCTGTATCATAAAAAAATTTGTAGTTTGCAAACAGAGTTAGATAATGCAACTTCAAAAAAGGAATGACAGAGACCACATGGCCATGCAGCTGGGCAGTATAACTGCAAGTGCTTTCTGTTTCTTTTAGAGGTAGGATGAGTTGTACAGGAAAATTATATATATGTAGTCACTCTGAAGCAATGTAGCGACGAAAAAGCAGTAGCTGTTGTCAGTTTAGAATGGAATCAAATAGAAATGTTGTAAAAGGGAGGGAAAGAAACTTGCAGTACATTGTGTAATTTTCTGCTGAAATGAAAGGACATACTGTCATAGATGATGCAATAAAATAATAGTGTACAATAGTAAAACACTATACATTGCAATAAAGGAGTTGGCTTGCAGATAGTACGCCTACGTTTCTCGTAAGGTGTCACATATTGCAGTTGTCTCATTAAAATGAAGAACTCTTTCATAGATGTCTTGGGGCAAACATTCCCTTTTATTTGTATTGATTTGTAATAATTCCTAGAAATTGCTCCAACCATCTTATAATAGAGAAACAATAAAAATTGAGTAATTTTGAACCACTAATAATTTGGTACAACTTTTAAGAAAAATTGTGTATATTACTTTAGGAAGTACTTTTAGCAGTATTGTGGTGGTACCACTTCTAGGCACTGAAATTAGGCTGAAAATAGCTATTGAAACATAGGAGAGTTGCAGTGTCCATATCAGTTTACATCTTCTTGAGATAATCCAGTGCCCTGCCTTTAAATGTGCAGATCGGATAATTAGAGTGTTCAAATGTACACTTAAAATCTTTTGCTGAGCAGGGCTCCAGTGTTGCTGCAATGTAGCTAGCAGAGATACTTTCTGTTCTGATTAACTCGCCAAGCATTAAGTTAATACTGCTTTTAATCTTTGCACTTTAGGAAAAGATCAGTAGTTAAAAAGAACTCATTTAACAAATCGGTTATGTATTTTAAGAGGTCTCATTACTGTGTTTTTGGTACAAATAATAAAGATTTTAAACTCCACAAAGTCTGTGGTGCTGTGAGCGTTAATTCCTGGTTTAGTACGAGCTAGGAAGGCATTTCAAATGTAAATCTGAAGGCTTTTGGTCATTGACCTTGTGGAGCTGACTAATGTAGATTGTGGTGAGGTCCTGTGTTTGTGGCATAACTCCAGGTAGTATAAGGCAAAATTGTTTGGAGTGTCATACTGGCAGCAATGCCTGCTGTGTCAGATCACCCTGGGTGAGCAGAAGCTCTCCCATCTGGCTTGCAATAACCTATGCAGAAGTAGAGGGAGGAAGAGGAGGCTGCGGGAAGTACCAGACAGCAGTTTGTGGTGCACAGCTACCACCCCAGCTGGCTCTGCAGCCCGTCTCGAAATAGACACCTTATTAATCAAGATAATTTTACGTGCAGAGTTCTTTTGTGTCACTACTCAACATACAGTACCTGGACCCGGGGTGGCAACATGTGCCCTAAAGATACCCTGCTTCAGAGTGTTTAATCAACAGATATTGAAAACAGGATGATGTGTCCTTTAA
>JAOXNO010000024.1:53433110-53453475 GCA_028565335.1 Limnodromus scolopaceus | reverse complement strand
CATTCCTGGTAGAGGTCAGTTTTAGCACTGCACTAGACACATTCCTGGCCACAGACCGTAAGATCCACAAGGAAAGCACTGGTGTGCTAAATTCAGCATATGCTTATGAAAATGAGGTCCTCAGGTGACCAGGGATACCTAGTCGGTGAATTCAGGGTGGGATTTGGTGGAAGCAGCAGTGGAGATGCTCAGCTGCACCAAGTGGCAGCTGGCCTGAGCAGGTGGCAGCAGAAGTTGAGGGTGTACAGAAAACTAGAAATGCCTAGGGCTCCTCAGGTGCTAAAAGCAAGGTGTGTTTTGTGGATGGCTCATTAAATGCCACTTCAATAATGTTTTAGATTTTTCTTTTTGTCTGTGGCACTGTTCCAAAGGAGCAGCAGTTTTTACCTCGTCTGGGAACTGCAGAAGAGAGGTGAGGTAGAAGGTGGTGGCATCACTCTGGCTTCTCCTGCCTTGCAGGTCATTTACTGCTGTGGACTGATGGACTATTTTAGCCACAGGTAGTGCCAGAAGTGCGGCAGTCCAGTCCCCAGAGGATAGTCTAAACTCAGGTTCTCCCAAAGAGCAACTGAATACTTCAGTTCTGACCCACAGCTAAATTAGTAACCAGCAACAAGAGCAGAGACCTTGCAGGTGGTCTTAGGCCTGTCCTTGGGACTTTGGTGTAACCATTGCCATAGAGGCATCAACGTGAGCAGAAGACATCAAGATGCCTCAGGGAAGTCAGTCGTCTCAGACACAGTGCCTCTGCTTATCGCTGAGCGCTTATAAGCTTCCGGGTGTCAGTGAAAGGGATCGTCATCATTTGTAAGGCCAATAAACCTCTCTGTCTCAGAGGTTTCTTCTGCCCCTAAAATCCATCACAGTAGCTCTATTCTGATGCTGACATTTGGTGGAAAACAAACAAGAACTTCATAAAGAATGATTTTATCTCGTTAGAAGAAGAGTTTTGTGCCCAAGTTACTTCTAAACTGTGAAATATAACTATACCCCATAATGAATGTGTGTGCCTGTAACCGAAGGCCAGAATGAGTATTTAAGACAGAAAAAAATATAATGCAGCAGTGTGAAAAAACAGACTGAGGAATTAGAGAGTTTGCTTTCCATTTCTAGAGGCTCAATGAAATCAAGTGGTTTGCATGAGCTACACGGTCAATAGCTTAAAAAGATTAGGGGAGGGACATTCTTTTTGTGCACATGACCTTTTCAGCAGCCTGGCAAATAAAATAAATAAAGAGAATAGGCCAAATCCAGAGGTGGGTTTATATTTAAGCACAAAGTTTACATTCAAGTTTCTAGGAGAAGAGTTGGAACAATGTGGAGTAAGCTTGGATCTTCTCATTCTCTTAAGATCAAATTGCGTAGTATTTTTAGACTTTAATACTGTACATGTTTTGACCCAAATTGTAGTTAAAGTCTTTTGTCTTGGATAGTGAATTATTAGCACTTGACATTCTATAAACTGGGGCTGGCATAGATTTTCATAGACATAAACCTAGAATTGGAGTGCGGCTGTTGGGTTGTTTTTTTTCTTTTCAGTAAATACAGATTTATAATGTGCCAAAACCTCTACAGATCCCTTCAATCAGAAGTCAAGGGGGAGGCTTTCAAAATATTCTAGGCTTTTTTATTTGAGTCACCTCGTAGCTTTTTGTGCAGGCATTCCTTCCCAGCAAATAGCACAAGAGCTAGCATGCTGAACAAATAAATATACAAAGGTTACTGAATGTATAACCCTTTCCCTCCAAGCAACCTCCTTTTACCTTGCATGCAAACACTGCAGGTTTAAATTGCAAGCATAATTTAATCCCCTCAAAACAAAACAAACCAAAACATACCAAACCAAAGCAAAAAAAACCCCAAACCTGTAAGGATTCAGAAAAAAAGATTATTGAGTCATGGCAACTTGTTTCATGTTTTAGCTTACTGAAGATCATAAACCTCCAAAAATAATTTGTGTTTGTTGAAACATTGATTTAGACCTCACCTGAACATTCATGAGGGGCTCCTGTGCATCTTGACCACTTCACAAGGAAAGATGTGAAAATTGCTCATGAGAAACACCAAGTTCAGCTTCTTGTGAGATTTTCCGACTTGTAGCAAGTTTCTAATAGCCATACCTAGCCCTAATGGCATCCTGTTCAGTGCTCTGGTTATATACATGGGGTGAAAATGACCTCATAAGGCCAAGAGTCCTGTGCACAAAGGTAAGTTTTTTTCCTAATCTTAAATACTTAAGGCAGACTTCATGTCTTTAAATGTGAAAAAAAAAGCAAACAGCTCTCATTAAAGAGTTGCTTTGGAAATTCTTTTTGCTCATGACCCTCAGGCTTCACTTACAGTGTCACAAAGGCACACCTCTCAAAATAGTCTCAAAAACCAAGCTACTTTTTTCGTAACTACCCATTTCTGAAGCAAGTAAACACGTCCAAGGAATTAAAACCACCTGCCAGTTACCATAAGAACTGCTGGAGAGGGTACAGCAGAGTACCACAAAGACGATTAGGGGCCTGGAGCATCTCTCTTACAAGGAGAGGCTGAGGGACTTGGGTCTTTTCAGTCTGGAGAAGAGGAGACTGAGGGGGGATGTGATCAACACCTACAAATACTTAAAAGGTGGGTGTCAAAAGGAAGGAAGGGGCCAGTGTTTTTTCAGTGGTGCCCAGTGATAGGACAAGAGGAAATGGGCACAAACTTGTACATAAGAAGTTCCATCTAAACATGAGGAGGAACTTCTTCACTTTGAGGGTGGCAGAGCACTGGAACAGGCTGCCCAGGGAGGTGGTGGAGTCTCCGTCCCTGGAGATGTTCAAAACCTGCCCGAACAAGTTCCTGTGCAACCTGCTCTAGGTGGACCTGCTTTGGCAGGGGAGTGGACTAGATCATCTCCAGAGGTCCCTTCCAACCCCATATCATCCTGTGATTCTGTGATAAGTGGACTGGTTCACTCTAGTTGAAAGATGAATTTTTGTGCCGTAAAAATTATATACTTTGATATATATATACCAAATATATCATATATATATTTGATATATATATATCAAATATATATATAGTATATACTATACTCCCAAGGACTACACCAGCAGTCTTCAGCTTAAAAAAAAAATTAAAAAATTAAAAAAAAAAGGAGAGAAAAAAAGAAATAGAAGCACCCTTACCACAGTATTTTACAACACCGTATCCGTACACAAGGTTCATAGCCAGTTCATGCCAAACAATAAGGGGTGAGCTGTAGCGTGCTCTGCACCGTCACACAGCAAAGGCCTCTTCCCCATGTGCGTGCCCACAGCTGGGCCAGCAGCTTGTCTTGTGGCGAGCCCTGTCCCAGCTTGCCTAGGATGGGAGGTGAATGGGTTAAGCCTCTATTTCCACTGCTACTCTTCTGGTGATATGAAGGCTGAATGTCTTAATGAAGTTCCTCTAAGGTTTTATGTCAGATCTTTGCTTCTCTTTTATGTTTACAAACAGAATTAAATCTTTGGAAAAGATATTTTTATAGAGCTTAAAAACCACATGGTTAGAAGACTCTGACCCAGAATTTAATGTTTCATGTGAAACTGATAAAAGTAGACTCATCTTGCCTTTTCTTTCCTCTAAGAAAGTGGTGTCAGTGATGCATTAGATGTGAAGATGTGTTAAAGACCCTATAGCTACTACCTAAAGCGAATTCACAATCCATTTGTTTGGATGGTGGACAACCCTTACAGGTCAGTCATGACTGTCAGAGGAAATTCTGTATTAGAGCAGTCACCTGATGCAATACACCCAGTGATTGCCTTGGGGAGGATGGCCGTATGCACAGTAAATCCTTAGTACTTAGGGTTTGTCATTACATTTTCCCATGAAACCACAACTGAAAGAAGCCCCAGCTATCAGGAACCTTTTTAAGTTGACCTGATGATCTGGTAATTCAGAGTGTTTCTCTGGGACTTGAAAAGCATTACTAATGCTTCAGGTAATACAGGTATATAAATAAACCCTACACTTTTACTTAGCTCTATATTCACTCGTATACTGCAAACTTTTCAGACTAAGGACTGGTAGGGGCCTGCCACGGTGCAGCACACCCGTTTAGAAAAAGTGGAAGCGTTGCTTAAGGGTAATAAGAATACAAAATCTAACCCATTTTTCACCTGTCAGCTAAGAGAAAATACTGCCACTACCATCTTGGGACAGATTTCTCATCTCCTTTGCCACATTAGTGTTGCTCAGTGATTTCTTGCATTACTTTCTTTACATGTTTTCTGTTTCATTTATTCTCTCACTTTATGTATTTCCCAAGGCTCAAGCTGTTTATTCTTCCTTTAACCAACAGAAATATTCATTGCATTTTCATTTTCTATTCTCTCTACATCTGTCTTCTGTTCACAACTTCATTTCTTGCTGCTGCATTTACTACTTCCCATTTCTGTGTCTCAGTTCCTGGCCTTTGTTTCCGTCTCTTCTCAGTCTTTAATCTTGGCTTCTTTTCCTTCTCTCACCCTTTGTTGCCACAGCCTCTCTCTTGCACAGCTAGTGCAGTCCTGTGGCACTACAAATAGCCTGCTAAACTCTTGGTAGCCGTGTGGTTTTGCACGAGGACACACACTTTGTTGCTTAACCAATTGTGTTGGGCTATCCTGGGGGGTCTCCCCCATTCTCCATGACTAATTCAACTGCGCAGTCACTTTGGGACTCTTAAATGTGCTAGCTAAGGAGGCTGGTCTGGAAGTGCCCATAATAAAGAACTCCTTCCAGCTTTTCCCCTTCCACAGAACACAGTTTTTGCCTGTCAGAGCCCCCTTTAAATCTGTGAGTGCCCAGAGGGCCTGCTCCCTGATCTCCTGTACTGTGCTGGTAGAAGTCTCTCCTCAAATGCCACCTGCACATGATACCCACATTCAAAATAACCTATAAGAAACACACCCTTGTTCCCCAGCTGAGATTATCTGGGGTTTCTGATCTCTGCAGACCAAACAGTAGCTGCAAAACAGACTACTTCATAGTTCACATCGATTCTCTCTCTCCCTCTCTCTTTCTCTCTCTGAAGTCCCCCAAGTCTTCTCTTTGGGCTTGTGCACCTGCTGTCTCACTGTGTCTTCAAGCCCTGGACTCCCTGGAAAAGGCTGCGTAACAACCAGCCCCCAAGCCCCGGGGGCTTCCCAGACACCCCCTCAGCGGGAGCATCCCCACTGCTGTGATTAGAAATGCCCGTCACTATTTTGTCACCACGTTCACCTCAGCTATTCAGAAATGAAGGCCACCCCAAGAAGAATGGCTGGGCCCCAATTCAGCCCTTTGAACTCGGTGTAAATACAGCCCGGTTCGAGCGAGAGCGGGATCGAGCCCTTAATCAGGCAGCGAGTGCAGTAGTATGGTGCTAAGTATAGTAACCACTTAGTTTACAGTACAGTGACCCAATAATTATGCAAGATAATACTGTATGCACTTAGCTCGCATGTACCATTCAGAGCACTTGCCAATAATACACGAGCACGTTTCATTATCTCCGTCCCCGGCTCAGGGCTCTTTATAAACGGTCTGTTTTCTCCTGAGATCGCTGGAGCTATGGCACGGAGGACTGTCTAGGTATATTTAACCCCGCGGATCATTCCAACATGCTTCTTTAAAAGAAGATCATATTGTTTTTCCTGCTTTCCATTTTTGAAAGGCTAGGCTTTGGCCAGAGGGTACTCTACATATCTGGCTGCAAATAGACTGCTTGGAGCCAAGCAATGCGGTGCCTTGACTAATTTCAGCATTCACTTAAGCTAAATTATTTATGATACTCTCTGCACAGGCCTTTCTCTGTTGTTGTTGTTTTAATGTTGTAATCTCAGCCAGAATAAAAGGATAATTTGCATGCGTTTTCAGCTACTGCAGTAGCTCACACATGGCTCTGAAGACCGAAGCCAACTTCAATATATTCAAAGTTTGAACTGAGTGGCCAGAAAAGGGAAATTTTGACGTGCCAGTAAATCATGTCCCTAATGGTGAGAAAGCTTAACATTTTTACATAAGCAGCTGAAACAACATCAGAAACATTTTCCATTGATACAGTCATTCACTTGTATCAAAAGCTCATCACCTTTGCGGCCGTAACATAAATCAGGAGGATGTTAAGCTGAGAAAGGTCTATTTTCACCTCCGAGCTGGTATTACGATTCCGAGTTCATGGCCAGCAGAGCGTGGCTCCATCCTTGTGAGAATGCGAAACGCCGCGCAGACAGGGGGAAGAAATACAAGGGTGTTTTTAAGGACCCTGCTAGTTTCCAGCAGGCACAAGGCACAGGAGATAAGAAACAAAATAAAAGCTACAAGGGAATGCAGAGCAGCGAGGGTACCCCCCACTCCACTGGCTGGTGGCTTGCCAAAGAAAACAACAGAAGTGGGGATTAGAGCTTGCGACGTGCGCATTAGAGCAGGACTACCTATTCCCTGCCTTTTCTCCTCTGAAAAGCTGCCATGTGAGGAGAAACATTCCTTTTATTATTTATGGGGACAGCCACTCTTGTTTATTATGCTCATGTTACTATGCTACATGCCAAGTACAAGCCCTCTTTTTCATAGAGAGGTTTTTCTTCATACAGAGGGGGGAAAAAAGGAAAAAAGAAAAGAAAAAAAACCCCACTCTGTTTGCAGGATTAGTGAGGAAATTAAAGCCAGGGTAGAGAAAGGAGGTCTTTCTCCAGACCTGTGATTCTGCTTAGGAAGGCGGTAGGAGCGGAGCACTGCAGTGCCCCAACACCATCGTGCTCCAAGGGAAGAGCAGGAGGAGATCTGCCTCGGGAGCGCTCCTGCTCGCCCCAGCAGGGCTCGGGCACCCACATCCCTCAACAGCCCAAGGAGCAGAGAACTCACAGCAGAAGAAAGGTTAAACAACCGACAATCTGAACATCAGCAGTTGTGCAGCTTGTGGGAGACATATTTTTCCCCCCTCTGTCCCCTCTGGTTTGGAACAACTTCGATAGGAAGAGAAGAAAAACAAGTTTATTCCTTCCCCTCCTCCTTTTTTTTTTCCTTTTTCTTCTTTTTTTTTCAAGGCAGCTGAAGGACAGCTGACCTATTTTCCGAGTTCTGCAGCGCGGGAGGCTCCCCAGCACCTGATGGCTTCTTTGTGCCTGTCCCCTGAAGCATGTTTAATGCTGAAAGGCCTGGCCCTGGTCAGTGACTGCAAAGGAGGAAGCCCTCGGCTGCTCTTGGACGGCGGCCTCCGTAACCGAAGGCAGGCAAGGGTTTGAAACAACCCACCGAACGCAAAGCAAATCCCACGGCAGAACCTGGGAAACCGGGCAACAGTTCTTTCTGTGGTAGATGGCAGCGGATTTACTGTCTGGCAGGTCACAAACTGCCTACAGCTGGGGGAAATTGCTAGTTCAATTCTCCCCTGTTTAATGTGATTACTGGTGCTAGTTCATAGGCTTAATTTCATTCCCTTGAATTCTTCTCCACTAACAAAAACAAAACAAACAGAGAGAAAAAAAAGCGCAATAAAACTCTCTCCAAAAATAGAGAATACAAAATGCATTTTTCAAACCAGGAACCTTCACTCATTCTGTCTTCAGAACAGATTTTTTTTCTTTTTAACCAAATTATACACAGGAAGAACTTATTCTGGAAAATGAATACACTGTGTTCTGTGGAAGGAAAGGAGCTCCTTCTCCTTTCTCACTGGAGTTTTTAAAAAAGACCCTGTCTGATGCCCCTTGAGTATATAATCTAGGAATTAAATATTTGGATATGGGATAAAGCAGAAAGACAATAGATTTGCAGGAGCCACGTGAAAACCTGACTCAGTTGGATGGCGAGAAGGTACAGCTCTCCCCAGGTAGAAGAGAGGGATAAGCACAAAGCTCCAGACTTCAGCATTGTAGCTCCCACACAGGGGCTTGGTTCTGCCAGGAGGGGATGAGAGAGTGAACACACAGACTCCTATCTCACACATGATTTTTCAGATTTTAGCATTAAAATACAGCAACTTAGTTCCATTTCAGAAACCACTTGTTGCTTCACGACGGCCTTACAACAAGAGGCTGAGCAAACATTTTCGTGTTTATCAGCACCACAAATACCATGTGACAACAGCAATACTTCAGGTAGAGTCTTTTTTTCCTTTATCGGCATGATCTGAGTTACAGGACAATTCCCAACAGCCAAAAGAAACATGCCGTAACAAAATGTATTCCAACAAACTGCATTTTTCACAGTATGAGGCTGCTAATATAAGCACTGCAAGCAAACTATAGGTTTAACATACCAATTTATCCCTGCTTGCAGTAAGTTGCTGAGCTTACTTGGATTTCATCCTTAATATAGTACTAATAGTTGTTGCTGCAAATAATGTATTTAATACCTTCCCAAGGCACATATCTCCAGATTATTGAATCAAAAAGAATGATAACTTTCCATGCTCTTTCAGACTTGCCTTGGTCAATTTTGTGGATGTAGTTTATTTTACGGACTGAGCATGGATGTTTATTTTTCATTTTTCTCCTAAAGAGGCAGAAATCATGGTTATGTTATAAACAAAACATTTGATATATGGCAATGCAATACTGCTCTTCTAGTCCCTGTATTGTCCTCTGAGCCCACTGCAGGATATGTTTCCACTTGCTGATTTTACTACCTGTTAAATATATCTTCTCTGTCACTGAGAATGTCCATTTAACTTAACTTATGTCTTACTCTGCAACTACTACATTATTTAAACATTTATAATCATGCTTGCCAATGATTGTCTCCATGTCTCTAATTTGTTAATTAACATTTATTGCCTATCTGATTATATTTTACTCATTGTTGGCTTAATTTACGTTGAATAAGCTATAAACAGTTCTTACTAGTTATTATCAGTTTAGCTTGTTACAGGATTACTGTTATGCCACTGTTGACATAAAACTACAGTTAATAATTCACTTAATTCCCTTCAGCGTCACCACCACGGCAGGGACAGAGTTATTCTCCTGCTGTTAGTATCCTTGACTGCACGGCCCTGCCCAAGCCGGACATTATCCAGCAGGTTTAGAGATGAATTATGTTCCAGAGCTCTCTTTTGCATCATCATCATCTTCTTCTTTCATCCCCTCACTGCCCTCACCTAATGAATGTCAAACCAAGCCCATTAGCATCAAGGGAATTACTTTTATTTATAGCAGGAGGCGGCTGGGCTTAGTGAGCTCTACCCTCCTGCCACATCCCGACAGACACGTCTCACCCGGTGCATCTTTTCCTGCAAAGCCACGGATCCCCTCTGTGCTACTCAGTCCTCAATATTTCCACCTGCATTCCTTCCACTCGACAACTTTATAACATTTTTAGCGACTGTCTTCTCATAGAGGGTGTCTGCAGCCTCTTATTACCTTCCTCCCACCCTCTCTGTATTTATAAAAACCTGCAGATTTCATTTCTGATGTACTATCGGATTATTTTGCCTCTGACTAGTCTGTCTCACACAGAAGGAGGGAGCAGGTGAACAAACCTCTTTTCCCAGCCTCAGTGGCCCTGACATCTTCCCTCCTTTCCCTAAATTTCATCAGTCCTCTCTCAATCCCTCTGCACTCTCAGAACAGGACATGACCACATGCTTCTCTCTTCAAAGCCCCCCCCAACATTTATCCACTGCTGTAACTGGTTATCTACCTCCTCGCTTTTTTCATTTAGGCTTCAAATCCAGATGTGTTTTTGCCTTCACCAACCCCTTCCCTTATCAAGGGCACTGTGCTCCCCCTTTGGTGACTCCTACTGAAGTCCCCAGTAGGGAAGAAGGACACCCAGGCTCCCAGCACAGCAGTGGTACCTTGTTCTACCAGCCTAGAGCCCTATCCCTGGAGAGGGGGTGACACGCTGTGGGGTGGCCACCAAACTCAGCACCTGCAGCTGCCAGGGCCCAGACTGCTCGCCCAGCAGGAGAACTGCCCATACACCCCAGAGCCCAGTCTGAAGGTACAGGATAAACCACCTCCAGAATCCAGCTACTGAGCATTTCTGCAGGATGAGCAAAAGCCTTTTTTATTTTGTCTGAGGAATGCCCCTTCCTCTTCTAAGAAGGATGGATATACTGGTGTCCAGGGCATGCAGATCTGGGTCCCCAAAACTGTCTCTGCCTGCAGTTGTTCAAAATCCTCCCTGGTTGTGTTTGCTCACAGCACGTGTCCCGAAGCCTGGCCGTGATTTTATTGTGTTGCTCTTCCTGGCTCCAGGTTGGTTGACTGTGTGCTGGGAGTGTAAGGTCTTGGTGGGAGAAATGGTATCAGCTCGTCTGTTTGCAAATCACGCTGCAAAGTGTAGTTGTGATCATTGTGGGGTGGCTCTGGGCATGACTACAGCACTAATAAATGGTTGGTAGTAACAAAAATAAAGGAATAAACTAAAAACAAATAGCATCAGCAGGAGCTGGCAAGAGACAAGAGATCTGAATGTTTTGTTTTCTTTGACTTTTTAGCAGAGTTAGTCCAAATTTTGTATATGAGAAGTCTTTTTCAGAAGAAAATGCCTCTTTTTTTTTTTTATCCCACAGAGAAAACTCACCATCAGAAACACAAAAGTTTCTACAACACCATCGTTAAATTTACTTGATCCACAGATATGTTCATTTTCTGAAACAAATTGTTTTAGGCAAATGCAAACATTTGATAGGAATTCAAAGAGGACTCTTTAAAATGTTTAATAAAAATGATGGAAATGCTGAAGAAACCTCAAAAATTAATAATTTTGAATACTGCCCCACAGGTCCGGTTGCATAATTTCTGCTAAAAAATTGCAACCTATTTGATTATATTGAATGCGTGTGTGTGCATGCATTCTTATATGTGTATGAATACATACAAATACCTATATGCACGTAACTGTTTCATGGCCTTAGAAAAAAATATCATGACCCTCTCAGGTGCCGGCATTCACAGCCCTTGCTCTGAAGCAAAGTATCTGGAAAGACAGTACTTGATAAGCTCTTGCACTATGGCTATCAAGGGGCATACAGAGCCCAAACAGGTCATTATTTGTCACAAGTTCATCTGTCTTGAAATGGAAATAGGAAATGCTTTGCTCCACTGAAACAAAAGCTACTCTTTTTTTCACTCTGTTCCTGAAAGTGCCTCAGTCTCCTCTACTGAGGAGCTTTTCTTGCAGCCAACCCCTGTGAGGGCCACCCAGCAGCCAGCCTCTGCTCTGATAGAGTGCTGCTTTTGCTCCTGAAGTGCAATAGGTCACTGGCTTTAAAACGTTTCACGTTCCCACCTTGAGTGGAGCAATAACTTTTCCTTGTTATAAATAATGTCATTGTAATTTGGATGTAAATTAAGGACCCTGGTGATTAGTTTCTCATATTTGTTCTGTATCCCCAGAGGAAAAAAAAAAAGAACCTGGTAAGGAAAACAGTTATCCAATGAATCACCCTTCTGTTGATTGAATGAGGCTACTATTATTTCTAAAGTCTTTAAAAAACATGACTTGTGCTTCTGTGTTTAATTTTATTATTCCTGACACTTCTGGTCAACTTAATGCAATGTTAAAGCCTTTGGAAAACTTGGTTCTTATGAATAACATTCACTTTCTGATCGCGTTGTGGAGTGTTACTTAGCTCACCTAATGAGTGCAAGCTTGGACTGTATGAGTATCTCTGCCAGTCGGTCTGATGCTGTATCCTATTTCTTATCACGGACCATAGCAGACACCTAGAGAAGTAGTATGGACTAGGGGATCTTTGACACACCTTTCCAGTAATCAGCAATGAGCAGGCAGGGGATTTCCAGAGGAGGAGATGGCACCTGGATTGTTGCACTAATAGGTCTTGATTGAGTTATTGCCTATAAATTGTCTAATATTTTCTTATGAATTCATTTACTCTTTTGGCTGCTGTGGCATCCTGTGGGAATGAACTCCACAGCGTAACTGTGCTCTGTGTGTATTGATTTCAAGCTGATGCCTGACCGTTCTTTCAGGCGACGCCTAGCTTGTCTCATATAAAACGTAATGAATAAGTGCTTCCTATGTATCTTGCCCCTTGCTGCCTTCGTTTTATAGCTATCATCGCGCCTCCTCACAATTATCTCTTTTTTCAAGCTAAAAAATTGCAGCTTCTTTAGTTTTCCCTCACATTCCATACCCCTGAGCATCCCGTCTCTTCTCTCATTTGACCAGCTCTTTCTGAGACAGAGGAACACAACTGCCTGCGATAACCACAATGGAGATGGATGGTAAATTTTTAGAGTGAAACAACGATGTTTTCTGTTCCACTCTTCCATGCTTTCTTAGAGACTTTCTGACTCTTTCTGAGTCTGATTCATTTTCAGATGATTAGCCACAGTCACTCCAAGGTCCCCTTCATAAGCAGCAGTAATTAATTTAAGTATCCTGCATTCTGCATAGGTATCTTAATTTCTCTTTTTCCCTGTGTCCCCTGCTTTGTATTTCTCATCACTGAATTTCATCTGCCACTTTATCCTCATCTTTCAGTGCACTGTGCACAGGAAAGAGTTAATCCTGAATATGGGGAATGGAAAAACCCAATTACATGCATTTCTGATGTACACATGCATGCAACTTGTCTTTTAATTCTTTCTTGCTCTGTTTGACCAACATAGTATCCCCCTTGCTAACAAAGCTATGCTGATGTCTCACTGCCATAACCAAAACAGAAGGAATTGCTTTGTTTTGCAGCAGCATAGACTGCACAGCACATTATAAACTCTACTATGAACACCTTCTGTTTATTCTGTCTAGGAAGTAACCTATTGTTTGAATATCTGTACTTATACTTTATTGATAGGGCAGAAAATGTCTGGTATATTCTGACTAACACTGCTCGGTTAGTTTTCCATCTGAAACAGGTGAGACTTGGACATGTTATCATAGCCAAATAATGTACAAATTTTAACATCACCTTAGAATTATGCGATCTATCTAATGATGATCCGCTTGTTATTCCATAGTTTTAAAACTTCAGTGTTGGATACCTGTTCCATGCAATGTCAAAAAAGAACAGTAATAATTTATTCATTGCAAATTGACCAGTTAAAGTAGTGGGCATGGACTGGACCCCATTTGAATGCTTTCCCCACAGGCTATCATCAGCACATAAATCTCAAAGCACCGTTAGGTGACTACTTTAGCTCGTGTCTGAGCCTTGTTTGGAAAGTCTTCTCCAGAAAAATCCCACATGACCAATTTTCTGTTGCCAGTTATACACTGTCAGATATACCATGTTTTCTACTAAAGCACTCTTCCTAGTTTTATTCTGTCCTTGTATTTCCTCTTTGTGTCCCTATGGGATAACTTAGCTCTTACTCAGAATTCTTCCCACCAAGAAAAAAAGTTACTAAAGTGAAAAAGTAAACATTAAATTTGTAACAAGAGGAAATAGACCAAGGCAGTAAAACCAAAACTCCAACCAAAATTAAGAGTAAAATTCTAGTAAAGAATAAAATTCAGTTAAACAAACTGCTTCATAATTCATTTCCTTCTTTTATTAGAGCACAAACACAACAGGTCTTCAAATCTGATGGATCTTTGGTAATTCTTGTGGCTGAGGAACTTTCCTGGCATAAGCTTGTATTTCCGTGCTAGGTGTGTTTCCTCTCTGGCTCCTTCACCACGTACCCCTTTAGAGCTGTGCTCCTTCCCTAATACCAGTTTGCAGCACCTGACTATTTTCTGCACAGCTACAGCAAAATGACACCTTTCACCCCTCAGTTACGCCTTTTGTCTCACATCTAGTTTTCGATCCTTGTAAAAGATAAGGCCCCACTGAGGATAGAAGTGTCATCTCAGTAGCTAGTACTTCAGAATTTGAGAAACGAACGAACGTGATCTGTAAAACTGGTTTCAAAAGCCACTTCCCTCTTTATTACACATTATTAAAATACAAATGAGATTAAATAAATAAAAATCCCAGAACTGGTGACTGTGGATACCTTCCAGCTGAAGTGATGCGGGGCAACCCCCAGAGCTGGAGGTGTATGCAAAGTGTCAGCGTCTGAGGGCTGGGATCCCCAGGTGCTGAGTTTTGGGGAAATCCCTCCTGCAGGCACAGACCAGCTCCTCCCTGGCAGTTAGCAAGCAGCAGAGATGGTCTTCTGCTTCAGGAAACCAGGTTGCCACATATTCTAAACGTATACTTTAAAAAGGGCTTTTTAAGGCTATACCCTCATTTTTGAATAGTTAAAGCATAGGGATAGGATCTAATTATCGTAACTACTATGTGATGATGCACAGCGTAGTTTCTTGTAACCATTTCTATGAACAGGAGCCCCCCAGACTGTTTATGAAGGACTTTCTCACAGGGAGATTTATCGGGACATCAGGTTATTTCACAGACTTTGAACTCAAAAAAGTTACCCTGAAAAGAAAAGCTAAGTTTCACAGCCACAATTATGCTACAGGGGAGCTAGAGGAAACCCAGGCGCCAAAGGCAGCAAGTAGTACAGCATAGATGCAACCACCCCGCTCCAGGGCAGACAAACACCGAGCAGTGAGAATTTGAGCCGGCCTTTACCACTTGGCTGTGGAATTCTAATCTGCAGTTAAGGTTATTACACTATTTGTACATAACAAGGAGATATGTTTTGTGTCTTTACAGCCTTTCAGGAAAGACTCTTAAAGCAATTTATGAACATTATGTTTCCAGGGAGCCAGTGAAATTCCTGTTAAGAGTTCTGGAGATGAATGAAGCAACGCGCTGTAAGTTTAAAGTACTCATTCATCATCAGACAAGTTATTTAGCAGCAGAAACCCCAACCCCAGAAGCCTTTCTGATGCTTGGGTAAGCCCATAATAAATGCTCTGAGATGACAAAGGGTTCCCGAGGCAGGGGCCAGGAGCTGATAAGACAAGAGTTGCATTCCAGCCTCCTATCTCGTGTTTACTTCAATCTGATCACTGGGCAGCATTCTTTCCACTGAAAGGAATAAAGTGGGTATCTCCTTCTTTCCTTCCTTCTGGAGGGCTGGGCTCCATTTCAGGACAGAACATGAGGGTTTGCCTTATCAGGAGAAATTCCCGTGCGGCACAGACCGACAAACAGCTCGGACGCATGCAATTCGTGCTGCCACAAGAGGACAAGCGGGCAGAAGGTGCATTATTCTGCAAGATCTTGGGGACAGATAACACTGCAATGACAATGTGATCAGGTCTGAATGGTCTGGGAGCTTTAATGGGTTGTAATGGGGCTCTCCCATTGGGATGATGTGGTGACAGAAGCTGCATGGTCTGCATAGTTCAGAGCGTGCCCTGGTACCCCAGCCCGTGCCAGGCAAACAACTCAAGTTTTAAACTCTCTGGAAAGTGCTTCCCCTGTCAAAGTCACCAGCCAGCGTTTCCTGCTCAGCTGTTTGAACACAGGAAAGGATGGCAGTTCCACTGAGAGCAGGAATAAGTAAGTCTTGGCCTTATGAGGAATTGCTTTTTTCAGAGCTATCAGGAAATCCTAGGAAAGGCATCAGCAGCGTGGTCCCCTGGAAGGGCCTGGGGCAAAGGACATGCTAGTGCTAACATGTTCAGACAGACAGCGCCAGCCCTTCACAGTGCAGGAGGACACCAGCAAGAGGACAGGAAGGCTGCCACCAGCTGAAGCACTGCCCATGACCATGGGGACCTGCGGCCAGGACTGCTGCACCTGCACGCTGCCTCGCCATTTGGGTGAGCTTGGTTAGCAGCTATGACATTAGTGTTACTGGCACCTGTCTGGTTCACCTGGCACGCTTGTTGACAGTGTCCTAGGGGTAATAAGGAAATAAAGGCGCCTTGAAGCTTTACTTCTGCTTTTCCCTCAGAGGTGAAGCCCTGCAACATGCAAATGTCCACTGGCAGGGCAGCCTGGGGAAGCTTCTCTCCCAGCTACGCTTGCTATATATGCCCTGGGGGTGCCCAAAGGATTTCAGTCTCCCTCTGGCTCCTTTAATAAACATTATTTCCAACGCAAACAATTTAAAAGAAAAATTTTTGGAGTGCAGGCTCAGCTTACTGAGGAAGGAACAACACACTGAAATGGAAGGGAAGTCCCGGGATGCACTCTGTGTGCAGTGGTTTGGTTGATCTCACTCTAGCCATAATCTAGAAGAGCTTTTGCTCAGCTGGGAGGAAACTCTGCTGCTTGAAGGTCTGTTCCAGCTACTTTTCGGGACTGGCACTGGAAGAGCCCCTGCCTGCATCACACTGCACTGCAGAGTCACTGACATCTGCCCAGCCTGTACGTAAATATGTCCCTGTGTCAACTTCTGTGTCCCTGTCAGAAAGGAATGATGTTTTGGTTTAATGAATGTGTAAGTTTTTATAACTCTTTATGGATTTTTTTGTCACTTCATCCCTGCAGGAGCAGGGGGGGACGAGTAACTTTTCATCTGTATTTGAGGCTGTGTAAAGATTAGACTTAATTTCAGCAGGAGCCTCTGGACTCATGTAACACTGATAATAAACAATTAGGCACACCAGGAAGAGCAAATAACAGCAGTTTTTCTTTCAGGTTGTGAAGGGGTATCTGTCAGGCAGGTAGGAACTCTTCCAAATATAGAACATTTTGTCTGCAGTTGGGATGCTCTACGAACAGTGACAACTGTCTATGCCTAATATCTTTTGCAAAAGACTCCAATATCATCTGTTAAAAAAGCATCTGGAAAATCCACCTTAAAAAAACCACACCAATGAAATGGCCTGCCAAGCTGCAGCTTCCCGATCCTTCCATTATAAAGAAATTTGCTTATGGTGCAATTTATGTAGGCTCCATATTCCAGCAAAAATACATCAAGTGGTATCAGGTTACCAGAATCAGTCCTAAAGCAACTGTTTCCTAGAGGGGGAGGGAAATGAGGGAAATAAAGAAGCAGCAGCAGCAGCTTGCTTTGCATTCAGTAAGTCGTTGTGACACAGAGCTCTCAGGGAAGTAACAGGAACGTGAGAAACGAGGCTGGTTTGTTGCTTTGGTTTTTTGTTTGGTTTTTTTTTTTCCCTTATGAAAACCTAATATGGTAACTAAAAGCAGAGGAAACACCCACTTTTCAAAACTGAACCCTTATCAATTTTCCAGCAAGAAGAGTGTCTCCAGCAGTGGTCTATCTGCTACAACGAAATAACAAAAACAATAATACCCCTCCCACTTGTTTGAGAAATTTTTTTGAAAAAACATTGTTATCTCTAGATCTTCCAGCGCTGCAACACCCCTTATTTGGGGGGTTTGATGGCCAAAATGTTTTGAGTCCCTTTTGGGGTCAAAGAGGCTTCCTGAAAGATCTAATACTACAACCTCCCACTCACTACAGATAAGCTTGTGCTCTGTCTTCCAGCAGAAACCCACATTTCAAAGACAGGGTTTGAAATAAAAATAGAGAGTGTTTTCAGCTTTTGCTGAACTGCTTAGGTTTTTCTGTAAGGGAAGCAAATATTAGCAGAAGCCAATGCAGCTGCTACAGAGGGTGGTTTTTGTTTTTTTTTTTTTAAAGAAGCTACATAGATGCATGAAACAAAACTAAACCACATGTTCAATCAGTGGGAGTTAGAATAATTTCACTAGAATCCACAATCATGCATTCATCAGCTGAAAACACCAATTTTTATACAGGGATTTTTTCCTTACTTTTCCCAACTTATCTGGAGCAGAAAGAGCAAGCACAGAAGGAAACTTGAGCCCAGACAGTTCCTTATTTCAGAGGCTAACCTGATTACTAGAAGAGCACTTTTACACAAAGTGTATTTAATGACTGTGACTCATTTTCCTCTTTCTTTAGGCTGGTAGTTAGCTGCCATGCCTCTGTTCCCCACCCCTAGTGGAAGGGACTTTGTTTTGCTGAGTATGTATGTGTAACTTTAACTGTGAAGCATTGCAAAATGTGCTCTGGAGATGAGGGTGAGCGCGAATTACCTGGATTTACATAAAACTTCAGCTTTACAGGAGTCTTATTTTGGCAAGCAGTAACCCTGTAGTTACACAGCTGGGCATTATATTGTCTTACAGGATAAATCCAGGCAGGCATATGCTTGTTTAAAATGTTTTAAAAAATTAAATCTGCAGAAGATACTGGCTTGTCTACTTTCTCAGCTGATGCGATCACCTGCTCCCATTGCTTGACTTCTTAAGTAGTAGGAACAAGGTGATCCTGAAGAGGTGACACCCATGTGAGGTATTTCACTTACAAACTGGCAACAGCAGTTGAACAGTTAGAGCTGACGCTGTGTTAACGAGTTTGGATAAATGCGAGTAAGAGTATGACACTGAGGAGTTGGTCTTTTAAGTTTCATGTTGGAAACTGTGAACAAGGCTGCATCTTGCTTGCGGTCTCCAAGCTTGCCTGTGGCTTTTATTCATGTAGCCATGAGATCCTAAACATGCCGTTTCATTTCAGGGCACTTCAGAGTAATCCTCTCATGAATAGTTGCTATGCATGCAGAGGTAGAGATTAAAACCCAAACGGTTGACTCACGCCAACATAAAGACTGGTGTGCTGCAGACTCATTAAGGAATAGCTCCCTGAGCTTCCCACGTGCATACCTGCTGCGTGACACTGCCCTTCCTGGGCCTCCAACCCACCGCTGTGACTACCAGCTGGGTACCGTGCTCTCCCCTCACACCCAAACCTTCCTCCCAGTATGAACTGCCAGGAACCCACCATATCGCTTGGCCTGACCAGCCTTTGTCTTGCCACCACAGCCACTGGTGGTGTGGCATTTATCCTGGCCAGCAGCACAGCCGCAGAGCTGTTATTGCTTGCTGACTCAGGGATGGGCCTGGGTTCTCCTTTGCACAGCTGTCTGTGGCTCAGAGTGGAATGCCCCAAATATCTGCACCATTTTCTATGCACACAGTCTTTTTAAAAGTCAAAGAAAAGAAAGGTATATAGTATAGTGTATAGTTCTTTCTTTACCCGTTTGGGAACCGTGGCTTTAAACAAGTACTGCTAGACTCTAGCTAGAACTACTGCTAGTTCATTTTCACAATTCCAGATTAAAAATCTGTAAGAGCCAAAACCAGGGGCTAGAACAGCCTTATGCCAACCAGTGGGGTTACATGGCAATAAACTGAATGAACTAAGTTTTTGAAAAACACCTGTATGCCTCTTGCAGTTTTCCGTTAAAAAGAAAAAGTGCCTTATATCTTAACATATTTACCAGGTAATCTCTTTCCTGCATTTCACTCACCTTTCTAGGTGTTCTAGATTGACATTTCTTATATTTACAATATTACTACAAAACAACATTTTATCATATAGTAAAATCATTTCTCCATTTCAGTTTCTCTTTCTGCCAGTGCTTGATGCTTCTCTACCTCTTGTACCTTTTCTTACCTTGTCTCCTATAGCGCTCTCTGAAGATCTTCATTATTCTGTCCTTCTCTGACAACCACAGCAATCTCCTCTATGGGCCAGTTCTTCCAATCATGCCATGTACAATTTATACGGTATTAAGGATTGAAGCTAAGGAAAAAAAAATACACAAAGAAACGAACCCTAAAAATGTGGCCAGAGATGTCTCTTTACATGGTGTTCTTTCACCATGTTCAGTGCCAAGCTGGTCTTAAAATAGAATTCCGTTGACAGTTTATATCCTCCAACCTTCCCCCCACCCGGTAGCTCCCCTCTTATCAGCCTCTTTAATTTTTCAGGTGAGTTTTTTAGATACTGTATAATCTAAAATGTGTAAGAACCTATGCTGAGGGTGTGAGGAGAACTCAGCAAGCACAGAGCAGAGGCTGGCAAACTGCTCAGAAGAACAGATGCACAGCCAGGCCTCAGTGATGGGGTGAAAGATAATTCCTGGAGTTTCAAAGAAGAGCTTCTCAGGGGAGATTTTGTTGCAATACAGAAAGTTCCTGAGCTGCTGCACTGTGAGGAAGCCTGAAAAAAGGACCCTTCCTGCCAGGGCATAGTGGGCAAGAAGGAATTCAGTTTCTAAACACTTTCATTTCTGTTTTGTCTCACTCTAAGTTTTATCTGTTTTAAGAGCTATGGGATCTAGTTTCTGTTAAAATAAAACTTGGGTTTGAGTTTAAAAGCTCTTTTGCAGTCTTGGGAGGGCCGAACTTAAGAAAAAATTTAGGCAGATCTGCCTCAATGTTCTCATCAACTTGGAGTCCCATCACACTGGAATGGACCATTCTGGTGCTCCAAGGAGATTCTTCTTGAAGATCAAGCACATGTGAACCTCCTTTACACTGCTCTATGGCAGCCTCCTGTGTGTCCCGGTTTGAAGTAAAACTGAACCAATTTTGTGTTCTGGAATTTTACATTTTAGCCAGGCCTCCTCCAACTCTCTGAAATTAACGGCATATTGTGGAGAAAACTGCTGGTTCTCAGGATGATAAGGCCAATGTTTGTGCTAAATGTCAAGGAATGGTGTGCAGAGAGGCCCTTGCTTATACTTATTGCTATAACAACCAAGGTCAGGCAAATTTGTTATTTGC
>JAOXNO010000024.1:53408978-53433010 GCA_028565335.1 Limnodromus scolopaceus | reverse complement strand
TATTAATTCTTCATTAAAGTAGTTTAGTTCATTCTAAACTTTCTGTATCTCCTTATCTCTTCCTCTCCTCTCGTTTGCGGGGGAGAAAGGGCCATCTGTCGGTCCGGTTGCAGTGATTTCGGCTGAAACCACGACACTGTAGTACCCTGCAGAAGATGGAATCTGCTCTTCTGAAGTCCAGGATTATCATCCTGCCTTCCTTTCTTTTCTTGGGAGCTTAAATTTTACCATCTCGTAGTCACAGTAGTGTCAAATTGCGATGCAAAGGCAGGTGTGTAGAAGTCAGACTATCAGCTTATATAAGAATCACAGAATCACCTAGGTTGGAAGGGACCTTTTAAGATCATCTAGTCCAACCAATAGGAAAAAAAAAACCCACAAAAAAACCCCCACACCACACAGCATATAGTTTCAACACAATTCTTTATAATGCAAA
This sequence comes from Limnodromus scolopaceus, assembly GCA_028565335.1. Taxonomy (NCBI): domain Eukaryota; kingdom Metazoa; phylum Chordata; class Aves; order Charadriiformes; family Scolopacidae; genus Limnodromus; species Limnodromus scolopaceus. Next base: position 53,432,574 of record JAOXNO010000024.1, on the reverse strand, counting down.
TATGATGCTCAGATAAAAACGTTACTGTGATGTGCTGCCAAAATGAGATGCCAGTGAGTGACTAGTGTATATCTTCCTATTACTCATGCTAGTTTTTCTTGCAATTTTTACCCAGCAATGAAATAGTTAACAATGCTAAACTGTATATTGCTGCACAACTTAAGCAATAACACGCCATTAAGATGAATGGTGAAAGTTCAGATCTTTGAAGATCTTGCTCCGCCAGCCTGTGGACACCTTTGTATTGCTTAACTTTGGCTTATACTTTCAGAACCATCCCTACAGCTATTTGAGGGCCAGCAAGATGTTTGTGAAGTATTAAAACCAGGGGATAGAGCACAAAGTAGCATCCTCTGCAAGACAGACTCCTCTTGTGCTGTCTGTGAGCCAGCTCAAACTGCCCACACACTATGTGTCCCCGTGATTTCTATGCTTCTCTTGGGTCATATACTCCCTTGCTCCTCCCTTCATCTTCTGTATCTTTTTATAATTGCTTTAAGAACCCTTTGTACAGATGGAACAGCAGAAAAGCAATACTTAGAATGGCATTATCTCACTTGTAAAAATAAACACACGTGTGTATATGTATGTGCGTGCACGTATGATTACATGTGCATGCACATTAAACTTCAGTTTAGCAATTCTTGTTTTTCTGCCTTCCCATTCCTGCCTTGTTGACATCCAGAAAGAAGTTGCCATTAATAATAGTTTGGAAACTAGTGAGCATGAATTTATGAATAGAATTTCATTGCTGTGCTGTTTTGTCAGTCATTAGTACTTCATTTTACATGCCATCCATAGCATCCCCAAACCAGAGTCTGATTGACTGAATATGTTTTGGCTTTAGCTAATAATAACTATTCTATTTTGGAGACATAAACCATTTCTGCTAAAGTGTGGTCCTAATGAGGAGTTTGTGTTTGAGGAAATCAAGGTCTTGATTTGACCATGACAGGGAGTTACAGCAAAAACACTTTTAATCTTTTCTTCAGTCTGCCAAACAAGATGTTGCTGTATTTAGGCTGCCAGGCAAAGAAAACTCTAGAATTTCAAGTTACTTCCGATACATATACCACATGTAAACCTGAATGCAAATATTATGATACAGTAAATAACAGCAAGAGAAATTCCCAACAGCATGAACATCCTGAAAAACATTGACAGCTCAGCCTTCCATGCTTCCTTTCAAAATGGATGAAAAGCAGTCTGTCAAGAAGCAGCTTAGTAGGCTGCCAGCTCCTTTTCTGTTTCTCCAGACTGTGGCTGAGATCTTAAGTTTTTCAGCCACCTGACTCTCACTTGAGCTTTTGGGGGTCTAGGCCTTGGTGTCAGGGTCGTGCAGACTCTTTACAGTTCCCTTTACCTGGGCTCCCCTTTTCTTTTTTTCTTCTGTCCCTCTCAACCCCTTGTTCATTTCCTATTAGAGTTGATTACTATTATGTTTACCACAGCAGCATTTCGGTTAGTCAGCGCAGAGCTCTACTGAATATACAGATACAGGCTCTCCTTCCCCCACCCAGCCCATGATGGATAGTGCTGCTCCTGCACCCTTCCCAAGTCCCACGGTAATCATGGATGGATTGAAAGCCCTGATTTTAACGAGGTGTCAGCTGCCCCCGCAACCCACCTCTGTCAGGGCAATAATCTGGACCTGCTTTGCTCCCAGCAGCTCACAAAGTACTTCATCTGTATCATCATCTCTCATCCGCTGCATTGCTCACACCCTAAGCTTTCCAATCTGTTATTGTCATACGATCCTTTTAGCAATTGCTATTGCTTTTAAAACCAATTTGTTCCGCACTCAAAGGCCTCTAAGCTCCCATAATATTAGGACTGGTGCCTGCACACTAAACTCTGCTCGCTAACAGAGGTCTCAGAAAACTATCTGGTTACACATCAGGCTGGTGAAGAAACAGGGAAAAGAGAAAAGGAGAGGGGCGCATTTAAACAACACTTACTAATCTTTCTTTCAGAACTGCAAAGATCCCTCTGCTTCAAATTAATAATGAGCAGTTCCAACCCTGGCTATCCACACGGTGAGCCTCATTTGCAAACCAGAATCTCTTCAGAAATCTGTTTAAGTGTTATTTGCCCTTTCTGATGAGCACCGGGCCTTTGAAAGTAGCACAGCGAAAAGGAAGGAGAGGGCAATACAAAGGGGCTGCTGCTGACAACAGCAAGGCTAACAGTTATTAGTGGATGCACACTGGGAAGAAAGTTTGAGTGACAATGTGAGGAAACTGGGGAGCTTCCAAGGTGACATCGGTTATCATCAGTAGTCAGCCAGCCCAAGGACTTGTGGCAGAACTCACCAGACCACAGACTGACCATAACGGTCAACAGTGGCATGGACTGGTGTGCCTGGACTTTAAGCTTCAGCATAAAGGTATCACCTCTGGCCCAAAAGGTTCCTCAGGCACCAACTGACAAAATTTGGCAGCAAAGACCACTTACACTCTTCCATTGCCTACCAGCTACTGTGTAACAAAGATACTGCACTGGGGCATCCTTATTCAGACCCTCTTGGCCATTTTTACGCTCCTCTAACCTAAATGCAGGTCCTGCTGTCATGGCACCACACAGGCCAGCTGCTCTCTAAAGCAAGGTGAGCCAGGAGGTGATGGGAACCCAGGGCCAGCAGGTCCCAACCTCCCCACCCAGAGCCCCTCCACAGTAGCTGAGTGAGGTAAGCAGGACAAACCTGGAGATGGTGGCCAGAACCAGCCAAGAGTCCAAATCATAAGGCAATACCACGGAAATAAGACAGGCCCGAGAACAAGCTGGAAATTCAATCTGTAGGTCAGGGTTAAGATCAGGTCTAGCAACATCTGGGAAGGCCCAACAACAAGGCTGAGCTGAGGTCTACCCAGGATGTCAATCTGCAGGTTAAAGTCTGGAGACCACTAGCAAAACAAAGATACAGACAAGCTGGAGACAACCAACGCTCAGCTCAGCTTAACCCATGGGCTGAGCTGAAATAGGGCTCCTGGGCCCATGGGTGTGGGTGGAAGCCCCAGCTGAGGCTGATCAAGGCAATTAAAGCTTATTAGTGCACTCGGGGCCTAACATACACAAACCTGATAAAGAAGAAGGTGGGGTGGCTCAAAATGATGGGATATTTCAATTTACTCAGCAGTTAAAAGAGTCAGTAACAGCATCTCAGAAACAACAAATATGTACTTTATTCTGGCCCGGAGTCTGGTATGGTTTGGCCAAAAGCATGCACTGACTATGGCTCACCGCAGAGGTGGGAGCTGCATTCTTTGTCCACACTGTTGTTATTGTTGTCTTTGCATTCGCCCTGTGAAAACATACTGTGAAAAGCAGGGCTAGAATCTTGTTAGATAGACTTAAGGCTTCCTCATACCCACCTGAATCTTAATGGAGAAAAAAAAAAAGGGAAAAGTCACGTTCAAAACATATACACACAACATATATATGCACTCACGCCCTCTTTATTGAACTTAGATCTACAAATGTTGATCATATATTAGGCAAAGCAGACAAGTGTCTCTTCCTGGGACTTTTGCAATTAATTTTGGTGTCTACTGAAAGGTTAAGAGTTATATTAGTACTATGAGAGTGATTATGCCAGCCAACTGGTGATATGAAGGTGACTATATGAAAGCTTTTCCTAGGCCACTGAGCACACCCAGTGTGAGCTCCAGAAACGTGAGCAAATTCAGGCTGAGCTGAACTGCTGATTCGGTTGCTCGAGCTGCAGTGCCCCCTTCCCAGCTGAGCTCAGTGCTCAGCAGAGTGTTCACCATCTGCCCCCCGTGCAATACTCATAAATGTTGCAATCAATATGCAATTTGGGATGTGTGGGCAATGCTGGAAGGTAAAAATATTCCTTCTTTGCCAGATATATGTTAATTGGTTGTTTCATTTTGCACATATGGGACAGTAAAATGTATTTGTTTTCTTGCCAATAAAGCAACATTTTCCTAGCGCTCCTTAGTCACATCGTATCAACAAAAGGAGAAGGCTCTGATGTTTCCTGTTGGGTTTATGGTTTACATTACGATTCATACACAAATGCTTTTTGGCATCTAAATCCTGAGCTAGAAGTATTTTTAAAATTATGTCCTGAAATAGGAACTTCGGAACACTGTGTCGGCATCTGGCAGATATCTCAAGAGTGTCATGAACTGTTACTACTTGAGGAACTTGGCAGGCACTCCATGAGCCCTGTGTACCTTACAAGTGTGTAGGAGTCCACTAACAGCGTAATTGTTGAGCATCTGTGTAGCTAGTCTCTGCAATGGGCATACATCCACCCACCAACCTCAAAAACACGTGGTGGTCTGTGCAGATTTCACAGGATGTATCAGAGCTCCTGAGCAATGAAGGGTGCTCAAACATGAGCCCACCATTTTATAAGCATTTTCTCACATTTAACCACTAATCAGTCTCACTGCTCGAAGAATTTGGCATGTGTGTTTCCATCTCCATGTGTTTTACAAAGCGCTGATAGGCATGCTAAGGCTGAAAGCACTTTATAAAGAGTTTGGGATCCCATGTACAATAGTGTTTCCTGGTAGGAGAGCAAAGGGAACATTGCTGGGGCCATAAGTGAGAGGCAATGGTGAAGCCAGTGGGTTCGACTATGCAGAGATGGCTGGTGATGACCACTGTTCTTGCCCCAGGATGGAAAAACGAACCTCTCCCAGTTGTGGTGCCATGTTGGGACCTAGGGGATGCTGGATCTTTTTGTAGGACTTTGCCCCCAATCTACTTGACATTGTAGCCATGCTTTGTGACTGCTCTAGAGCAGTAGAAGCTGTGCTTGTAGACCGAAGTTTGGCTGGAAAGCAGATTTCATATCCCTCTGCTTAGCTGGGCCTTTGCAGAGACCTTTTGGTTGGAGTTGTATACGTGATGTCCTTTGGAACATCTCTGGTCTGCAAACATGCTCTTTCTGGACAAACTATTGCTCCTTTGAGACACAAATGCACCATACACTTCCGTATGATTAATTACAAGGCAAGACTCTAGCCATTTTTGAGGGTCTTCATGGAAAAAGTTGCGTAAGTCTGCACAAAAATTTTAATATTTTTTCATGGTTTACTTATAATTCTGGCACAGAAACCACATAGCTCCAGCACAAAAAACAATGGCTTTGGCACTATCTGAGCCGAGGAACTAAGGGCTGGAAACCCAGGAGCCCAACTGGGGCGAGCAGGAACACCAGGGACCTAGGAAAGGGAGTTGAGGCAGATCGCCAATTTCAACCTGGGCACGCATGCCATGATAGTGTAAGAAAGACAGCTTCTTCCAGATGTCCCAATGACGCTTAATTCCTTCACCTCCTGGTTGGTATTTTTTTTTTTAACAGAGCAGAGAAATCCCCCAAACTAGGAAGAATGTGGAGAGACATGCAAAAATCGAAGTAAAGACCATGGATTAAGTCAGTCCCACAAGCCACCTCCTGAGCAGAGCAGGAGAGAAGAAAGAAAACAGAAGTGTCAGAAGAGTAGGGCCCTAGGTGAGAGGCAAGGGCTCCTCTGAGGCCTGTGCCACGTGTGCTTATTTAAGACACCAGCTTCCCTGGAGCTGAGTGCCTTGTCAGCCCTGTCCTCTCCAACGGGAGCTGGGATCTGCCCTGGGGCTGTTAAATTTTTACAATAGTTGAAAAGAACCAGAATGCTCCTGCTGTCTGTCTCTGGGCCTGAGCTTCTGGGACCAGGCAGGAGGACTCATCCCCCCAAGCCCTTGGCTCCAGTATTTATTGCTTCTTGCCACGCAGTTTGGACAGTTGTAGAACGTGTCGCAAGACAAAACTTTTAACTCTGGCCTTTATTTAATTTGACACTGGGTGAGGCCTTTATTCTACATCTTTCTTTAGCCGATAGAAATGTATTTGGTCTATATTAATTTTTTTTTTTGTTCTGTACCAATGGTTGGCATCAATTGGTTTCAGTTTTTTTGCACTATAAATGTTAAAATAAACAAACCAAGGTCCCAAGTGGTGGTCAGGGATTTTGCCAGACCATGGGAAGTAGTGGGCCCCAAGGGGCTCTGAAAACCACCCAGAGAAATACAGTACAGAAGATCTGCACCGAGTAGGGATACTAATCCATTCCAGAAGCTAGAAAATATTTTCCAGGAGACTTGGCAATTGTGGCTTGAGATGGAGAAAAAGAGAGATGGATAAAGAGAAACTGCCCTTTTTCCAGGAAAAATGGAAAAGTCTGAAAAAAGAAAAGCCCCTCCTACAAGGAGAGATTCACTTAGCAGAGGGTTTGCGTCTCCAGAGGCGCAGAGACAGTTCTTTGCTCACCCATAGAGTCCAGACAGGCGAAAGCTGCAGGAAGTATTTGTTTACAGGAGAGATGACAAATATGGCTGGTAGATAAGAATTAAAAAATTTAAACTAACATATACCATTCTCTTAGACCTGCAGAATGAGGGCTAGAGAGGTCAATAACTCATCTGGTCTGAGCCTCCTGAAGGCAGTTAAATTTCAGCCCTTGAGATGGGCCATTAGGTTTTGGACAGTCATTCTCATAAAGAGCCCAGTGGCTTGTCTAACAGAAGCTCATCATTTAGAAAGGCCTGGAGCTTTGATGTGACGATAGCTTGACATGAAGAACCAGCCACTTTCTTTGGCAATTTGTTTCAATGCTTACTGTCACTGTTAAACATTTCTGATTATTTTCTCATTTGAATTTGCCAGGCTTCCACTTTCAGCTATTGGCTTCTGTTGCACATTTCTCTGCTAGATTAAGAGCTCTTTAGTCCATGACATTTTCCCCCAGGAGGGAACCATCCCCTGTAATCGAGTCATCTCTCATTTTTCACAAATCTTTATTAAACTCAACAGAATGAGTTCTCCAAGTCTTTTCTATGGCTTTTTTCTCTAGACCTTGCATAATTTTTGTGGCTGTTTTCTGCACCCGCTCCGATATTTCAACAACCTTCTAAAACTGTGGGCGTTGAAACAATCTCCCCAATACTGTGCACAGGGATAAAAACACATCCCTGCTCAAACTGGATTGGGGTAGTAAAATTTTCTGTTTCTTATTCCAAGGTGATTTTTTTCAGTTGCTATCAGAAGCTGACCCAGATTCCAGTCACTAATGAGGTCCCACTCCTTTAGGTGCTTCACTGGTGCCTCTTGCCCACATGGTCAAAGTCATACTGATCACCTGACTTGGCTTTGAAAGGCCAGATCATCAAGGACCTTTGTGAAGTTTTCACCTCTGTTTACAGCAGAGATCAGTCATGTATCTCCCACCTGATAACTTCTTTGCCAACGTGGCAAGATCGATTCTGCCTCGGTCTTTCTTACTTGTGACCCACAGCTGGTGACTGAAATGCTGTGGTTAAACTACAGTCTAACTGCTTCTTGGTTCAATCTGGTCATATCTGAGGAGCACTGAATAACGTGCTGCATATGGATGGCCATATGAAGGGAACCAGCTAATGAGCTCTTTGGGGTGGCTTCAAGCCCTGTGTTAATACCTTTGGAAGAAAGCACACAGACATCATATATCATTAGTTTCTTACAAGAATGCTATGCTGTAAAACAGCGCGGACTTCTAGTGACTGTGTTCCCATCTAATTTCATTAACAATTAATTTTTCTGTTGCCTAGGATCCCTTGTCAGGCAAACTAAGCTGCAGTGCTGTCAAGTGTGCTGGTGACCCACTGTGACGTTGGCTGAACACTCTGCATTGTTCTAGTGTCCTTCTGGTGTTTCAAGATTCACTGAAAATGAGTATTTCTAGGCCAGGATCTTCTCCATCATCTCTGTAGGCCTCTTAACTGCAAGTTTTCTAGGTCTGCTGATTTTCAAAATATTCATTCTGGGTCAATGTCATCTAATACAGTCCTCTTTTATGAGTGGAAAAAAGGCATTGACGCTCATTAGCTTTCTGGCTTCCAAATACAGATAAGAATGTAGTAAGTCTATCTTTTCTACATTACCACTGATAATTTTATCATTTTTATATATGAAGGGGCCATTTCCCTTTGGTAGTATCTCTTATGTCAAAGTAGTCATATTGTTGCTTATGACACAAATATGGCTGCCCCATTCTTACCTGTCTTCAGCTGCTTTTTACATCTTCCAAGTTACTAAAGCTCCAAAATTTTCTCTCTCTCTTATTAATGCATAGTTAATTTCACTTGAATATTGCTCCTTATGACTGGAAACAGTTTTCTGGGAGTCGCTAAAATATTCTTACAGTCTTAAGTTCTGGCATTTGGATCATTCTCTAGACAAATCTATCTCCTTCTGCAGGGAATTCAGGCTCTTTTGTGATGTGCTCTGAATTTCACTATATTTTGAAAACTTGAATGAGGCTGAGTGTTGCAACCGTGTGGATCACTTTAGATCAGCTTTTGGTCCCAGTTTACCTTCTTTTTATTCAAGCTTACTAAATCAGCTTTATATGACTGTTGTGTACATTTGTCTCTAAGCCTTCTACCTACTTTTTTTTTTCCTCTCAACTTCTCTCAGTTCCAGGAAACTGGTTTTATGAAAATATGTCTACGACTTGTCAGCAGAACCTTCCATTTGCCCCTACTGACTGTCATGCTGCTACAGGCAGGCTACTATCAAGTTTCAGTCCAGCGAGTAATTATCTTTATCTAGTATAAAGAAACCCAAAAGATTTACCTCTGTGGGCACAATACCCTCTTGTTAGACATTCTTTTCAGACAAGGATTATCTTGTAAGGGAATCTTACCTCTTCAGAATTTAAAAAAAAAATAAAGCAGTTAGTCATATCTGCTCCTCCCCAGCCCTCCCAAAGTCTCCATGTGGCCTTGTGCTGGAAACAAGAGCAAAATGGGAGGAGGAGTAGAGGCAGACAGAGTAAGGCAGACTGAGAGGTAGACAAATCAGTGAACTTACTTTATGGACACTCTTCTCAACCCTAATCTATTTCCACTGTATTAAGCAGTATACTTTATTTTCATCTCTGGAATGCCTCTGCCTATTTTCTTCTTAGTGAGACATAATTAACTAATACTTGCATTTACCCCAAATTGTGTTTATTTCACACTTTGTGTTAATAAAAACTCAGAGCGGTATTACTTAGACTATTTCCAGTGTTGACAGCATTTCTTCCAGTATACAAAACTCTGATACTGGTGCAATTAGGCACCATGTGGGATGCAGTATTCTGATTATAACCCACCCCTCGCCCCAGTTTCCCTATGCGTAGGGGTTTTGGTTTTATTCTTCTCATAACGAAATATTCTTATCAGAATGGGGAGAGGTTAAAAAAAAAGGTTGTTGTTTACTTTAGTTTAAGTCTGGTTTAGTTTAAAGTTTAAACTTTAAACTTAAAGTTCTGGAAAGCAGGAGAAATAGTAAATGTTGCTTGGTGGCAAGAAATGACAAATCTAGTTCATCCATTTTTTGAGTGAACAGACAGAGCTGTTCAGTGATGCCTCAGGCTGAATAGTTTTCTTATTTTCTGTTGAAATTGAATATCAAATTGTCTCCTGTACCTTGCATATCAGTATTTTTTCTACCATGGTGACGATAATTAGGGAGTCATTAAATTCAAAAACAGGAACATAACTGGATAAATAAACCTAAAGGATCCCAACCCATGGAGAATTGTTATCCAGGTATTCAGCCAACCCAAACTGAAAATGTTTATGTAAGAAAAGGACTTGTATTTCCTGTTCTGCACCAGGCCCCTCAGTAATTAGTGTTCCAATACAAAACTCTTCATTCACCAACTCCATGCACACATCGTGTGGAGCTCTTGCAAAAGCCCTGAGCATTCCCGAGCTCAGTAACAAGCATAAGCTTGACACAGGTTTAGCTGGAGCCAGAAGCAGGAACGGGTAGGTAGTAGAAAGGGGAAGGGAGACAGTGCAAAACACACAAAACAACAGATAACCTTAAATCCCAGCACAAGGTCATCTCTAAAGGAGCAGGCTGTCTCCCACACACTTGTGATTAACAGTTCACACTGCAATGGCCAAGGAAGACCACTCAAACCCAGACAACTGGCTGGTTGACAGGACTCCACAATGGAGCAATCAAAGCCAGGAATCCCAATGCCAAATCCAGATGTGCATTTGCATTCTTCCCCCAGCCTCCTCCCTAAATCCCAAAGTCAGTAGTTAGGGTGGTCAGGCGACACCAGAAAGCACCATCTGAGATAGTTGTTTTATTGCTGAAAAATGGAACGGTATTTTGAAGCAAAGATTTTGTTTTGGGCCAGGCAAAGCTGAAGGCACTGAGGAGACTTGTCAGAGCCAAGGAAACTCTGTCACAATCCCTTACGCCAAGTATTTTGCACTTCCAAAGTAATCACAGAGCTGTATCCGTAAATATACATAGAGTGTGTGCAGGACCTCGGAGCAGGAATAAGGAAGGAAGGGAAAGTCACTTACTGTGTGACCAACAGTGCTGTCTGGCAGATATGGTCTAAACCAAGCCTGGAATTGAGAAATTTATCTATTGTGCCTTTTTTGTTTGTTTTAAGAAGCTTTAGCCAAAGAAGATGCCACGTTACCAGGAAATGACTTTTTGACGTGATACCATATTTTCTGCTGAGTTGCTTTGTCAAGTGACTGGACTGAATGCCTAGCTCCATGAAAACAATTGAGATCAGGCCTCCAGACATAAGGGAGCTGTTTTTTCCATTGATTTGGCTGGTTTTAAAAAATATTTATGAAGGCGCAGTAAGCATAAGCGACGCTGGAGAGACTGGTGCCATGAACGTTTCTAACCTGTGTTGGTATGCTTTTCTCAACATAAACCTTTTCATCACATCCTGAAGCAACGCCCATGTGGGAACAACAACTCTTTCTCCTCGTTTCACATGAAGCTGCTCTCTGAGCTAGATCCCAGGAACAGGGTTGTCTTAGCAAGACCCCAGTGAGAAGACCTCTCCACGCTGCACTTTGGGCAGAATTTGGCCCATTGAATAGGGAGGGAGGAAGATGGGCAGGCACACAGGCACATCTTTGCTTGGTGTTTTAATTTGGCCAGTCCCTCAGTTAAGTGTAAACAATTGCTGGCCGAGATAAGCATGGAAAGAAGAGACACGCTGACGGGCACATGGCTATATCTAGGCTGCCTGTAAAGGCAGGCAGGGTGACCGCTTTCAGCATCAGCCTTGTTTACTTCCACCTTGCGTGGGTCAGCCGGCGAGCCCCAGCTGTGCTTGGAAAGACAGTCCCACACCAGGCACGTGGATGGGACCCACGCTGTGCTGTTTGTGGAGAGACTGCCCCACAGGCACCACATCAGCCTCCTCCCATGTCTGCCGTGGCTGAATCCCAAAGTACCTACCAACCCCCTGGCTCATGGGCCAGATCCAGCCATTCCTGTGGGAATATGGTCCACCTGCAAGCCACCATCCACAAGAAAGGAAGGACACTTGGACTGTAAAGGAGTGAAAAATATGTTGGTCTCCCCTTAAGGATAAAATACTGACTCTTATTAGCAAAGTACGTGTAAAAAGATTATGTTTTGATGGCAGCAAGGGTCACTGCTTTGCAAAACATGAACTGAGCTTGCCTTGGTAACAATTTTCATAGAATTCATTTGGGGCACATCTGTCACATTTTCAGTAAGTTGTTAAAGATGTATCTATCCAGCATAGAGGTTGGTTCTGACACAGTTTGCTTCCCACAGCTCAGTCATCACTTGGAAAAAAATCCTAAAAATCTCTTTTCAAGATTAGTGTGGTTGTGATGTCCATCAGGGGAGCAACAAGGCGAAGGCTTTTAGGAGATGGGAGATTTCACTGGTGAATACTAACAGTAAGACTGACTGTGTTTGTGTATCTTGTATACCTTTGATATCTTGTTTGTGGTGAAAGAAGAGCTATTTGAGTGCTTTCCTGTGTTTCACCGTAGCTTCAAGTTGAAAGAGATAGTTAGGTTTGACCTGCTTCATCAGGAGTAAGCTATTTTTGAAAACTTCCTTTGGGTAGCTTGATCCAGTGGCTTATTTGGCTCGCTACAAAAAACGAACATTTACACATGTACTTGGTAAATGTCAATTGCTTCCATTCCAGTCTGGGAGGTTTTATTGCACTCTCTTGAGAAGAGTGGCAGCTGTGTGAATAAGGCCTTTTAAATGCCATTGGCAGAACAGAAGGGGCTAAATTTGCCCCGTTACAAAGAGCAGCGATTTTCATGACTCTTAGAAGCAGGTTTGTCACTCAGTCTTGCAGGCATGTCCAAGAAGCCCTACTGGGCTATTATTTCCAGATTCTGAGATAATAGTTTTGAGGAGACAGCAAGCGTGTGCTGGTCTGGAGCATCAATCAACGGAGTGCAGTGGGAGCAGCAAAGGTTGGGCAGGTAGAGCAGGCCACCTGCAGCCACAGGGCTCCAGAGATGAGGGGGTGCAGGCAGTGGAGCATGAGCCAGAAAAGGGTGCACCACCCACGTTGAGAGGGGACACACACCTCCATCTGCTCAGCAGAGAGATCAGCTGCAGATGACCATGGGCTGCCTTCTGTGCTAATTGGGTTTTTCTGAGCTAAACATGGTGCTGGTGGGCAAATAGAGTCCGTGGAGCAACGGAGGGAAAAGTTTCATGGGGTATTAGAAGTTGGCTTTCAACCATTGTGCACAGTGAGATTTTTTTTTCTTGATACTAATTTAACAATTCAGCAAACCTAAAGCCAATGAGCAGGTGAAATATGATGAATTTCCTAGACTAGCTAGAAATTAATTGCAAGCAGTGGTGTCTGTAGGGTAGGAATCATCCCTCTCTTGTAGCAGCTCCTGCAATTTGGTTAGCATTTGGGGAGCTCCTGTCCAAACCCTGCTCTGGCACACCTGGGTTCACTACCCACCACACCAGTGAAGAGCTTACAGGCCAGATCCCAGCCCTAGGACAGCTTCTAACTTCCAGCAATTTCTTGTTATTCATGGAAGTAAAAGAAATAGGAGCCAAAGCAGCAATACAAACTATTGTGGCTCTGGGAATGAGAAAAATGTTCATGCAACAATGGTAGAAAAAGATTTTGGATTCAAGCAACAGCTATGAGAATATGAGTTTTCTAGGGCCATAAATTTGCTAATCCTCTAGGATAAGCAAGCCACAATAAAATATAGTGATAAAAAATTACTGACTGAATTGCTTGAGATGGCACATGGAGAAGGCAGGAGAGGTAATGTTAATAAATCATTGTCCTGTCCAGCAGGCTTCCATTATTCAGAGAGAAGGGCAATTACGAAGGCATACTGCTGCCCTGCTTTCAAAGTTTAACATTCCTGTTTGATATCTGATCTAGCAAACAGTGTTAGGAGGTATCCAAGCAGCATGCACAGCACTTTAAATGATTAAGGGAGCAGGGTGCTTGAGCACGTTGGCATCCTAGGCCATAGCTCTCCAGCAATTAAAGACATACGTACATAAGCATCTCCTTAGATACTTACTGATACAGCCCCATTTGGTTTCACTGAGAAGGGGAAACCACATTGCCGGCTCAGACTCACTGGTGTGAGGTCTGAGGCTGCTGCATCCCTCAAACAGGTGGGTTTACGCTGCCCAAATCAGAAGCTGCCTCCCCTTCTTTCCTTTCCAAAGTGATGGTTGTGCTCCCACTGGACTCCAGCGCTCCCCTTCTAGAGAAAGGTCACTGAAGCGTTGGCAAGATCAGGTGGGCAGTTCAGACACAGCCACCTCCTCACCCTCCCCAAATAACAGGCTGGTTGGCTCCAAATCTACTGTCTCTAATCCCACAGTACAGCTTCAAGCCTAGAGATAGAGACTTTGTGCTCAACTCAGGGAGTGTAATACCTATCCTTGAAAACAAATCACAAAGCTACAAACCTGCTCCAGCACAAAACTGCAAATGCTTTGGCTTCTGCATCTGCATTTACCCCCTCCTGCTTGCAGTGATCATTGGAGGGCTGACCATGAATTAAGGAAACAAAAATCTTTCACCTGAGTGCATCTTTGTCCCTCATAACCTTGCTGCCACCTTCTGCAATGGTCCCAGTAACCTCCGGTAAATTGGAGAAGGCTGCACCTAGGGTTGGGGCATTAGCACTTACCTGGGGTCCTTCTCAGTGACCTCGGGTATGAGCCTGGCATCCCACCTTGGCTCAGAAGCCCAGCTACAAAATAGGGCTAACGAGACTGATCTGTCTCACTGAGGGGTGGGTGTGAACATCAGGCTAAGGACTGCAAACGAGCTGTTGCTAACACAGCAGCAGCACGGGAGTTAACATCTCCTAGTGTTGTACACCGGGAAGGGAGAAAGGAGTTAGATGGGCTAACTGAGGCAAATTTTTATAAATATCTACTGGACGCAGAGTCCAACTGAGTGTACAGCCCAGTGTGAACTGGGAGTTGAAACATCGGTTTGGCTTGCCTGACCTTTAGACTCACATCTTTATTTATGGTTTCAACCACCTTCTCCTCCCCCGAGAACAGTCAGGGTTTAATCATGTGAAAGAAGAGGAAGGCAGCACTTGGAGTAGCTCTAGCAGTGACGGGGTAAGGATAAAAGCCAGGCAAGCTTCAAGCTTTGCAGGAAGAGGTGCCTACTATGTGTTATTTATTTTTGAATGCTTCAACTTTCCATGCCGCTTCTGTGTCACTTATCAAGCCTCCTATGGGTTCAAAACTAATTTACAGAGCAGGGAGAGAGCTTACTGGAACCATCATCTCCATACTGCAGGTCAAATGCTCTGTTTTTCATCCCGTTTGGTCAGTAACACGGTCCTCCCCTTGCTGCTGTGCTGTGTGAGGGAACTTGGAGTGGAACTTGTGAGGGAATTTGGCTAGGCAGGGTTTCAGCCTGCTAACACTGAACTCGTTAAAGCTGATGTGTGCCTTTCGTAGTACCTCACATCAGCTTGGGTTGTCGAGTTTGTAGGCTGAAAGTTGTCGTTTCTTCTCTGATCAAGATAACCATTTCATTCAGCTGCCACCCCTTTCTTGTGGCTTTTGGGGAGGACGTACAGAAAAGCCTCTTTCCTGTGGAAAGACCCACTGATCTACGTGACCTGTGTTGATTCCCCCTAGCCTGTCTGTTGTGGATCTCCTCTCCTCAAGGTTTCAGTACAAGAAAGCATGGGACTGACTCTGCTCCTGCTGACACAAATGTTGATGGTCTGTAACTCCATGGACTGCATGGAGCTGCATGGATAACTTCAAGGCCCTGGCATGAATGAGTTTCCACCTTCCGTCCACTACCAGGCCAGAGGCTGCTTTACTGAAAGTGATGACCACAAAGAGGCAGGTGTCCTGCCAGCATTAGCTCCTTCCTCTGGGTACTATTTGCTCTGTAAGTTTATGATGGTCCTCATCTCAGTAGTTACTGTCTCATTGACTGTAATGTTCTGACATTCAGAATCACAGAATCATAGAATCTTCTAGGTTGGAAGGGACCTTCAAGATCATCTTGTCCAACCATCAACCTAACTCTGACATCTCTCAGAAGAGAGATGCTTTCATGTTCAGCAGAGAAAACCACACTGGATCAAGGCAAGAGAAGGTCAGAAATCTGCCATCTTCATCCTCTCAACTTTCCTCCCATCTTCCATGAAGACGTTCTAGTGGAAAACACATCTATCTGGATAGTTTGTGATGGATCCAAATGTCCAAATCAAAGAGACTCACAGAAATCAACTCTTTGCAAAGAGAAGAATCTCACAAGTCATGTGTACCACTGTCACCTCCCAGCTAAAACAGCAGGCTTTGCAAATGTCACTTGTTGCTCCTCTCCATTTTTTTCTTTGTCACCTGTCTTAAGTAGCTTTTTGTTACAAGCAGATGTGAAAGGCTTTTGAACAATGCATGGCACAGCCCAACAATCCAAGTGGATTGGCCTGCACTCCACTCAGGAGGCTAGGGAGCATTCTGGTCTGAGGGACAAGGTCTTGTCCATATCAGCAAAATTCAAGGGTGGAGATCAGTGGAACAGGATGCCAATAGAGCCTCCATCTCCTCTGCATTTGCGCTTACTGATGACTGTGTCAGTGCCAGCTGGAAATCTTGGCTGAGCTATCAAGTGGAAGTACTGACATGCAGCACCTGAATGGAAAGGTTTCATGATCCTTGAGACAAAGCCACCAGTGCAGCATCTCATATCCAGATGGGGTATGCAGTCTAACCCAAAGCAACCTCAAAATACGGACTGCCCATGCACCCACACACTGCTAGTGAAACAGCATTAGTTCTCCTATGAAAACACTAAACTGAAGAAGCACCCTTTAATTATGCTAAGGCTCAGAATGTTAAAAGTCCCCCAAAAGACTTAACTGTAACTAACCAACTGGTCAAAAAATCAGTTATCCTGTCACTAGCTGTCTCTGCGTTGTAGTAGTGGTACCACTGTTGCCACTGTGAGGTGCACAGTGGAATAGATGAAGACCTCTTCTATGCTGCTGTAAATTGTAGGTGTTCTGTGCTTGGGAGCTCACTTGCTAGGGCAGGCTGCCGAACCCTGGCCACTGAACCACCTAACAGAAATGCATCGATCTTAACAGAAGGCAAACTGTTTGACCACTTGAGTTACCCTCTCTCTTTCGTGCCCCAGGAAAAAGTGCTGGTTTATATCTCATTTTCTCCAGCTTGTTCTGCAAAGTAGCCTCTGCGCCTTTCTGGTTTAACCACTGCTGACCTCCAAACCCCAAGTATTCACTCAATGGATATTTGAGATGCCGAAGTGAACTGCACCTAGGAGGAATTCAGGTATGGGAACTTTATTCCAGGCTGCAGAATATTAACTGGTTTTACCCAGCTGACACTGGCAATTTGGTTTTCATCACTCAACATATTTGCCTCAGGGGAACAAATGCACAGATTGAATTTTGGCAATGTGCACCAGAGCCTCATTTCAGGAGATGTTTATTAGCTATCTTACCAGCAAAAGAGCAGAAAGAGACTTTTCAGAGAGGTTGCATCCTATTCTCTTGAGCAATCCTTGAGTCATTATCTCAGGATCTCACATTTCAAATACTGTAATAAGTGAAACTATTCCTTAAGAAACTGGCAGTCCACAGTCACTTTCTGGTATCCCTAACAGTGTTCCCAGAGTAGACAGGCTTAATGAGCCTCTGATTTAGATGGGGGAACCTTTTTCCACAGCTATAATAGACTCATTGTGACTGTGAAGGTCTTTCTGGACTGTCAGTATTTTCTTGGAGATGTAGGCTCAATATTTTCCTAACAGCAGTGAAGAATTCCATGATAAAGATTTAGAAAGTCTTCTCTCTCTAACATCTTGGAGGCTGCACTCCTGTAATCCACCTTTACTTTGGGTGGCCTTTCCATAATCTGGTGAAGTGCCACCACCTGACCAGGGTTTCCCAGGCGTGGGTGAAAGCTTGTTTTCTCCTAGCACTAGCAGACTATTTGTCCTGGAGAGGCCTGAGGAGGAAGGAGAAGCTTGCAGTGCCTCAAACCTACTGCTCTTGTCAAAGAGATGCGCTTATCAACATGAAGCCTGAGAGAGACATCTGGGTCTGTCAACCTGCAATGAGTACTGATGCAGAGGTAGCTTTGGTTAGCAACATAAATTACTAGGAAAAACTGGCCATTCACCACAGCACCTTATCAGCTTTAAGAACTGGCCTGCCACAGGCATTAAATAGCTTTGTCACTTCGCTGCCACCCACCACTACCCCAGCAAGTTAAAAGACTATTTGATATTTAAGGGGGTCTTTGTTCTTTAACACACAGGTGTTTGCCATTGTACTTTGCCAGCTTCTTTGGACACCAGCACAAGAGGGTTGTTCTGTGGAAGGCCTGAGTCCTGAGATCCTGCTGCTTGCTTCTGCTGTGCTGTGGTGGAAGATGCTATTGGGCCTTGCCATGTCTGGGTGAATCCAACACTTGCTAGGAGCTCGCGCTTTCTAGCCATGAGCTGCTGCGAGCATCCATTCCCTTCTTTCTAAAGTCCTTTCTATCCCTTTTCCCCCTGTGCTTCTGGGCCATATTCAGACTCCCTCATATATTGCCTGTGCCCAACAGCACTTTTCAAGCAGCATCCATGCAACCCAGATACCCAAGGTCTGTAGAGAGGCTGGTGTGACAGACCTATACTTCTTATTTTAGTGGTTTCTCTATCCCACCTTCAAAATCTAAGCAATCCTGCTCACCTCTCTCTTTCTGGTGGTCACTTATCCCCATCTCAGGGACATCTTGCTGCTTCCATGCTGCTCTTCAGCTCACAGCCACTGAAAGGACCAGTAGGAGAAGTGCTTTGCAGGGTGTGTTCCTCAGCGAAAGAGAGCTGA
The DNA here is from genome assembly GCA_028565335.1 of Limnodromus scolopaceus. NCBI lineage: Eukaryota > Metazoa > Chordata > Aves > Charadriiformes > Scolopacidae > Limnodromus > Limnodromus scolopaceus. Next base: position 53,414,385 of record JAOXNO010000024.1, on the reverse strand, counting down.
TCCCATAGGGCATCCCTTCTACCAAGTGGACCTGATGACAAGAAAGAAAAAAATAAATCTTTTTCTCTGAGACCTGTACCCTGCAGAGACAACCACTGACTGCCCAGGTCCTCCCCACTGTCATTCCTGCAGGTGTAGAGACAGGCTGCCACATGCCAAAGCCACAGCAGAGAAGTGGGAGGTGGAGGCTAGTGGAGAAAGAGAATCAAAGCCCTCTCCCCCTGCTCAGGAAATAAATTCTGTGTAACCCAGAAGCCATGAACTATGTGCCTTTCAAGGGCAGACATTGCCACCACATTCATGCCTAAATGAGGCCCCACTACCATACACCAGATCTTTCTGAGATTCAATATATTGTACCAGCTTCTGTTTCAATAGGGCTTTCTGAAGTCTAGGAAACTCCCCTAGTGTCTCAGATGCTGGCAAGTTGCTTTTAAGTACTTGGTGGCATTGCTACTTACCATGGTAGGAGAAATGAGTGACTACTTTACCCAGATCCCACCTCACTTGCTTTTCCATAGCCACCTCAGGAAAATTACAAGCAAAACAAAACACCTTTCAGCACAAATTCCTTTTGTTAACAGGCAACCATAGTCTTCCCGTAACGTCTGAGCAAGAGACAATCACTGCCACAACCGCTTGGGTGTTGCCTCTGGAATTTGGAAGGATGAAATCATCACACGTCCCACCACCCTGCTCACTTTGAGGCATTTCTGACTAGGCTCATGTGATGTGGTTGCCTCCAATTAGGAGGCACTGGGATCAATGATTCAGGAGGTCACTTCCAGTCCTGCAGCCCTTAAATAGCATGGAAAGAGTTAGTCTGAGGTTGCCAGTAGAAGGCAACGATAATTGTTAAAAATGGCTCAGGGCCTGGTAGTGTGTGACTAGGGCAGGAGAGGGGAGAGCCTGGTCCCAGCTGTTGCTGAACTCAATTCATGAGTTTTGGCAAATCTTTAATCCTGCTGTCCTTTGTGTTCTGAGTAAGTTTGTCCACTGGGAGCAACGTCTCTTCCCAGCCTGTGTGATCAGGCCCTGTGATCTGTGTGTATCATTGACTCATGCTGGCTACTGGCAGTCAGTCTGGGTCAGCAGCAACGGGCTGACTGACAGACGGAATGATTCAGTGTCATTAGAAGTGGCCAGTACAGAGTGTAGTACAGTTTTGTACCAGTTGCACCTCGACGGTGGTGGGTGTACTCACCACGTATGTAACTATCCCTTTCCTGCGCTTCGGTTGCCTCCTGGGAATGTCTCCTTGTAGGACGCAACAGGCACCACTCCATCCCCGGATCAACCCTCTTGCAGGGCAGAGTCAGGAGTGTGCTTGTACAATGCAGCTAACTGGTTGGGAAGGCTGCTTTAAGGGCTTTTACTCCTTTTAAAAAAAAAAAAAAAAAAAAAAGGTCAAGCAGTCTAATTGACTACCACAAAATAAATCCCTTTGCTTCTTTCCCACGTGCATGTCCAATATTAAATAACGTCCTCTTGCCCAAACTGGGGCAGAACCGTGCACGCCTTGGGCTTATACAGCTTCGAAGGGACTTTCTTACACAGGGTATGAGACACAAAATGCAGAAATATGTTTATATGGATGTGTTTATAGTCGCACGTAATTACGCAGCAGTGAGGCGTTTTACAGGCTTGTCCTTTCTCTGTCTCCAACAAAGATTGTCTTTAATGTCTCAATGATGTACCAATTCAATGTTTACATCTCTTTTTTATTGAGAAAGCAATTGTAAGATGTTTGACAGCAGTATTTCCTTTCTGTTATAAGCAGCACCAACAACTGATTTTCATTTCCTTAAAGAAGAAACCCACATTTGTGCTCTCTGAAGGGAAAAGAATGTATAAAACGTGTTTCCTGAAGAGTAATTTCTGGGCATGATGTGATGCCAGTCCCGAGCCCTGATGCTGAAAATTGTTGTTCTGTAACTTATTACTGCTAGTTCCTCCTTTAGCCTGCAGACGAGAGTGCACGTACTAATAACTCAGCAGAATAATACATGTGGTAAGATATTCAGTAATATTCAGCTTTACCCATGCATTCTTTCTCCTCTGTTTTTGTAGAGTTCCCCTTCTTCTTACAGTTAAGCCTGGACATATTTTTCTATTTTAAATTTTCCAATGATTTGTACAAGAGAGTATTAAATTGCTAAAGGGCATATTAAGTATTACAGCTCTGTTAAACTTGAATGAAGCAATGCAGGTCTGGAACGCATTTAATAAATCTGCAGCTTGATAAGCAAACTTTCTTTGCCGAATCTGACATTCCTTTGCACTAATCACCTACGTGAAAGAGCTGCCTCTAATTCTTTGATTCTTTTAACTTCCTCACCCCAGGACTAAAACCAGCTGCAGGCCTCCCCTTCTCTTGGCACCAAATAATTTAAAACCCTTTCCATAGCCTTCAGAGGGAGGTGTGGAGGAGCCAGAGGCTGCAAGGCTGTCCGCACAGCCCCACTGGAGCACCCCTGGCTTACATTTTTCCAGCCTTTTTTAGTTTGGATTTTTTTTTTTTTTTTCATGGAGAATGAGCACATTGCACATGCAGCTCTGAGGAGGACTCACAGTGAATGTGTAGAAGTTGTATCAAGAAAACACCTATGTCAGTGACGGCAGGGGGAAGAGATCAAACCAGGCCACCCAGAATAGCCTGGGAAAGCTTGGAGACTTAGGACAGATTTTTTTTTTTAAACCTTCTTTTTATTTTTTAAATTGTCCTTCCACTTGAAAAGCCTACAGGTCATCTCCAGGGTGATTCACCTCCTTAATTTCGCCCGTGGAGTCAGTGGCCATTGGATTAGGCTCCATGAGGAAAAGCTTGTGAAATGTGAGAGCTTTACAGAAGTGATGTAAGGTGGCAATTCAGTTTTGATGGGCGACAACTCTTCTAGAAGGCTTTTCTTTGCATTTCGGTTGCTGCTGGTGGTGTATCCCACAACCACGTCTGTCTTGCTCGCTGTACCTTCTTATCTCAGAGTTCTTCTGGCTTATTTGCTTACATTTACCCTATTAAATGAATTGAGCCGGGAAGATGATGAAACCCTCGTCAACAGAGATTTTATGCCTTAGGAAGAGACTGTATAAACTCACTGACCTGTTGATAAAGCAGCAAAGAAAAAACCTCCAGGCGTCTATGATGAAAGACTCTGCTTTATCATAGCGTATGATAAATAGCCTTATTAAAGTTAACACTTCTTGCCTGTGATAGCTTCTTGCCCGGCCCTAGACTTGCTCTTGATCCTAAAATGGAGGGGAAGGCTGACAATGGCAGGGCACGTACCCAGCTACATCGCTGCAGTGCTCCTGGAAGAGGTCCTGACAACTGCTTTATTCTTAGTGCTGCACCTGTGGCGAGCCAGGGAAACTAATGATTTCTTTGACGAGATTCAATTCCTCTATTTAATGTCCCCCTTTGCAATGTCTCATAGTAACTTCATTTTAAGTGATATGAAGAGCAACTGATAAAACACGTGAGCACCATTTTCCTGGGCCTCTGGCCAATAGTTCTTCACAAAATGGAAGGACTTTTCTTCATGGAAGTCTAGCTGCTAGAGGATGCTCGAACAGCTGATGTCGTGGCACTGGCAAACTCAAGGGGAGTTTCTTAAGTCACCTGACAGCTGTCATCAGGAGACCAAAAATCATGGCTGCTGCTCTGGACCTCTGGCTTTCCCTGGGGTGCAGCGTGGTGCAGTCATGTCTGCAGGGACTCCCAATTCCTCCTCACCAGGCCGTTGGCAGAATGATGTTGGTGAAACAGCCCATTTCTCACTGCTTATGTGCTTAAGTCTGCCCAGCTGTGTGTCACTCTACCCAGGTACCGTCTGGGTGTTCAGCTGTGTGCCCAGGAGGAGCAGGGGAACAAGAGAGGAGGGTGAACAGGCAGAGGAGATGAGGGTACCTGTCAGGTAGCAAGTAGGCTAGGACACAACCTTTTATTCAGGAGAAGAGAAGGGCAAACGGTGATGGCAAACCAGTAGCTGCAGGACTGATGGTTGAGCCCTTGAGCTTAGTGAGAGGAAACTGGGTGTCCTTCTCCTTTAAAGTGAGCGTACAGTAAATGGTCCCCATGCCGTGTGCCAGACTGGCAGGACAGAAAAGGAAAGCCAGTCTGTGTGAAGAGGGCAAGTACTGTATTGACAGCGGGAGCACAAGGCTCCTCATGCTTTTCTGATGACACGTTTCAACCCAGATCAAGCTCTTTAGGAGTGAGCTGCCTCATGTGTCATAGCCCTCAAATCCTTGGCCTCTGCGCTGAGACTGCCAACGAGAATGCCAGCTATGATGGTGGGTTTATTTTCACCAGACTGAATGGACTTCCCTCTCATTCCACAGAGAGCACGAGACAGCTGTAAGTTAGCAACAGCTTTTCCTTGGAGAGGGGCCCGAGGCATAAGATTTAAAGCACCTAATCTCTCCCCGTGCCCATGTCCCAGGATCAATGTTCTGTCCGGACCAAAATAGCTAACAAGGAGCCACAGGCGAGTTCACCTAATGATAATTAGCCCTGTGCCGTGCTGCTGGAGAAGAGGCAACGGGAAGAGGGGAAGGTATGGGGAGGCGGGGAAGGCTTCTGTTTAAAGCAAGGTGCCAGGAAGAGACCTGAGCTCCTGTTCCTGAAGCGTGAGACTGGGTAAACCACGAGCTTCTAAATGTGCCCTGCAAAGTAACCGTGAGTGATCTTGAGAGCGTTAAGGTTTAGGCTATTCATCTCTTCTGGGCTTTGATGTCGCCAGCAGAAAGGTACCATCTGTGCAGAAGTTTAACAACTTCTTCCCACCGCCAAAAGTCCATGGGAATATGGTTTTGCAGGTTTTACCTTTGTTCACCAAAGATTGTAACAGCCCCAGCCTGGAAAGGACTTTTCACATACTTGGTTTCTTTGGTTGGCTCTTTAAAGCAAGCTGTATATTATTGTTTCAGTACGCAGCAAGATGCTTCCTCTCTCTTCCTCTCTCCTCGAGCCCGCCTGTCCTTGCTGTGCTCTCCAGAGACCTGGCTGCTCCCTGGTTTTCCCCTTCGAATAACCTGCCACATTTCACATCATCTCCCGGCTGCGATCTCTTGCTTTCCCCCGTGCCTGGGCGCTTCCTGCCTTCCACAACCCTCTGGCAGCGCCGGCTCCCTTCAGGCTCTCCCTGGCACCTCCATTCTTTCGCCAAAAAGCCAGTCGTCGTCGTCGTCCTCCTCCTCCTCCTCCCCGAGGGCCCGCAGGTACCGGGGCCGGGCAGATGGAGCCGGGCGGGAGCGCAGCGAGCCGCGGGGGGTGCTGCCGCCACCACCAAGCCCCAGGCGAGCCAAAGCCCTCATCCGAAGCGAAACCGCGGGGCCGGCTCGGACAGCGAGCCTCTGGGGCTGGTGTTGCGCCCGGGAGCCACCCCCGGTGCGGGTCCCCCCTGCC